>JAODKF010000030.1:20377570-20394394 GCA_026779585.1 Mormyrus proboscirostris
CAAAGAAGAGGCAGTGTCAGGGTCACCAACAGGGTGATCATTTGATCATTTGCTGTAGGATGAATTAGCTTGAAAAAAAATCAGATATAAGTAGATTTAAATAGAGAAACATCCCTAAAGGACCCCAGATATTTATAAGACCCAGAAGTATATGTGATATTAACGATAATCCTTCCATTTAGGCAGGGAATATCTGGTTGGACAAAATGGCTGTAGGTATCCCCTATATTGAGAACCTGAGGAACAAGAGGAACATCCCAGAGATCAACTTACCTTCTCTGCCTGAGACACTGTTCCTGAAATAGTAAGTAACAAATAGATACTACAAACAGATACTAAGTGGTAGAAAGGACTGATTTGTCAACTTACGGTTTTCCTAAGAATTCTCAAGATGTTGTACCTGAGCTCTTTACCTTCCTTCCTTCACCAGTGAAAGCTCCTTCAGATACCAGTTCAACAAGGACAGAGTCACAGTGACTGTCCCTCTGCCACTGGGTGGAAAATCCTCACAAGATTTAAACATCCCCCCAAGTGTGACCATTCCTGAAGTGAATGGCCTGGAATTTGGGCTGTGGATACCCAAGAGAGTCGTCACAATACCCTTCTTTACCATCCCCCATAACTATGAGCTCAGCGTGCCGCTCCTGGGGATGGCGGAAGCAACCGCCAAAATGACCAGCAACTACTACAACTGGGAGGGGTCAATTTCTGGGGGCAATGACACAGTGGACACCCCCAGCTACACAGCCAACTTCAAAGTCAAGGCTGACAGCCCCATTGAGATCTTCTCTTATGATACTGAAGGTAAGCACCTTCTTATATCCATTTCCACCTTCTGTTTTGCAACATTGATTGTGTTTCAGAAAAATAATTCAATTTTAATGAAAATCTAATTGGGATTTAAAAATATATTTTAGTTACTGTCCTATTCAATAATGAAACAATGTTTTTGTTTGCATTGTTATGATTATTGAACTTGCTTTACTTACATACTCGAAACTGCTAAATACAAAAATTAATTTTAGACTTCCTAAAGAAATGCTGTAACATTTATTGTCTATTGTTTTGTCTTATAATAGGTATAGCAGCGATCAGTGGCACAGTGAAATCTCTGAAGTTCTCTGCAACGACTTCCCTTAAACATAGCCTTATAAATTCTCAGTTCAACATCAAGGAATCTGTGACAACACAAGGAGACAGAACTTCTGTAACATCAAACTCAAACATTAGGGTATTCAGCCCCATGGGCCTTAATACCTCTTTACTGATGTCCGCTCAGGCTGCGAATGAGAACCTTGATTTCACCATTAACACCAACATAGATGGTACCTTCCAGTTGGGTTCACTGTATGCCAACACAGTCTACACTGAATCCTATGTGGTGGACATTGGCGGGAAAACCATAAAAAGAGATTCATCATTTAATTTGGACTCCATACTTCTCGGTGTCTCAAACACAATCAAGGGATCTTATATAGATGGAGACATGTCAGTCGTGTCTGACACTAATGTGAATCATGATGCTCTGAAGCATGAAGGAGAACTTAAGTACAAGGATGGCCTCTTTACCCTGAAGTCAAATGCTAAAACTGAAGCCCTTGGGCAGAAACTTAGCAGCAATGCAGAACTGAAGATTTCTGGTGAACGTGGAATCATCCGAGTAGAGACCCAAGCTGGTGATGGCAAAAACAGAGCCTATTCCCTCCTCTCTGGTTCTGTGAGCTCCCAAGGCATGGAGATCAATTCTGATGGTACCATCATGTTTGATGTTACCCGTGGGTCACACAAGGCTACGCTGATGATCGGAAGTAATGGCTTGGAAACTACAGGCACCACCACACTGCAGCTGAAGCCCTTAACTTTTGAAAACCAGTTCAGTAGCACAGTCGATAGCTCTGGGGCAGTTTTGTCCATCACATCAAAAGGAAGCATCCACCAGAACAGAGCTGAGCTCCAGATTGAAGGGAAAGCTGGTGTTGGTGAAGCCTATCTGAACAGTGTTTATGAAGGCAACCTGTTTGATGCAAGCTCCCGGAATAGAATGAATCTGAGGGTGAACAAGCAGGGACTGACTGTGACAAATAACCTCATGGCATCTGTGAGAAAAATGAAAACTGAACATGCTCATAGTCTGACACTGACCCTCTGGAGCTTAGCCCTGCAGTCCAAAACAGACAATTTTATCTGTGACAGCACTTCCTACAAGCATGATATAAAGTTTGACATGAAACCCTTCATTGCAACAGTAAATATGAACAATGACCTCAGGCTCATGGACGTTGAGTTCACCAACAACGGCTTGTTCAGAGTTGAGCCTTACAAGATTGATCTGACTGGCATACTAAAAGGGGCCTTTGGAGAGGATCATGAGGTCAAACATACCTATGAAATTGGCTATGCTGGACTGGAAGGAAAATTAAAATGTAGTACCACTGGAAAAATCCTAGGAGCTCAGATGAGCCATGATGTTGATCTTGAGGTAGTTGGTCTTTCCTCTAAATTCAGTAGTGAGGCTCGTTTTAAGTCAAAATCTCTCCATTTCAACAGCAACCTCCGTACCCTTGCAGTGCCGTTCAGCTTCAATTTAGATGCTCTCCTCAATGGTGATGGTGAGTTGAACCTGTATGGAAAACACAGTGGCCAGCTGTACAGCAAATTCCTTTTGAAGGCAGAACCTCTAGCTTTCGCCTACTCTCATGACTACCGAGCTTCAAGCAACCATATGACTGGTGGTGGTGCATCTGTAAAGACAGAATTTGACAATAAGGTTAATGGGCTCTTGACTCCCAATGAGCAGTCTGCCACATGGAGGATAAAATCCAAACTCAACAACTATGGCTATAGTCAGGATTTCAGTGCCTACAATAATGCAGAAAGGATTGGAGTTGAACTCTCTGGAACCATGCTCAGTGGGGCAGCTGGAGAGCAAGAGAACCAAGGGTGCAGTGTTTCTGGCTTCTTGAAGTATGACAAAAA
The DNA here is from genome assembly GCA_026779585.1 of Mormyrus proboscirostris. Lineage (NCBI taxonomy): Eukaryota > Metazoa > Chordata > Actinopteri > Osteoglossiformes > Mormyridae > Mormyrus > Mormyrus proboscirostris. Next base: position 20,380,547 of record JAODKF010000030.1, read on the forward strand.
TGGAAATTTTCACATCATCCAGCTGCCTTTCATTGAAAGCTTTCCTGCTGCTTTTGATGAATTCAAAGCCACCATTCTGAATGTTCTTCAGTCCATTCAGTATTACATCAACAGCTTAGATATCAACCGCCTGGCTGGTGAATTTAGGGCCAACTTGGACAAGTTGCCACAGCAACTTAACAACTACATGCAGAAAATGGACCTGGAAAACAAGGTGGCTGAGACTAAGAAGCAGCTTGCGGCTCTGACTCAGAAGTATATAATTACACTGGAAGACCTGGAATATTCCTTAGAGAACCTGAAGGTGTCCTTTGCACAAACCCTGAGTGAGCTGAAAATAAGAATCAGAGACTTTCTTGTCATGGTGAAGGAACAGATTGGAAGTGGAGCCTGGTCAGATGCTCTCATGCAGGTTGGAAGCAAGCTAAGGGACTTTGATGAGAGAAATGGAATCTCTAAAACAATTATCAATGCTATCAATGCCATGGAAGACATCATTAGGCAGTTTGATTTGAATAACCTGAAGGACAGCAGCATTGCCTGGCTGCAGGATCTCGATGCTAAGTATGATATTAAATCTAAGGTTCAGAAGCAAGTAAGTGAACTGAAACAATTGTTAATGAACTTTGACATTATGAAATTCATTCAAAACCTGAAGGACCATGTCTCTTCAATTAAAGTAAATGAATACCTGGGCCAGCTGTCATTTCAAATTCCCGCTGAAGAAATCATTGCAATTGTTGACTCCATGAAAGATGTAATAGTTAACTGGATTGAGGAATATCAAATTGTTGAGAAGATTAATGTGGTGTACTCTCAGGTGAGAGATCTAATTCTCAAGTATGAGCTTGACAAGAAAATCAAGGTGTTCATGGACCGAGGACTAGAACTTTTCAAGAAATACAATGTCCAGAAAACACTGCAGTCGATAGTTGATACTCTAAAATCTGTTGATTTCCAATATTTGCCTGACAAACTAATGCAAATACTCAATAAAGCAGTGGAGCAACTCGAAGCAGCGGACTTCAAGCAATTAATTGACAAGCTTAATGAGTACATATCAGTGATTGTTGAAAAAATTCAAGAATTTGACTATAGTGCATTCATTGACACCGTAAACCAGAAAATAAGTGCAATGACGAAGAGTTTGAATGACCAACTCCAAGCTTATGAGATCCCACAGAAAATTGAAGCCACTCACAAATTCATGAGAGACCTCCAAGCCTCCACTGTGAACTACTTGAATAAACTGAAAGACACAAGGGTTGCAGAGATGTTCTTAATGGTCCAGAATATTATTGACGCTACAGCTTTCAGTGACATCAAGATAAAGCTGCAGGACTACCTCAAAGACCTTCGGGAGAGAATTGGCAGCATGGATATACGGAGGGAAATTCATTTCTACCTTGAAAGAGCAATTGAATCCTACAGAAACATGATCAGCTACATCACCTCTCAGCTGAATAAACTGATTGCGGAAATCCGCAAATTGGCTGCACACCAAGAAATCATTGATGAAATTCAGCAGGCTTTTGAGCAGTATGCGAACACACTGAAGGCACTGCAGTTGGATATCCCTTCATTCACTGTTCCTCTCACTAATCTTGTTGTGCCCCCTATTCAGATCAATCTAGAAAAGCTGCAGGAGATTACAATTCCGAAAAAGATCTCTATCCCTGAGTTCACTATTCTTGATTCATATACCATACCCTCTTTCACCATTGACTTTGAGGAAATCAAGAAAGTAATAATTTCCTTCATTGACAACACCAGAAACATGGAAGTTACATTCCCTAGTCCCAGTGATCTGTTTGGAGACCTCAAACTGGTATACTTGTCAGACCTGCCTGACCTGACATTTCCAGAGATTACCTTTTCAGAAATCAAGTTTCCAGAGATTACTATCCCAAAACTGAATCTGGAAAATTTCGATATCACAATGCTCTCGATTCCTGAGATTAAAATGCCAAGAATCCCCAGTCAAGTTGAAGTACCTGCTTTTGGTAAACTCTACAGTGAGTTCAGAGTCAACTGTCCACACTACAAACTCCAAACTGCAGCAGTTCTCCAAAATTCAACAAGCAGTCTGAGGAACCCTCGATTCACTGCTACGTTTACTTCCCAAATGGAATCCATTACGGATTACCTAGCGTATGCTCTGGATGCTACCGCCCAGATAGAAGCCCCTGAAATGAGAAGCCTGGTACTCAGTGAAACCGTAAAATTTAACCATAAAGCCTTCAACATTGACCACCAGGGCTCAGTCACCCTTGGTGCCACTGCACCACAAGCTAAAGCTGTAACAAAGGCTAAAGCCACCACAGAAATGTACACAGGTGACATTGTCAACAACATGAATGTAATCTTGGAGAGTGGAATTTCTGCATCAATGGACACCACCTATAAGCATACCCTGAATATCCCATCTCCTGAAATCTCTAGTCAGGTTAGTTTTACCCATAAAGCAGGTGCAACTTTTGAGTCTGGTACCATTTCTTTGACAGCTGGAACCATTGGTAATGGAAAGTGGTCTATTTCGGATTACACCGACGATGGCAGCCACAAGAGTAACCTTGAGTTCACCCTTGACATCAATACTGCAAAGCTCAAATTTACTGGGGACACGAACAGCAAGGCTCTGAAAATGAAGCAAACTGTAAATGCTGAATCTGCCATTTTCAGCTATGTAACTGTCGATGTTCAAGCGGAGACAGAAGCTCCGTTTATTAAAGGCAGTGTTTTATCATTGAATGGAAAGGCTGACGTGGAATTACTGGAAATCAAGTTGAAAGTCTCCCATAATAGTGAACTCAGTGGCAGAGTTAGTGGAATCTTGTCCAACTCCATAGACTTTGTTGCTCACCCTTTTGAAGTCATTCTTGATTCCAAAAATAAGGGAAATGGCAAGATCATTTTACCCCTGAAACTGACTGGAAAAATTGATCTACAGAACAACTACTTTCTCCTTCTCAATTCAAACAAGCAGTCTGTAAGCTGGGGGGCCTTAGCCCGATTCAATCAATACAAGTACAGCCACAACTTCCGTGTGGAGAACAATGAGAAAGACATTGGTGCTTATGCAGAGATGGCAGGTGAGGCTAACCTTGATTTTCTGACTGTACCTCTCAGCATCCCTGAAATGAATGTGCCCTATACTGAAATGAGAACCCCACAGATTAAAAGATTCTCCCTGTGGGAGGACATGGGCCTGAAGAAGCTCCTGGCTACTACCTCGCAGTCATTTGATATGGCTTTCAGGCTCCAATACCAGAAGAATCCTGAGATGCATGCCTTTGACATTGACCTAACAGCACTCTACAGTGCCATCAATGAAAATTCCAAGATACTCAATGCAAAGTTTGAGCAGGGAAGAGACAAGGTGATCCGTCTGCTGACCGACTCATATAACCAGGCTAAGACACAGCTGGAAAAGCAAAAAGCTGTCAGATCAGCTCTGCCCGCTAAGACGCTCACTATCCCTGGATACACCATCCCTATCTTGAACATTAATGTTTCTCCATTCACAGCTGAATTGCCAGCATTCAGACTCATCCTCCCCAAGGAGATCACCACACCTAACTTTAAGGTGCCACTGATGGGCTTCTCAATCCCTTCGTACACACTTGTAATACCCGTTCCAGAGCTGCCAGTGTTAAATGTGCCTAAAACCCTCAGACGACTCTCCCTGCCCATAATTACTCTGCCAGTCACACAAAACACAATTATGATTCCTGCCATGGGCAATATTACCTATGGTTTCTCATTCAAGTCCTCTGTGGTCACCTTGAATGCTAATGCTGGTCTGTACAATCAGTCTGACATTGTGGTCAAATTTGGAGCTTCCTCAAGTTCTATTTTTGATGTCCTCAAAAGCAAACTAGAGGGAACTACCAGCTTGACAAGAAAACGAGGATATAAACTAGCCACCACTCTGTCTCTGGAAAACATTTTGGTTCAGGTCAACTACAATACCATAATGAGCCTCATCAAGAGAAATACAGAAGCATCCATTATGACCACTGCCAAGGCCAGCCTGTTGATGCTAAACCTAGAATTAAATCACGAACTCAAAGGAAACACTAAGACTAAACCAAATGTGGTCTCCAAGGTAAGCGTGACATATGACCTTGGACAAGATGTTTATGGCAAGTGTAGTATTGAAAATAGCCTCCATCTGGAAGGATTGCCATCTGTCATCTCTTTGGAGACTTCCACCAAGGGAATGATTAATGGAACTATATTACCATTTGGTGGATTCATTGCAACCTTCAACAAAGAAGGTAACGTCTATCTGAATGCTAATGGCCTGCGATCTACAATAAACGCTGACATGGACTCAAAAGTACAATACGAGACACCTAATGTGTACATAAACATGCGCGCAGACATGAATAAAAATCTGGCTTTGGAGGCATCTCTGCGCAGAGTATATGCTACATTGACCATCAAAGGCAACAATAACGCTGATGTTAGATCTTTCAGTACCAAGGGCAAGCATAGTGCCAAAGCAACCTTTGAATTTGTTCCACTGAAGACCCTTACAAGTAGTGTGCAGATTGATATGTCCCAGCCCAGCAATGTCGGTGAGGCAAGTGTGGTTGAGAACATTAAATTTATTGCCATGCCAGAGAAACAAATGTTCAGCTGGAGTGGCAGGGAGCAGCTGGCATCTGCTGTCCATACTGGTAATCATCTGCTGTCAAATGATGAGACTGAAGTCCGACTGGAGTGGACAGAGTCACTGGAGGGCTACCTTGCTTTCTTGAAGACCATAAAGCTGCCTATTTACCAGAAAAACCTGTGGGATGTACTCAAGTTCGATATGACCACTAATGAGGACAAGTTACAGTTCCTTAATGCCTCCTCAGTTGTGATATACACCAAGAACAAGGAAGGATTCCTCTTTGCTCTGCCCAGTGAAGTTTTTGAGAATGGTGTCGTTTTTAGTATCCCCGAAATCACCTTGGCGGTCCCCAAATGGGTGAGGGACATTCCTCAAAACATCAGGGACATTGACATGCGTTATGATGGAATGAATTTCCCTGAGCAGATGAGTATTCCTCCTGTCACCATTCCAGCTTTCGACGTACCCTTTACCACCTTGCGAGTTCCATCCTTTGTCATTGACCTAAGGGTCCTTGTAATTCCGACACTGATTGAGATTCCTGAATTTGAAGTCAACTTGCCAGGCCTGCCCAAAGTGAACGTGCCAAGCATCAGCATTAATACAGAGTACCTGATGAACAGGATGTCATCATTAGCAGTGAAACTGCCAAAATATGAAATTACCATCTCGTCTTTCAGCCTGCCAAAGTCCATGACTATTGGCACATATACAGTCCGCCTGGATGACATTGAAAACCAAATCTCCAACTTCGAGCTGCCTTCCATCACAATCCCAGAGCAGAAGATTGAAATTCCGGAGATTACTCTCAACTTTCCAGTTGGGATTTTTATTCCATACTTTGGCTCCCTGTCTACAACTGTAAAGGTGTCTTCTCCCATTTACAATATCAAATGGGCTGTTGAACTAGAGAACAAAGCTCCTGTCTTTGTCACCTCACTGAAGTCTTCCTGCACATCCACTATGGTCTTCCTGGAATACGAGCTGGATGGTATGTCTTACAACTATGCCATTGATCATTTTCCTGAATTTCACATATTTTAAAGCTGTAGCTCAGCTGTATGTGTACTGATTTTGTCTTTGCCCTACATAGCAAAGGCAAACACTCAGTTTGAAAATGGGGCCGTGAGCATAGCTGGCAAAGGGACCCTCTCTCACAAAGATCTGAGCGTTGACTGGCAACAAACTCTCACGCAGACCTTGAGGTAAGATATTTTGCCTGTTGCATTAATAGGAGTGATTAATGAACCTTTTGTTTGCAGAGGTGCGGTACCAATTAGGAAGGTTTTATGTATAACGAGGATGGGCAGTACTACTGCATGTAGAGTTACAGTTTTATATGAACGTGCAGGAAAGTTGAAATACTTTAGTCTGGAACCTGTGACCTACAGGCTACTGCTATGCTCTTCCAGCATGCCAGCCATGCTTTATGTTATCCAATAATACAGGCTTAAAAAATCTGTTGTGTGTGTGTGTATATGTGTGTGTGTGTATGTATGTGTATGTATATATATTGTAAGTAATATCTGATAAAGAAACTCTCTCCCCCCCAGGATGAAACGACAGGCTTCTCAGGATACAAGGTAGATTTGAGTAATCTGCCATGTTACATAAGGATGTGAAATGCCTCACATCCCTAAACAGCAAAACAAAATGTATATGAACGTATATTGACAAAATTATCATTGTTTTTATAGCCAATTATTTTTGGAAAAGTTTTTGTGATCTATATCTACCTATATTAACATGAATAACATTCATTTTGCCCTTCAGTGCCTCTAGCCACACTCTGAATGTCGATATCACCAGTCCAACATTCACTGACGTCAGCCTTCGCTACGTATCCCGCAAGGACAGCGTCAGTGCTTCCATATCTTCTCCATCCTCTGGATTCCTCGGCATCCTCATCCAGAAAAAGACTCCGTCACAGGTGTTGGGAAAGCTTTACAGTCGATACCCGGTGAGTTGGGTTTTCTGGACTATTTTTGGAAACTTGTTATTAGGTTAATTCTCTGTCCACTGATTTGTCCCTATTTTGTCTGGATAGTCTGCTCCTGAAAAGGATATGGACATCCTAAGCATCAAGGCAACCTTGAAGAACTCGGAGAAACTCAACCTACAGACTACTTGGAACACCCAAGTCACGTATGACATACTTGGTGGCCTGAGGGACAGAGTGCCAGCTATCACGTCCTCGCTGTACAAGTTTGCGAACAAGTACCACAACGCCCACTTTGGCATGGACCTGAACCGCGCCTCTTTGAAGCTAAGGAACGCTGTGTCCAGTTCCATTGAGAAAGCCTACCAGGAGACAGCAAGGAACCTTGACACATTGCGGAATGAGGTTGAGAAAATCAGGGACCAAAGCAAGGTAATATACAAGAGGGCAGTTGACAGTATCCCGGCTGCAGATTTCCAGAAAGTTAGTGATGACCTAACTCGCTTCATCAGGCAACTTCTCCGGCACTATCAGAAGAATGTCAAACTTATGCTGGATGCAGTCATGAAATTCCTGAGCAAGACTAAGTTTCAGCTGCCTGGGATCAAGGAGAAGCTCACTGGAGAAGAACTGTTTCAGAGGACCAGCCGCTCCATTGCTAGGGTGACTGAACAGTCAAACCAGATGATTTACAGCTTCATAGAATCTAACGCAGATGCCTTCATTAGTCATGTAAATAAAATTGAATTCACAGTTCCTAGTACTAACTACATCATAAGTGGAAGGAACATTGTGGAAAATGTGAAATATGCTATAAAAAATATGCAGAATAACATTATGGACATGGTGAGGACCCTGGAGAACATCAGACTTGAAGACATTCTGGAGAAACTGAAGACTTTCCTACAACTGTGCATTCAGAAGGTGGATGATGTAGTGGTCTCCTTGAAGACCCAAGGCCTGGATGAGCTTTCTGCCAGCCTCAATAGCATCATCGCAGAGGCCCGCAATGTGCAATTCATGCAAACACTTGGTGCGCAGTTTGAGGAGGTCAAGAAGGTGGCAGCGGGGTATAAAGACCAAGCCAAAATGACAATCCAGGAGGTCTATTCTGAGGTGAACATGGAGCGCCTGAACACCAAGCTCCAGCTATGGATTGATGTTGTACGGTCAAACCTGAATGCATTTTTCAACAAACTCATCCAGTTCTTGCAGGACGTCTCCAAGAATGTGCAGCCTTACATGAGAGCTAGCAACAGAAAAGCGGACATTGACATCCCTCTTCCTTTTTTCTGGAGATCATTTGGTGATTGGCCCACAACAAGCTAACTAAGGGCTTGTGAAACACTACCGAGTGAGGAGGAGAGTAAAGCTCTGTAACAGAAATGCCTGAAATTAGAAGATAAATAAAAATGAAAAAGGACCATTGTTATTTCATGGAATCTTTGAGAATGTATTTAAAGCTGTTATACTGGCACATGTAGATTTTGTCAATGCTGCTGTTTTTTGCAATTGAAGTCTGACTGGTTTAATAATTTATGTTATAATAAACAACTGCTTTATTGCCCCCTTTTGTTCCTTTGGGGAGTTTCAATAAAGACGCATTTTAATGCAGATTGCAATGGGAGCCTTTTTTGTAAACTGTCACCTTAGTCAAACTGCACATTCACAGCTCACTTTCACAGATTAACTCAAAACTATCCGATTAACTCATCAGTGATTGTGTCCCAACCAAGACATGCCTGTAGCCTTTCACTAAAGGGAAAATGTTCTTCTTGGGAGATTATTCATTCAAAGATAAGAGAACCAGCAGAGTTTAAGATTTATATCCGCACACATTCAGTTCTTATTAATAGTAAAATTGATAAATATTTGCTGGTACTCATCTAATTAAACTGATTAAAATTCAAAGCATCGATGGAAGCTGCACATCCAGAGCATTATGGGAATGCATCGCCCTACTCAGCCATGTGGTGGTGCTGTCGACTCACTCAATGATGGCCGAGTGCTCAAGCCGCCACGCTCTTGCTCTCTCTCTCTACTTCAGCTGCATGTATGGCCTCTTGACCTCACCATTATTGCTCTCTGCATTCCCTCGACTTATTTCCCCTGGTTACCTGGTGGGACACTGTAAGCCCCCCGTCGACATTTCATATACCCTCCTGAAACGGGTCTGCAACAAATGTTGCTAAGCACGGTGGCAGCCACCTGTCAGGAATCCGGGGGCGGGGCATACGGCAGGGCGTGCTGCTTTTCCCACACTACTCTATTAGAAGGATATGGATCATCCGGACATGGTGGGCGGAGCATCAGCTGGTCCCAACCCACCCGGCTGGGCCCAGCACCAGTGCCTTCTCTCCCCTCTCTTTCTTTCCCGTCTGGGCTCCTGCCCCAGACCCCGGCCCCAGACCCTGTTGTGATACCTGCCTCCTCACCTGCATATAGGGTGGAGGACCCTGCTCTGTGCACAGCTGCTGCACAATGCTTTCTCTCATCAGTGATGCCGAGCATCGCTAATTTAGTGTTAGCCTTCGGCAAGCGGACGGTGTCCAGGCTGAACGGCGAGTCTCCGAAGAACAAGAGTAAATGAGACTCCCCAATAAACCAAACAGATCTCACTCCAGTGTGAGATTACATATCCGCATTCACCTGCAGCCAAGATGAAAATTAACTACAGTAAATGGCATATTTATATACTGAAAACTAATAATATCAACTGTGTTACTGTGATTAAGTCCCTCATGAGAAAAGCAGGGGACTAGAACACTGAATATGGGTGAAACTGACATGAATCAGATCTCTGTCCAAAGCTATGGTTTGATTTATTGGTCTAATTGTCCCAGTGATATATCGTCTCTCTCTGTATGTGCAATTTGCTAATATGTGAAAATATGAGAAATCTGGTTTCGAAGTGAATGAATTTGACGGTCTGTCACTGTGTTTTCAAGATATCTGTTGACCATTTTGTAGGTCACTCTGTTCCTCCAAGGACCTGGAGAAGGTATCCCAGCATGCTCCACCTCTTTGGGGACCCTGTCTGAAGGTCATGTCAGATGACTGGAGAGGAAGCAGGCGGCTGCAGATGCTGGTGGGATCCTTAAGCTCTGCTTTCATTATTCACCTTTTAGTGATTGTGAAAACCCATCTCAGGAATATCAGGCACTGGGGTGTTCACAGTGAGGGCAGTGAGGACAGCGGCACCCCTGGCATGGCTCTTAGTTTTCCTCTTAATGTTCAGGTAATATTCAGGCTTATTAATGTGTTATGAAGAAGTTCACCATGGCTAAAAGAGGCATAAATTTTGACAGATCACAGATTCTTAATGTGAAGTTTCAAAGTTCTGCAACCTCATTGACTGCATTTTTGCATATAGGCTGGCTTTGTTCTCTCCAAATTTTGGGAATGTCAATGTGTAAAAAAAAAAAAAAACCCCTCTGTTCTTAACTGGACCTCATTTCCCACTAAGAGCCTTAAACTCCTCAGGAGGAGCAGATGTTAAAAGAGGGCAACTTATAATCTCTCGCAGAAAGTCATTTTCCACATTATGCCCTTTTTGTGGAGTGAAATACATATTTTTACACCATTCTCAAGTGCTCTGTTGAGACCAATTGACAGAGCAGCACCATGTTGGAGTGATTCTCACAGCTTGTGTAATATGTCACCATCAGCTTAGCGGTTGTAAATTAGCAGCGGCATGGCAGTTCTCTGCGCCCCCGAAATGCCCGCACCGGGCCCAGGTGCCTCTTCGGTTACAGCCTCATTTTTTTCCCTCTGCACCCTGGAGCACCTTTTTCCAGTTTTCCTGCTGCTCCACGCGGACACAGGCAGCTGTGCTATAGTGCCACATCTGTCGCGGAATCTCGGAGTCCGACGTCTTGGAATCTGCGGTCTGACATCCCAAAATCTGTGAGAAAGCTTCTGAAATTCCGAGCTCCTGGCTCCGTCATCAGATTACTGGCACGAGGAGGGAGCATGCAACCGGATCGAGCCCCAGCCCGCGTACACACACACACACACACACACACACACACACACACACACACACACCTAATAACAGTCACACACATGCATACAGTGATACGGACACAAACCTACACTTACATGCATAATTACACACACACACACACACACACACATGCAGACTGACACATGGACAGACACACCGACACACAATCACACAGTCACACAAAGTATGTATACCCACAAACTCTGCAGCAGAGACACGCACATTCACAATGGGCCCAGTGTCTCGCAGAACAAAGCGTAAAACCTGCCTTTTCTATGTCATTTCATTGCGAAACCATTAAAAGTGAAGTGTGGCCTTTGAGTTCGGCAGGGACACCGTGATATATGGTGCACGGCAGGCTGGTCAGGGCCAACACCAACAGATTTCTGTTTGAAAGCAGATATGGAAGAAGCAAAGAGGGTTAGCGTGAGAGCGGCCGAGGATCCCAGGGGTGAGCCTGCACCGCTACGCCGCCATGCGTGCTCCAGGCCTTGGCTTGTCCGAAAAACAGAACTCAGAGTGAAACTAATTTAAAGCCACTTGCCGATTGGCACATATTTTAAGTGAAAGAATCTCAGCTGAGAAAGTACTAGTGCTGTAACAAAAAGCGGTACCGTTAAAGCGAGAGAGAGGGAAATACCTCACTGCCAGAGGCCCGGCGATGCAAACTCACATTTTACAGTAACTGACAGTATTGTTTTTTTTTTACTTAAATGTTCACCCTGGTATTTCAAACAAAGCAATAGAGACAAAAAGTCTGTTCAAAACTGGAATTAATTGACAAATTTCAGAATAACCTTTTCAGCTCAGCTGTGCCTGGGTGACTGATTAACAAGAAAAGTGAATTCAGTTAAATAGGAATGTTTTCATTGGTCGGCTGTTTTCCTAGACCATTGCTTCCAAACCTATTGGCTAAAATGACTGACATTATGATCTGAGAATGCTGGATCTCCATGGTAGATGTTATTAGCTGATTTCCAGTTTGAACAACTCTCACCAGCTACTGTAGGTGTTGTTTTCCGTTCTACAATATTAGCGAGTATCAGTACAAGGTGGCATCCAATAAAGGCGTCTCAGTGAGCTTTTCTGTTTAAGAAAACTCATCCTTGCTGTCACAGAAATTCTGCTCTTTTCATTAATGTACTTAGAAAAACATTTATTATTTTACTTATTTATTTTAAGTTCATTGTCTTTCTTGTTCCACATGAAACATTGTAGGAATCATTCGCAGGAATCCTTTCTGTGTCAATTCTTAAACAGCGTCACTAGGAGCAAGCCAAATGTTTTTCTCTTTTTCTTGCTGAATGTTTTTCTTGCTGTTGCCCCCCTGTATGACCCCTCGCTTACCTTTCTGGGTCGATCCTCGCGTTACTCGGAAACAATAGTGTGATTCAGGTTTTGTTTTGGTTTTAAAGTCATTTGAGGGCATTCTCATGATAAAAGGGGAACTTGGTATGGTGGTTACTTGATACAACCACTAGGGCGGCGCCGCCTAATCTCACTCCTACACAGCTGAGAGTAAGGGCAGGAGGTCAGGGGTTGGCCTCTCTTGATCTTTACAGCTGCAGACCTGCTGGTTTCAGAATACATGTTAATTTAATTAGCACTTTATTTGCACCTAAAGTTTCAGAGACGGTTACTTCAGTGAGGGGCATTTGCAGTGTCACCCTATATTTCCTGCCTTCTAAAAGGGTCACACCCAGTACTGTGCTCTCCTGTCGTAAGATTTGTACACAGGCCATAAAATCATGGCTGAATTATTATTAATGTAAAGTTTACATTACACAGGCCAACCCCTGACCTCCCTGAAATATTAATTTCAGAATTCAGATATTAATTTCAGAAATCTGTGTGAGGGGAAAGTGCAGGAAAAATGCAATGACATGTCAGTATAAACATGGGAGAGAAAACATGCAAAAACCCCACTGGAATGTCTTTATGCAGCACTTTTAAAGATTAAATTCCTTTAGTCAATAGCTGTGTCCGAATTCAGGAGCTGCATCCTTCGAACGACAAGGCTTATGAAGGTGTAGCAATTATAGGCCGCGTACTTTGAAGGTCGAACACAACGCATTATCGAATGTGACGGTTTGGCCAATTTGCATCACCAGCTGTTCCCCCCGTTACCATTGAGTCTAGCAGGACACACCCACTGAGCTGCCTCAGCCTGACTCTATGACTTTTAGGTGCCTGGCCCTGACCCCAGGGGACCTCACCCTGATTCTGTGGTGCCTCGCCCTGACTCTGAGGAACGTTGCTGCTGCGGCGTTTGTTTGTTCATTGTTGGCATTGCCCAGCGCAGATGAACGTACCTGACCGCCCAAAAGAAACTACAGTCAGGATCTTTATTGGTTTCCTGCCCACAATGTCATTTCTTCTTACGTGCTGCAAGGCCCGTTTGTTTTTCACTCCGCCATGATGCCCACTACCTCATCAAAGGCCAGAGACAGAGTCCCTTTTGTCTCTGTGCCATTGGGGTGGGAGGCAGCAGAGAGAGCACATTGTTCCCCAGGTGGCGAAGCCATTGCTGAGGTTAGTTCTGGGACTTTCAGCTGAAGCTGACACTTCCACTGTTCCTCGCTCTGCCTGAGTATGGCCTGGTGGCAGTATCGGGTGACTTGCTTCATTACCAGTTGAAGGGTTTTGGTGTTTTTGTTTTGTCGGGTGATTCCATACCTCGACCCCTGCCTCACGTCTAGGCAACCTCCGTTTCCCCTGATTTAAAACCGTCCCCTCTGGTGAACTGCGTACGTGGTCAGATGTGCCGGGAAGGCTTATGGTCCCCTGGGTGGTCATCTTTGAATTATGTGCGTTTTATTTCGTTCAGGCTATAATGCTAACACGCTCGTGGGATTGATGTCTCGCTGCCGCCTCTCTGTTATCTACTGTTGCCGTGGTGACCTGCTTGCGGATGCCGAGGTGCAGGTGTGGAATTCAGACTTAAGAAGGTCTCCTGTGATGGCCCACTAGACATGGCGCTGATGGAGGCTTCCGGAGGGACCGGGGAGCTCGGGTCAGGTTCGTGTCATTCTGAAGGACGCACTCAGCCAAGCTCCCACAAATCATACTCCTGGGAAAGTCCCATGCGACGCCCCCTGCAGGCCGACAGGAAATGCTGGCAATGTTCCTGACCTCCTACACCTGAAGTGTAATGAGAGTCATTCTGATTCGCAGTGCTGGTGTTTACCGCCATTCAAACCACGCATTAGTGTGGGGCTCCTAAGGATTAGAGGGCCCCCTGTTGGCTGCGGTCATTGCACTAAATAGTAAATAATCACG
>JAODKF010000030.1:20444256-20458715 GCA_026779585.1 Mormyrus proboscirostris
GCTGCTTTCCAGCGATTCTAGCCCCAACCCCCCATTATCAACCCTCGAGGGCCCACCCCAATGCCAGATCGCTGTGGCTCTCCGTTTTACCTGAGGCCCTTTTCCCGCGTGGGGGACTGATGTGGCTGGGTGATCAGCGCGGCTCTCGATTGGCCACTGGGGGTGCTGTTTGGGGGGGGGGCGGTCTAGCTGTAATGGCCCTATGGATCTGCTGTGGCATTTCGCTGGGTGACATCGACCATCTTCCCCTTTACATTGTGTGGATGCAGGGAATGCTTTCTGGCTTCATCCAGAGCCGTATGCCATTTCATTCCTTGTTTGGTTACCATGGCGAGTCCTGGCGACCCGTATGGACATTGTGTTGCTGGTATCCCCGCCTCCAGACGGATTTCCCTCGCTGGCATTCCTCCTCTGCGGGGTCAGAGGGCTAGCCAGCGCATGGTCCATCATTCCTGCGCAGACCGCCACGGCAGCCTCTGAAATTACATCAGAGCATGAGGGGGGGGTCAGGTACTGGGGGCAAGCGGGCTGAAAGGAATTCCTGTACTGTCCCGGTGCATTAACTGGCTGACCCGGACAGCCAGATCCCATTTACCTCATTTTCCCAAATCAATTTCACATCCCTGACCTTTGACCATGTTAATTAGAAGACATGTCTGGGCCACTGGCCCGAGTCTCATAGAGCCGCTGTGAGTAGCTGGCGGCTACTGACGTCATCATCAGGCTGTTTCACGAGAAAGTGATCTGGAGGGTTGGACTTCCCATCCAACGCTGCCATTCTCTTCCATTGGATTCCTGCTTTCACGTGTATCTATTTGGAAGATACAGTTTCAGTGCGTGTCGGGGTCGTGGCAGCGACAAGCATGAGTGTCGCGGTGGGCCGGCGACGGCCGTGAGCATCAGTGGGAAGTCTTGGCTGTCCCATGACATGCCAGTCTCTGGGTGCCCGTCTCAGTCAGTGGTGTGGGTTTCCGGGCAGTCAGTGCCGGTCCACGTCCGTGCTGCGGGTCTGGCTTGTGTCAGAGCCCCGTTGGCTGCTGACGAACGAGCAGTAATTGCATTCCGGCTGGGGGGGGGGGATGGGGGGTTGCGAGTGGGGTGGCCATAAAGAGGCGTGTGATGACAGATTTACTAAACGACTCCACAGCGGTGTGACTCCCCCCCTCCCCCCGTCTCGCTCTCTCTTTCTCGCTCGCTTGGCAGCTGCACGGCCATGCCGGCAGATCGCAGGCCGCCAAACACGCTCATTTCCTCCTGCCTTGTGTCGACCTGCTCCTCAGCCCAATCCGCTCACACAGAAATGGTGAGATGCGTCTCCGGGCCCCTGGGCCCTCGACCTCCGCTACCTCCTTAATGGAAACAAACAGCTCTCCTGGTCCAGCTGTCTGTCAGCGGGACGACCCAGCAAATTTAGAGGGACTCAAATATCCTCTATTTATTTGTAAAAAATGTATTTTGGTGGCACCTGTGAACTTGACCTACTCTGGGTTATTTCTGGCTTGCGGGGAGCACAGGGTGTCTTTGTCAGCCCACCCCCCCAGCACCACACAGAGCCCTCTGTGCCCATTCTCGCCTTGGCGTGCCTTGGAAATTCAGGTGGGGGGTGGGGGTTTCAGAATGCCGCGGCCCGCTGCTAGCCCCTGAAAGCCTGAGTATGAGCTAAAGATGCCCTTCTCCTGAAAGGGGGGACTGGTTTCCTCTTCTGCCTGCCCCCTGGGACAGACTGGTGACTGTCAGCAGCAACCACTGATTGAGGGCCTTAAGGAAGGAGTTGGAGAAAAATGCCCGAGGACCTTCTGAAATAATCCCATAGCATTTAGCAAACATGACTGTCCTGAGGAGTGTCTGTGGGCGGTAGGGACCAGTGTAACGTCATGGATCGCCGCACTGCACTTTTTCCATGCTTGTTAGCCTGATGTCTTCTCTTTGGTTTGGATCCTACAACCTTCTGGTTTTTGCGTACCCATAATCCCCTGCTGTCTCACAGATGGGCCCATGTCGGAGACCCACGATGTGTTTGGGCTACGCGGGCAGATCGAGCACAAGATGGCCTTCCTGAAGAGACACGTGCCCCGTGACACCAAGCTGGTGTTAATCGGCCACTCCATCGGCTGCTACATCATCCTGGAGATGATGAAGAGGGACCCGCAGCTGCAGGTGGGACAGACAGCAGGCACCGCCGGCCCAGAGGACATCTCATTCTGTAGTGATCACCATCAGCGTTGAGATTCTCCACACATATAGCCCAAGCTCTGTAGGACAAAGCCAGTTCCTTGTGCTGCATGTTAGGGGAGATGCTATGGGGTGAAGTGCACAACCACCCGCCCCCCGGCTACTAGATGCCCCCGACCCCCTTTTCCATGGTCAAGCTAAAGGTTCACAGAATGGAACGGTGTGTGTGTGTGTGTCTATGTGTCGGTGTCGTTGTGTGTGTGTGTGTGTGTGTGTGTGTGTGTGTGTGTGTTTCTGCCTGGATTAGGTTTATGCTGTTATGTGTTATTTTGAGATTGTGGGGACCATTTTTCAGATTTGTGAGTGTGTGTGTCTGTCTGCGCCTGTCTCTGTAGGGGTGGTGTTTCTAGGTAGCTTACCATCTTACCATCTTACCATCTTACCATCTTACCATCATCTTTATTCCTCAGGGTAGATATGACCCTTGTTTGATAGTTTCTATTACCTCCTTTTTCAAATATAAAAAATGCTCATTAATTCCTCTCCCACCCTGCATTTCCAGGAAGCACCCCCCTCTCTGGCCTCCAGTCTCCAGTCCAACCCATTACCTGATAGATTATAAGGGGTCCGCGGGGCCTGCTATGACCGGGGGGCCTTGGCTGCAGGTCCGATCCACACGCACCTGGCTTCATAAAGGCTCAGGTCCGTCAGACTCCCCCCCCCCCCCTTTCCTAGTGTGAGCTTTGGCAGGATCTGTCGGTCCGGACAGTCCTGCCATATTTAAAAACAAGGAAAGAATCTTTGCCTACTTCCCGCTGGAGTGGCCGCCAGCAGCCGGGGGGGGGGGATGCGATGGGTATGTTCTGTAACTTATGATGTGTGATAATCAGAAAGGCCTGTTGCTCTCAGTACGCGTGTTTACAATGGAGGGCCTCCGACCTCTCTGCTGGCTCCGCGGCCGGCCTGCAGCCACTCTACCAGCCCTAGAGCCTGCCCGCAGCCTCTCTGCCGGCCTCTGGCCCTGCGGCCTGCTCGCAGCCACTCTACCAGAGTAACTGGTGTGGAGTAACTGGTATGTAGTAATGGGCGTGGAGTACCGGGTGTGGAGTAATAGGTGCAGAGTTGTGGGTGCAGAATAACTGGTGTAGAGTGATGGACCCAGAGTAGCAGGTGTAGAGTAATGGACACAGAATACTGAGCTTTGAATAACGTGTGTGGAGTACCAGCTGTGGAGTAGTAGTGAGCACTGAGTAACTGGTGTGAAATAATGAGCGCAGAGTAACATTCATGGAGTAGTGTGTGGAGTAAAGGGTATGCCGTTACTGGTGTGCAGTAATGGACACAGAATAGGAGGCATTTGGAGTAACAGGCATGGAGTTGAGTAACAGGCATGGAGTTGAGTAACAGGCATGGAGTACCAAGCGTAGAAGAAGTAGTGGGCATGGAGTAGTGGGTCTGGGCATTAATGACTGCAGCTCCATCCCTCCTACCTCCTGACGCAACCTCCCAAACGGAACCTGTACACGCAGGATAAACCAGCAGAGACTGGGCTGGATCCCGCTGGGGAAATGGACCCAATAGCCCCCTGGCTGGGAGCACCGTGACCCCGGTGGCCCAATCCGACTCCAGGTGTCAGTCCCCGGAAGCCGAGGCGTGAGAACGGGCAGGAATAGGGAGAGCTGGGATACGGCTGGACGCCGGCCCGGGAGAGCCGACGGCACAGGGGTCACTGGAAATATGCGTCAGGAATGCAGCGGGGTGGGGGGGGCACCGGCTGGAAGGAGATGGGAAAACAATGGATGCCAGTGGCTTTGTAAGTTCAGGGGGGGGGTGCATCATTTGCACTTTTTGTCAGGATCGACTCTTGGGTTCAGGCATAGTGATTAAAGCGGGCCGGACCCGGCCACTTAAGACACTTAAAATATCTCCCTGCCTTTCGACAGTGGCCTCACAGGGAGTGGAAAGGTGGAAAGGTGGGGGGGGAAGGGGCTCGGCACATTCGGTCCTGTAACTGCAGCAGCCAGCCCCCCCAACGGGCCGCCCACTGTGATTATGAGCAGCACACGCTGTGGAAATTACATTTCTTTGTTCTTTTGTGTTCTACATGATTTACCCAGGGGATGGGGGCAGAATAGTGACCTGCTTGCGTTCTGAGGGAGGAATTTGGGGAAGATCTACGGAGGTTGTTCTTGTTCTTGGATGGAGCCCTGAGGCTGGCAGCTGTGGAGTCCGGAGGGAGTGGGCCGGGCCCATGGTGGCCTGCTGCCCTCTGGGCTGTCTATTTGTTTTCCCTCCTAGAAGCCATTAGCAGAGTGGCAGCGGCCAGCAGGACCAGACCTTCTGATCATCAGATCAAAATAAAGAGGGCTTATAGCCGTGAAGGGTCAGGGTAAGTGGTGTTTATTCATGGAATTATGGGAGAATAGAGCAGCTCATTGGAGCGGGGGGGGGGCCGGGGGGGTGGTGGGCACCGGGACCACATCTGGCAGCTTGTGCCGTGGGTGCTTCCCAACGTGCCGTCCACAGCGAACGAGGGAAGAAAAACAGACGGAATGAACCGGAAGACTCGCAGGGGGCAGGAGGTCGCGTCCATGTCGCTGCCCCGTTGACCCCCAGTGCCGGCTGTTTAACGTCCGCCAGGGTACAGCTGTTTTCCCGCCCACTGAGCCTCCCCCCTCGGTTTTTGTCCTGGTGGGATGATGTTAATTAAGATGTAGAAAACAATGCATTTCCTGTAATCAGTGTGCCAGAGCCCTTGGCACGGCGTAGTGTGGCATGGCAGGGGACCCTTGGTGCAGCATGGCGTGGTGTGGCATGATATGGAAGAACATATGGGACCCTTGGAGTGGTGCGGCAGGGCATTCGGGACCCTTGGCATAGCGTGGTATGGCAGGGCAAAAGGGGCACCTTGGTATGGCGTTGTGTGGAAGGGCATATGGCACCCTTGGCGTGGCGTTGTGTGGCTGGCCATATGGGACGCATGGCATGGCATGGCAGAGCATATGGGACCTTTGGTGTGGTGTGGCATGGCAGGGCATATGGGACCCTTGGCGCAGCGTAGTGTGGCAGGGTACACGGGACCCTTGGCGCGGCAGGGCATATGGGGTCCTTGGTGCAGTGGAGTGTACGGGACCCTCGGCGTGGCGTGGTGCCAGCTGGGCACGCTCACTCCAGCCTGGTTGCTCTGCTTCCCCTTCACCAGCCAGCATGTTATGAGGGATGGGAAGAGAGGAGGTAATTAACGAGGCCTGGCCTGGCCTGCCCTGCCCCGGCCACCCCAGCCCGGCCCCTGCACTGAGAGTCAGGTTCCTTGTTAAACACACTTTTAACCTTTTACAGCTCATAAAGAGGTGTGGAGTTGTAGTTTACAACTTGGCCGGTGATTAACGGCTGCCTTCCCCAGCCCCCACCAATTAACCCCTGTGTTATGATAACAGAAATGCGTGTGAATCCAGCCCCGAGCTGCGGATGTCTGGGGTGGGGCCACTGTCCAGGATCCCCTCCTGAAAGACCTGCCTGCCAGCTTGTGTGTCGCTCTCTGTCTAGTTTGCTCATGTTTTCTCTGAATAATCATCAAGGAACCTGATTAGACTGCGCAATTCTCTGAATAATCATCCAGGAACCTGATTGGACCACGCCATTCTCTGAATAATCGTCCAGGAACCTGATTGGGCATGCCATTCTCTGAATAATCATCCAGGAACCTGATTGGACCATGCCATTCTCTGAATAAATATTCAGGAACCTGATTGTATGCCATTCACTGAATAATTTTCCGGATTGAACTATACCGAGCGTCGGTACCCAGGAAGTTCCCAGCACTGTTATGCATAGACTCGTTTTTGGCAGCACTGCGTTTCCTCGTATTTCCAGACCCGAATTCTCTTTCCTGGCACTCGGCAGATCAGAGAGCCATCAACCCCACTTCAGTGAAAGTCCGTAAACGTGCTGCAGGTGGAGGCTTTGGAACCCAGAGGACGCCCTCCGGAATTCACGCTGCCTTCATGGATTTCACCTCTTTTCTCTTTTCTCTCGGACCTGTGTTTCCTGAGATTTCCAGCTCTCGATTTGGGGAAAAGTCCACCGAACATTAGATATGTTTTATATTGGTTCATTAAAGGCTCCAGTGGAACCAAGATATACCTACCCAGCAGTCACAGCCTGACTGATCCGTAAGCGTGTTGGATAAAGTGAGTTTCTGTCTGTAAAGGTGCATGCTACACTGAAATGCTGACTGGTGTAAAGTTCTCGATAAAATGCTGCCACTGTGAGCTTTTAGTTCATCCTCTCCTTAATCATGCATGGAGTTGAATCCACTCTCATGTTGTTTCTGAAGACAGATATTGTCTGAGTCGGTCCATTTAAAGTTAGCACCCTAATCTCCAAATCTGTTTTATTAAAGCAGGTTTCATTGGAGGGGCAGGTAGTGTGTTTTCTGAAAAGCTTACCGAACAGAGCTGGCTTTAAATGACACGCTGTGTTTGTTTTTGGGTGAGTAGGTTTTGTCACATGACCTAGCTGTATGTCCCACGTCCCTGTCAGACGCCATGGTCCTCGTCCTGGACTCACTAAATGGTGGGGTTTGGGCCAAAAACAACAGACGGGCCGGGGCAGCCCGGGCTCCAGGTATGGGGGCCCACGAAGGTTGTGAGGAAGCAAGGGAGCTGGGGCTTATCGAGGGACCTTTACAGCAGGAGAGGAAGACCTGGGAAGCTTCGAAGCTACCAGACACCCTGGAAGGAGTCCCTGGATCCAGTACTTACTGTGCAGAACAAGAATCCAGAAAAACTAGCTTAATAACCATCAGGCTGTGGTGTTATTATTGTCTCACTGGCTAGGGGCTTCGCCCCAGCATCTTCTACACAACTTCACACTGGAGTTTTTTTCTGTTTTCCTTTCGCTGGCACGGGGGGGACTGAGAAGATCAGTTTCGTGATTAAAGCCACCAGGCACTGTTAGGAAGTAGATCCCGTGGTCAGTGCTTACAGGAGACTGAAATATATGCTGCTTTGTGAGGACACTCATCTAATTGATGGCAGAAGCTGCATCTCCCCCAGGATGGAGTGGGAAGCGACTGCCTGTGATTCATAGCTGCGTGACGTCCCAGGGACTTGCCAGTGCTGCATGTATCCGGCAGCATCCGTCCTCAGGTTCTGATGGGCCTGTGGAGCGTGGGAGTCAGCCGGTCCAGTGCCATGACGGTGCTGCCCGCGGAGGTGGAGGCCCTCTGGAGCACGGGAGCCGGCACGTCCGGTTCCATGACGATGCTGCGGGTGGAGGATGCCCTCTTTGTGGTGTGGGCAGCAGCAGATCCCATATCATGGCGGTGCTGCCGGTGGAGGTGGTGGCGCTCTCCCCACATTCCCGTCTTCTTCAGCATTCCTGCCTACATTCCTAACCCCACAGGACCAGGCGCTGCTTCTCATCACTGCCAGCACTGCTGCACATCAAAGGTTACCAGCACCCCACTCTCCGCATGGACATCAGACACATGCAGACACGGTCATTCAGGCGCAGACTGAAACATACGCACGCGCAGACCCGCATACACATGCAGGCACACGCAGACACAGACACTCTCATAGACACTCAAGCACACGCAGACACACAGACACTCAAGCAGACACAGACAGACACAGCTGGGACCCAGGCTGATGCCCCATCACACTGCACCATGCTGAGGGCCCTGTAGACCCCACTCATGCACACATACATGCATGCAGACACAGATGCACATGCAGATGTACATACACACACACTTTGACTATTCCTATCATTGCGGGGACACTCCATTCATTTCTATGGGGTTAACCCTAACTATAACCCTCACCCTTATCCAGCTGTAACTTTAATCGTAAGTAACCAACCAAAATACTTTTGCCATCTTTAGTTCTTTGATTGCATGCACAGATAAAACTAAGGTTTATATTGTAGGGACCTGAAAAATGTCCCCATAAGCTAATAAGTAACAGGTTTTACTACATTGTGGGGACATTTGGTCTACACAATGTGGTAAAAACAGACATGGACATACATGCATACAATTTCACACAGCCTGAACGTTGACGCATTGAGGCCTGAGTGGAATTCTCACTGCACACAGCCTGAACATTGGCATGCTGTGTTCAGACCTGAGTGGGATTTTCTCTGCACACAGCCTGAACGTCGACAGTTGAATTCAGGCCACAGTGAGATTCTCTCTGCACACAACGTGAATGTTGGCGCATTGAGTTCAGGCCTGAGCGGGATTCTCTCCACACATGGGCTGAAAGTCATCACATTGTGTTCAGGCACACAGGCCGAACATCAGCGCATTGTATTCAGGCCTAAATGAGATTTTCTCCGCACACAGCCTGAACTTCGGCGGTTGAATTCAGGCCCGAGTGGGATTCTCTCTGCACATAGCCTGAACATTGACGTGTTGAGGTCTCGGTGGTGATCTTTCTTTGTTAAGCTTCCCCAGCCAGACGGATGAACTGCATGGTAGCTGCTTATTGGATGAGTGAGATCACGTGACCCAAGAACACATTTGACCTATGCCCATGATGTTGTAGCGTTCCTATACTCAACACGCATTTTAATGACCGTAAACCTGGTTGCGTCCTCTGAATTGTCCCAGTCAGTATAGTCATCATGAGCTCTGATTTCCCATCCGCCCTGGTGTCTTTGGGCTGTTGGGTGGAGCCACTCGTGGGATGGACCCTGACCCTGGAGGTGTGAGGTTGACGGCACCCCTACCTGAACCTTGGTTGATGAGCCCTCAATGGGACGCATGTGCCGATGCCCCGCCCCCCGTGTTCCTGCCCCATCGTCTCGTTTGCGGTGGCTGTGTGGTACCGGGAGCACCTGCAGCTGGAGATGTAACGGCACCGGTCTGCTTCAGCGGCTTGGTGGGACCCCGCAAGTTGGCATGGAGCCTCACTTTGCTTCTGCTTCCTGCAGCTCTCGCTATGTGTGTGAAACTTCCAACTGAGCATTTGATAAAGTCGTTAGGCCAATTAAGCAGCTGACCAAGTGTGGAAATGCTTTTTAAAATACTAGGCGGTGTGCCTGACTTAACATATTTATGCCATAAATAGTTATGGTTTAAATGTTCTGTTGATTGATTAACTAGATCAGTTGGGATTATGACTTGGCGGTCCTCCAGGGGGCGATGTGGAGAGCAGGTTGAGCCTGACTGGGTTCTGGCCTGTTCCATGCCTGTGGCCCATTAAAGGCCAGTGCCCCATCCTGCTGGTGGTGGCTATTGGCCCAGCTCAGGAATAATTGGGCCCAGTTTGCAGCCATGGGGTCAGCCTGGCTTTTTGCTGCAATGTAAAATGACTCATTTGTACGACTCTGTTGATCCTTAACGATGGAGGCGGCTGTAAGCATGAGAGTGAAGGGAAAGACATTCTCCCTCTATAAACCGTTTTATTTGGCATATTCATGGCTCGCGTGCATGGTGAGATGAGCCCCATGCTGAATGTTTACATCGGCGTGTGTGTGTGCCTGTGTGTCTGTTCATGTCTGTTAGTGTGTGTGTGTCTGTTCATGTCTGTGTGTGTGTGCCTGTGTGTCTGTTCATGTCTGTGCATGTCTGTACATTTGTGAGTGTGTGTGTGAGTGTGTGTGTGTGTGTGTGTGTGTGAGTGTGCGCTCAGAGTTGCGCACTCCTATCTGAGGGAACCCAGCTGTTAAGGAGCTGAAACGTGTGACCTGAATCTGTCCAAGAAAGGGCAATGCTGTTATACCTTTGAGCCCTTTGAGCACCTTCTACTATGGCGGGGATGTGTCTGTGTGATAGTTGTGCCGCCCCTGTGGGTTTTGGTGCATATGGCCCCCCTCTTTCTCGCTCCTCTTCATCCGGA
Organism: Mormyrus proboscirostris; assembly: GCA_026779585.1. Lineage (NCBI taxonomy): Eukaryota > Metazoa > Chordata > Actinopteri > Osteoglossiformes > Mormyridae > Mormyrus > Mormyrus proboscirostris. Next base: position 20,454,279 of record JAODKF010000030.1, read on the forward strand.
TGCCTTTTCTCAGATGCTTCCTGCCATTTTTGAGGTTTTATTAGATCAGCAGCTCAAATCAAAGTAACAGAGGGTGGTTCAGCTGGGAGCAGCTGGGGCAGGAAGATTTATGATGCTGGTGTGATGTATCATGCAGCATCGTATTCATCTCTGATGGAGTCTGGTCACCCTGCTCTGCTATTGACTGTCCAGCCACAGTAAAACAGCCTGTACTGCAGTGGCTCTTAACCTTTTTGCACTGCAACCCAATTTTTGCCATGCGACCTTATATCAAGTATAGATTCGTGCGTCTGTAGGGCGTGCCTGTGATTCGTGCGTCTGTAGGGCGTGCCTGTGATTCGTGCGTCTGTAGGGCGTGCCTGTGATTCGTGCGTCTGTAGGGCGTGCCTGCGCTCAGACCCTACGCCCTTCCCCGCACAGGTGCTAAAGGCGTTGCTGCTGTTCCCGACAATTGAGCGCATGGCGGCGAGCCCGCAGGGCCGGCTCATGACGCCGGTGTTGTGCCGGCTACGCTTTGCCGCCTACCTGCCCGTCTTCCTGCTGTCCCTGCTGCCCCGCAGCCTTCAAGCCGCCATCGTCAAGCTGGTGCTCAGCGGCCTCCCTCGCCTGGACCACACCGCTGCTGCCGCTACGCTCAGCCTCTTCAATGTCGACTGTGTAGGTGAGAACACATCCGGGCGCCCTCATCCTGCCCCCCACACCTTACCCCTCTACCCAAATCCTGTACCATACACTCCCCCATCCTGCACCCTACACCCTATTTTTTTACCCTACACCCTCCCATCCTGCACCCTACACCCTCCCTTCCTGTACCCTACACCCTATTTTTTACCCTACACCCTCCCTTCCTGCACCCTACACCCTACTTTTTACTCTATACTCTCCCATCTTGCACCCTACACCCTACCCTCCACCCAACACACAGTAACTTTCGGCACACTTACAGACATTTATGTTTATGCTCCCAGTAAGCATGTTAGTGTGCCTTTGAATATATCCGTCAGGAATGTATTTGGCTGCCGCTGTGCATGTTTCTGTGTAATAACAATCAGAGGGGTATTTTCAGGGGGAAAAATGCTCAGATAAGTGATAAGGGGCCGCAGGGCCAGACATTTTCCACTCGGAAGCAGGCGGGCGGCTGCGGGGGCCCCTGTTTTTGGAGATCGTCGTCCAAACTGCATCCCAGCTGTCCTCCTTGCCAGCCAGACACGGAGGTGTGAGGCTGCTGCATTTTCCCTCTTTCTCTTTTATCCATGTGTCTCCTGCAGTATGGGGTCCGCTATCCGGTATCGGTTTTCATGGGGGGGGGGGGGGTGTGCAAACGGGCTTTCCTGGCGGAGAGCGGCCCGCGCTGGCGGTAACGAGACCGAAGAGGCCGCTACCTCTGTGCCGTAGATCACTCTGCGTTTACAGGGCCCCCTCGTCCTTCCGCGCTCCCCGGCACGATTTATGCTGTTTCCGCTTTGTTTTGGGGATGGTCGTGGTGGGGGGGGGGGGGGTTGCTGCTTCCTCGGGTCCTAAAATGAAAAACAATGTTGGGCTGTGCGTGTCTGCGGGGAGGTGGGTGATCGATGGCGTGTTGGTGGGAGCATCAGGGCCAACGGTGTCCCCCGCGCCCCCAGGTAGTACTGCACAAGCCCCCCCCCTCACCGTGCTGACCGTCATCTGGTGCGAGGAGGTTTAATGAAACACTTTCGCTTTTTCCCTGTCTGATTCCCTCCATACAATTTCAGCTCGTCTCACTGTCTAAGTAATAATACTAATGATGGTTTATTTTATTGGCTTTCAGCAAAAAAAAAAAAAAAACATTTATTTTAATGCCTATTAAACTTAAAGGTGATTTGAGTTTATTTCACACTAACTTATCTTCAATGACCTTTTTCAGTGTTTTCTTTTTGTTTTACTTTTTACTTTTAGCATTTGTCTTTAATAACACAAAAGGATACTTTGATCACATTTCCACGCTGTGTATGTAATTAATGGTAAGTTGACAGGTATAATTAACAAAACATGTTCTGATTAGGTTAAGCTTCCTGGCCATATTTCAAAGTTTATTTTTCCAGGTTTGGTCCTTAATGAAATAAAGTTGATGGGTGTGTAATCGCAGCCCGCTGACAGCTCCCCCCCCTCCCCAGCTCGCCGGGGCTTTTCTAGGGGGTTAACTAGACGCAGAGCGCCCCCCCCAGCTCCTGCTGCTTGAGCACCCGTGTGCATTTTAGTCACGTGAGGGGAATTTAAGGCGAGCTGAGATTACCGACGGCAGGAAACATACCCCTTATATCTTGCTTGATATATATATTTTTTGCTTGTATGGGGGGTGAGCCAGACCCAGATGCCAAGGGCCCTTCATAGTGCACCGTCCCGTTTGGGGATCTCCCAAACACCTGTTTCTCCTTGGGCGGTCGGAAAGCACGGCCAAGCGCTGGGGCCTTCCGGAGAAGTGGCCACAGTCTCGGAAATTTCTGAGGGAGGGAGGGATACACCCCAGTTGTTTAAAAGCCGCAAATCAAAACCATGTTTCACACACTAATTGTTTCTGTAATAGTTTTTTTTTTGTTGTTGTTGTTGGCAAGTCATAGGAAGAGCCGGGCTTCTGAGGCCTCTCCCCATGGCCAGTAGGGGGCGTCTTTTCTCGCTGTATTGTCTGGGTGAATTGCCCTTTTCTGCTGCTTTCCCTACCCCTTCCCCCTTGCTTTTCTCCCTCTCCTCCCCTGTTCCCTTTTCTCCTCTCCTTCTCCTCTCCTCCCCCTGCTCCTTTCCCCCTCTCCCACTCTTGTTTCTTCTCTCCTTTTCCATCATTTCTTTCCTGCTTCTCAGTCTTATACCTCTCCTCCTCTCCCTCTCCTCCACTGTTCCTCTCTCTTCCCCGCTCCTCTGTTTCTCTGGTCATTCTCTTGACTCCCCTTTCTCCTCTTTTCCTCCTCCCTTTCTCCTCTTCCTTTTTCAGCTCTCTTTTCCACTTCTGTCTGTCTGATCATCTCTTACAAACACTGCTGTACCTGCTTTAGTCCTTCAGGCCATTTTCACCTGGACCCTGTTTGCAGGATTTTCAATGCATTTAATTTATTAGAAAAGGTAAAATCAGACGTTCCTATGAAGCTGCATGAGGCTACGCTGCTCATGGCCAGTTGGGGAACCGACCGCTTGTATGCACCCCCCTCCCCGCAGCAGAAGCCCCCGACCCCCACCGGACAGGGGACTCCTCCCCTTATAACTCCCGACTCAGTGGCCGCTCGATCCCGTGGGATCGCCAGGGTATCTCCCAGGAATCCCATGTGCCCTGGCCGCTCTCATGCTCCCTTCGCCGGCTCACCGTAGACTTTGCCGCAGACTGATGACCAGGCTGCACTGCACGCCTGTAGACCGGCACACTCAGCGGGGAGGTGTTCACCGATATTGGCTGGTGTGGGATTCATCTTCCGACCGGTTGCTATGAAAGGTGAAGTCGGATGACATTAGCATCCCCTCGACCTACAGGAGGCCTTTACAGCTCACAGCCGGCACTCTGCGGACCCACAGCCCTGCAATTTCCCATCTGGGGAGGTGTTTCTGCACCTGCCCCCTGGTTCTGCTTGGCCACTACGTCGGCGCAGGGGCCAGTGACCACAGGAGTGACCGGACTCGGGCACCTGTGTATGGAGAACCAAGGAGAATTAACTTATCCCCAGCTTGTGCCAATAAATCTTCGTGTAGTGTGGATTTTCACATGAGCTGCTCTCTCCATGGCGTGGGGAACACGGCCATCAAGGAGCTCAGCATTCCAAGGTCCAGCGTGACAGGGAGTCGGCTGTTGGACCCTTGAGAGAGGAATAAAGCCGACTGAGTGTCAGTGAAACATCAGGCTGCGTTAAATACAGCATGCTGCTTAGAGAGGGGTATGTCTGCCAGAGGGCTTGAACCAAAGCCACAAGCTTTGAATCACGAGCGAAGCATGATCTGTCTTCGTTTCCTGGCAAAGCTTTGCCCTAAGCGGACGGCAAAGCCCATCCCCCCCCCCCCCCCCCTACAACCGCTGAGATTTATGTCAGAGAAAAGATAAAAGAGATAAAGAGAAACAGACCGCAGCCCCTCCCCGGATGAGAGGTAGCTGTCCGAAGTCGGCCTGTGCTTTTCTGACCCCATCTGCTACATACTTGCAACATACCTGCAATATACCTGCAACATACCTGCAACATACCTGTAATATACCTGTAATATAGGTAAAGAAGCAGCGTGAGACGAGGTGGCCCTAGAGTTGCCCTTGGCAGCAGATGTAGGGGGGTGTAGGGCGAGTTGTCAGCGCTCCTGGCTGGCTCACACCCCCCCACTCCCACTGGGGTGTCTGTGATGACCTGCTAACGGTGAGGAATGCCGATCCCTGCCAAGGGCTCGCGGCTCGCAGAGGTAAGTGAGACACTTAGACCCCTCTTCCTTCTCCTAGATCACAGCTTAGATTGG
>JAODKF010000030.1:20469007-20479636 GCA_026779585.1 Mormyrus proboscirostris
GACAGTCAGAGGGCTGTCTGAGAGCCGGGTGGAAAATCACAGGCGTGACCACCCTGCGAAACCTGCCCTGGCCGCCCACCAAACACGGCCTCACCGCCCCGGCGCTTGACAATAGCTGCTGGCCCGGCACACTTTCCAGCTTCATCCCAGGTGCGAGGCGAAATACCCCAAGAGCTGGGAGGGGGACTCTTTCCGTGTGTTATACCGCCGCATTTCTCAGCATAGTGATATAAAGTATCACTGGATAATATAAATCAGATCCGCTCACACTAGAAAAGACCTCGTCAGGAGTTTTTACTTTATATTTAAAAGCCTCTTAAAAGTGTCGTTCAAATATGATTTTTCCCTCGCTTTTAATCCATGCGGTTTAATCCAACCGCCGGTGAACACACACACACACACAGACGCAAATTGGTCTTCCTATCTAAATGGGAACCGTCCATTCATTCCTATTAGAAAAACCCTAATCCCAATCACGACATCCTTAACCTCTACCCATCACTAACCTTAACTATAAGTAACCAACCCAGATACAAAATTTTGGCATTTCCACTTTTTTGATTGCATCCACAGATTTTTATAAAACTGAGGTTATCAAAAGATATGTCCAAAAGTAGGGAAATTTCTACACTTTGGGGAAATGTGGTCCTCAAATGTGATCTATGCAAACCCAACCAAACACACACGCTACAATTAATACATAAAACAATGAAAATATAAATCGATATCATCCTTTTTTCCATTTTCATTACTGACCTCCTGCTGAAGATTCACCTCTAAAATAGATCTTGGGACCTATACCTGAATCTTTGCCGCATCCCCACCACGCAAGTCAACAAAACATAATTAAAGCCCCCGTCTCGCACACGACCCTGGCTGTCTTAAGGTATGTCCTCATCTGTATGTGTTTGTCGCCCTCTAGTGTTCAAAGCGATTAATCCTTCTGACACAGGCGACTGGCAGAACAAATTTCACCTTTTTAAAATTTTTGTATATTTGATTACTTTCATGAATGGTTTTCCAGTAAATTGTAGCGCGGTGATACCGGCCTGCAGCGCGGCATGTTGGACTAATGCCAGCTTGGTGAATTGTTTTCAGTAATCACGTGTGTCATTATTAATGTGCTGTGTGTTATGGCATGTTTAGTGTTAAATGCTTATCGTTGTATGTAGTGTGTGGGCGCCCACTGTGTGTATGAGGAGTAAACGGGGCGATGAGCACGGTAGGCAGTGCCAGTGCGTATTTTGCAGTAATACAGGTGTAATAAACTCCATCTGGTGATTAAATCCAGATCTATCTCTGCTGGCTAATTATTTGCAAACATGGCTCAGTGACCCAATATTACAAAGTGTTCGTGTTAAATTACTTTAGTAGTGATATATAATGCGGAAATACTAAAAGCATCTAAGTGTAGAGGAAACTCGGATATTTCTGCAGTATTTGTAGCCCACGATTAATATATGAGTACATAGTTATACATAAATAATTCACTTTAATTCCTGCAAAAAATGAAGTTCCCTGCAGAATTCCCACGAAGGCCTCATCGCCATTTATATATGGCGTAGTCGTGGCCGAGTGGTTAAGGCGATGGACTAGAAATCCATTGGGGTCTCCCCGCGCAGGTTCGAATCCTGCCGACTACGGAGCTTTTGCTACCGCTTGGGGAGGACGAGGTGCTAGAAAGTGCATCCTAAACGTGCACAGGCCTGGTAAGTTTATAGACCTTCAAACGCTTCCGATATTCCGCCATTTTCCGAAGCCGGCTGGCACCCGCAATTCGGTATCCCACCCCGTCGGCAACCTTTGCCGCCTTCCCGGCGAGGCGCCCAGCGAACATCCCGTGACCGGATAGGAGACGTGGGACGGCTGCGCAGCTGTTTGCCTAGCCCGGGGGGGTGAATGCACGGTGGCTGGGCATCGTAAGTGCATCTGGCTGTGATCGAGAAGCTGAAATAAGGGCGATCGCAGCGGCTACGGGACAATGCCGGACGGGCTCGTCACCAGCAGGTAAGCCGAAGGAAAAGTTTCCGGAACTTTTAGTTCCGGGACGTTTCTTTTCTGGCGTCGCCCAAAATGGAAGCTCGAGCAGTCGAGTGTGTCGCCGAGCGAGGGGAGTAGCAACATGTTACCAGTGGGACCAGAGCCGGTTTTACCATGTTTACCAGCAAACCGGGGAGGGGGGCTGCACCGGCTCCCGTTAGCAATAACACATCGGGAAATCCGGGAAAACTCCCGGTGGACCGGTCAGCAAAATGTACCAAGACGGACCCCCCCCGACAGAAAATTCCTGGGGCGCCTTTATTGCCAGTACGCCCCTGAATAATACCACAATCTTAATGCTCCAACATTCAAGACAGTTTGGCCCGAAAGAGTCACATGCGCGCTGTAATAAAGGCGTTATGACGTCTAGCTGAATTACAAAAGTGTTTAATTATTGACGTTTGTCCTCATTTAGGTATATTTTTACGCAGTTCAAGATGTAGTATTTGAACTGAAAACAGTGACATATCATACAATATTCTTATGGAGGCTTGTGAGAACCTGTTATACGTGCGTAGATTTTTCTCGAATTACTTTTACTCAATACTGAGCAGTCTGTGGATGTCGACAGGCAGGCATCGGGACCCCCTTCATCCACGATGTCAGCTGTTTCAGATCTCTAACGGATTCTGCTCATGTTGCTTTTAGTCTCCCCCTTAAGGTGCCTTCTTGCGAGTGCAGATTTGCTCGTGATAATGTGCCGGTCTGTCCTCCGTCCCCATTCTCCCTCCACCGGCCGCCCCTTCCAGACCTCTCCAGAATGAGGCCACGGGCATAGACCTGCTGGTGCCGCTCTTCCAGGAGGTGCGCGGCTCCATGATGACCGGCCACGTCGAGTACCAGATCGTGGTGGTGACGCGCCTCGCCGCCTTCAAGTCGGCCAAGCATCGGCCGGCAGATGTGGTCCAGTTAGTGGTGAGAAACATGTAGCCCCGACTCGCTTCCAGGCTTCCTATCTCGCATGGCTCAGACCCCCAAAGCGCCTGGTCAGCATTGCCTCTCCTCACTCACGGGACAATTTGCCAAAAATCCCCTCGATCTGAGCGTATTATGGTGTACCTTTGTAAATGTGCGCATGTGCGACCTCTGTGCACATGGTGGCGCTGTTGCCACGCAAACGAACAGCTCGGCCTCCGTGTTAAATGTATGGAGAACGCGAGTTCTTTTATATATTTGGCCGTGTGCGCACGACGGTAATAATAGAGCACATTTGACGTTGTCCCACAATATGTGTGTGTTTTAAGTATAACTAGTGATATTGCTGATGCAGATGTTTGTGCAGACACGGGTGTGTTTCTGAATTAAGTAGTGCCATGTGCATCTGCTTAGGTCTGAACCACAACCTTGATCCCTCCCAGTCAGTCTGCCTCTTAAAGCTACTCTCCATCCGCTGGCAGGTCTCCAAAAAATACAGCGAGATGGAGGAGCTGTACTGCAGGCTGGCTGCACGCTACCCCGCAGTCCCCTTGCCGGCAATGCCCCGCAAGGCCCTCTTCGTCAGCGAGACGGAAATCCGCGAGCGCAGGGCTGCCTTCGACGAGCTCGTCAAGTTCCTCTCCAGGCACCGAACCCTGGCCACCTGCCCTGAGCTGCTGGGCTTTCTAGGTAGCGTCAGGGCCTTCTTCACACTGCCCTCCGTCGTGTCATTGCATCTGTCATTCAGCTGTGACTGGCTCCTTGTCTTGTGTTGCGGGGCCCCCTGGTGGCTGACAGATGGCCACTACGCTCAGAGAGCAGCCATTAGTCCATGTCAGCTGAAGGAGAAAGATTGTATTGATTCTGTGATGTCCTGTTGTGCATAGGCCCTGTCTGCGTGGGCCACTGTCATGGGGTATCTGCTGCCCCCTAGAGGAGATGGGCCTGCTCGTTGGTGCACATTCTTTGGGTCTGAATCCCAGACTGTTTTTGTTGAAAGCTAGCGAGTCAAATGTGTGTTGGAGGTAGCACTGGGTATTTAGCATGATGCGTCTATATATATGGCTGCAATGGAGGGTGGGGGACACTGGGGGGTGGGCAGAGCCCTTGGCTGGTGGGATGCTTTATTGGGGGGGGGGGGCAGAGTGTGCTGGCTTGGGTGGCAGCAGCACCCACCCGAACCATGTATTTATGTGGTAGCCCTATTAGTACTCTGGGGAGGAGCCAGAGGGGCCCTGATGAGAGAGTGGGCTGGGGTAGTGGAGGCTCACGCCCCTATTTTCTCTCTCGCTCTTGTCCCTGTCCTCCGCTGTTCACCAGGCAGGACTTGGGCCTGAGATGACGCCTGTCCAGCTGTGGGAATCTCCCTAAACGTGAATCTGCAGCTTCCACAAGGAGCCTGAGCTGTGTCCAAATGCACTTTGTTTTTTTGTGTTTTGTTTTTTTTTCTTTCTTTTTTTTAAATGGAAAAACATCGATGTGAAACGGCGCAGGCTGAATATTTTATGAGGAAATGGATGTCATCGGAAAGTATCAGGGCATGGTGGCACCTAAATGTGTGACATCGAGTGTGATCGAGTCTCCCTTGGAGGATGACGTCCGCTGATGTGAGTCGACGTGCTGCCCAGAGAGGGATGGCAGTCACGTTCAGCTGACTCACAGAAGATGTTATTTTGGTAATGGAGATGAGATGGGAGAGAAGCCCCACGTCAGAATAAATTATCATGAAGGCTTCCTGTTGGAGGACATCACCGCTTTGGAAAGAGACCTTCGTGCGGTTTGGCTTCGACCTTCCCCACTAACAAGTGTTGCTGAATTTTCAAAATTTGTGGCTAGATTGGAAGCCCGAAAAGAAAAGCATCGGTGTGTGTTTTCTTCATGTATATATTTGTAGAGCCTGTTTCATGCGTGTCACTTCCTGCAGTGGAAATTAAAACTTTGCACAATGTTTCTGTGACCAGCGAAGGGTTTTATTTATGTGTTTTGCATGTTTTCTTTCTTGCCACAGGAGCGAAGACGACTGAGGTGGCGGACAAAACCAGGAACGTCCCTGACGATGAGGAAGAGTGGGACAGAGACGCGGTGGATTTTTTTCGACCAGAGGAGGTTTCCACGGCGGAGCTCACCGCAGGGCCCAGAGCAAAAACGAGATCCGTCACCCCGGCGATGCCTGCTGAGGATGAGGAGGAAGAGGAGGAGGTTCTGGACCCACTAGGGATTTTGCGGTAAGATTGCTCCTGTATAATGCTCATGTTTCTTACCGCAGGTGGGGGCCGCCGTTTGTGTGCCTGAGCCAGTTCCCATCGGCTCCCGCTGTGTCTGGGATCTCCGGGCCCTCGTGTTTTTGCCGCTTCCGGCCACAATGTCTGACTTCTCACTTGATTTGAGCTTTTAAGCTTTTGTTTTTTTTTTTTCTTTATTCTGGCCGTGATTGTCCAGGTTCTGGTTCAGATAATGCAGATAATGTTGGGGGGGGGATGTGCAGTCACTAGCTCTGTCCTGTTGCGCTGAGATCTGCTGTCCTCATCCTGATAAGAGAGGAGAGGGATCCCTCTAGGGACGGCAAACTATTCATAGCCGCTAATGCATTGCCTCATCGATAGACAGACCCCCGCTGCTGTCCTGGGCGACCTTGGACAAGGGGTATGCGGCGCGGGGCCTCTGAGCCACTGCATCACCACTTTCCCCTGCAGCAGGCCCAGAAAACTTAAGGGCGGAGCAGCATGGTGCTTGTGGGTGGGAGGAATGTGCTACTCATCGCTGCCCCCTGCTGGTGGCTATTCTGTGCCACAACGAGCTGCTCTCAAAATGAATCGGGGTGGCGATCAATCCTGGAAAGCATTATTTATTCATTTAACAGACAAAAGTGATATACAGGTGAGGATCAGAGAGCAGGATCAACCAGTGTCCCTGGAGCAGTATGGGATATGCGCTTTGCTCAAGGGTGAAATGATTGCACTGCCCGCCACTGGTTTTGAACCTACAACCATCTGGACATAAGCTGTGGTCTCCAACCTGCTGAGATACGCACCATCTGCAATGAAAAGTGCTTGATGATGACTGTTCCTCCGAGGGTTTTCTCAGCATTGGCCAGACTGAGGGAGCTGGGCACATGCCAGGCTATGCCCATGCCAGGCTATCTGTGTTTTGTCTGTGATGATGAACTCTAAGTGGGAGGCTAAATGTCAGGCCAACGATGCTGCCCCATGCAGCACTAAATATTCCGTGATCTGTTCAGCCTTTTCCCCGGAAGGTTATTCTGGGATGCGCCACGGTAAACTGGGAGTCACGCTGAGTAGGACGGCAGGAATGGCTGCACCCATAGGACAGCGTGACATAGGCACTGTGCCGACCGACCGTTTCGTGCGTCGCCAAAGGAAGGCGCCTGTGTTTGCTATGTTCTTATGTTCTTCGGTCATGGACCACGTTCTCTGCCCCGGGCCGCCTTGTTCTGGTTCATTTCAGCAGCTCGTAACGTGGCAGTAAAGTCAGAGATTGACTGATGTATTCTGTTCGCGAGTCTGGTCGTTGTCAGGTGTTACCATAGTAACCATCCCCTAAAACAGCAGTGTGATGGTGACAGCTGTGTTTAAACTCCCTTAAAGGCTTTACTATTCCTGTTTTGTTCCTTTGATCTTGCCCTCCCTCATCCACATACTGTACTTAAAATCGTAATGTTTGGTAATTCCGCTGTGTTCCTGGATGTGTGTGTTTTTTTTGGATCGTACAGAATGTTCCAAATCTGAGGAACGCGTGCCCAACTGAACCACCTCAGCCGCTCCGTTGTCTTTAGCCTGTTTCTAACGCTGCGTTTTTCTGTCACCCCACCCAAAATAAGCCTGGCGTGTTTCTCTGTCCTGGTGCCCCCATGCAGAGATTCTCAGTGGCTCGAGGTTGACCGCAGCTGGTGGACATTGACCCGCATTTTCCTTCTCTGCTGCCAGACTCTCCTTGCGCTGTCTGCTCACTTTCCCTGGGGGGGCAATTCTCCGTCTGCATCCATCCTGTCCAAGCCGGAGTTCATGTGAGATCTTGAGGACTTGGTTGAACATAGCATGACTCCTCGTATCTCAGATGAGTGATTCACCGTGCTGTTTGTTAGACCGAGGCTCATTCCGGAGAAAATATGAGGGTGATTCAACTGTTGGACGGGGGCGAGAACCCCTCCCCCCAGACAGGCGACGGGGGTCTCTGAATCAGCAGCCATGGTTTCCTGTAGCTTAACAGTAGGGCCTCTCCTTGCCCTGTCGCAGCTGGATCGGCATGACTCAGTCACTGATTTGCCGGCTCTGCACTGGCGTCTGATCCATCCAGCATCCCATCGTGGTTTTTAAATCCTTTTCTGCTTCCTGCCTTTCTTTCTTGACTGGCTCTCTAACACTGAGCCCCCGCCCTGCCCTACAGCTCCAGGAAGCCGAAGAAGGGGCCGGTCGCCGATGCGGCCAGTCAGCTGGAGAAGCCTGCAACCAAACCTGCAGCAAAACCTGCGACCAAACCCGCAACCAAACCTGCGACAGCCACGTTCTCGCTCTTCGATGAGGAGGTCGACCCGGATGAGGACCTGTTTGGGGCAGCGGGGCGGTCAGAAGGGGGCCAGGCCGCCCCTCCTGCCAAGGGCAGTAAGTAGATCCGATGAGGGTCTCAAACTGACTTGGGGGGGGGGTCTCTATACCACTGTATTGCATAATGAGCTCCATGTTCTGCGTCCTACATCCTGACTGTTGTACATTTCTTCGCACGGATGACGTGCTGACCACGTGTGACTTATTCCTGCCTCACTGTCTCCCGGGTGGATGTCAGCTAGTTTACCCGTCCGCCATTTCCATGGTAACAGGCTCGCTGAAGCTGTTTGAAGACCCCGACTTGGGTGGGGCCGTGAATGTGGGCGACTCCCTGCTTCTGCCGACAGCCTACAAGGTGGGCGGGGCCGGGGGCGGAGCCAAGCCGGATGAGGACGTAGAAGAGCTCCTCAGGTACTGTCTGCACCTGGCAGGATGTTAGTTTGACCTTTTGACCTTTAAGGGTTCACGGTCACATTCGACTGGACAGTTTATGGTCCTTTAAATCCCTCCAGTCATACCTTAGTGATTAAGAACCAATGAAAGACTGCATTTAGTTAAACCCACTTGTTAATGAAGTAACTGTTCATAGCTGTAAATGATTGATTAAGTTCACCGGTGATTTAATTCTGCTGAATTCTCTCAGGAATGGGGTGTATTTTAATGGGAGCTGTATCTGTCAGGCTGCATTGGTAACATTGTGTTCAGCCTAAATGAGGTATCAACGAGTCAATGGGTGGGTGGCACTGCTTTAAACAGTGTGACTGTGTCGGGCACCCGTTCAATAAACGGGGAAATATAAAGATGGACCCCCAATAAGTGGCCATCGTTCGAGGTGTGCGTGAGACCCCAGGACTGGAGAGCGAGCCTCTTCATTATGAACCCTGCATTAATTAAACAGCATTCTCTGCAACTCGTTACCAAAGACGCTCTTGTTGAATCTTTGCGTCATCTGAAATGGTTTGTCCCAAGTAAATGTCTTGCGCCAGCTGACTGCTTTCCACACAGATGCCAGAGCTTCCGCTTATTCCGGGGGCCAAACACAGGCCACGGGGACCTGTCATTCTACCCTTTGCCTGGAGCCTTAAGCACAAGAGGGTGGGGCTTACAGAAGGGGGCATGGCTTAAGCCCCCCCCTTGTCCACAGAGCCCCCTGAGGGTCGACTGGTCTCAGTACCGGCCGATCAGGCCCCTGTGACCTCACCATGCGACACTCCCCCAGGAAGCTCTGCGCAGTGTGGGCACCCTCACCAGTAGCCTAATCCTAGCCAGGCTGTCCCCCCCCCCAGAGCGACAGGTTGTCCCAGCTGATAGCAGCCCAACTCTATCCAGGCTTTACCGTCCCCAGCAGCCTAACCCCCCCGCACCGGGACCAGGACTGGCAGCCCCAAGTCTGAACCCTGCCTGATCTGTGGGGAAATAACTCGCTGGTTTCGGCCCAGTCTGATTCTGCAGCGCCACTAGCTGTTTTCATATCCCCTATGACACTGATAGCTTCTTATGGTGAGGAGGGGCATTGGAATACACCCTCCCCCCCAAAACCACCATAAAACGACTTCCCGTGTGAAGTTCATTAATTCCGCACCCCCTCCAGAGCGACAGGCTGTCCCGGCTGATAGCCCCCCTCCCCCCAGTACTAATGTTGTCTCTGTGTCCCACATGGCCATGGGGGGGATACAAAGATTGTGCTCTCCTAGCTACAGATGTAGTTTTTGTTGGATTCTGCTGTAGATCGAACCCCCTCTCCCCATGAAATGAAATGTTACAGAAACATGCAGTTTCCGTCTCCTGAGTTGGACACACACACACACACACACACACACACACACACAGCCATTGTCTTAGACAGCAATATGTATGGATAGAGCGCAGTAACTCTTAGCATCTGGGGGGAACATTGTCCTGTCTGGCCAATTTCCAGAAGACCCTGAAACAAAATCCAGAGGGCGCCCTACCTCTGTCCTTTCTCGAATACGAAAGAGTAGGTAGCCATTGTACTCAAACCAAATTCCGGCTCAAAAAGGAGAACAGTCCAGTCTGTCGGAAGGTGATGAGCGATAGCTAACCATGTTTACCACGCAATTAAGGATAAGCCGGTTCTCCAGTTCTGGGAGGCTTCTTCTGGGTATTTACATCTGTGAGAGACCTCTGTGGTTTTCAAGCAGCACAGAAACATTGTCTGCCTGCCCTGACTGTGAGATTGTTACCTCCTAAACCCAGTCTTCCTTCCTTCTTCAGGGTGGAGGACACCTTGGACAAGCTTCTGACGGTAAGCAAAGGGGAGAAACCAGTACTCGACCCTAAACCCACACCAACCCCCAAACCCAAGCCGGCACTGCCCAAAAAACCCACATCCCTGTCGCAAAATAGTGCGGCCCTGGTGGCCGGTCCCGCATCTGTCTCTGCCCCAGAGGCCAAAATCCAGACCATGGATCAGATGGACATCCTGCGATACATCCAACAAAATGAGGCCGCTGGTGATGAAGACCTGGACCTGTTCTGACTGAGAAACTTCTGGAAGAAGAGACCTTTTGGTGGGTTTTAATCAGAACATTTTCAGACCTGCCCACACAAGTCCACCGTGGCGAGGGCGGTGCTTCAATCTGCGCCGAGTAGCTGGATTTACTAAATGGACAGAAATGTCCACGTCCTGCCCTTTCCTTTCAGATCCGAGGCCCAGGAAGGACTTCAGACGCTTTACTGAGCGTTGGAGGAATACACAATCTTTTGGCTAACAGCAGAGTACAACGAACGGCTCGTTCTCATGACGACTGAGCTAAAAACAAATTTTCCATTTTTAAACCAGTGTGTGTTATGCAAAAGAGTAACAATAGAGGTATTAATCATAAATGAATAATGACAGATTTTTTTTTCTTTTTGTGTCCCTCTTTAAATGCCTGTGAAATGTTTGCCTTTGTAATCAATCTCTTTAAAACTTGAGGAAGAGTGAATATGAAGCGTCCTTTAATCTCCCTGCTGTGGCGACTGGCAGAGTGAAGACTCAAAGAAAATGGGAATCTTCCTCCTAACCGTCACGCTGCTCAGACTGTCTTTCTGTCCTGTCAAGAGACTGAGACAAGGCTTGTTTTTACTTGGGGGGGGGGGGGGGGCGGAA
>JAODKF010000030.1:20497623-20508101 GCA_026779585.1 Mormyrus proboscirostris
GTCCAGCACAAAGAGGAAGCCCCCATCCTTAGGCCTCTTCAGATAGGTCTGTTTCTGCCTGCTGCTCATATGATTCTACGATTCTTATACTGACCTGGGGGTCCTGAACGCTTAGCCTTTTCTCACCAGCACCCGTAACAGCAGTGTCCTCCAACCAGGTACCGGCCACCTTCCCTCGCTTTCCCACAATGCACTGGGCTCCACCAAGCTTGAGCTGGTGCTGAAGCGCCTGCCTCTTCACTGCCTGACTGACACCCACCTCTCGACCGTGCGCACTGGCCCAGCTGACCTCCCTGGCACTGCTTTAACTGTTAATCATGCAAATTTAACCTTTAGTCAGATTATCAGCCATTTCCTAGTTTTGCTAATTAGTAGCTTCATATGCAGACGATTTGTTTGTCGTCGTGGTGACGAACGTGTAAAACCATACCCCACCTTTTCACACTTCATGTGTGAACTGTGTAGAAGATCACAAGATAACAACGGAAATTGCACTCATGTGTAGCATCGTGCTTCTCCCAGCCCCTTAGACTGCGTCCACACAACAAGAGATGAAACTTTTGTACCCTTGTATGTCAAAGCGTAGCGTGGCTCTGCTCTCTGCCAGTGCAATGCCGCCTCGGGTGCCAAGCACTACTTGGTTTTTGCAGCTTTGCTGCGCCACTCAAATTCTAAATTGTAATTTGCTGACCTTGAGCAAAGCGGCGTCCGATCAGATATAATCTTCAGTTTGTGCCGGGTTGGTAGGTCCGGCGACTTGGAAACCAAACTGCTTAACAACATGGAGGAGAAACTAATAATTGCAGTGTCCCAGTATCCTGAGTTATTTATCTGCACCTTCAAGTCATATTGAGACTTAATTCAGAAAAATTCTGCTTGGAAGTGCAGAGACAGTGATAGCAGGTTGATTTTAGCAAGCATATATAGCTAATGAAACTAAACACACTTATAAACGCATTTTTCTAACCAACAGCGAGAGGTCAAGAGCCTTTTTTTGTGTATACTAGGGGTGGGGCTTTGTAATTAATTAATCGAAATTAATCACATTTCAGTATTTGACATAAGAAATAACAAATTTAAGTTTGGTTGATGAATGAATCAATATACATAAGTTTAAACTTCAAAATCTTGTTTATTTTCCCATCAGTCTACTACACATACCAATAGATGAGTGCAGAAAACGCAGAGCAAACTGTTTTCAGAACACTGGAAATTCTGACCAAAAATGCTCATTGATAACTGCTCCCATTTTTCAAACATTGTGTATGAAAAACCAGAAAAACCAAACAATCCCATTTCAATCAAAAACTCCCTCAAGTATCCCTGGCCAAAAATAAACAGACCAAAAGTTCAAGATAAAGTGCTATGTCTACCATCTAAAATGATATAATTACTTACCTTAAATACTTACCTGATAAGCTGTTAAGTGGTTCACGATTTGTGAAAAAGGTAATATAAACACTGAAGTGTTAATCGCGCTAGCGCGCCAATGGGATTTACAATGTTATATTAGCATCCTGCTACTCCCTAGTTAATTTAACTGCTTGTAAGTGCAAAGTATTTGTTGTGTATTGTTTGAGTTGTAATATATGTATTATGTGTTCAGTTTCACATCTTAAACTGCAAGATTTGCT
Source organism: Mormyrus proboscirostris (assembly GCA_026779585.1). Lineage (NCBI taxonomy): Eukaryota > Metazoa > Chordata > Actinopteri > Osteoglossiformes > Mormyridae > Mormyrus > Mormyrus proboscirostris. The sequence continues at coordinate 20,499,258 of JAODKF010000030.1, forward strand.
TCCTGGATGTTTATTGGAGCAGAATGTTCGCTATCTGTCAAGCTAAAAACTGCGCGCTCACATTAGCAAGGACAGAATAGTGCGATTTAAAATGCATACATTTTTTAAATTTGTCATTTGTCCTGCAATTAATTAATCGAAATTAACGCGTTAAAGTCCCAGCCCTAGTGTAAACCAATAACGTGACTCATTTTGCTTCAAGCCAAAAAAAAAAAAACTTTATAATCACACATTTTTATGGCCAGTGCTCGTTCGTGACACTATTCACCTGTTTGGCACCTTTCACCAGAACTGGGGGTTCACCACAAATGTTTCACCAGCGTTTCGCCACTTGCTCACACTTGGCCCGGTTGCCTTGTACTGTACTGTGCCCGAGTAAGACTGCCCCTCCTCTCCCCTCCCCCGCTGATATCTGCACTCACATTGCACTTAATGTTTCGGGCTTCGCTTTTGTCATCATCGTGTGATATATTTTTTTTTTTTTGCTTAATGTAGGAAGAACAGAAGCTATCAAACAGCATCATGGACCTCATGATTAATCTCCTTATGTGGTTTATTTGGAGTCCTTCTGGCTGCGATGACACAAGGCCCTCGTGGATTTATCGAGTATGCCGATTTGTATTTATTTGTGACGCACGTATAAGAAGATAGCCCTAAATTTTATCTCAAATATCTTTTTGCGTGTTGCATCCAGTTGTTCCTGGATACTCTTGTCAGCCCAAATTTCCAGCTGCACCTATGTCCTAGACCGAAGTGATATTTTGCCGCCACGCTCGTTAAATATTTGTTGCTACCCGATATGTAGAGCCTACCTGATCCGTCCTTTCCGGGTCCAGTTCATGTATAGTGTACATGTGTTGCACGTGTGCATGCATCATCGACATCGCATCTAGTCTTCCGTGCCCGAGTCCGACTAATCCGGGCAGGGAATGGCGCGATGACGCTATGCACTGGGGAATGGCGAACTGGACTTCGGGGGTCAAACGTGCTCGGTCACCGTATGGATCACCTAGGGTGAGGACGCCCTTAGTCAACATGGCCATGCAGCACCAAGGTGTGATGATCCTCAAGGTTTTCACATGTCACATGTCTTTTCAAAACGTTGCATCAAGGGATTCATGAAAAAAGGGTTCGTAAGATGTCTCATCAAATACAATGAAATATTTGTTTACCTCACGGCAGACTTAAAGAACATATAGCGATAAACAACAATAGAAATTAAATGACAGAATAGTGAGAACAATAATGTATGTAGAATATATAGCAAACTGAAATATACAATAACATATAGGATGGTGCTGTGAAAATGCCAGTGCATAATAAATGACAGTGGTGACTGGGATTACTCTGCGAGGTGTAAGAAGTCGACTGCACAAATGTGACCGGCATGCCCAACGTGAAAACCGTGAAACGTGGCCCCCACTGAAAGCCGAGTGCTCGCTCACGGCTGACACGGTGACTGTACTTATCACGCTGCCGTCCTGCCCACCCTGGAAATGTGTGACGCTAGCCTTTGTTTTGTTCTGCTGGAGGGATAATCGATCAGGATCTCGCCGTGCTCTGAACAGCGCAGGAATAAGCAGCCGCAGAGAGGAACGTCCGGACCTTTCGGTGATTCATGAGACATCCTGCTGTTTTTGGGATGAAGTGTCACTTCTGTTGTTTTCGTTCCACAAAAAGAAAAATAGCAGGTTCTGAAACGGCACGGGGTCATCTGCAAGCTTCCTGCAGAAGAGCGGCCACTTTGCCGCGTGACGCTGGGACACCCGCCTGCCTCTCGTTTATGCTCTTATTTTTCATTCTAACTGCGTAATGCATCATCTCTCCTCCATGCTCCATCTGTTTCTCCATATCAAGGGAATTAACACCCACTGGTGTCGAGGAGCCAATGGCGTCGCGCTCCTCAGTCTCACACCGTCCATATGAGTGATGACTAATCACACCATCTTAGGGTCTCTATTAGCTTCTCCTAATTTCAAAATCAAAGTTTATCTGCAGAAAATACACAGAGTGGGCTGGATAAAAACCAAAACAGCTACACTTTACAGGAGATTGGTGACGTCAAGACGTCTCCCCTTGCGTGGTTTGGCAGATGAGGGTGGATCGGTGTGGGTTCCAGTCCAGAATCTGCGGGCCGGTTTAAGGTCTGTTTTTGTGGCAGGGTTCCCTGAGTCATTGCTGTACAGTTAAGGAGCTGAGAGGGGATGCAAGGCAGCACGTCTGGCCGCAGATAGATGGGAAGGAACCGCATTTCTGCCCTTCCAGGCTTATTTTTCAGCTTCTGTCCTGGTCACTGGTTTGTGATGCCTGTGGTTACGGTAGGTTCAGGCCCTGCGGTTGTATAGCCTGCGAATGCTTCTCATTACTGGGCCAAAATGCAAGCAGACGGCATCCAGGCTACTCTTTCACCCTTGGAGACTTCCCCAAAAATGTCCCCCTTGCAAAGCAGCCACATTCCACACATTCTCAGCGCTCACGGGGACCGTTTCCTGCACTTTACACGGACGTTTGCTTATAGATATGATTGTATGGGAGGAAACGGCCAGAGAAAACAGCAGCAGTCGATAGCAGCAGGTAGGCCTGAGCTGGAGACCGATTGTTTTCCCGTTTGTGTGCAGAAGAAAACAGCATGTTTGCATGGCGAGCACAATAAAATATCCTTGGCTGCCTGAACGCCGAGCCTGTTAGGTTGTCTGGGAGACAGTTAGCCAAACTGGCAGCCGATGCGACTCCATGAACTCCATCGAAAGAGGCGAGTTTTCATGGGAAGATTCCTGCTCGGCAAAAACAATCCGACTTAGGGCCGCACTTCCTTGCTGGAATTCTGCAAGCCCTTGTGCAGCTGTTTCTCTAATAATGCTTTCCTCTTATGCCCAGATCCAGGACTGGCGTCACACCCCTGACCAGACGGAAAAAAATCATCGTGATGGTATTCGTTCTGCTGAAATGAAACCCATCTGTATCACGCTGGCGGCATCTGCATATCTGACAGGGTTTGATCAGTTCGTATCTGGGACAAAGTCTCACTGGGACCCAGAACTGTAAACACATAATTCAAATGAGCCAAATGTCACCTACTATCATTACACAGTAGACCTCTGGCGTTACTTTGACTGGAGTAATTCAGTTAACATCATATTTCTGAACAGTGAAAAAGTTAAATGAAACGGCAAAACGATCCTGAGGTATTATGCGGCGCCTTGTCCACCTTATGCTGCACAGATGAGGATAGATGAGGAAACTTGTAGGATGTCTAAATGTCGGACTTCACTTCCCAGCAGACCTTGGGGTCCCTGGTCCCCTCTATGGCCTACTAACAGCTGCCTTTAGAGAAGCTCTGTTTCCCAGGCAGCGCTTGGCTGTACATGCAAACACACTGAGACGCACCCTCACACCCTGATCAAATTTCAGCATTTATGTCATGGTGAATAAGCAAGATGAATAAAGTCCTTGTGACTTTTGACCAAGCCCATGAAGGGATTCTGTCACGCAAGTCGCTCAGGGCAAATATATATCATGATTCCCAAGCTTAACAGTGATTCTCGTTAAGCTGTTTGTTATTGGAGAATGGAGGTCAGCCCCGAATGGTCCAAATTTATCTTTACAGAACAGAAAAACGTGAGGAGCTCTTTTCTGCTTGATGACTGAAAGGCGACTTTGCTTGACCTCAGCGAAGGTGGCAGATGTGGCAGCGGGTGACCTGTCACTCCATGCCAAGCCAGCAAGCTGATCACCCGGGCAAGCTGCCACCCTCCTACTGTCGCCGTGGCAACCACGGCCAGGTGAGAGACGGCTGTTGGCCATCCTCGGCGGGAACATCTTCCCCTCAAGTCCACGGCATCCTCAGTTGAGTTGCGTCAAGTTGCCATGCCGACATCCCGTTGGTTGTCTGGAACGGCGCCCTCGTGACGCAGCCGCCTGCCGCGCGTTCCCTCTTCCATGGCATGTCTAACATGTCTTTTTTTAGCACTACGCCAGTCAAAGGCAGGAGCCTGGAATTTGACCTTGTTTTGCGAAAGCAACCATTTGAAAGTCAGCTGGCTTAGACCGAGCAAGTGGGAGAAACAGGGTGAATAAGCGATTCTTTTTTGCCATTTCTGGTAAATGCCGGTGAAGGGCCATGACTGATGACATCACTCAGACAAAAAAAAAAATCAGGCTCGACAGTAGGTTTACAGCCACGTTCTTGTACCACGTGAGGGGTCTGGGCCTACAGATTGGCCTCAGGCTTGTGGGCGAGTAGAGGAAGGGATAGCAGCTGCTGGGATTTATGTGTGCGGTGGAGGTGTCCTTCTGGAGTAACCTGCACTGGGGAGTGCACTTCATGTCTGAGGTCCCGGGGAGCAGGGTGTGCATGGGGCTATGCCATCCTGGGGTGTTTCTCAGCAATGTGCTTCTTTCTAGGTTCTTTGACACAAAAAAGTTCGAAAGCGGGGATCTGTAGGAGGTTGGTCCCGGCTCCCTGCCAGTCTCCACTATCCGCTGACAGCCTGCTGGGGTTTAACAGGCTCGGCGCGGGGTCGAGTCCCAGGCTGAGTGTATGTGATCCGGCGAGGCTGAGAGACCACGCCCCTCCAACGTGACATAACAAAGAGGCCGTTGTGTGTTAGCGTGGCGTGTGAAAGCCAGCCAGCCTGGGAGTGACTCACTGCCCCCCGGGCACGGGGATTAGCACAGAGGGTGACGCCCAGGCGGGAGCTATGAGAGCGGGTCGACGGGTCGCTGGTTTAGCGAGGTGGGGGACGGGGTGGGGGCAGGCGTGTGCCAGCCATGCGCCTTTCCTGGACACACGTGCCTTGCTCTTCACTGAGAAGGCGCTAACAGCCAATTGGCACGGCCACAGCTGCAGAGGAATAGCCATCGGCATGTCCAGGCGAGAGGTCAAAGGGCAAGGGAGCCAGCGGCGGAGGGGACCAGCTGTGCCCGTGTGCGATGGTGCCGTCTGCACGCTCCACCCCGGGGACAGTGCCTCGCTGTGTGAGACGCCGCCTCGTCTGTGCTGCCCGCCACCGTGTCGCTGAACTTTGTGTGAGGTCTCCACTCCGCCTGGAACGTGAGGGATCGATTCCCCGCATAAATAATAGATCGACCTGTGACCTGGTCGGCGGGACCCGGTCCTCCTCAGAAAAAGAAAAAAAAGCCCATGAATTACTTATGGAACTAAATGGAATCACATTGATTTAGTCTCTAGTTTGAGAAGCAGAGCCAAACCTGCCCCATTCTCAGCTAAAAACTGTGTTGTGTCTCCTGTCGACCTGCTCTCTTGGGAGGCAGCGCTGGGTCTCGAGTCTGGAGTCTGTGCTGTAGGAACTTCCGGGCCCGATTCGCGTCACAGACCAGAGAATAGTCTTCTTAACTAATGGTGCTACTGGGTCAGCCGGTACCTTTTAGCTGGTGTCCTTGGTGACGTGGGCTTCAAACTCATGGTCCTCACTGGCATAACAGACAAACCATAACAGCTGCGTGGTGTCAACGCCCCCCCCCCCCCTCACGCAGATCTGAGCTAAAGGGCCACATTATGGCTTGTCAGCAACAAAGGTGGGAGCCGACCGACCGGGTTCACGCTACAGCTTGCAGCTGTTATCAGGACAAATGTTCCACAGAGCCTGTCTGCCGAAGGCCGCTTTGAAATCCTGCCCCCTGTCCCCTGCCCGCTCTATATGATCCTGAACAAAAGATCTCCTATCTGCCTTGATTAGAATCCCAAATCTCAATGGTACAATTGACAAGACTTCCCCTGGTTGCTGATGTCATCCGTAGAACTGGAGGGAGGGAGGATGGGTGGGTGGGGGGGGAGGGTTCTAATTCTGAAAGGAAATCAGAGCTAATTAAGAATCCACACGTGTACACGGATCTGAGAGCCATTCTGAAGGGAAACACTGGCTTGTTGGATTTAGAATAAGGGACTGATGTGTGCCTCTCTTTCTAAAGAGTTAAAAATGGATTTTACAGTACGGCCTGTATCACCCTCAGGGCAAGCTCCAGTAACGCTGCTTCTGCAGTTACATTATTCCGCCCTCAACCACTTTATTGAAATTTGCCAAACATGCTCAGCTTTGGATGCACCAGCAAAGTGCTTTAGGGCAACAGGGCCGTTCTAGGTGGCTGGTGATCGTCTAGCTGGCCTTGGGGAGAAATTGACCCCATATGCCTCGATTTGATGTAAGGATGCAGGCAGGTTATGAGTGCGACTGTTTGCCATGTAGATTGGGAGGAGACCGAGTGTGGAAACCCTAGGAGATGTCTGCTTGGGTGGAGTGCTGCAGCTTTACTGGTTTTTATCTGGAAGGTTCTTGAGAACCGCAGGCGTGAGAATAGCGTGACGCCGATGGACCTTCACTAAATTTCGTAGTATAATCTCCCTCCATTTTTCATGCTCTTTCTACCTTGAGAAAAATGCCCTGCCTTTCCGGACCTGCCTTTCTCCCTCGATGAAGAAGCAGCTTGAACTGGGCTGAGGGGGTTCTGGGAAGGGGGGGAGGGAGTGAATGACAGGATGAATCTGACGGGGGCTTTATAAACCCCCAGGAAGCCATCACCGAGAGACAGGGCTCATCCTGATGAACCTCGCAGAAACATACTTCCCGTAAACGTATTTATCTCTGCTTTGTTTTTCTTTCCCGCATCCGGCAGGAAAATGCTCATTCTGCACATTCCCAGATACAGCTGGAATGAGCTTTTTTTTTTTTAATAACTAATCACAGCCAGTAGAAGCTGTCTAGCCCCGGCTAGTGATGCAGCATCGTTCCTGCTGAATGTCCTCATTCGCCAAGGGCTGCGTCACTCAAGAGAGCAGCGTTTCTCAGCAACCAGGTCAGCTGCCTGCCTCGGCCGTCACAGGGTGACCGGGAACAACCCATTGCGATTTCATTACTCAACGCGACACGAATCTGTCCAAAACGACAATCCTCTCCTTCATCCATCCCTCTGTTCTTTGACTTTCCATCTGACTTCTTAGCCAGGGAACCACCTTCCTGCTCTCAGTGGGACTGGGAGTTTGATCAGTCCCTGTTGTTGCTTAAATATTAATCTCCCATTAATGTTTTATTGTTCCACTTCCTTGCTCTTACTCACCATCTTGGTCTGGCCGCACTTGACACTTGAGGGCCCCCACGGGTGCTTTAATGGGCGACCGCACTGTCCGATTTAAAAAAAAAAAAAAAAAAAACACACACACCTTAAAGTTGAAATGCTGCGATTTTGAAGCAGGATCTAGAGGGGATGAATGGTGACGGAGCCGGTGCCCTCACAGATAGATGCTGTTGATCTGAGATCCGAAACGGCCTCCCCCAGGCCAGCGAAATAAATCTGCCCCGTCATTGATGTTGTCGGACGTGAGATTGCAGGACTGCTGGACTGCCCAGTATGAGCGACCCGCAAAGATGTGAGCTGAATCGAGCAGCTCTGCCACTCAATCGATTTCTAATCCCAGCTGCGGCAAGGAAACACGGCCAGAGTGATCCTTCGGAGGAAACGGGGGGGTGAATTCCAATGACAAAATTAATCTCCGCTTCATTTACTTAATGGGATCTCCATAGTCAGCCATTACGGGAAACACACTAATGCGAAACTCAATCCAGTAACTGATTGTCTGCGGGTGACGTGCATTTTGATAGCTGACAGCCTCCACGCCTGACCTGTGTGATTAGGCCACTAAATGTTAAGCTCGTCCGCTGTTTGGGCAACCGGGTGAGAAGCTAAGCAGATGTGGGGTAAAAGACAATTTGATGATACATTAACGTGATCATGAACGATGACACATGTTTTAGCTTTGGCTAAGGCCGGGTCAGTCGCTTGGCGTGTTCTGTCTCGTAGCGGAAAACCGCGCCGTCTCAGTCGCACCACGACAGGGCAGGATCTGGCAGATATTGCATTTCAGACTGTTTCAGACGCTTCGCTCGCTGCTCAGAGGGGATCTCTCTGCCTGGCTGGGATGGGCTTCTCACCTGGTGTTGTGGCGTCACTGTTAGCATCACTGTGTGTTAGTCTGGCCCTCGCTCTTGGGGCCGCACCATGCGAATGAGTCCTCAGCGAGGCGCGTCATGGATGCGCTTGGCGTAGAAGTCATGTGAGCTGGTGTAGCCTGGCGGCCCCAGCGATGTCTGTTTGATCGCCGTGTTTGGAAGTCCCTAAGGAAACAGGAGTGAGGGAGAGTGGAACCACCTGAGTGTCCGTCACGGGGAGGGGAGGGTCTACCCCCTGCATGTCACCCGCCGTCCTCCGTGCAGTCATTTGGTTGCTGGTGAGTCTGTGAGTCTAAGAAATGTGCAAATCCTGACACCATACAGGAACCCACACCATGAATGGAGCACAATATACACACACTCATACAGCGCCCCCTACAGAGTGGAGTGGGAATCACACACACATGCACACATTTACACTAAACATGACAATACACATCCACGTTCACATAGGTACAGTCAACTCTACACCTGTCCTGACAAGCTACACACACTACATTTATACCACACATACAAACCGGCCAAAAGTCACACAGGCTCAGTAAGCAGCAGTCCTTCTATTAACTGCTGCACTCACACGTTGATCAATGTGCCTAGCCCCGCCCACCCTTAGCCCCCCTCCATTAACCTCTCAGCTCGTCATACTCTAAGGGTGTACTCACACTAGGCAATGTGAACCGTGCCCGAGTGCGTTTGACCACCAAAGCGCGGTTTGTTTGACTAGTGTGTGTGCTCCCAATCGTGCCTGGGCACGGTTCATTTAGCCGTCCCTGGCCCGCTTGGAAGAGGTGTGCCAGAGCGCAGTTCAGTTGGACTCGGGCGCGGTTCGCATGTAGTGTGAGCACTAATCGTGCTGGAGTACGAAACAGGACGCGTGGCG
>JAODKF010000030.1:20534934-20550693 GCA_026779585.1 Mormyrus proboscirostris
TGACACCCCAAAGCATCTGTCTGAGGGCCCATGCTGCTCCTCGGGGCCCCAGAATGACACCCTTAAGCTTTAAGGGCACGTGCTGCTCCTCAGGGCCCCAGAATGACACCCCAAAGCTCCTATCTGAGGGCCTGTGCTGCTCCTCGGGGCCCCAGAATGACACCCCAAAGCATCTGTCTGAGGGCCCATGCTGCTCCTCGGGGCCCCAGAATGACACCCTTAAGCTTTAAGGGCCCATGCTGCTCCTCGAAGCCCCAGAATGACACCCCAAAGCATCTGTCTGAGGGCCTGTGCTGCTTCTCAGGGCCCCAGAATCACTCCCCAAAGCTCCTGTCTGAGGGTCCATGCTGCTCCTCGGGGCTCCAGAATGACACCCTTAAGCTGTAAGGGCCCGTGCTGCTCCTCGGGGCCTCAGAATGACACCCCAAAGCATCTGTCTGAGGACCCGGGTTGTTCCTGTTTTAGGCAGCCAGTCAGTTTTGGTGCAAAGATTGTTACACAGACATGCAGTTACTTATTACTGTGCTGATGACGCATGTCACTGGCCTATTTACCTTTAGAGACTTCAATCATCGCACCTCTCCTGTGATTTTAGCGATAAGAAAAATCCCAGATCTGGGGTATGACTCGCCTTGATTTGGGAGACCCTCATACCAGTCCTGGTGCAGCTGAGCGGTCTCCATCAAGCCTCACTGAGATGGCCCTATGGTGCATATCTTACTGTATTGCAAATGTCAACCATATCAAAAGTTTCCTGGGATCCATTTTGATTCACGCAGCTAGTAGTAAAGCAGGAAGTATTTATTAAAAGACGGAGCTGCATCTTGCTCACATTAGCTGTCAGGCAAATGGACGGCCACGTGCCAGTGGTATTACCTCAGGTCGCTTCAGCTCCTCGATCACGTAATTCAGGTTGTACCAGCCGGCATAGCACCAAAGGCCTTGGTAGAGAGCGATTCCTATGAGGTTCACCTCCAGCCGGGTACCCCCAAAAGCATTCCGAAAGCTTCCGGTGTGGCCCTGGGCCAGAATTACCATCCCCCCAATGAGGATGATGAAGAGGGCTGTTAGCTTAGCTGTCAGGAAGAGGACCTGGATGGACATGCTGAGGCAGACGCTAAGCACGTTGATGGTGGCCACCAGTAGGAGGCACACCACGGCCGTGCTCTTCACCACCACTTCTGGGGGGGGGCACTCTAAGTAGAAGGGGCCCAGGATGTACTGGGCGAAGCTCAGGGCCGTCGCCGCCATCCCCGAGGGCTTCACAACCAATGTAAAGGTGAAGGCCACCAGGAAGGCTGGGGGCTTGCCGTAGATGCGCAGCACGTAGATGAACTCTCCCCCAGACTCCCTGAAAAGGGTCCCCAGCTCAGCGAAGCACAAGGCACCCATCATGGCCACCAGGCCGCAGAGCAGCCAGATCAGCAGGCTGGCCCCCGGGCTCCCCACGTCGCGCAGCACGAACTGCGGCGAAATGAAGATGCCGGAGCCAATCATGGTGCCCGCGATCAGCGCCACCGCACCCAGCAGGCCCACCTCCCGCTTCAGCGCTAGCTTCTCCCCCGTCTTTCCGTCCATGGCCCCTCCGGTGCGTCCTATATGCGATTGGCAACCAACCGTCTCTTAATGCTGTTGTCACACCAAGACAAACCCACTACATAAAGATCAAATTTCAATGTTAATAATGAAATAAAGCAGGGCTACGCTGTCCAAAGTTCCCAGTTAATATTAACCCTGACGTGTTTTTGTTGCTGCGCTCGACTGAGATGCCAACGACTGCTTGGAGTCACTGCATTGAGCCACCTCTCCAGATCTGCAGCAGTTTGCAGGCACGAGTCATGCGAGGGCATGCAACCCCATCGCTAGGTGTTTTGCCAAAAACCAGTAAACGCAGGCTGGGACACCAACGCCCATCTAATTAGCCCCGATTGTTGGGCTCCTATGGGTCACTTCACAGCTGTGGTCTTGTGACTAAAACGACCTGTATTAGTAAGTACCGTTGCAACAGGAAATAATGTGTGTCATGTCATAACGGCATGGGCTCAAAAAAACGGTACTTAGAACTTGGCACTCGCAAGCAGAACCCATGAAGAACATATCTGACTGTTTCAGTTCCCTCTGTCACATTATGGTTGTTTATTTTAAGTGGATGAAATGATATTGTGATCCCGACTGCATCCTTTTCGGGAACCCTGTCTGTCCCACACTGTCCTTAAACAGAGAGGCCAGTGGAAGCATGGTCACATGGCTAACAATACTAACCCAAGAGACTGACACTCTTTTAGCGCTTTTCCACTGGCTTAGAGGAACTAGGCCGTACCCAAGCCGTACCGCGAAGAGACACTCGTCACAGATCGCTACGGTTTTCCACTGCAGAAGGGTCGGCCCAGTAAAGGTGTTGCTGGTTGCAGGGACGTAAAACCGAAGAGACGCTTATTTACTGTTCACAGTGAGCAGTATCATGGTAAACTATGTGCTGAATTCCACTAGCGGTCTGTGAGAATCGCAGGAGGTTGGAAATTTTTAAGTTCCAAGTTATCGGGAATGCACCAATACATGGCGATGTGCGATACTACTAATGATGAATAATATAAAGAATATGGGGCCTTTTTCCTTAAGATATCCATATTAAAATCCATATCAAGGCAGAACACTGTTATCTCCATGCATTTTGACCAACCAGCTCAGTTTAGTCGTGTTTGTCAGCATGGGTACAGCTCGGATAACGTACAATCGAAAACCCATTTCCTAGCGGTACAGCTCATATACGGCTTTAATGGGGAATTGCAGGGGATGACTGGGATGTTGAAGTGACTGGATCTGCATTCCTCAAGTTACTAGTATCGGCCGGCAGTTTTCTCGTAATGCCAGGTGCTGTTTGGTTGCTACGTTCCCACCTTAACTCTTTCACACTAAACTAGCAGGGCATGGAGATCCAGTCTTTTAACAACGCCATTGATGAGTGACACTGCACTGCTCAGGCTCAGCAAACTCCTCTTTGCTTTAATTCTTGGGGAGAAGAAAAACCAACCAGTGAGATGGGGGTCAATCCTAACACAGCTGACGATGCGCCATTTAGGTGGCTAATATGATTTATGCCAGATTGTGACTGAGGTATTAAAAATATGTCCTAAAACTGACTCATTTTTGCATTCCAAGTTATATGTTTCTTACAGACTACAGAGAAGCTAAGGTCAGTATCCAAAGACGCTGTGTGTCTACCTCCGGACTCTTCAGCTCCTCTGTCACATAGTTAAGGTTGTTCCAGCCGTCGTAAGACCAAAGGCCTTGATAAAATGCCACCCCGATTGTTCCGGCACTCGCTTTGGTCCCTTCAAAAGCATTCTTCATGCTGTCCATCTGTCCACCCGCGAGTACCACCACGCCTCCGATGACTATGGTGCCCAGTGCCAACACCTTGGCCACCATGAAGAACACCTGGACAGCCATAGAGCCGCGGATGTTCAGGCAGTTCACCACGGCCAGAAGCAGGATGCCAGCCGCCGCGGTGAGCTTCACCACCAGCGGGGAAGGCAGACAGTCCTGATAGAAGGGGGCCACGGCGTACTCTGCGAAGCTCAGGGCCACGCCCGCCAGGCTGGCCGGTCTCACCACGAGAACAGAGGTGAAGACCAGCACGAAGGCCGGGGGGGGGCCTGACGTTCGGAGGATGTAGACGTATTCTCCCCCAGACTCCATAATGAGGGTGCCGAGCTCTGCGTAGCACAGCGAGCCAAGCACAGTCAGGACACCACACGCCGCCCAGATGACCAGGCTGCCCCCGGGACTCCCGATGGTGCAGAGTACCAGCTGGGGGGACATGAAGATCCCGGATCCGATCATGGTGCCGGCTATAAGGGACACAGCCCCGATCAGCCCCACCTCACGCTTCAGTTGTAGCATTCCTGTGCTGCCACTGGAACGGGAAGTGGCCAAGCCCTCCATTTGTGCAGGCGATGGGGTTCGCTCCTAAAAAACCACGTCTTGACAGTGTGAAGCCTCAATAAAGCACGCCCTGGTCACGGTTCTGTAAGGTCCACTCCTGTGAGTGACAGAACGTGCAGTGAGGATAAAAGCCTCACAATGCTGACTGTTATTCAGTGTTTTCCAGTTGCCAATGATAGTTATTTTGGGTGAATGAGTAACCAGAGGTAAGATAAAGTTTTCAGGGTGAGAGATATTCTTCTCATACACTGGATCATTTCTCAGCTCTTGAACCACCAGTGAATGGACTAAAAATGCTGGTTAATGTACCATTTCTCACTTTTCTAGTTTGGTGGGTAAGTAATTTTTTTGTGTTTCAATAGGAGTAACTAAATTAAGAAATCATTTTCACATCATTACAGTCTTAGATTGTTTCCAGTTTTAATATTGATAGATCACTCTTTTATTCATCTTTTATCGTATCAGTTTTAACTTTTTGGTTTGGGAACCTCAGCATGGTTAAGAAAAATAGGCTAAGGAAAGATTATTAAACTGCCAGAAGACTATTGGCACTGAGTTGAATAATCTTGGCCATATTTATGAAGCTAGAGCCATTCAGGGGGTAAAGGCCATTAAGGTGGATACCCAACACCCTCTTCATGCAGTATTTTGCCTCCTGCCATCCGGTGAGGTGGGGGAGGGTACACTCCCTCTGGGAGGGCCAAATCAAACAGGTACCCGAGATCATTTGTTCTATCAGCCATTGGGTTTTTTAACCAAGCTGTAGGTTTCGGGCAGGGTCTATTCATACGTAATTGTAATATGATGCCATGCATTTTTGGTTTTTAAGTAGCTTAATATATTTTTATATGTGTGATGGTTCTGTTGACTGTTGCTTGCAAACCAAATTTCCCTTTGAGGATTAATAACACCAGTCTAATCTAATCAGTACAATTTGAGTACCGTTGATTCAAACAACATCCTACTGGAGAGAATGACATCAGCCACTTACATCAGATATGAAAAATACTATGAGAATACGTTGGTGGAAATAATACTTTGATGAAAGAGAAAATGCATTTTCTACCTGAGAAAAAGATATACGGTACACGATATACTTGTAAAACCAAAGGAAAACCAACAGGCACGCAAAATCTGTAATTTTTCGTCTCCGAGATGTTTTTTCCCAAAAACACCTCAATTTCGTTTATTCATGTAGACACTAACTTATTAAATAAAACGGGTATTATGCTGGCAAGTTATTTATATAAAGTTTTCCAACCACATTTCCTTCCACGCATGCGATGTATGAAAGCCGAGTGTACAGTTGGCCGCGCATGTGTACAGCCAGCTGTTTACGCATGCGCAGTGACAGGTCGAGCGCGGACAGCTGTTCACGCATGCGTCCTAACCAGTCGCTCTGGCAGCTACGGCTTCGCCGCTGAGGAAACGCTCCTCCTCCTGCTGCCGGCGCCATATTGCTGGAAACTCCACAGTCGCTGGTGTAGTTCATGAGGGGAGGGGGGCGCAGGGCGACGGTCCCGCTCGACATATAAATTAAAAACCCATTAAAAAAAAATACAAAAAAAAAAAAAAAAACACAGAGCGTCCACATAGCTGAAAAAAGCACCACGGCCGTATAATATAAAGAGCCATCGCCATCCGTCGGCGCTGCCCGTGAGTATCCCGTCCATCCCCCAAACCCGACGACATGCGCGCCGTGACGGGTTCAGATCCGGGGTTATTGTCACGGACGCGAGGCGCAAAAACAAGACACCCTATGGGTTTTCCTCTTTGTCCCCGCTGGACTATCTGTTGTTTTTGGGGCAACCGAGGCCCGTCGTGCTGGCCGCGTTGCGGGGGGGCACGTTCTCGTGCCTGTGTTTTGTTAGCCTGTTAGCCGGCTAGCCTCTGGCGCTCCGCGGACGGCTCTATTTCTAACGGCCGACCGGCCTTCCACGTTTCGGGACAAAGGAGTGGAACGGAGGCCGCTCTCACTGACACCAAGCGCTTGGAGCTCGACGCGTTTTCAGCCCTTTTTATTGTTTTGACTCAGGTGGGAGGCCTGTCTCCCCGCAGCCGGCCGTCGCTTTCTCACATATGATGTCTGACTTGTTGTTGTTTTGAAGACGCCGAGACGCTCACAGTTCGTCGTAGAGCTGGTTCTGGGGCTTAATTGGTATTAATTGTCTGGGTAGCAGCGGGGGAGCTGTCGGTCATGGGGTTTCCGGAACCTCTCGTCGCGGCGCATAGTAAACACGGTGCGGCCAGCTCGTCTTTTGTTTTGCTTTCTTGTCGGATTAGCTGTATCTGGCCGCACTTAGCGCATGCAGCATCTTTCTTCAGCTTATTCTTAAATACCGACTATATTGTTGGTTGTAGTCGCATGCCCGCCTCCTTTCGGTAACGGGCCAACCGGCCGTCGCTGCCTCGCTTCTTCCGCACACCGAGGCCCTTGAGCGGGGTGACCGTCCGAGGTTTCGCTTTCTCTCCGCACGCTGGCTGGTATTAACCTACTGGTTAGGGTAGAGCTGCGACTGTTCTATTCTAACCAGCTGCTTAGCTGATGCCCAGTTTTCGGTCCCGTCCACATTGCATGCGTTTTTTTTTTGTACCCATATATTCCCAGTAAATAGGTGGTGAATTTACGTCTTTCCGAGTAGGACGACACAGGGAATTCCCCGCTCCGTAATAAAGCTTTTACTGCTCTTTCTTCTGTTCGAAATGTGGTTAGACTCGATCTCTAGTCTTTTTCCTGTCTCTTGGTTAAGCTGATTGTTGGCGGCTGGCGGATCGTGAGAAGCGGACGTATTGCGAGGTGGCGGATGGATGGACATGCATCACAATCAGGATAAATAAAAGCACGTTTTCATTAAGGGTTCAGCCTTATTTCTGAACTCTGGTCCTGTTGAAACAAGTCTTTGGTCTTCCGTGCAGTAATTTGACACTTTTGTGCTAGATTTTTAGAGTGCCGTGCGTTGTGCTAGTCATCTACCTAGGTGTCTATTTCTCCTTTTTATGCGATCTCATTGATGAGATGTTTTTCCTGCTCAAATTGCTTACATAAACATGATTTTATTTTCAGCTGTAAACATATACAGCACTGGAAACCTCTCAACACTGCAATAAGCTTGTATGATAAACCAGGCACTATGTGTGTCTAGATGAGCTCTCTAGCAATGAGGGTTTACTGTTTAGATGCTGTGGTTGTCCCTCATTTGTGCCATGGTGTGTAGACACTGCTGTGGCCCGAAGACGCCCAAGGCAGCACTTTGGGAGATATGGGAAGAATGAACATCGTTATGTCTGCCTTCAGCTGTGTGTTGTTCTCCTCATACTCTGCTTCTGTTTGTCTAGCCTTTTTATATTTCTGCTGTCAGATCTGGTTTTGCCTGTTAGCCACCTTTTCATATAATGCCCATCTGGTGACTTAAGCGCCTATAGAAATCTTAAGTCGAATAGTTATTGAGTTAAAAGCAAAGGTGCTTAAGTGTGTGTGTGACCGTCTTGTGCACAGCTGGCGGCCCAGCCTGACCTTGTGGTGTCGCCGAGTAATGTTTGCTTTTTCCCTGCAGGTTTTCCCGTGGAATGAGCATTCCATGCGTCCTCCTAGGCATGAATGAAGTGGGCTGGCAGGAGACTCGCGGAGGGATGCGGCACACCAACGGTGCCCAGGAGGTCGCAGGGGTCCGGGTCCCGGGCTCGGCAGCTCTGGCTGGGGGAGGAGGAGGGCCAGGTCCCGGCGGGTCCCAGGCACAGCAGGTCCTGGATGGGGCCTCGAACCCTCACACTTTGGCCCCGGCAGTTTTGGCAACAGTGGTGGGTGCCCCGGGGGGCCAGCCTCCTCTAAGTGGGCGCTCGCAGGACGACGCCACCGTGGGCTACTTCTTCCAGCGGCAACCTGGGGAGCAGCTGGCTGGCTACACCAGCAAGCACCGCTGGCCCACGGGAGACGGGATCCACATGGACCAGGTAGTGGCAGTGGCTTTGCTGCCCAGGGGAGGGGAGTCATGGTGGATGGAGGGATCTGGGAATAGGAAGTATAGCTTGAAGGACTTCGACAGTGTGACAGAAAAGTGCATGGTGTTGCTCAGTTGAAGTGTATGGCCAGTGTCTGGCTTATGGCTCTGCTCGGTTTGGGGCTTCAGCGCTGGTCTTGAAGGGTCGCTTTCGTTTGGCATTCTCATGTACAACCTCAGATGAGGTTTTTTTAATTGAGAAAGTCTTTGCTCACACAGAGTGAGAGATATAGCCCTTCTCGGTTGGGATTAGTGGTTCTGAACTGTTCAGGAAAACATGCCTGAACATACATTCTGACAGCTATATGAGTTTTCCGACAGTTTGGGGCTAGGTGTAAAGCTTTTACAGGATGCTATATTTCAATAGCACATCTCTTTTGTGTGTAGTTAGGGTATCAAGCATACTTTTCCTGCTTCCCAAGAAAACAGTGAATGGATCAAAACAAACGTAATCAGGTTTTGCTATGAAAGATTGCTCTGGGGCGATATCTTACTGCTGATGAAGCCTGAGTAGCATTTCTGGAATTTTCCTTCAGTTATTCCAACCTTGTGCACTATCATCTTAAATGAAATGTATTGTAAAACCCTGGACTGATTTTAAATGTGTGTGGTTTGGGGTACTTTGAATTGCAGAGCTCTGAACATTCACTTGGGGTAAGGGGGGAGTTCTGTTCAAATGGGTGACTATAAACAGATGTTTTCCAAAGTGTATGGCCTGGGCCTGTAGGACAGTGTTATTGCTGCCGTTTGACTAAATAGCTTGTACAGCTGAAGTCGCTGTAAATACAGCAGAGCCTTGCATCACTTTCGGGGGCTCTGGGAGGTGGCCATCTTGTCACGTGCCCAGGTTCTCAAATGCTATTTCGAAAAGTCAGATCGCCAAAGCATTCAATACGACCTTTTTATTTACAGTCCTTTTTAGTGGAAAATGTCACTAACATCAGTGTGGCTGTGTGGTGAATCGCAATCAAAGAAGCTGGCTTGGGCAAGTAACCCAAAAGCTTCCAGTTGGACAGAACAACCACGCGGGACCCTTTGTCCAAGTTGCCTTATCCCTTACTCAGGCCATGTTGTTAACTGCGAGTTAGGGTTGCTCTTCTCGCGTGACCCTTTGCCATGGACCACCTTGGATTTACCTTTGAGATCGCAAGGCCGCATGACAGGCCAGGCAAGTTTTTGGCCCCGTTTTGGATTTGAGAAGGTGCTGGATAGGTGGTGGTTCAGGAGAGCTGTTCTCCTTTGTCCAGGATCCCCGGCATTTCTCCTGGGAAACGGCGACACAAGAAACTCCTTAACCCTTTCAGTTACGGTGTACACCGGTGTCCCCGGTTCAGGCTCAGTTCACCGTAAAGGGGATACCCTGTAGCTGCTGGCTGATCTCTTGTTGGTGTGAGCAGATGCATTGGTGGCTTTTGAAAGTTCCAGGTGTCCAACCCCTACTGTTCCTCACCTGCCGCCTTAGATAGCACATCTACAGCAAGCACTGCTGACTGAAGGTTAATCGATGCATGGATTGCAATGGGAGACAGGCTTCTCTACTATAGTGGCCCTTGTACAGAAGTTTGCTGGATCATGTTTTCAGCACTTTTAAAGGTAATATCTTTTTTTTTTTTTTATATAAAGTTTTCCATCATTGGCCATATTGGCCACAGGCACGACGTTCTGCATCTAATATTGCTCATTCCTCCAAGGGTTGGCTTCTGCTGCCATGCCAGCTGCTCATATGGGATATTTGAATGTTGCTAGATTTGCATGTTTTTACGCTGGTCGGGTGTGCGCTCATTTTGCATTGCTAGTTATTTTTGTGTCCTGCACTTTTTCTGTTTAACTTCTGCAGGATGGAACAGGTGTAATATAACTGATGTTAGCAAGGTGTCAAATCTACATTTTTACACCTGAGACCAATTCGCTGGACTCTTAGTTTACAGCAGAGGAAGTTGATAATCTGGACCAAAGGGTTTTCCCAAAGCGAGTTTCTTTTGTTTTTGGTACCGGATTTAGGCCAGGCCTGCCCAGCCAGTTTCTGGCTTGTACAAATGTCATAGTTGAACATATGGGGGCTTCCTATTGGATTCTGCCCAGTGCTGGATGAGCACGCGGCCTGTAGTATGGTAATGGGCGGGCAAAGGTCAAGAAGGGGGTCACCCTGTGCACCAGGTGTGAGTAGAAGGGGCACTGATTGCACACGTGCCAGCTGTGTGACAGTTAAAATGAGTCAGCGGGGTGTTGCAATATGGGGAGGGAGTAATTGTTTTATTTTTTTTTTTTTTAAGTTTTTTTGCATCCCCATCTATCCCCCTGCACCCCCCTCTGTCGTGGGTGTGAAAACCCTGTCGATCCCCCTGCACCCCCGTCTGTCATGGTAGTGGTTGTGGCTGTTCAGTGGATTGTGTGAAACAGGACCTGCTGCCAGGTTTTGTGAGCAGAAAGAGAGCCAGGGTCACCCAGAGTGCCTTTCTGCTGCTGGGCCCATGAGTTTGTGCTTAGGGGTGAGCTGTGTGTGTGTGCGCGTGTGTGTGTGTGTGCGCGTGTGTGTGTGTGTGCGCGTGTGTGTGTGTGTGTGCGCGTGTGTGTGTGTGTGAGCGTGTGTGTGTGTGTGAGCGCGCGTGTGAGTGTGAGCGCGCGCGTGTGTGTGTGTGTGTGTGTGTGTGCACACGTGCACGCATGCATGCACCCGTGCGCCAGTGTGCAGTCAACAGCAGTCGTGCCCTGTTTCTTTCAAACCCTGCCACAGCCGAACCTTTCTGCCTTCCTCCTCCCTTCTAAATAAACAGGAAGTGCAGACTGAAAATGTGGGGGTGGGAATTAAGTGGCATACAAAGGTCGCTGACAGCGATTAGCGTATGGCTGTGTTATCTAAGGTTCCTGCTTGGCCTGCGTGCTGCTCTCGATGCGTTAGCTAAAGTCTTATTCTTGCTTCGCTTTTCCGCATGGGGACAATCGTCTGCACAGCAGCTCGTGTTCATACTGCATTCAGCTGTGGATGTGGATGGTTGTGGTCGGTGCATGCATACAGCAGAGATATCCACCAGACCAGGAGAGGGCAGATGTATTGCAAAAAACAGAAATGCATGCAGTATTATGAGTAAACTTTAGTCAAGGCTTGGGCAGTATATGAGTAATAAGGTTTGCCCCAGTACTTTGAAATCCTTACGACAAAATTAGCTGGGACCTCAACCCCCCTCATCAGCTTGGCAAATTTATATCGGAATAGTGTTGTTTTTAAAATATCCTACACCTCGGTATAATGTCTGGCCATTAGATGAGCAGGTACTTCTGACCCAGCTGCTCACCATAATGACCTACAACTACTAACAACAACCGAAAGTGCCTGCAGAAAAGTGACGTATGAACTGGCTTTTAACCGCTCTGCCCCCACGTCACCTTTGGCCGCGCCGCTCTGGCCCGGCGTTACCCTCTCCGTGACACCTTGGCGGCTTTGCCGCTTAAAACAATCATGACCCTGTGTGTGTCTCTAGTCCTTGTTTTACTGATGGTGCGTTTGATTATTTCTTTCCAACTCAGAACTCTAAAAACGTCACTTCCCGTCGGAAACAGGCCTCTTTTATGACGTTGATGTCGGACAAGATTTTATTGTCCGAGTTGCCCCTGTGACTTAATTTCAACATGGCGGCTTGTAGTTTGCCTCTTGAAAAAAGAATATCGCTATGAATGTGCTAAAATATTTTATAAAGCTTTTAATGTGGTTTGACTAGTTTGTGTTTCTTGTATGTTTATCTCTCAGAAAAAATAATCTCCAAATTATCCAATTATAATACTGCAAATCTGCTAAAATATAAAACAACAACACATAGCAGCGTGTTCATGGAGGCAGCCATGTTTGTTCCGAGATGTGGTAGCTCGAACGGGAGATTGTCGGACGTGATGTCACTCAACTTGGAATTTCAGAGTTCCGAGAGAATGACGAGCGCACCATGAATCCCTGTGGCTGTCTACGGCTGTGCCGTTTGTTTCCTTTCCTGGGTGCAACTGCCTAAACCAGTGCAGTATCTCTGTGTCGTGTGGGGGTCACTCTGACAGCTGTGTCACCTGTGCAGGTGCGCTCTGTAGACGAGATGAACCACGACTTCCAGGCCCTGGCGCTGGAGTCACGTGGAATGGGCGAGGTAAGCTGCACGCAAACTGCCTTTCAAAGCAGGAAGCAAAACAAAACAAGAAAAAAAACTGGGATTAAAAGTGCCAGTTTGTCTCTGTGACCTTAGTACCAAACCCTCTTTCAATGAATTGTAATTAAGGCATTACATTAATAGTTCATATGCACGCACCCTTCATCCTTTTGCTCAAATTTAACCTTTACAGCTGCTACCTGCGAAAAAAATCTGGGAGACTGATGACTCGGCCAAGGACAGTCAGAAAGGTATCTTCCTGGGCGAGGAATGGCGAGAGAACACCTGGGCCCCTCGTAAGTCTGCCGGTGCTGCTTTGTCTGTCTCACTCTGCCCTGTGGGAACCTGTGCAGTATGTTTTGCTGGAACCTTCCCAGTATGTGTTTTGGATTCCCTAACTGTCGTCATTGCCACATGCGAGTAGTATAAAACATGTGAACTATTTGGAGTACGACGCCCCGATGGTCCGTCGAGGCAGGACGTTTGTCTTGATTGTTGTTCTTCCCTGAATGGTACCCTTCGGCACAGTTATCAGGAAGCTGTACTGTCAGGCAGAGGTGGCGTGCCGCTTAACAGATTACCGATCTGTGCATGTGGGTTCTAATCACCCGACAGAGTAATCGCATTACTGGTGGGTCCTTAACCGCAGCTGCTGCGGATACTGGCTGACGGTGACCTCTGACCCCAGGCTTTGCTCGCTCCTGTGTCATTTTGCAAAATGTCTCCTAAATATGTGTGCGTGTTTACTGCGGCTGTCGTGTCCCCTGCCATTTTGAAAAAGCTTGTCGTTGGCTTGTCGAACTGCGATTGTGCTGGCGCTGGAATCATTGCTTCGAGCTGACTGTCGTGCTCGTTTGATATCTTGTCCTCCCTACCCTATACAGACCACTCCATGTCGCAGCCCATCATGGTGCAGCGGGCGCGACCTGGGCACAGCTTCCACGGCAACAGCGAGGTGAACTCGGTGCTGTCGCCACGCTCGGAGAGCGGGGGTCTGGGAGTGAGCATGGTGGAATATGTCCTCAGCTCCTCTCCCGGGGACAAGCCGGACAGTCGTTACGGAAAGAGGACTTACGTGAGAATGGCCGTCCTCTCGCGATTACCTTCCCCGTTGTTTCGGGGGACCTGGCAGCATCCTGACTCCCCGTGTCTGCAGGGTGCAAGTGATGCAGGCTCTGATGCGGCAGAGAAGGGAGACAACAAAGACAAGCCGTCCCCCTTCGAGGAGGACAAGGGCAGAGAGCTGAGCCAGGCCGAGGGGGAGGATGTGGCCAAGGCCAACGGCCGCGGGCTGCCCAACGGCATGGAGGCCGACTGCAAGGACTTCAAGTGAGTGCCGAAGTTAGAAACAGCTGTACGCCGTGGCTCAGAGCTGCAGTACCAGGTTTTCCTATGGTGCCTTTACCAACGGAGCACCAGCGTCACCTGGAGACTGATGCTTTAATAGCCTTGGTGTTGCCGGTTGATGTTTTACATTATGAGGCTTTGCTTTGATGCGTGTCTGCATTTGAGTGTGACTGATCTCTCCACCCCCCCACCCCCCTTCCCAATAGCCGCACCCCCGGCAGCCGGCAGGCCTCCCCTACAGAGGTGGCAGAGAGGCTGAGCTCTGTTCAGGCTGGCTCAGAGATGCTGGGTCAGCACCAGCTCCCCGGCCAGGCTGTGGGCAAGGCTCCGGCCGAGGAGTTTCAAAACCAGGAAGCCGCCGGGATGGACGGCATGGAGCAGGTGGGCCTGGAGTCTCTGCAGTTCGACTACCCGCCAAACCAGGTGCAGATGGACTCTTCCGGAGCCCCCGTGGGCCTGTTCGACTATAACCCCCAGCCCCAGGTAGGCGTGGGATGTAGGCGTGGGGTGTCGGGGTGCCCGATGATGCTGCCTGGGAGCTGTCTGAGCACCCCCTGTCTCTGGCCGCAGCTCTTCCAGAGGCCCAGCCACCTGGCCGTGCAGCAGCTGTCGGCCGCGCAGCAGCAGCAGCAGTACGCGTTAGCCGCTGCACAGCAGCAGCACATCGGTAAGTGCCCCCCCCCCCCACCGCCTGCTTCCCAGCTGGCACAGCATCTCCCTGACGGCGCCTCCTTCCAGCAGGCCTGGCCCCCGCCGCGTTCATGCCTAACCCGTACATCATCAGCACCGCCCCTCCCGGGACTGACCCGTACACTGCTGCCGGATTGGCCGCCGCCGCCACACTCGCAGGTGACCTCACCTCCTCAACACAGAGTACCTGGTCTTTGATTGTCGCGTAGATGAGATGTGGACTGACTGGGGGTCCCCGAGGACTGGGACACTGGTCTAGACTGTATATCTTGCTGCCCCAGTTACCAAGTTCCTGGTCTTCTGTGTAGTCTAAGATTAGCTCCTAAAAGAACTGTTGGGATCTTTCTGGACGAGAGTCGTCGTGTTCTGAGACCTTGAATGACCCTCACCCAGGCCCAGCAGTGGTGCCCCCGCAGTACTACGGTGTGCCCTGGGGTGTGTATCCTGCCAACCTCTTCCAACAGCAGGCAGCCGCCGCCGCCGCAGCCAACAGCTCCACCAACCAGCAAGCGGCCAACCAGGGTCAGGGCCAGCAACAGGTACTAACTCCCGACTCATCTGATTGGCCCACTGCCAAGTTTTCACCCAGCTTTCTATAGGGGGGGCATTCTTAGAGGATTTTGCAGGAGATATGAGCCCCCACCCCCAGTGTGGTGGCTTGATAGAGCTGTCACGCCTCACTTCTCGTGAGGCTTGATCAGTCTTGTCCTCATTTTTCGCGTTATTGTTATGTTATTGTCGCAAAATCTCGTGTGTTTAAAAATATAGCATCTCTTGCCTGAATGAAGAAGCGCTTCTGATGGGCTGTGAGCAGCACCCCCCCTTGTGACCTTCCCCACATCTGTGTGCATCCTGAGTCACTATAACAAGTGCTGAGGGTCACCAAGACCTGGGGCGTCCCGAGGCCTTGTTCAGCTCAGCCTTCTGTGTCTTCGGTTTGTGTGTTGTGGGTATGCTGCCCCCTTGTGGTCAGTCCATGCCTAACCAAGGTGTGTCACTCTCTGTGCAAACCCGTCCCAGGTAATGCGCACTGGTGCCAACCAGCGCCCCCTCACCCCTGGCCAGGGTCAGCAGAACCAGCAGGAGTCTCTGGCGGCCGGAAACCCCACGCTGGCCTTTGGCCAGGGTCTTCCCACAGGCGTGCAAGGTGAGCCTTCGTCTGTCTGTGAACGGAACTGGCCGGCGGCGGTTCTCCGGGTGACCGCCGTGTTTGCTTTCTGCCCCAGGCTACCAGGTGCTGGCACCGGCGGCCTACTACGACCAGACCGGGGCTCTGGTGATGGGCCCGGGAGCCCGCACGGGCCTCGGCGGCCCAGTCCGGCTGGTGCAAACTCCGGTGCTGATCAACCCTGCGGCTGCCCAGGCTGGTAAGCTGCAGTTGGACCCGTTCTCTGTTTTGCGATCTGGATGTCAACCGGCTTTTTCCGGCTGCAGATGTTTGTGGGTCTGGGAGGATCGCTGTGTAAGCATAACGGTCCTGTGGGACGCACGCCCTGTCTCCCTCCCACAGCCGCAGCAGCCTCTGCCTCCAACTCGGGGAGCGGACTGACCGGGGCTGCTAATGGCCTCTTCCGGCCCATGGGTGCCCCCCCCCAGCAGCAGCAGCAGCAACAGCCCCCGCCCCCCCAGCAGCAGCAGCCGCCCCCGCCGCC
>JAODKF010000030.1:20556926-20567151 GCA_026779585.1 Mormyrus proboscirostris
GGGCAGGACTTAGGGGGGGCCGTGGTGGTGGTTGGGGGGGGGGTGTTAGGCCTCGTCACTGGTAACGGCAAACAGCTGTCCTCCCTTTTGCAGACTTCTTAGGGTGGTGGGGGACAGTTCAGTCTAGTCATGCCAACATTTAACTCTGCACCCCCCCCAGCCCCACCTTTTCGAGGGGGGCTCTGGCTTCTTTCTTTGAGACATTATATTATATTATAATGCTGTATTAATATTTATAATGGGATATTATAATATACTATAATGTAATCCTGAGCAATGGCTGTCGGTAGGTAGGTCCTGATAGCCTCTTTTGTATGGTATGCATGATACAATAGCTTTTTTTGTTTATATAAAAATGTAATCAGTGTGTAGTTAACACATAGTTGTAAGTTTACAGTTTTGAATTAGAATCTTGTCTCGATGTTCATAAGCCTTGCCGGCTTGGTAGTGAAGCTTACATTGTCTGTACAGTTGTACATTTGTAAACCTCAATGCTGTAAATGTCCTGTCTTTTACCCTTTTGAAGAAAATCTGAAATTTGAATTTTAGTGTATATTCATTCTCCCCTCCTCTCCCCCTTGCATATAGTGTAAACTGTACATTTCTTTGGAACACAAGTGATTTTTAAACCTTTATATGGCTTCACAATTTGAAATGGCTTTCTTATGTGTTAGAAAGTCTTTGTACTAAACAGCTGTCAGATTCTCTATTCATATTGACATTTTGGAAGCATTTTACAGTAAACTTTGTGTACTGAATAGAAACGATTTGTCCCCCTGGGTACCTTGGCAATGTCTGATTTGACAGGCTTTTTTTGTACTGAAGAGTGCTGTATTTTGGGACACCTACTAACTTGTAAGTCAAAAATGTAAGATATTGTCAATTATACATCTGAAAATATGAGGCTGTAACACTATCTAAAGTGATGTACATTTTCAGCTGCCTTATGTACATTTACAGAGGTAAATTCAGTCCCTCCTCCTTCCCCCAGGCAGAATTGTGACTGTACAATTAAACAATCCTTTGTAACATTGGACTCTGACTGCATTTTGACGTCTTCCTCCTCTCTCATGATTCTGAAGCCTTTGTCCGCATCTCCACCAGCCCTTTGTGTGCCTGCTGACGGCTTTCCGGAGTGCGCCCCCCCCGCCTGCTCTCGCATCCCTGCCCTTGAGTCTGTGCCCCCGCTCTGTTTGAGGAGCTCGCGTTTCAAAGGCGTGCCAGCGCTCACAGGACACTGGGGCATCTTGGGCTTTGCTCTTCCGGCCCCATGCGTGCTGTCGTACTTTTGCCGCGTTGGAAGCGAGTCAGGCAGCCTCACCCCAGCGGCCATTATGCTCACCTGCTATCAGCTCAGCGTTCGTTTGTGACGCTACACTGCCCATCCAAAAAACAGAATGTTGGCATTTGAGTTTTTCGTTGGACTTCCTTTAGCTGTGATTATGGCGCACATTTGTCATGCCGTTGTTTCCACAGGCTTATGCAACATCTCACCCTTTTATTTCATCCAGATTTGCATTCATTTCTCACCAAGATCCTGTATTGACAAGTGAGTTGAACCACTCCATAAAGCCTCCTTCAGCACATCCCAAAGACCTTCAATGAGGTTAAGGTCATAACTCTGAGGTGACCAAGTCATGCATGAAAAGGATTCCTCATGCTCCCTGAACCACCCTTTGACAATTCAAACCCAATGAATCTTGGCATTCTTGTCCTGCAATATGACAATGCCAACAGGGAAGAGAAAAACCCAGTGATGATGGATGGAGGTGTAACCTGGACATTCAGTAGATTCAGGTTCTCAGCTGACTTCACTTTATTGCTTCATAATGTTGCTGAGCTGTAATAATGATCCAGTCATTGGCTCTTAAGTATTTGTTGATATAAATTCAAATGGCGACTTTTTTTTTTTGGACGGGCGGTGTACCTTAAATACGAGGTGTGTTGGTGTGGCGCATGCCCCGCTGCTGCAGGGGACTCTGGGGGCACGTACAAAGAACCCCCTGGGAGATGCCCTTGCATTTCTGAAAGCGGAGGAGCTATTTTGGAGCGCCTAAAGCCTTAACTGCCCGCTTGGTTCTCCGTAAGAACAGAGGCTCACCTCTCTACGCTGTATCTGTGATGGTGACAGTGGTGTCATCAGTACCTTGCTTGTCCAGCAGATGTCGCTGTAGCCAGACCTGCCACCTGTGACAGTGGTCGCCCTCATGTCCGCTTTGAGCTGGGTCGGGTTTCATTCGGCTGTATTGTGTGCTGCGGCTGCTGCTGGTGTCATACCCTGAGTGTCTACTCCACACTGTGGTTTTTTTTTTCTCTTAGCAACTGCAGACTAAAGACCCGCGGGACATTAACCCCTGCAGAGGTGCGGCTTGTGATAGTGTGATAGTGTTAAAATGCGCGCTGGTGTCCCCCTCTTTGACGTGACGAGAGGGACGGCAAGGTTAAATTCTGTTTATCTGTCATCGTTCAGCATTTCAGAAGGAAACACGAGGTGGTGCATGTCTGCTGGGGAAACTGGACCCGCCTGCCGTTCCTGGGGGAGCCATGGGAGACATGGCGCTGAAGCTGTGGGTGTTTGGGACCTGGCCTTCACGGGGGGGGGGGGGGTGCTGTCCATGAAGCCAGTGGTCTTCCTCCTCTGGCTTTGGATCAGAGGAAGTGGCACAGACCCTAAATAAACAAGCTGTATCATCCCTCCCCCAACTGATCCCTTCACCTCCCCAGCTGTCTGCCGCCAGTCCCATCGCTGGCTGGGAACTCCGACCCAATGAGCCTCGCAGGGTGCCAGCACTGGGAAGGGCTCCCCGGCTCCGTAGGAGTGGCCCCCACCCCCGCCCAGCTCGGTGGATAAATGGTCCACGGCCTCGGGCCGAGAAGTGGGAGGGACTGAGGGTTTCAGAGCCTGCTTCTGCTTGCCTCTGATTTAGACACTGTCAGTATCGGTGGCCCTGAAGGACCTGCCCATCTTTCCATGCGGCTCGTAAGCAGCTGGGAGCGTCCGCGGCTTAGGCGGCTTGTTAAGCTGCGTTCTCACGTACTGCTGTTTGAACCAAAAAGCTGCTCCTGGCTCTGATTTTCTCCAAACATACCTGTTAACATAGTGGAATATTGTACTGCAGCAGCTTGGTTTACAGAGCAAAATGGGCCTTAAACCAACGGTCTAGTTCTGTTTGAGAACTTTTACCCCGCGGTGTTGAAATGTTACATATGACCTCAAGGATATTACACCACAGGCTGGGGTTCCAGTAATCCAACTTCTTGACATAGCAAACGCTTTTATCCAAAGCAGTGAGCGTGGGGTGGGGGTAGAGGATCCCCCCCCCCCAAGTGAAACAGTGAAATCACTGACCCTGAAATGCGAGAGAGGGAGAGGTGAGTGTGATGACCTCACTGGCGCAGGATTAGGAATGATCATCACGGGTTACAGGGCAGTTATTCATCAGGTAGGGAGAAGATGCCTCCCTACAGATTTCCGTCACTGCCGCCTGACGTATGCGTTGCGTGTTTACAGGGCTTGGGGAGGCGGGGGGGGGACATTTACTAAACATGACACTGTTGGCAATGATGAATGTATTAGGGCAGGATTCAGGTTTGAGTCAGTCTGGGCGCCCCTACACACCGAGATAGGAAGTGATGCGTGAGTAAACTGGGGCAGCTCTCTGTGTGTGTCAGGAGTGTGTGCTCAGCTGAGCGACCAGGTAGGCCGGAAGCTGCTGCGGTTTAAGTCGTCTGCCAGCGGTGGTCATGGGTCCCACCAGGGTGCTGACTGGCAGCCCATTCGAGCGCTTGCTGGCCAGGACCGAACTGACAAAGCTGGAGGAGAAGCAGCTCAGGGTCCCTCCCACTAGGGGAGAGCATATAGGTTAGGGGTCTCTCTTCTCCACGCCCGCTGTGGCTTTATGCCACATCACCAGGAACCCCCTTCCATGGAAGGGTTTTCTAAAAGGTTTTTATCTTAAATAAACCACTTTCACCACCTAGAATTTCCCAATCGCGGAAAAATCAGCCAGCCTTCCCACAAATTAACGCTGAATCACACAACATCACTTTCATCAATAACGACCTTACTGTTGGCTCTTCTGTGACTCGGAACCTCAGACCAGTTAATGATTTGATAACCTTTCATCAGGTGAGTTGATTTCCTCACAGTAAGACATGTCCGTTTCCATGGCTCTGGATTCTTTTTGATTCTCTCTTCTGAAGCTGGATCATGGAGATGCATTGATAAGTGCTGGTGACTTTCTGACCTGAGCATCCGCCAAACCGTGCTCCATCGCCCCGAGTGACATTCCGTGCGACTGATGTGGCCGGGGATCGTATGGCGTATGGTGAAAATGGCTGCAGATATAAATTTTCTGCGACACCTGATCTGCGGGCGTGTCTCACCTCACTGACTGTCCTACTTAGACACTGTGAGCTAAGGCAGCCTCTGGAAGGGGCCCGAGGACGTGTCCATTAATGCGACCACATCTAATGAGGACTTCTTGTTTTTTTCCCCTCCCTCCTCCTGCATGTGATTCACGTTTGGATTAATTGTCCGGCTGCTTTGTGGCCCAGTGGCATGATTGTGACAATGACAGGTCCCTTCTCGCCCTGCAAGGTGACAGCAGGCTAATGATCCCATCATCTTCCAAACGCCAATCCTGAGCAGTCTGAGTTAATCTTCTCTAATATTTTGGCTGATTCATTTGAAGCATCAGCAACTATTAAATTCCAGCTGTTTCCCTGGTCGCCATGACACTGTGTGGGTGCAGTTGGCATGGTCTGGTGCCCTGTGGTGCCTGACCTGCCTTTGATCCAGAGCTCAACCTCTACAGCTGGATGGATTCAGGTTTGGCACATTAATGGGTCTGTCACCCCCTGGAAACTCAATCCATTGTCATCTCTCATATCCAGCTCGAGGGCAGCTGTCACATGCATTTCTG
Organism: Mormyrus proboscirostris; assembly: GCA_026779585.1. Classification (NCBI taxonomy): domain Eukaryota; kingdom Metazoa; phylum Chordata; class Actinopteri; order Osteoglossiformes; family Mormyridae; genus Mormyrus; species Mormyrus proboscirostris. The sequence goes on from JAODKF010000030.1 coordinate 20,561,852, forward strand.
CTGGTTCAAAAGCACATTCCCTGCCCCTCGGGGGGTCTGCTCACACTCCGCACATCCAGATATGTGGTGTTTTTGTCCTTCAGACAGAGTACTCGCCAAGGTGTGTCTATGTGGTGTCCATGGGGTGTGTGGGATGTGTGCAGTGTCTGTGGTGTGTTTTGTGGGAAGTGAGTGGTGCCTGTGGGGCATAGCTGGGCTGTGTGCGGTGTCTGCATGGTGTTTGTGGGATGTGTGTGGTGCCTGTGGAGCGTGTGTGGGATGTGTATGGCGCATGAAGGGTATAGGTGGGATGTATGCGGTGTTTGTGGAGCATGTGTGGTGTCTGTAGTGTGTCTGTGGGATGTTTGTGGGATGTGGGTGGTGCCTGTGGAGCGTGTGTGGGATGTGTATGGTGCCTGTAGGGCATAGGTGGGATGTGTGTACTGTCTGTGGAGTGTGTGCTGTGTATGTACAGCCTTTGTCCAGCCTGTGAGTGCACAGGCAAGGTTGGGGTTGTCCCTCTGTTCGTCTCCTGATGCACTGTCTGCCAATATTAATATATTGAGGTGTATAATACACATAAATGCTTGGTTGTGTAAAAGCATCTTGTATATCCAATTTCGTTTATCTGTTTTTTAAATGCCCTATCCCAACTCTCTGCAAGGACACAGCATTTTATGCCATATCGATGGACAAAAGCTGATGGAGTGAAGCTGGATCTGAGCTGTCAATGTACTAAACAATGAAAGCATAACCCCTGCAGACAGTGAGTGGGAGTCAGAACCGGCATGGCGATGGCCGGCCAGTCAGAACCGGCATGGCGATGGCCGGCCAGTCACACAGAGATGCTTCCTGCTTTAAAAAGGCTGTTTATCACATTTCACATCATATTCAGGCACCACCGGTGTCCAGCAGCCAAGTGTGCAGCGGCACCTCGATTAACAGTTTGTATGACGAGCTATGGAGACGGGACAGCTTGAGCCACTCAGTGGATCATAATGCTGCGGCTGAGTGGAAGGTTGTTGGTTCAAATCAGAGTTAATGGGGTGGTTTTACATGGGTCTCTGAACAGGGCTCTGGTACTTTTTTGGATAAAATGACTGCTAAATAAATGAAATGTAAGTGAAAGTGTCGTCTCCCCTAACTGGAAACCGACATGCCCGTTTTGCATGGCCAGTAATTACGCCGGTCTCTCCCCCATTTTCAGTGAAACAAATAGTGTAAAAAACAATTTACATTTTGGGGGAGTTTGCACCCGTTCCTAGTAGTTTACCATTTTCCACGTTAAATCATTCATTTATATTTCACGCCTTGTGAATAAGTGGAAGCGCCGGCTTTAATTACCAAAGACCCGTTAAGGTTTGCGCACCAAAACTTAGGCTCCGATCCGCCGCAAAGCTCGGACAGCGCTGCCTTGCAGAGTCCTCCGAAAGCCGATCTTTCTGGGCGGATGTTTCCAAATTTGGGCGGAGGGTGGATCCTGTTAATCTACCTTGGGTAATTTCACGCCGATCGGGTAGGAGGGGCCACCACAGCCGAGGAGTTCATCTTTATTGCAGTCACCGCCGATGCGCGGCTATTATATCGCGGCGAGGAGTCGTGGTCGATACTGTGTGGATAAAAGCGGATAATTTTTTTAAATTAACCAAACTAAACCGTAAAAGAATGCGATTTCTGCTGGCGCTGCTGCTCGCTACTGTCTGGATCCCCGGCACACTTTCGGTGAGTTTAGACTTTATTTCAGTGCTTTTTCTGCGCCGGGGAGTCACGACACAGTCCGATGAGTCGAAGGGGAAAGTGCGCTCCTGGCCGGTGCGGCGACTCCGGATCCGGGAGTCGGACAGGGACGGATCTGAGACGTAATCTGGAACTATGCCTCCCTATTCACGATAATCTTCTAAATGATCGAAAGCGCTTTTAAATACATGTGCTGTGATGTTTAAAACTGCCTTATTTATAACTACACGCCAGCGTAAAGTAGACATTAGAAGGGAACGGAAACACACGATCCTATAGTTTCTCCAGTTCCGCCATATCCTTTCCGCTGGGAATTGGGCGAAGTTAGTTTTTCCTGACTGTATGTATATCTGTAACTTCTTTTGCCAGTTCTCTCTTCTTTTCAGCAGAAGGTCTGTCTTTTATTGCCTACTTATTGCCTTTCAAAAGCCACCCCTTAATTAAAGTTTTAAGTGCGGCACCCTGCCAGCGGCCAGTGCGTTTTTTATAACCCTTTAAATGCAATGACTATGAAACAGTCTTCGTAACGATTCCTGGATGTAATTATCTCTAGCTTGACGTTAAAGCACATGCCTACATTGATTTAATTTTCAGCTTTTTTTATTGTTAGTCTTGGCTTTTACGTCTTAACCTACCGGCCCTATGCGCGCTTTAGTTTTTGCGCCCGTAGCCATAATTGGCGCACGGCAAGTCTCTTTTCGGGGAAAGCTTCCTGGCCGGCCGCTGGATGCCGGTCGTTTCCCGGAGCCGCAGCCGCAGTGTCATCGCTCAGGCATTGCCCCTTTGGACGTCAAGCGCTCTCTAACCTTGGCTGGGAAGTTTATTAAAAGAAAAAAAGGCAACTCGGCTACTGTGATTTCATAAATAATTATTTCAATCGGTCAGGCCTTTTATAGGATTTCTAAAGCTCTCTGGCAGTTTCTTTCCGTCTCCAGCTGCCGTGAATGTTTGTTTTCAGTCTAGACACAAGCCGCTGGAGTGGAAATATGCTGCCTTCCTGCGATTTGTAAACGTCCAAACGCGCAGATCCTATCCACCTTCAATGCCGGGATGAGTGAGGTTCCTCTTCCTATCGGATCAGGTCTCCGGGCTGGCGGTGTGACTCTAAGGCAGGGGTGTCAAACTGCAGTCCTGGAGAGCCGGAACCCTGTGTATCTTAGTTCTTTCCCTGTTCCACGAAAAATGATTCAGCTCAAGAGCTGTGTGGCAATGAGCACAAGGAGTTGAATCAGGTGCGTTAAATGATGGGACACCCAAAAACGTGCAGGGCTCCGGCCCCCCAGGACTGCAGTTTGACACACTTGCTCTAAGGACGTGGACCGGTGCCTGAAAGAACGGAGTGCTTTGAATTGGGGGGAGGCAGGCAAGCGCAGAATCATCTTGTTAGGCTTTTCGCGTGAGGAAATCAGGCTGTGAGCTATGGGGGAGGGAGAGGAAAAGCAGAACTGCACCCAGCTCACCTGAACTTGGTGGGTAGCCAGGATAGGTTTTTTTTGGGGGGGGGGTTAGGTCCAATTGGAGGTTGAGCTGCACAGGTTTCTTTGCGATTTAGGAAGTTTGCTTGTTGCTCTTGTTCGTCTCTTACCAGCTTTGGTTGGGTTAAAGTTGCTGTGTATGGGTATCTGCTGACATCTAACCACAAAGTGCCTTTCAGAAAGGTCTGCATGTGTCCAGGGTGCTGGAGGAACTTGAGGGGCACCTGGTGACCATCTGGCCAGGTGTGCAGTCTGGGTGTAAAGCAGGTCACCTTCACAGCTTAATCTAGTGACAGTCTGGGCTTCCGTGACTGTCACAGCCGGGTGGGTTGGAGTTTTTTTTTTTTATTTTTATTTGTTTTTGCGTTTTGTTACATTCCCTCCAGTAACTAGATCAGACCAGCAAAGTACCACTTCAGCGTTCTGCTCGTGTGTCTGCTGGTTCCACCTGCTCTTGTGGCTCAGCAGAGCTTCCTGTATTTGTGAGTTTGTTGTTGTTCCCATCTGACATCCGGCAGCAGACAGAAATGGCTCAGTGCCCGTCTGCGTCTCTGCTGGTGGTACCACTGGGAATGAAGTGGCCTTGGTTGGCAGCTGATTTGGTTGGAGGTGGTTCCTCTGTGCGAGGAACGCCATGGTTCTGGTTCCACCATAGACCTCTGCCTGCGCTGATTTCTTTGCATGGATTTACGTTCCGTTTTGCAGCCTTCTATATTTCACATTGTACCCAACGGTGAGAGATTCCGCACTCAGACGATGTCTGGTAACGGAGCAGTTTGTTTGGCATCATATAGTGTTTGTTTAGGATCGGTTCCAAAGAAATGCGTAAACCGTGGAAGCCCCAATCTGACAATCATGTGACCATTTTTTTTTTTTTTTTTTTTTTCTTTTTTTTTTTTTTTTAAGTATTTTTATTGGCATGAAGTTCATGAATATTCTTGATGTCTCGTGCGCGAACCTAGCTGGGCTCGTGTCGTGTGGCGGTGAGGACATGCTGGCCCTGTGCGTTAAGGCCCCGGTGCCGGTGCTGGCGGACTCGTTCCGAGCACCATCTGCCCTCCTGGCTCCGTAGCTTGGCGATCAGCGCTCCATGCGGATTCCTAATTAACACCATTTAATTAATTGGTAAATTCACAGCTGTCAAAGGAGATTGGACAGGCAAGGTGGGATTTGCTTTGCTCACTTTCAGTCATATTGTGGCAATTCTGATGAGAACCTGCAGCGTTGTGTAATTTAAGGTAGACCCCTTGCTGTGAAGGAGGCTGCTTGTTCAGGGAGGACGTGTGTTTGTGCTTCAGGCTTGGACATTAAGCCTGATTGGTGCATATAGCTGTTGGTCGTAATGAGGGCAGTGGCCTGAGTTGGACTTGAGTGTAACATGCCTCCATATTCTCTTGTCCAATCAGAGCCCAGCAGGGTGCGGTCCCCCCCTGCCTATGCTCTGTGAGTCATGACTGCTGGCAAGGGTGTCCCCGCCCCCCCAGGTTATTGCTGGCTGTTTATCCCCTTGTCTAAATTGAACAGAGGGGGGGGGGGGTCATTCCAGTGAACTACACGTGTACATGGCTGACATGCCTGCGCTTGTGTGCATTCATGGGAATGCTGGCTTAGATTTGACTAATTTTAAATGTCACACCACCTAGATCAGAGTTATTTCACCTTTTGGTAGGGCCGCGTAAAAGAGCATGATTGGGTTTTAGAGGAATGCTGCTGCTGTCAATCTAGCTGCTTTGTAGCTATTAACACCGCTTCCCCCCCCCCTCTTTCCCCCGCCCCTCGCCTCGGGATGGAATGGAGGTATTTCGGATCTGTTTCTTGTCGGGTGGTCCCGTTTTTAATTTGACAGCCTGTCCAAAATGTTTGGCTGTGCAAAGTGCTGTTTTATGAGCTGGTGAGCGCGGAATTCTTGTGTGGTGAAACCTTTTGCATTTACCCATGTCTGGGTCGGGCTGGTCCGGTGCTCACCCCCCAGATGGAGGGTGTCCTTCAGCGCCGAGGCCCCCCCCCCCGGCTTGCAGTGCGCCGTACTGGATGCTGATGACTTTGGTTGCCGGTTGGTTGGCCTTCAAAGGTGCTGTAGCGGCTGGGATTTCCCCCCCCATGTCTCAC
>JAODKF010000030.1:20588644-20603885 GCA_026779585.1 Mormyrus proboscirostris
CCCCCCCGGCGCGACATGCCCCACAGCTGCCTTGCTGGACATTCCCTCCTTTATTTACTCAAATGACAGGCGATGACTGGAGAGGTGTGTTTAATGAGCGTTTTCCAAGCATGAAGAGCGAGTTTCTTCCAGGGAAGGGTGAGAATTTACTGAGATGCTCCTTGAGACACCAGCTGGGTCCCCACCCCACCATACACTCTCCTTTTTTGTGGGAAATGAGGACACCGCAGAGAGCCAGGTTAGCGTCGTGTGAATCATATGGCCGTGTGGATTAGGTTTATATTGCAAGGGGTTGCAAGAAGTGAACAATTAAACAGACAATCATGAGGAAAAAGTATCAAATCAGTACATAGAACAAAAATAAAATAGAGGCAGGAATATACATAAAATTGGGCAAATAATAGCTATAGATGTAGGTGATATTACAAGCAGCTTTGCAGAGGAGACAGGCAATGTAGTTTTGATGAGCTTACAGTTAAATGCTCTGCAATTAAAACAGTGTGGTGTGAAAGGCTCCCAACTGCAGGTCCTGCCTCATCTTGCATCATCAGACACAGGACCGCGATGTCTCCCAGCGACGCTGGCTCCAGGACATGTGGGTCTTTTGGCACGGTCATCGATACAGGCTGCTGGGCACTTTGAGGGCGTGCTAATCTTGTTCTCAGCTCTGGAGCTGTCATCATGTGGCAGAGAGTGGATGTCCAGCATGTCACTGGCATGTGGGGAGGCCTGGACCGCTGTCCGGCGGCTTGTCATCACCTGGGCGCGTCGTTGATAAGAAGCCGATAGTGACCACCCAGTCCCACCCAGCATCAGAGGGCTGCCTGGCGCAGGGTCTGTGCAAGTCAGGCCTGCTTCTCTCTGCTCCTCTCGTCAGACTTTCCACAAAGAGACAGTGACCTTCTGTCCCGTATTTTGGTGAAGCCCTTTAATGTGGAGGCACCACTGATTAGTGGCAGAAGTCTCTGTTATGACTCGCATTTCTGTTAGAGGGGCTGCGGTACATGGCACAGGAAGTGACATCATACCGTGGGTGAAGAAGAGCAAACAAGAACAAACTCCCACTAATCAAGAACAAACCTACTCTTTTTTTTCAGTCCCGACACTTTTATCCAGCTTTTACCCAGAATCCTCTGGAAAAGAGACTGAGGAATGTTTGTGTTATACGTACATTATTCTGCTTAACCTTTATGGATAAATTAACATTCTCTACTGTTTCAGGGAAGAAAACTGTGTGAAGGTTATAAATGTTTATAAATAGCATGTTATGGGCGGCGGACATCAACAGTAAGCACAATTCGTAGAGTAACTATAAACATATGGTGCCGTTTCAATGTGAACGTCTAATTATTTTTCCAGGCATACATGATGAAATCAGCCTCAAAGTAAATGAAAAGGAAGAAAAGAGCTGAGTGAACAAACCTCACGAAGCAGAACTTCCTCATTATTCCACAGAAAAACAGCACCGGACTCTCACAAGGTCTGTCATTAATAAACGGTAATTGCCGATTAAGTTGCCGTTGCATTTTAAGAAGCAGGCATGAAGGACATAATGTTTTTCTTCTGTGGCTGTGAAAATAGGCCCAAAGGTCAAAACTCATCAAGATGTGATTGCGGTTAAATGTATCACTTTACTGGCCTGCTGTAAGATGTAAGAAAGGTTACTTAAATGGGGGTGGGCAGAGGGGGGATCCCATGTGGACAGCAGGTGACACAATCATTAAGGACCTCGATATGTGGCCAGGCTGTTGGAGACCAAAAGCACAGGAGAGATGTTCTTCCTGCACTCTCAGCAGGGACACCACCCAAAATGTCCAAACAAGCACCTAATCCTGCTGTCCACCTGACGTCAAGGCGTTCATTCTGAACGTGTTTGCAGCCTTAGTGTGTGTGAGGGCTGAAATCGCAAAATATTCTCTCCACAAAAGGCAGGTGTGTGTGTCGTGTTTATTGCACTGCTAATGAACTTGCGGCAATGTCACTTTTGCAAGGCACACAAAAGTGCTATTGCGCAATTCTGCCGGGAAAAGAAATCTGACCTTTGGTTTGATGTGACTACGGGTTAGGCCTCAGGGCCGAATTCTCCTGTCCTCAGTCACACCATCAGGTGTGTGATGCTCAGGTGGTTTTATCCATGGGGAACAGAACTGCCCCAGCAGGATGAGAACCGGCTGGGATACACTTTCCGGGATGCAGTCGGCCCTTCAGGCAAACAGCCACACCTGCCAAGTGTGAACTCCTGGCTTTCCACTGAAGCCGGCCCTGCTCAGTCCATTCACGCCACTGCTAACCTTTTCACGGTCTGTGCTCTCACCGCCCTAGTGGACTGTGGGAACCAGCCTGAAGGATCCCTCTACGGAGATACTCCCTCAATGGGTCCTTTTGCGGCCGTCTAGAGAGCTGAATGAGGGGGTTGCGATCAGGCAGGCATTAAAGTCCAAAAGGAGAACTACTTTTTTTTTGGTGTTAGTGTGACTTATCTTTCATGTATAACAGACCACAGCTTTACTGTGTAAGCAGCCTCATCATTCACAATCCCACCAGCCATTGCGAATAATCATGCCATATTACGTGCCTTTTAATTCACACCCTGTACGGAATATGTTTTATTCAAAGCATATCTTCTTCATTATTGTTTGAAATGGGTAAATTCATATAAGAAGACTTTTTCTCAGTTACCTGAGGTACTGTAGCCTCGGATCATTATTAATTTAAGTGAACAGGATTATTGTGTAGATCTGTATTCGTCCACACTGGCCTGCAGGTCAAAAGGCCTTATATTCATAATTACAGACACCTATTGGACCACACGGCGTTTTCGCGTCTCTCCTGCCACCTAGCGGTGGTGGCGGTACTCGCACCCGGGATGAGATGTAATCAGCCGGACAAAGGAAGGATGAGCTGCTCGAATCTGGACCAAAGGCGGCGGCGCTGAGAGAGCGAGCTCCCTAGAGCATCACACGGAAACAAAACGGCCTTCGACTCCTTATTTGCACTATTTAGCACATTTTCAGGAAACGAGGTTTATTCTCCGAAATTAATTATTTGATTTGCAAACCCAGTGCGTTTTTCCATTGGTGACCCGGTGGTAACTAGGAGCCCTGGGTAATTAATCGTTGGAAATAAAAGCGATGGAGGAGAGGAGATTGGGAAGGCGACACCAGAGCTGACTTTGATGGTCATCGTCATCTTCTCGGCTGTATCTGCGCACTTCTCTCTCCCAGCGCGCGTCACACGCCTGTTATTATAGGGGAGAGTCTGCTAATCTGGACGTGAAACAATACCGGGCAAAATAGAAAAAAAATATATTTAAAAGAGTGTTTGATTTTAAGGTTTTTAAGCGCAAGAGTAGGTGACTTGGACGCGCTTGTGCCTGGAGCATGTCGGAGCTGACGGTGCGTTCGTTGGCCTCTGCCTGCCTGGAGCTGGCCGACCTGCCGCGGCTGCTGTCGGCGCTGCTCGCCGGCGCGCTTCTTCTCGGCGTGCTCTGGATCGGCACCAGAAAGCTGCGTGGAGGCCCCACGGACAAAGTCCCAGTCGGGGACAGCTGGCAATTATCCACTTTCCCAGTGTCTGGCGGAAGAGACGGGCAGGAGCCGACGAAGAGAAAGAGGAAAGAGAAGGACGCAGTACGTCACATCTGTTATTTACGTGCCCGTGATTTACCAGCTTGCTTACTGGATCCTGCATGGGAAACAACAGCAATAAATCACGCTGACTGGGGCTTACAACTAAAACTGATGTCCTTAATGTTTATTAGCTTACGAGAAACGCGTTTTCAGGCAGATTTCCGTTTGCTGCTAGTTTATTACTCTCTGAATTTACCTGGGACATGTAGGGGCGGGACACCGTGTGGAACATGCTGACGGGCAAATAGGCCGTTTCCCGATGGGTCCCTGTCGCAGCCCCGGGCTCCGCCAGGCGCTGTTAGCCAGCAGAGGGGGGCAGGTTTCCGTGAACGCTAATGCTCTTTGTGCTCTTGTTAACCCCCCCCCGTTGCCCTCAGTCTGACACCACCTTCTCAAAATAGAGGAAACTTCTATAGAAACTTCTGCTATATAAATATGCTGTTGTTTTAGACATGCATCTTCTTATTCTGGTTAGGGTGAGCTCCGGACAAGTTAATGTGTGTGAAATGATGGCTGTTTTTTCGTGGTGTCCCCATGTCTCTGTCCGTTAGCTGGACCAGCTGAACGGAGCGACCCGCACAGCCTCGCCTGAGGACGCCAACACAGAGAGCAGGAGGACACAGGACAGCAGGGCATTTAGGGTATTTGCAGACAACCCGGGTTTGTTTTCGCCGCGTTTCTGTCCTCTGCATTAATCTGTGTCAATGTTCTGTTTGTCTAAGAAGCCTAAGAAAAAGAAGGTGAAGACTGATGATGAGGAGAGGAGCAGTTTTATGCTGAAGGATCGCTCTTCCTCCTTGGAGCTCAGTGAGGAGGAAGACTCTGGTATGTGTGGCTGTGAGGGAAATGGCCCCGGGGGGGGGGGCAAGATCCTGTCAGATTTGTGTCTTTCTGTTTAAAGGGGAGTGGGAGAGGAAGATGAGCAGCAAGGAGAAGAGGCAGCTGAGGAAGGAGCGGATGAAGAGGAAGGGTGAGGGACTGGGAATGTGTCAATCTGCACGTGTGTGTTGGAGGACTGGGCTGTGAATGAACAAGGGATGTGTAAGCAGAGGATGTGTCCTATGAAATGGGGGATGTGTCCTGTAACTAAGGTTTGTGTGTGTGTGTGTGTGTGTGTGTGTGTGTGCTCGAGTGGGGGCGTGTCTTGGGAGAAGGGGGCGTGTCCTGGGAGCAGGGGGTGTGTCCAGCTTCAGTCACTGAAGCCTCTGTCATGGTTTCATCCAAACCTCTGTCTGCTTCCCACCCTCATGAAGGAAGCAGCAGGCCGGACCCAATTGTGTCAGTGGCCCCTGGACTGCAGAGCAGGAAAGTCCGCCCCCTTGTGGACAACGTGAACCCCCTAAATACCGGGCCACGCAGGGACTTTAGACCCCATGACTGGGGGAAGACGGGCCGACAGGCAGTGGAATGGGCACCCCCTGCTGGGCTGGAGGACGACATCTTCTCCCACGTAGGTCAGTGGTAGTTCACTGGAGAAAACAAAACACGCTAAGTCATGTAGCCTGGTGAGCTGATTGCACCATTCTGACTGCCTGTTTGGTGCCTCCGTCAGGCACATGGAACCTGAAGGATGTAGTGACAGAGCGGGTCACCTTTGGGACCGTCCCCGACATCAGCTGTGAGAGACCGGGGGTGGAGAGCTTCTCTCTACACAGAAACGTTCAGGCTGCCGTGCTAATACTCATCACATAGATACTGAACAGCTGCTGTTTGACAGGACCAAGGTCCAGAACATTGCATATGAAGCTAAGAATATATCAGCACATACACCATTTTATCAATCAGTGTTAGACTATGTACCTAATATCACATCTTAAAACTTTCCTGTTTTTGACCTCCTGTATGGCTGTCAAATGTAGTTAAGGACATATTTCTACTTTGCTCAGCAGTAGTGATGTTTCTGCTCTGGTTACCTAGACAACGGCTCCCCACAGCCCAGTCCATCCAGCAGGAAGTGGCGCATGCAGATGACATCACTGAACATGGAGCAGGCCTGGCTAGGCTTAGGTAATTGGCCTGCAAAGTGACACTAGTGCCCCTCCTTTACTCCTTTGTAAGGTATGCATGTTCCCAGACTGCCGCAGAGAAGTGCTTTACTGTTAAAATGCTGTTATGCGCCACGTTTTTTGGCCACGAGTGCGTATCTCATCGAGCAGACATGTCAGCATCTCTACTAAGCAGCTGAAACCAGATGCCAATGCTTCTTTTAAAATGTTCTGTTCTGGTTTTGCCCTAATCCTACCGCCCAGTATCTTCAGCATGGAGTACCACCATTTCCCAGCAGGGGTCAGCGTTGCTGTGTGGTCAGATACAAAACAGTATGACACTTAACTGACACATCTATGCGGGATCTGAGTGAACTCCAGCAGTGTCCTTTGCTTGAAAGCCAGGCCGGTAAAGGACATGCCAGCGATCTGCTACCACTATGAAATGAACTTTGTGGAGGTTTCAGGGTTACTGTCTGCAAGGATGGCAGCAGCCATTAGTGATTAGAGGCACAGTGTGCCAACCTAGTGCATTTCGGTGCTTTGAATGTGCTCTGCTAAAGCTATACTTTTTTGGTCTCAGATCTTCTCAGATTACGCCTGATACCCTGTTGGTTTGATATGGACCCTCTTGAATGGATGTCATCTGCTCTTCAGTTGCTTGCAGGAATCACAGAAATATTTGCTAGAAAATCTGCATAGCGCTGTGTAATCTAACGTCGCCTTGGTGCCAGACTGTTAGCTACCTTTGTTTTACATGTAATTCTAAGGAGGCATTGGCAGGGGGCGCCACTGTCACACATGTCTTGGTTGCTTGTTTGTTATTTGAAGCCCGTTTGGGGGAATCCTTGCTCCTAAAGACGCTGATATCATTGTGAGAGGAGTGTAGATGGCATGTGTTTGTTGACAGAAGACCCCCTGGACATGGATCAGACCTCGGATTGGAAACCCCCCAGGGAGGAGTGGGGTAACTGGCAAGGGGACAGCATGGCGCTGCCTCACAATGGGGTCCAGGTGGGTGTGAGTCACTGTCATGTGGGCTGCTCTAACGTCTCCCGGCATTATCTATGGCTACAAGTCCAGTACAAGTTCTCATCTGCCCTGTACATAAATTACAGGACGGGATGTAATGGGGACTGGAACCTATCCTATGAACACACAGGGACAAGACTGGGCACAGGGCTGGGCACAGGGCAGGTCACAAGGCAGGGCCCAGGGCTGGGTACAGGACAGGGCACAGGGCTGGGTGCAATGCTGGGTACAGGGTAGATCACAGGGCAGGACACAGGGCATGCCAGTCTATTACAGCACTGGGTACATCCTGCATGGCATACCAGTCGATTACAGGGCACTGGGACACCTTTTACACATCCAGCACCTAGACTAGGTTCAAGGTAAATCATTCCTTTTCAAATTTCTCCATCCATCCAGCCATTACATAAAAGAATAATTTCACATGTGAGGAAAAACTGTCTCATTAATGTCAAGCTATATCTGTCACTTCGGCAAACCCTGTTTTCAGTAAAGTTCCATGGGTTCTGCTGGCTGCTGGTCGCCATGGTCTGACAGCCTTCTGGCTGGACGGAGGAGCTTATAACCTCTCTAGGCACTTCAGGGTCTCTTTGTTTATTGAGTCACTTTAAGCCCTTTCCCCCTGACTTCTTAAACTCCTTAATCTCTTGGCTCTCTGGTGTCCAGCATGGGCTTCTAGCTGAATTTTAAACCCACATGGCAGACAGTGATCCCTTTGAGAGACTCTGCTGGGGCTGTTGCAGAGTCCAGGAGCAGGGAGGAAGCAGAAGGATCGGCTGGAGGTCCGGGCACCGCCGGAGAGCAAGGTCATGCCGGACCAGCTGCTTACCGATGGTGAGTTCACCAACCATACATCCACATGTTACACAGACATCAGATACCGTATTGACAGGATGCCTCTTCTTTTTACATAAGGTAAGTTGCTGTGGATTTAGGGGTCTGCAAATCAACTGAATGAAAACCATGGACACAATTTAATCAGCACAGTGAGATGAGTCTGGTGGGGCAGAGGGGTGAGGGAGGAGAGGGAGATTGAAGGGCAGAGGAGCAGCTGCAAATTTCTCCATCCAGCCAGTGAGCTGTTACTGGAAGCCATGCTGCTGCCGGTTACCTTGCTGGCTGTGAGTCTCCTGCCCGCATCTGTGTCTGCATTTCCACCTTGTTTTGTTGGGGTGTGACATTACTTCTGTCTAACTCTCCAGACAGTAACACCAAGAAGCACCGGAGGAAGAAGAGGGGTGTGAGGAAGACGACCTGACGTCATCGCAGTGCCGCACAGAGAGGAGCGTGAGCCAAAAATGACAATGCTGTACTGGGGTGTGTGCACAACACTGTCAGATTGTCACAATGTGAGAGAGAGAGAGAGTGAGAGAGAGAGAGAGAGAAAGAGGGAGAGAGAGGAGGTGAAGCAGAGGTAGAGAGAGTGGGGCATCCCTGGCCTGCATACTGAACTCGGGGCCAACATGTAGACGACGTTCAGGCTCGAGACCCGCAGGGAGCAAAGCAGTGTGTTGTGGGTAATGTTCTCTGAGACCACAAACAGGACTGTCTCATAGCACGCATTTGCCGGGATCTGACAGATGCCTGGTGAGGGTAGGACACCATACCCCCCCCCCCCTCCATCCATCATCCTCATTCCCTCATAAACATTCATTCATATATACTATTAATTTTTAAATAAAATTTAAATTTGCTGTTAGAAAAGGGTGGACCTGTTACTCTTTATGACTTCTTGTATCTAGTTTCCTCCATGAATAACTTTGTGGCACAATTTCAAGTTTTTTAAATGCTTTGAACCATGGGACAGGGACGTGGAGCCACACGGCCCCCAGGCTCCGGTGCTGCCGCCCAGGGTTATCTGGGTCTGTGCGCCGTGCACACGGCACGCTGAGATGATGACTCATCCTGGCAAAGGCAGTGAGGACATGGAACCGAAGAAGAAACAGTTTGCAGTGTGATTTCTGCCTGTGGTACGAAATATACGTGCAGATGTTTTAAAAGCCTCCAGTGACATGCCAGACTGCAGTCACTGTTTTTCCCATGTCGCCCTCAGCTTTTGGAGGTCATGCATCTGACTTTGGTTCCCTCTCATTTCCCACGTCCTCCTGGATTGTCATTTCCTCTTGGGGCTGGGGGGTGTTTCATATCCTCCAGCTCAGATTTTGTGTCTTGACTTTAAATTCACCATCATTTACCTTCTGCTTATCAACATAAACTGCATGCATTTCCATCTAAGGACCCGCCAGCAGTTGTGCTGGTCTGAGGTCAGTGTTTAAACATTGTACTCTAATGGAACGTGTTGATGGTGCAGATACCCGTACAGGGAGGAGGAAGGTCTCTTCCTGCCGCTGTGGGCACAGCCACTGAATCATCACTCTCTCGCATGTCGAAAGAACCTTTCTGGGAAAACTTGCATAATCCCACGTTTTTTTTTAAATCCTGGCCTCCATTTGTAAAGTTTTTGTACAAAAAAACATCTGCTCTTAAAATCCACTACATTTAGTTGAGACCCGATTCAGCTGTTGGTCATGTTAATAATAGGGATGAATCTTTAGATTCTTTTTTTATTATTTTTTTCTCTGGCAGTTAAAATTGTCCTTACGTATGGAGTGCAGTCACAGTTTGAAGTCACGACGCACACGGTGCTGTCAGTAACTGACAACCTTGATGTAAAATGCAGAAGATAAGGAAACCTAAAATAGCTCTTTAGATGAAAGCCCCACATTGCGGTACATCACTGGATTCTTCCTTCAGTGAAGTCTGATGGAAACTCAACAGGGGTTGAGGTCCCTTTAAGTCCTTCCTGATAGCAGGTCCAATCCATAGCTGTTTACTTCCATGCAGATGCAGAACAAATCAAAGGAAGTGGATTTATCAAGCTTTCTGCTGACTGTATGTTCACTACCAAAGTTTTGTACCACTGGCATTAGGCTGAACATTATCTTGGGTGTTTATTCAGACTGACATGCAAATTTATGACATCTAACATTTACCTTTGATGAGAATTTAGTGTTTATTTTACGTTTGACCTTTCTCGTGAATAAAGTAGTTTCCATTATTTTTGTTATTTTAGGCATTCAGCAATATAAAAGAGTAGAGGCTAGTTTTGTAGAAGCTATTATTATGCTAAGTTACTACTTGTACCAAGGTTTAGAAAGTTTAAAAATGTTATTGGTGCTACGTTTATTTAAATAAAACGTCTTTTCATCACAATGGCTAAGTGGATAGCACTGTCGTGAATCCTGCATGCTCTCCTTGTATTGTACAGTTTTCCCTAACTCCGATGTCCCCCCCACAGTCCAAGGACATAATCTGGTCGACTGGTGTCTCTGCATTGCGATGTGTTTGCGTCCTGCGCCCTATGCTACCTCAATCTAGACACGCTGATAGAAGGAAGGATGACGTACAACAGAGAAAAATAATTTTTCATCTTGGATGAATATATATCGCAATACCATCATGTTATTGTTTCAACGTTGAATTATAGTTAAATGCGTTTAATTATGATCAGTGTTAAATTATCAGCATCGAAACTGAATTGATTTTTGGTCAGATTTTCAATATTGAAACAACTGATGGTGGCAAAACCTTGATTCAATGTTGATATAAAGTGAAAGATCAACGTTGTTCTAACCTTTTTGTCTGATATGGAATCAATGTCACTTCAACATATGTGTGCTATCTGGGATATACATATGAATCTACCGAAATGTCACTATTTGTATTGCAATATGATATAATAGTAAACTGTGTGTGAACTGTCAGAAATTGGATTATTTAAACGTAGGAAACTAAGCTCTGAAACTGGGTTCTTCTCACTGGTCACCGTTAAGTACAGCGCTCATTTTCAGTTTTGCTTGCAGAATGTAGGTCAAACGCTGTGCCCATTTTAAAGAAAAGCTAAGAGGCCAGTGTGCGCATTAAAATCTGACAGACAGCCGTACCAAGGCGTCATCCCAGTTCTGCATTCTGCACAAGAATATCTCTGGTGATCAAAAATACATTTACATTTTCTAGCAGCCTTCTGTTTTTTTTTATATATATATATAAGGCGGTAGTAAAGTGTGACTGGTATAAAAATATTACAGTCAACGTGTCACTAGGATGGAAACAAACAATTACCCACAACAACACACATGATAAAGGCACATAAAGTAATCTGAGTAACAGCCATATACGCGCTATATATTAGGAACATCAGTAGTAAGAAATGTTGCATATTTCGTTTTCCAGGTTTGACAGTAGGCTTAATGCCCAGTGTTAAAACACTAGATTACAATAACTGGCGTACTATTTCAACCTTTTTCCAAATAATTATCAATCGGCGATCAAAAACAAGTGCGTAAGAAAATTCCTTTGTTATTCAAAAGTATTCATTCGCGTCACTTTTAGTCAATCAACACTAACTTAGGTCCCAGTCTTTATTCTTATGCGTCTATTGGCCAACGGAACTGTTTGTCGAGCGTAGACCATTTCCGTGATTTATTTATATATCTATGAGAAATTGCTCATTTGCGCATATACGTGTCAATCAATATTAAGCGTACGCCCACCCCACTACTGTTGTTCTATCATTGGTTATATTTGCCGCCTGTCGCTGACGTCAGCCGGAGGGGCGTACGGCTCTTTTATTACGCAGCGGCCGGTAGGGGCGCAGCAGGCTTGGCCAGCCGTCGGTAGTCGGCGCTTGGCGAGGTCGGGCGCGATGTTTCTCCCGCAGATTGACAGTGGTGCGCACTACAAGCCGAGTCGCAGCCGCTTCTATTCGACACGATGCTGCGGCTGCTGCCACGTCCGGACCGGCACCATCATTCTCGGCACTTGGTACATGGTACGTGCGCAGCCGAGGGGCGGACTGACGGACGGGCGGGCGGCTTCGGAATCGTTGGCGGTTTGGGCGAATGTGCTGGAAGCCGCCCGCAGCGTAACGCTAAACTAACCATGGTAATGCTAAAGTTGCCCTTTTTAATATAATAAAGGCGACACTGCGGGGTGGATAAATGCTTTTTAGCGAGCCGTTTGACATCTTATGCGTTTACAGAAATACAAACCTGCTTCTGCCTACGGCCGGATGTCCCTGTCAGCCCCGTTCCTATGCTGTATGCCTGTCTATTATCTTCCTGAATGTTGCTGTAATTTAGCCCATACGCAGCGCCGCTGTGTCCCGCGTTTCTAGGCGTTTCTCTTGCCATTAGTTACATAACGTTTATCAGTTAAACGTACCGTCTCCTCCCCAGACTCGTGATGCAGCGCGCGGAGCCTGTCCTCCTCTCCGCATCGCGGTCTCTCTCTTCTTTCGACTTTCACTGAGCCTCTCCGCATCGCAGTTTCTTTCCTTTCGTCTTTCACTGAGCCTGTCCTCCTCTCCGCATCGCAGTCTTCCTCTTTTCTTTTCTTTTCTCTGATTGCTGTTTAAAATCACTGAATTGGGGAGCATTTGGTGTCACGGACTATTTTTAAACTGCAAGCCCTCGTCTCCCGTTGTTATTAATATTATCATGATTATTACTGTTATTTTTATCAAGAGCCTTGATGACCTAGAGGAGCGATCCCCCATGAAAAGGGCAGAGTCATTCAGTTTGCATTTGGCATCCTGGATAGGGTGTTGTTCTGCATTAATGACTCCCAGAGAAAGGGGCAGCTAGAGGATCAGGCGCTCTCACTGTGCTGCAGAAGTGTCCTCTGGGCTCTGAGCACAGGGACCCGGCTATGACCGAGTCCAGCTCTGCACCGTGCCAGCGGCGTGTAATGCAAAGAGCGCCAAGCTGGCACCAGATCTGTACCTCACCCCCCTCCCCCCACCCCGTGAAACACGGTCCCGGAGATGCCGTTCGTCACGCGGCCCGCGGCTCTGTGATGTAGGCACAGACAGTGCAGATGAGGACTCTGCAATAAATCTGGGCCTCTGCGTGATGCTGCCAGCTCCAGGAGGTCTGTAATGTGTTGGCAAAATATTAAGTGTGCAGCTGAGAGGAAGTGGGCTGAGAAATTCCTCTTTTTGGGCACGCTGGGCCTGAACACCGTGCTTGCTGATGGCAGAGTCAGAAATGCCAGGGAGACCCGTTTAGTCACAGTTAGAGTGCAAGTCTGCTGCTGCCTGTTTGGAGTGTGAGCAGACACTTTGTAGAATGTTGCTTGGGCGTGAGTTATTTCCACTGCCCTCCCCAGGACAGTGGTGCCATGTGTCTGAGACTAAGAGGGGGGACATGATCCAGGTATATAAGATTCTAACAGGTCTGGATGCTTTTCAGCCAAATGGCTACTCCATTATTAGTTAAAATACTAGAATTTGTGGCCATAGGTGAAAATTAGTGGAAGAACGTTTTAAATTGAATTTAAGAAAGTTTCTTCACACAGCGTGTAGTTAGAGTATGGAATAGTCTTCCTGTTAGTTTAGTGCAAGATAAAACCCTGGGTTCCTTTAAATCAGAGCTAGATAAGATTTTAACAATTCTGAGCTATTAGTTCTCCACAAACGAGCTTGATGGGCCAAATGGTGTCCTCTCATTTGTAAATTTCTTATGTTCTTATGATTGGGGGGGGTGTAGCATACAGGGTCACTTATACCCAGAGCTCAGGTCCACTTACAGTACCTGTGTCACATTGTCACTCCGAGGTGGTCGTGTAGTCTGCCTGCTGAGAGCTAACAGCACCGGCCGTGCTATAAGAAATACGACAGTGTTCGTTCTGCCCTGTGAGCTTAATGAGGGCTTCTGCTTACCGTGTTGCATTGCAGCTTTAAAATCGTTCCAGAGCCAGTTTCAGGTGACTCTCGGCTCAGTCGTTACCAGCTTTGCCGATCACAAGGGAGGGACCACCCAAATTTAGTCAGAGCCACGGGGGGAATGACACCACCCGGCCGGCTGCACCTGGCAAACTTGTCCCGGGACGTTTGGTTGTCATGGAGATGTGACTCGTGGCTCCGCAGGTTACAGAGCCGATCGTTCCAACGGTGCCGGGTCGCTGTCATCATGGGACATTTGTAGGCGCGGATGCTCGGGTCCAGGAAACATGAACAGCTGTGCTGGGAAGGCAGAGGTTATGAGTGGGGTCGCATTCTCTGTGCGCTAATCGAAGGGCGATCACATAACCGGGTGCGTGTCAGTCGCCACTGAAGTGTGGCCAAGTGTGGCCAAGGTACTTCATGGCTTGGGCTCCCAGGCACTCATCTTGTATACCTGATAGGGGCTTTGCACTGGAATTGGCTCCAGTTCAGATCTGGACACTCGCAGAGTGGAATCAAGCCGCCGTCGGGCAGCCTATTGGGACGCGCATTTCATCCCGGCTCTCTGTCCTGTGCCCCCTGCAGGTGGTGAACCTCCTAATGGGCATCCTGCTGACTGTGGCCGTCACCCACCCTGACAATGTTCCCACCGTGGATCTGCAGTATGAGGTCATCGAGCACTACTTTGCTTCTGACAGAATGGCAGGTATGACCTCCCCATCTCCTCCGGCTGGGTTGTTATGGTAACAGTTGCTCTGATGCCTTAGTGTGTGATGTGGATGCCCCTGGGTATCCTGAATGCTCTTGATAGGTTAGAGCGGCTTAGCTGGGGGTCATGTTGATCTTTTCACTGAGGTACAGTTGCAGGGGGCGGTGCCTGCTGTAGTGGGTTATGATGCTGTTTCTGTACTGTATTTCACGGTCGGACCCTTGAGCTACGCCCTTAACTTAGTTGCTCCGGGGATCTTGCTTTGTTTGTAAGACGTTCTGTAGCTCCTGCTCCGATGCTGCGTACACTAAAGCTTGTACCTGGGCGCTCACTGGCAGCTCAGCCTGGCTGCACTTATGCCCAGCTAACATGTTTGTAATGTGCTGTTCGCCTCACACGCACGTTGCTTTGGACAAAAGCTACATAACGTAAATGTAAATGGATTTTCTGACTCGGCATTTTCCAAAATGTACACCGCTTAGGATAAGCGGATCGTCTCAAGAGTTTGTCTTAAATACCTATAAATATTCACTTCACAAGAAGAGTGGTCCTAAAAACAGATTAATAATCATCATTTGAGCCCCCCCCCCCGCATCAGTTCTATCTCAGGTCTGTCTTCCCCCAGTGTTATGCAGGTAGCCTAGCTGGCATCTGTGAATTGTCTGCGTGGTATGATTGTGTGTGTGTGCCCTGCGGCGGCCTGGCATCTTGTCCTGGTTGTACCACAGCCTTGTGCCCTATGCTGTCTAGGGTAAGCTACAGCCCCCCACCCTGACCAGGACAAATTTGGTAGATAAAGTTGGTAGATAGATGGGTAGTTGTGTGACCTATCGTGTTTTATTCTAGCCCTGAGGAATGGGGATGTGTGTGTACTGAAACTCGGTTTTCCACAGATTTCTGGGCTGCATGTACTAGTATCTGCCCGAGGTCATAAAATATATTGGCTTTTCCAGAAAATCCTCTTTGCAGGCCCCCCACCCCCCCGCACATTTGGCAGAAATCCAGCCCTATCGGTGTCGGGAGAGGGGGGTGGTGTTCCATTCAGGGCGCGTGTTAGTGGGAGCCGCAGCAGGTCGTTAGTGTCGCCGATAAGCGGAGGAGAGCCCTGGGAGCTCGTCAGACAGCAAATCGATGTGGCCTGTGGCCACTTAATTACGCCCCC
>JAODKF010000030.1:20607391-20622728 GCA_026779585.1 Mormyrus proboscirostris
CTCTCTTTTCCTTCATTCTTCTCTTGATAGGATCTCTGTGCCATCAAATGCTAATTATTAATCTGTTTTAGGACCACTCTTCTTGTGAAGTGAATATTTATAGGTATTTAAGACAAACTCTTTAGACGATCTGCTTTCATCAATACTGTCACTAGTTTCCTGCTTTTAAATGCAGCTTAATCATTGTGAAGGTGTGATGCCATGAGGAGCCCTTTTTAGTTTCTGAAGGTTGTTTTTGCACTTCTTTCCTCCTCCCTGCCGGGGTGTCTATCTCTGAGGGTGGGGGTGCGGTGGGGGTGGGGAGTGAGCCAGTGCCGCAGCAGACAGGAAGGATTTTGATGTTGGAGGCTCTGCTGAGAGCGTGATATGTTCCTTTTGGACACAGCTTCAATAAACATTTAGAGAAGTTTGTAATCGACCAGAAATTGTGTGACCTTTTTGTGTGTGTGTGTGTGTGTGTGTGTGTGTGTGTGTGTGTGTGTGTGTGTGTGCCTGTGTTAACCTGGCATGACCAAAATACTGACCAACATGGGTGGTGAGACCTGTGAACCTGGGTGACAGAATGGGAGATTTTCTGGAAATGATTCATGTCACACCCTGCATGACCGTCTTCCTTGAGCAGAGTCCTCTTCAGCCCCTTAGCCGTTCTCATCTCATGTTTCTGCATTTAACTATTTGGGTTTGGCTTCTTTTGTGGGGAGGTGTTTGAAATCATCCCTTAATAATAAATTCCCCAAAATCCCGAGTGGCATGTGAGGTGACGCAGTGACAGTAAATCTGTGATCCCTTGACGCTCGCAGTGATCATTCCCGCCTGGGATTATCTGCTGTGCAGGAGGAGCCCCAGTTTCCGTAGCCCTCGCTGCCTTTAATCCTGTTCCTTTGTTCCTGGGTTCCGTGCACCAGAATAAATGACTTAATGGACCTTGGTAACGTCAGGCTGGCTTTACACCCACTCTGACAGCACCCCAGCTACTGACAGTCCCACAGAGAAGTGCTTGGAGGAGCTGTCAGTGGTCTCTCACTAAAAGTTTGGCTCCGCTCCCTCCCAGGAGATGTGACTTAGTGAGTTATTCTTAATTCCTGCTTTTTTTTTTCCCCCATCTCACATTCTGATGCTGATCCTGCCTCAGAGTCAGTTTGCCTTCCTCCGCCATGTGGTATTTGTGTGTGGGTTTAACTCTCTCTGTGAGCGGGCCTGTGATGTAAATATGATGGGGGCTGTGGGTACAGACCTCACAGTATTGCGTGTTTCTCCAGTGTGTTTCGAGCTGGAGGGGAAGCCTCACAGGGTCCTGGGGTGTGGCGGTTCTCTGCGGCTTTTTCGGTCTTGATCAAGGCTTGATTGTAATTTCGGAGCAAGACTAGTTCAATCTTAGCTGGCTCATGCACTTTTTAGCCCCCCAGGAAGAAGACAGGATGGCCTGTGTGCAAACACTACATCTGTCCAGTTTAACTCGACAGTTCAACAGTGCTAACCACTGCACCACCATGCCGCCCCCTACCACTGTTTGTTTTACACTAAAACATTTTGAAACACTGATGCTCTAGAAGCATTTAAAGGTTCATTATACACATGAATGCATATGGGTTTATGCACAATATGAGGTTTTATCTTTATTAGGCCATTACTGGGTTAAGGGGCTTTTTGCACTATGGTTATATGAAATTCTGCCTTCAGTTAGCTAGAAATTGAAGCAGATGTGTTTTGGTTGGAAATGAAAGCAGCCGGTCCCCAGCGGAGGGGGGCGGCGGGGGCCTTGCTGTCTGCTCCTGGAACGGGACCGGCTGCCCTTCCTCGTGACAAACAGGAAACGGGCCGTTAAATAACGGGCAGTGTGTCGTTGGCTCTCTGCTTACTCAGCAGCTCAGTCTGCCGACAGATGTAGGTGCACATAAAAGGCTTCCTCTGAAAAGGCTGAGCGTGTGTGATTCGCTGGTTTTCCTTTAAACAAACCATGTGACTGCCAACCTTCTGACTGCCAAACACGCACACAAAAGCCGGTGTTGTCCTCTACATTGCCCGCCACCCTGCCATTCCGTTGCAGATGGGGGGGGGGGGGGCAGTTTAGAGCACATATCTTACTGACAGCGCCATCCAGCAGGTATGGAACGTGGTGGGATGCAAAGGGATGTGAATTGGCAGTAATGACATTAATTTCAGTGGCTAACTAAACAGCATAGGTAGCATACTGTAGATGTTTAACAGGTGATCTTCCAGTAACAGCCTTGACCACGATATGCGTATGGAAATGGCTCAGTTAACTTCAAACTTAATTAAACTGCTTTAGTTTGCTTGTTCATCTTCAGTACCAGGAGATGCCAGTTTCGTACACGCTATTTGGTGAGTTCCCTGATGGAAACGGATATGAATCCAGGGGCTGAATCATAGTCCGGTGACTATACTGTCAGGGGCTTTTTAAACACCCCAAATTTCAAGTGGGGCCTGCAATGGACTGGTGAGTATCCTGGGACAGGCTGGGCACAAGATTGGAAAAGTCTTGGCTGGAAAAAGTTTCTCACCAGTAATACAAAGGCAGTTTCCAGGACAGGCCATGCTATAGTCTTCTGTTTTAAATAAATTATACAGCTTTAAAAATATTACAGTTACAAATGTCGCTGGATAGAAAACTCAGCCATGTCTCCATTTATAATGTACTACAGACTTGGGCGTTTCGTTTAATTGGTTACTTACGTAACTGAGATAATTCAGAAGTTTTTACAGACGTACGGAAATCTAACGCAGATGCTTTAGTGCCCGCTTACCAATGCATCACCTAGATGTTAATTACCACCCCCTTTTCTCTATCCGTGCACATGCATGCATTAGTCTGCAGTTTTGAGGTCTGCGGTTGAGAAATATGCGAGTCACTGATGTCTTTCAGCTAAAAAACTGCCCACATGACGGACTGATGGCATTTTTGTTTTCAGAAAACATTTTTGAAAGTGGTGGAGGTACTTTTAACATGTGTGCGCCGTCTGCGGCTTTTGCCTACAGAGACCGCCATCTAGTGCAGAAATAGTGAATGGTCCGTATAATCCGAGTTTCCTGTCACTTTCACTGTAATTTTCTTAACTATTTACAGTCTTTTTAATGTCCGAAATTTAAGATATCTTTTCTTAAACCGAACCTGCAAATCCGTCAGTTTTCGCATGTTTTAATCACTTTTAATAATTAACCTACGAATAAATCTAAAGACATCATAATTTACCCCTGAAATCAGCTCTGAAAAAGGCTGCAGTTGCTGTAATCATTTTATGGATTAGACCTGCGACCGAGGTACTGAACTAAAAAGGTACATTATTCAAACTAGACAAAAGCTAACCTTTTCTGCTTTGCAAGCATTTGCTTTGAAATAAAGAAATAAAAACCCAAATGATTATCTTGTTTTATTTTCTGTCAATGGACATTAGGCCACATATATTGCTTACGCAAGTCGTATGCAATTAATGAAACAGTTTTTGGCAACAGTTCTAACTCACCTGCCATTCATTTATATAAAAGAATTTTATCATATGAATCTGTTTCGTGGCGCATGTAGTTGCGACTGGCACTGCAGACCTGCGCGGTCTTCTTGAATAGACGGTATGTCTTCCCAGATTCTTTCTCTGGATTGGAGCAGATAGTCACATGTGGCCCCTTCGCTGGTCTTTAAATCTGACCCCTCCGTTTCCATCAGGCCGTATTTTTCACCCATCGAGAGAGGGCAGGAACGAAGGACCATCTGTAGCGAAAGCATGAACGCCGTAGGCAGATGTCTGGCACTGTACCTCTCTGCCCTGGTACTGGAGGTGCAGGGAACCTACAGGTTTTACGGGTACCATCCGGGACGCTACGCCGATCGACCTGTGGCAAGGTCCAATTACCTGCAAAACATCCAACCTGCGCAAAATGGCCTCAGTGCAGGGGGTAGGTGATCATTTTCTTTAGCCGCTACCTAATTCATAATGATGATTTATCATAATCGGAAGAAGTAAAACACGAATCGTGATGATTAAGACATTGATTTGTAGTGTTTTATATACTTAAAACACTAGTTGATGAGGCTTCAGGAATGTGGCTACGCAACAGATCTGAAATACACACACACACACACATTATATATATATATACAATTAGCGTAATTAAGATTTAGACTATTTACATTTTACAGCGCAATTTATCAAATTTCAATCAATATTTTGAATGGATCCATGAACAGCGCAGGTTCATTGCAGCCTTACAGCTGTGTGATTTTGCGCACTTTACTTGTGAAAGTCCGCACTGCCGCGCCATCCTCACCTCTGCAGCCGTGTCCTCCCTTCACACTTTAAGGGAAATGCCTTTTGCTCGCCTTACAGCCTATACATGGTATGGTATTTTACTGACATATATTTATGGAAAAATGTGCTATGACGATCGGTAATTTTTCTGTCACTTTGTGCTTGTTTCGTACATGGGATGTATCTATATTATGAGAACTTTGGTGATATTATTAATAGGATTTACAGATGTCTGTTATCATTTTTGTATTTGTTTATTTGTTTAGATGACATGCTTTAAGCTTCTGCTAGCTCTTTCGTACTTTATTAAATACATGTCGTGATTTTTGTCATGTAATATTTGCTGAAACTGAGAAATTATTTGAAATGCTAGATTGATCGGCATTTACACCGAGAGTCACCGTATCCTTGGCCGAACTTCTGTATTGACGCATCTCCATTCGAAATGACCATCCCGCTGGCCCATTAATCACTGCTCTCCTCTCCCCTCTGGTGGCCCAAAGTACACGGCAATAATCACAGGTTTTATGGCTATCACTACTATCACCAACCACCAAGGATCTCTCCGCCTGTCACATACCGCTGGCCTCTGGCCGTTGTACCGGCACCGCCGGTCAAGTTCTACCGGCCCGCCGCACCCCCTCCTGTGGCGCCGCCAGTTGTTTACCGTCACCCCATCGCATTCCCTCTACCAACACTGCCGGTCAGGTACCACCTGTCCACCGCGGCCCCTCCGAAAACGGAACCGGTCAGGTACCACACATCCACCACGGCCCCTCCGAAAACGGAACCGGTCAGGTACCACAGGTCCACCGCGGCCCCTCTGACAACGGACCCTGTCAGGTACCACCGGTCCACCGCGGCCGCTCCTACAACGCAGCTGGTCAGTACCCAAAGTGTCATGACCACCACCATCATTGCTGATCCAGGTAGTAGATGTTTCGATTAAACAAAAGGTTTTTCTTGCCCGAAACAGATCAAAAATGCCGGTACAGCAGTTTTTTAAAGATGAAAATGTTGTTTACAGTCTTTCATTACATTGAAACAGAAGGAAACATTCAGTGGTAATACAGAATTTGCTGTATATTCGAGTCTGCAGGTCTTGGTGGGTTTTGAACGCATGTCATCTCTGCACTGTAGAATGAAAACTGCATGTGTTCTTTGTGTCCAGAGTCAGTCAATGTAGATCTATTTGTCAATATTCTAACCATATATCTTGGTCATTGTGGCTGGGAGTGCATGCACATTTATGATTCATTTTACATGTGATCTAGATTCAAACTGACTGCATTCCTGTGTCTGTTCCACTGTGGTCAAACCCACTGTGTCCTCTGTGTGATCTACTGTGGTCAAACCCACTGTGTCTTTTGTGTGATCCACGGGGAAACCCGCTGTGTCCTCTGTGTGATCCACTGTGGTCAAACCCACTGTGTCTTTTGTGTGATCCACGGGGAAACCCGCTGTGTCCTCTGTGTGATCCACTGTGGTCAAATCCATTGTGTCCTCTGTGTGATCCACAATCAAACCCACTGTGTCTTCTGTGTGATCCACTGTGGTCAAACCCACTGTGTCCTTTGTGTGATCTACTATGGTCAAACCCACTGTGTGCTCTGTGTGATCCACTGTGGTCAAACCCACTGTGTCCTCTGTGTGATCCACTGTGGTCAAGCCCACTGTATCTTCTGTGTGATCCACTGTGGTCAAACCCACTGTGTGCTCTGTGTGATCCACTGTGGTCAAACCCACTGTGTGCTCTGTGTGACCCACTGTGGTTAAACCCTCTGTGTCTTCTGTGTGACCCACTGTGGTTAAACCCACTGTGTCCTCAGTGAGATCCACTGTGGTCAAACCCACTGTGTCTTCTGTGTGACCCACTGTGGTTAAACCCTCTGTGTCTTCTGTGTGACCCACTGTGGTCAAACCCACTGTGTCCTCAGTGAGATCCACTGTGGTCAAACCCACTGTGTCCTCAGTGAGATCCACTGTGGTCAAACCCACTGTGTTCTCAGTGAGATCCACTGTGGTCAAACCCACTGTGTGCTCTGTGAGATCCACTGTGGTCAAACCCACTGTGTCTTCTGTGTGATCCACTGTGGTCAAACCCATTGTGTCTTCTGTGTGATCCACTGTGGTCAAACCCTCTGTGTCTTCTGTTTGATCCAAAACAGTCTTGTCTGTCTTTCTATTCTCTTCATGTATTCCTTGACTGGATGGCTTGAGCCCATCTACTTGTCTTTTGAAGTTTTACCTGTAAGAAGACCCAGCTGGACTTTTTCAACTTTTCCTTGGTCTTTCTGACTTCTACACTTCTAAGAAGACCGTTGTTTGTTTGATTTGTCAGAGTAGCAAAAAGTGAACCTTAGGATGGGGGACATGGCTGGTTTGGAAATGTGTTTTCTTTGTTTAGGATTTTCACCTTCCTGTTTACTCACCAGGAGGATCTCACTGTAAAAGTCGGCCTTTGGACTTGGTCTTCATCATCGACAGCTCCCGGAGTGTGCGCCCTGCTGAATTTGAGAAAGTCAAGACCTTCATAAGTGACATGGTGGACACGCTGGAGATAGGCCGAGATGCCACCCGGGTGGCTGTAGTCAACTATGCCAGCACGGTCCAGATCGAGTTCCTTTTGAAGAACCACTTCAACAAGGCGGACCTGAAGCGAGCCATGGCGCAGATCGAGCCACTCTCCACAGGCACCATGACTGGCCTGGCCATCAAGACGGCCATGGAGAAGGTCTTTACTGAAGAGTCCGGCGCCCGGCCTCGCTCCACCAACATCTCCAAGGTGGCTATCATTGTGACGGATGGGCGGCCCCAAGACGGGGTGGAGGAGGTGTCAGCTACAGCCCGCGCTGCACAGATTGAGATCTATGCCATCGGGGTGGACCGCGCAGACCTGCAGTCACTGCGGCTCATGGCCAGTCAGCCCCTAGAGGACCACGTCTTCTATGTGGAGACATATGGCGTCATCGAGAAGCTCACCTCTAAGTTCCGGGAGACACTTTGCGGTAAACACACAGGCGTGTGCTTTGACTGTACACACAGGCGTGTGGTGTGACTGTACCGGTAAACATTCAGGCGTGTGTCTTGACTGTTCAGGTAAACGCACAGGCGTGTGCCTTGACTGTACCGGTAAACGCACAGGCGTGTGCCTTGACTGTACCGGTAAACGTACAGGCGTGTGCCTTGACTGTTCAGGTAAACGCACAGGCGTGTGCCTTGACTGTACCGGTAAACGTACAGGCGTGTGCCGAGACTGTTACAGTAAATGCACAGGCATGTGGTTTGACTGTACGAATCAACACAAAGGCATATGCCGTGACCTTTCTGACCGAAACTGAACTACAGTCTGTTACCACATTTTCAGGTACACTCGGTGATGGCTTGGTGCTGAACACCAGCCACTAAATGAGATGATGCTCTCTCTCTTTCTCTCGTGATGCCTTGTCTTCTGATTCACACGCCCCATTTTTCTTGTTCCTCCTGTCTGTTCCAGGTCTGGACTCCTGTGCACTTGGACACGACTGCGAGCAAATTTGTGTGAACAGCAACACCTCTTATTACTGCAGGTGTCATGAAGGGTACACCCTGAATGAGGACAGGAGAACCTGTTTACGTAAGAGGTTCCATGTCAAACGATGGGCGCAGCTGTGAATCCATTGGTGTGAAACAACAGAACCACTCGCAGGCTTTAACAGGGAGGAGGAGGTCTGAGAGGAGGCTGTGTGAGGCTTTACAGATGCTAAGAATCAATCTCTCTTAGAAAGCAAGGATTTGTGTGCAGACACTGAATTTTCAAACACATATTAACACACCTCTGCAGTGCAATCCGGGTCATACAGCGTGAATATGGCAAAGGCAGATGCATTTCTGTCCAGATCAGTGAAGATGTAGTGATTTTGTCCCTGTGTAAGAACACCTGCACTGAGGCTGTATGCAATAGCACTTGCTAACTACACATGATAACATGCGTACACCTCATTTACGGCAAGCATTTGTACAGCACAACTGGAATGTCTGCTGCCCAGAGTATATACTGTAACATTGAAATAAAAGTAACGATGGGCATCGGAAACGCCGTATCGCGGAGTTTCTGATCCCATTGGTGCCACGACGTAACCCACCGTGCCTCTGAACATGCTCGCTCCAGGCATGGATGGCTGTGCTCCCGGACAAGACTGTGAGCCGGTTTGCACGGAGCGCCGTGGCTTGCAGGTCTGCTCGTGTCCAGTGGGGTACGTCTTAAACGAGGACAGGAGGACATGTTCACGTAAGAGCCTGTGGATCTGCCATGCTCATGCATGCTGGATTGGTAGAATTTTTGGATAATTTATAGACATATAAACTTTCAGCGGGCTTCTGCATCACAGTGATGATGCGGTGTTAAGTGGTGTTCTGTACAGTGTATAGAACATGACAGCAAATGCCATTGCAGCCCATTTAACTGCTCCGCTTCAAAATGGTGCTTTTCGAATCCTTACAGATGATTGCTGCAGGTTTCCCTGTTATAGTAGTTCTCCACACAAATCCAAATTCATTGTTCCTCCCCAATCGGGAAGAATCCGGGAAACCGCACTACTGCTACCATATTGGTTGTTTCGTCACGTGACCAGGTCTGGACGGATGTGCCCTTGGACACAACTGCGAGCAGATTTGCGTCGACAACCACGGCTCACAATACTGCAGGTGTCGGAATGGATATTTCCTGAATGAAGACCAGAAAACGTGTTCACGTAAGAGCCCCTGGGGTCTACCGTGGATGCTGGGGGCAGACGGACTCTTTTCTTGGTCAAATGTGTCCATATGGGAGCAAAAGCTTTCCAGTGGGAATGAGGAGAGTCTGCAGACGCATTCTTGTGGTCTGCAGCATGCATGTGGCAGGGGGTCCCAGCTTCGCCTCCCTTCAGAACATCTGCAAAGTCATTTCATAAACTTAAGCTGAGCATACAAGACCTTTTAAGTGTTATGCATAACTCATAAAATTAGGGTGGGGCTCCGGTGTCACAGTAATGGCTATGGGTCAGCGTGGCTGTGGCTTAGGGTGGCTGTGCAGTAACGTGGCTGTGGGATAGTGCTGTGGTGGGTTAGCTTTGCTTTGGGATAGTGCTGTGGTGGGTTAGCGTGGCTGTACAGTAACGTGGCTGTGGGGTAGCGCTGTGGTGGGTTAGTGTGGCTATGGGTTAGCGCTGCGGTCGGTTAACATGGCTATGGGATAGTGCTGTGGTGGGTTAGCTTTGCTTTAGGATAGTGCTGTGATGGTTTAGCGTGGCTGTACAGTAAAGTGGCTGTGGGATAGCACTGTGGTGGGTTAGCGTGGCTATGGAATAGCGCTGTGGTGGGTTAGCATGGCTATGGGATAGTGCTGTGGTGGGTTAGCTTTGCTTTGGGATAGCACTGTGGTGCGTTAGTGTGGCTATGGGATAGCGCTGTGGTGGGTTAGCGTGGCTATGGGATAGCATTTCAGTAACAGTGCTGCAGGAATGCAGTACCCTGGCAGGCTAATGGCAGTGTCCCTTTTGCAGAGGAAGCCAGGGCAACAGTGGTGCAAGACCCATGCAAGTGTGAGGCACAGGTGGCCTTCCAGCGGAAGATGCAAACAGTGCTGCAGGACCTCAACAGCAAGCATATCCTTCCACTTAAGGGCACATTTTGCCAACTTTCCCGTTTTCTATTTTGTAGGCTGTTATTTACCTCATTAGACCCAGGCTTATTCTACAAAATGTCTTTAACAAAAGAATGGCCTGTTTCATGTGTGGCTTGAAGGGATTAAAAATGTCCTTAACTGTCTCTCTCATACTGGATGAGGTAACGAGGAAGCTTCAGCGGTTGGAGGCTGTGCCACGTCGTTTCTGATGGAGCAGCCTATCACACGATACCCCGCCCTCCGGCTGGGTACATCTATCCAATCGGCCGATGCTGCTGATCGTCACTCATCACCCTGATCAGCCGGACCCCTCCTTGTCTAGGAGGGAGCCTCCATTCACCCAGGCATTTTCATGCTTAAATCATGTAGTGAATTTTGGTGGAAGAAATGTTTTTTTTTTTATGCTTTGTTGTATAAATTATATTTGCCCTTTTTAAAATAAATGTTAAAATGCTTAATGTTATTTAAAGGAGATTAAAGTTAGCTGTGTATACATGGATATAATGCTACATTTTATTTTGGGTATAGATAAAAATGTGCATATGACACTTAAAAGAATAAACTGGGATATTAGTGTTATAACTGAATGCGATTCTGTGCATATGACAGCAGCTGGCACTGAGTGACACTTATGCTACAGTTACAGTGTATGTATAGGTGAATATGCCTCGAATAAATTGTCCCCAGACCTGAAAACACCCGGTTCTTCTGTCCATAATTTACACAATACAGGGTGGTATGTGTAATACTGCTTGTAACCAGTGGACTAACATCAGGGAAAAAAAAAATAGTAAAAGTGATTCTGAGGCTCTGATTTTGCGTCTCAGGTCAGGGTACTTAGTCTGCTTTACCAATCTAAATTTATAGCTATTACAAGTTGGGCTCTGGTACTCAAATTAGTGTGTATCAATCATGATATATAAACGATGATTACATACATCATACCAAAAGGTCGCACATGCAATGAAGAGTAACGCTGACTTAATTGTAATTTTTAAATGAATGTTGCTATAAAAGGTGTTCGCCATCCTCTTCTTCAGACTCGCGTTAACGTAAACACGCTACATAAAGCAGAACTCCATAAACCGCAGTATTCCTACCGGAAGTATGGGATTATGTACTTCCGGTTTTCGGTTACCAGGAAACCGAGAAAAGCTCTCGGGAAACCCTGCGAACGTCCGAAGCGGCTAGCTAGTGGATGGTGCTTTTTAATGCATAGGAGAAAGCAAAATGATTTTTCAGGAGAATGTTTAAATTGAAACTATGACCACACATACCCATTAGTAAATTTTCCCCGTTAGGTACCCCAGTTGAGCCAGCTAACTTGTCCAGACGTGTTTGTTCGGTGTGAAGCAGCAGCGATGTTTATTTACCTGAGTAAAAAGGTAAGCTTTTAACAAACGCAAAAGCCTATGAGAACAATTTATAACGCGTTTCTAAAGAGGTTTGCTAAATCTCTAATAGCCTATCGATAGCAGACTGGCTCTTGCATGTGCACGAAATAATGCGAATCTCATAAACCCCTTTCTTTTCCTTTCTTTCCAACAGTTGTATATTTGCAATGTCTGGTAATGGCTCTTTTGAAACAATCTAGTGTCTTTGATTTACCGTGTTTGTACTCGTTATCCATTCTGTTTGCAGATCGCCATCCCGAACAACGTCCGGCTTAAATGCGTGTCCTGGAACAAGGAGCAGGGCTTCATCGCCTGCGGGGGGGAGGACGGTTTGCTCAAGGTGCTCAGGCTGGACTCACAGACAGGTGATGGCTGTTACTGGCTAAATAAACTTGAGTTGCTGGTATAGTATACCCAAAGAGGAAGATCTGTGCATCTCATAGTATAATGTAAATGTTTTAAGTATTTGAAGAGTTTCACTTGCACCAGAGATATCCGTCTGTCCATCCATCCATCCGAATTCTCCCTGAGAAGGGTGCAGGTGATTCCCCTCATTAATGGCGCTTCCCTGTGCTTTTGTTGCTATGTGACTCATTGTTCAGATGATGCCAAACTCAAAGGACTTGCAGCGCCTAGTAACCTGTCCATGAACCAGACTCTGGAGGGTCACAGTGGTGAGTCCTGGTGCCGTTCACATCTCCTTAAATCTGGCGTGCTTTGCTACATGAAGCTTTCAGGGTGCTCTTACTCCCCCTGTCACACAGGTGCGGTTCAGGTGGTGACATGGAACGAGCAATACCAGAAGCTGACCACAAGCGACCAGAATGGCCTCATCATCGTCTGGATGCTGTACAAAGGTGTGGAGGGATTGGGTGTGTGGTGAATAATATTAACCACATATAGTGGCACAAAATAATATTCCCTCATGACAACGGTGTGACATGCAGACAGCGAGTAACAAGACAGTTTTCAGAGGACTTCCAGTGCAAAACACTGAACAGTGCTCTGTGCTTTAAATAATGTGAAACCCTCCCCTGTCCCTTGCCGAAATGACAGCTGTGAAGCACGTGCATCACTGAACACCTAGCCATCATGTGATGCTCACTTCTGTTTACGATTATGTCGCGCTAATGCTACAAGCGTTTCTGTGATTTTTCAGGCTAGACCTCTCTTATGGAAAATCCGACCGATTTCTTACTCCCCCGCCTCCCGGTATCAGATCCAACATTTTTTTTGCTGGTATTTCTAATTTTAAGGATATGTAAACTACGAATGGAATGTTCAGTAACCCATCTGACCAAAAAATGAATCATGACCAAAATTTCAGTCCTGCACCCATCTAAGTGATTAATAACCCGCTGCTTGGCTTGCCAGGCTCCTGGTATGAAGAGATGATCAACAACAGGAACAAGTCAGTGGTGAGGAGTATGAGCTGGAATGCAGATGGTCAGAAGATCTGCATCGTGTATGAGGATGGGGCGGTCATCGTAGGGTCAGTCGATGGTAAGCTTGCTAAGGCGCCCCCTTTAGGCAAAAGAAGCAGAGAATGCGTGTTCTGAGCTCATGGGGGTTTTACTTGCACAAAAATTTTCAGTGCAGAAGGAAAAATGATTGGTTCAGAGACAGAACCAATCAGACTGTAGAGAAGGTACATCCAAGCAACTAGGCAGGACCAACCGGTCAAATGCTGGATGCCAGTTCATTGGTGGAGCCAGTTGATTGCTGGTTTGCATTACAGGTAACCGGATTTGGGGGAAGGAACTAAAAGGTATTCAGCTGGCGCATGTGGCCTGGTCACCTGACAGCAAGATCCTCCTGTTTGGGATGGCCAATGGCGAGATCCACATCTATGACAACCAGGGCAACTTCATCGTACGTGGCCTGACTCCCGCACCAGCATCCCCGGTCCCTGAGGGGGAGCACTCTCTCACTGGCCCATTTTCGTGTCACAGGTGAAAATGACCGTCAGCTGCCTGGCTAATGTCACAGGTGCCGTCAGCATCGCCGGGATCCACTGGTATCCGGGGACGGAGGGCTATGTGGAGCCCGACTGTCCCTGCCTCGCCATCTGCTTTGACAACGGCCGCGTCCAGATTATGCGCTATGAGAATGACGAGAGTGAGTGTGCCCTGGGCTTGCTGGTTGTTTTCATATATACGGTCCTAGATTGTGATTGGCTGGTTTGAAAGTGAATAAATGAGAAATGACATCATGGGTGATGCTGGTCCAGTCAGAATATGCCTGCGGTGCTGTGCTCTTCACTGTGGCCCAGACCCTGTGCTCATTGATACCGGCATGACCGTGGCCAGCATCCAGTGGAACCAGTGTGGTAGCGTACTGGCTGTCTCCGGCTGCCAGAGGGCGGCATCCCTGGATAAGGACGTCAACGTGGTGCAGTTCTACACTGCGTTTGGAGAGGTGAGGTCCGATAGGCTGGAGTACTAGTGCATTTTGGGATACAGGCCGGCACTCACAGTAACGGTGATGCAGGGTGGTGATTTAGCAGTGGGGTTGCCCGGAGGCTCAGCCTGTAGCATGTCACCTCAGTCCTCCAGGGCTGGCTTTGTGTTTGTGGAGCTTCATGTGTGTGCGTGCCCTGTAACGGTCTGGCATCTTGTCCAGGGTGTACACCTGCCTTGTGCCCTGTGAGTGGCCCGGGTCCAGTCATCCCCCCCCAGCCTCGTGCTCTGTTGTGCCAATGATAAGCTGCAGGCTCCCTTCCTCACCCTCATTTACTTCCTGTGCAGCATCTGCGAACTCTGAAGGTTCCTGGGAAGCAGATCACAGCGGTATCCTGGGAAGGCGGGGGACTGAGGATTGCCCTGGCTGTGGACTCCTTCATTTACTTTGCCAACATCAGGCCGGATTACAAGGTCATTCAAAGTGATCAGGGTTGCTCCGGTCACTTAACATTCAGGTTATGTGTAAATATGTAGTTGCAAGCATGAACTTTTTGACAACCGAAATGCGGCACTCAGCTCTCACCTTCAGATCCTAAGGTCCTTCAGATCCTGATGGCCAATTTATACTCGTTCAAACCTGGCAGTCAGTGTATCGGTCTGGGGGGGGGGGCTGGGCTTTGGGGACGGGTTGTGGGTGTGGCTGCGTGTCCCCATTAAGATGACGCCCTCAGAATTTTCTGCTCTCCTGGCCAGTTTGATCCGTTTGATCCATGGTTCCCCGTGATGCTGACACCGAGCAGCCGACACGCTGCAGAAAATAACCGTTTACGTTTCAGGATTCATATTTCGCCGGCCTGGCTCTTGTTCTCTGGGCAGGAGGGCCCACACTGCACCGCTGTGCGCCCCCTTGCAGGGCCACGGTTAGGACACCCCTGAGTTGATCACATGACCATGCAGTACCGGTTCTAGCCAATGTGACGGCCACAGTATTTGAGCATCACTGCCGGTGTTTCCCATTGATGGCAAAGTGGAGTCGACTGCTGAGTCAGTGGCCGCCTCAGAGGTTGATGCCCTAGGCGGCTGCCTATGTCGCCTATAGGACTGACCGGCACTGTGTCCGGACATGGTTCTGCAAACCCTTTTTGGGCTTCTGAACGCCAGTACCTCGTAGAAGGTTTCACTCAGGAAGACGGTTTCAGGTGCACTCATGCCTTCCTCCTCCTCTTCCTCCTCCTCCCCTCCCACGATCTGGTGGACAGTGGGGTTATTGCTCCAACACAGTGGTGTATGCCTACACCCGGCCTGACCGCCTGGAGTACTGCGTGGTCTTCTGGGACACCAAGAACAACGAGAAGTATGTCAAGTACGTCAAGAGCCTGCTGTCCATTAGCACTTGTGGGGACTTCTGCATCCTGGCCACCAAGGCAGACGACTCTCACCCTCAGGTATGTGAGCATCAGCCCCCAGCCTCAGTTGTTTCTGACTTTAGACCCCTAGCAACCTCAGGACCGAGAAAGAGTTAGACAAGTGTCCTAATGCCCGTCTTTCAGCGGGTGAGGGTTCTGTGTTCAAATCACAGTGTCAGCATGTGATCTGAGCAAGACCCTTGGGGGGGGGGGGGGGGGGGGGGGGGGG
>JAODKF010000030.1:20622828-20644671 GCA_026779585.1 Mormyrus proboscirostris
CCCTTAAACCCCCCCCCCCCCCCCCCCCCCATTTACTGTGTGATCCTGCCTTCTGAATAATGTATGCCTGCTAAATATAAATGTAGAAAAATGCTCCCCCACTCTGACACGTGTCTCTGTCTGCCACGCTCGCGGCGGCCAGGAGGATGCTGAGCCGGAATCGGCGAGTGCCATGGTATGCCCCCCCCGGCCTCGCGTTGTCCACTGTGCCGGCTCATGTTCGGCGTGATCCCGTTCCTGGAGGGTCGTGATGCTGGGGGGCGTCTTTCCGCTGACCTCGTGTTCGGTCTTTGTTTGGCGGAGAGATGTTAGCTAACGCGGTTGCCAGGTTTTGGCCTCCAGGACCGGGCTGGCGTGAGGCATGCTGTCTGTCTGTGCCGGTGGTGATGTAATCTGTACCCTCTAATCTGTCTCCTGTCACTAAGAAGAAAGTGCTGCTCCATCACGTTGAGGAGCTCTCTGCCTTCTAAAGCTTCCTGTTATAGCCCCTCCTGCGCTCTGTCTGTTTTTTCCAGTTCGTGCTGGTCCTCTGTAACTCGATTGGGACCCCACTGGACTCCAAATACATCGACATTGGTGAGTAGTCACCCCTGTTCAGTGCTCTGCTCTCCATTGGGCTCTCAGTCTGGTGTGATGTGTTTCACTTGGCCCTATCATCCCCGGGGGCCTGGCTGACATGTCAGAAGGGCCCCACCAGGGCATCTCCGTCTGCGCTCACCAGCCTCAAAGGGCCGGCGGAGTTTGGCAGAGTCTAACCCCGCCGCTGCCGGCCTTTCACAGCTTCTCGGCAACGGCTCCCGCCTCTCCAGGCATGCCGCAAAATTCCTCTCTCTCTTGGGAAGCTGTGCCAGTGGCCGCGGTCAGGCGCCAGTGCAGTGGAAAGTACCAGAAGGTGTGGACGTCCAAAGACACAAAAAAGGCACACAGTGAAGAGCTGGAGAGTTTGCCGATGGCAGCGTGTAGTCGTATTATTAACGTTCTGTTTGCCTTCGGAGAATGGCCGTGCTGCGCACACATTAGCTTATTTAGTTCAGTTCACTTCACTTTTTCATGCAGCTCCCCAAGGCAATTTACATGGGTGTGTTGTGATACATCACAACATCATTAAGACAGAGTGATACAAAAGCATGGAAAAGGGAGGACAACGGTAATGAAATAAAGAAAGTCAGATGACAGCGGAGGAGAGGTTATGAATGAATGTTCAGTCTCGTGTTTCCAGCTGCAGCAGAAGCAGACGCAGATGCTGGGGCACCTGCGAGGCCCTTCCATGGGAACTGCACTGGGTCATGAATCTTTCTCAGACTAAACATACACCGTGTCTGACTCCTGCGGAGTTAACTGTCCCTGACGGGCCTTCCTCAGAGCCGCTGTTTGTAACCATGACGAAGACCCACGTCATCGCCGCCTCCAGAGAAGCCTTCTACATCTGGCAGTACCGTGTTGCGAAGAAGCTGACCGCCCTGGAGATTAATCAGGTCACCCGGACCAGGAAGGAGGGCAGGGAGAGGTGAGGCTCAGGAGCGCTGCAGCCCAGAAGGTTCTGTTACCCTGTGGTGTCACGTTCGGGGCTCTCACCCCCTGTCGTCCCTTCAGGGTGTATCACATCGACGATAACGCGGCTGACGGCTCGCTGGACTTCTCTAAGGCTGCCGCTGTGAGTGCCCCTCTCCTCCCCCTGCTCTT
Source organism: Mormyrus proboscirostris (assembly GCA_026779585.1). Classification (NCBI taxonomy): domain Eukaryota; kingdom Metazoa; phylum Chordata; class Actinopteri; order Osteoglossiformes; family Mormyridae; genus Mormyrus; species Mormyrus proboscirostris. The sequence goes on from JAODKF010000030.1 coordinate 20,624,512, forward strand.
ATTTCCCCAAGTCTTTGCTGATGACGATAAACACCGGGTCCTGTCTCTGGGTCAGCGAGTGTGAGACCACCTCCCCGCTCTGCACATAGTTATTAGGGCCGGTCGCTCTTTCCTGGGTGGTTGTTTTTAATCACGGGTGAAGGATAATTCTGATCTGACTCTGAAAACCCTGTTGAGATGCTCTCTCTTCATTCACTGCAGTTTATAGGTAGCCGTCTGTCTCAGAGGTGTATGGTTTTTTTTTTTTCTTAGACAACCAGAGATCCCATCTGCTGCATGACAGCGACAGATAAGACTCTTATTTTGGTATGTACCCCAGCTGACTCTTATTGTGGTATGTCCCAGAGGTGACTCTTAGTGTGGTATCTACCCAAGCTGACTCTTATTGTAGTATGTCTCAGAGGTGACTCTTAGTGTGGTATCTACCTGACCTGACTCTTATTGTGACACATCCTTTTATTGTGGTATGTCCCTGAACTAGCCCCTTAATTCCCCCACTAACAACAGCAGTTGTATCACCTACAGCCTTAATATGACACCAATTATAAATTGCATGCTTAAAGTGACTTTCCTCGCTGATGAGAGTCTTTGTGGTCAGGCCCGGGAGTCCGGCACCATCCAGAGGTACAGCCTGCCTGGGGTCAGCCTGGTGCAGAGGTACACGCCCAGTTACCGTGCCTACCAGGTCTCCCTCAACTGCAACTCCAGGTGAAGCCCTACCCTGGCACTAGTCATGTCTGTCACTGCGACCTGTGGTGGTCTGCTTTATCATGAGGGGACGCAGGTCTACCGATCATGTGGTGCTTATCTCCTGCAGCCGGCTGGCCATCATCGACATTGCGGGGGTGCTAACGTTCTTTGACCTGGAGCCCCGGGGGGCTGGGGGGGATGGCGGCCCCGGGGGGGCACAGGCGGCGGGGGACCAGCTGAAGTTCGAGCGGAAAGACGTGTGGGACATGCAGTGGGCGAGCGACAACCCCGACCTGTTCGCCATGATGGAGAAGACCAGGATGTACGTCTTCCGGAACTTGGACCCTGAGGTGAGGCGGTGGGCATGTGGCACGTAAGCTCACCCCCCCCCCCCAGTGTATTTTCTCCTGCACCCCACAGTCTTTGGGCAGGCAGACCCCTCACTGCACTCTGAAAATAACCCCCACGTGGGAGGCCCTGGCATCCCGGTGAAAAGCCGGCGTTCTCCCCTGGGGCCTCCTCGGGGTCAGAAACCGGGCCGGAGATCCGCTCGGCTGATGTGGAAGCACACGCCCTCCCCGTGTGCACTGACACGGTACTGGAACGCACACGCTTCACACCATGCTCTTAAATGTAGCATGACGCCTCTGAGTCGCTGACATACATCATATTACACGTTACTAAAAATTTGCATATCATTCCAGGGCGATGAGACTTTAACGGCGTGTTTGATTCTGTTTCGATTCCCCCCTTCTTCACGCATTCAGGAGCCGATCCAGACGTCTGGCTACATTTGCAGCTTTGAGGACCTGGAGATAAAGTCAGTCCTGTTGGATGAGATCCTGAAGGTGAAGGAGCTTCTGCTGACTGGGTGTTATTTGCTATTAAAGAGATGCTGCTGTTATGGTATCCACACATCTCTACGTACACACACGTGCACACATAGGCACACATATAGACCCACGCGCACACACAGACACACACTCATGCATGTGACTGTGTTCAGGACCCTGAGAGGCCCAACAAGGACTACCTGATCAACTTCGAGATCCGCTCTCTGAGGGACAGTCGAGCGCTGATGGAGAAGGTGGGCATTGAGGATGCCTCGCAGTTCATCGAGGACAACCCACACCCCCGACTCTGGTAATAACCCTGCCAGGCGAGAGCCTTTTCCGAGTGTGCAGCGGGAGACGTGATGTCAGCAGAGCCCGTGTTTCGGCCATCATCGGCAGTCTCTGTGATGAATGGACAATGGGAGCCATTCATCCCTAAGGCGGCATCTGCACCAGCAATCTGTGGAGGATCCAGACCCACCGGGGGGGTTATGCTGGGTGCATGCATGTGTGTGACTGTCTAGCCAGTCCAGTTGAGCTCTCCTTGTCACTTCTCACAGCCTATGGTGGAATTTGGAGATATGGGATAAAAGCAGAGTTCAGTCCACACTCTCTGTCAACCCCTCCCATCCCATTAAGGGACTGTCCGTGAGCCTGGGGAGGGGGGGGCACTGCTGAACCGCTGCCTCCAGCATGGAGAAGGACGTAGCCCGCGTGAATGCCCCTGAAATGACGTGTCAGAGTGCGTGTCCCGTGTGAGGGTCACCCGCAGAGTGTGTGTCCCGTGTATACAGAGTGAGGACTGTGTGTAAAATCTGTGGTCTGTATGCGGCCCGTGTAAGGGCCACTGCTGAACAGCAGTGCAGTCGCCCTGAACCCACTGCACAGACCTGAGGCAGCAGGGCGGTCTACTCAGCAGTGCCCCCCGCTGTCCGTCACACAGGCGCCTGTTGGCCGAGGCGGGCCTGCAGAAGCTGGACCTGGCCACCGCTGAGCAGGCCTTTGTGCGCTGTGGGGACTACCAGGGCATCGAGCTGGTCAAGCGGCTGGGCCACCTGCACAGCGAGGCCATGAAGCAAGCCGAAGTGGCCGCCTATTTTGGCCGCTTTGAGGAGGCCGAGCGCATGTACCTGGACATGGACCGCAGGTGAGGCGTCTGCGGTCCTGCACGCAGCCGGGCCCCTGCCAGCCTCCCCTGACCCCAACCCCCGTCCCCCGCCTAGGGACCTGGCCATCGGCCTGCGGATCAAGCTGGGCGACTGGTTCCGGGTTCTGCAGCTGCTGAAGTCCGGCTCAGGGGACAGCGACGACACGCTGCTGGAGCAGGCCTACAATGCCATCGGAGATTACTTTGCAGACCGACAGAAATGGTAACAATCTCACGAGGGGTTTAAGGAAACTAGGGCAGATTGGACCGCTTGGCTGTCAGTCATGTGATGCGGGTGCTCTGAGCCACGTTCCTCATTCCAGGCTGAACGCCGTGCAGTATTACCTCCAGGGCCGGAACCAGGAGCGGCTGGCCGAGTGCTACTACATGCTGGAGGACTACGAGGGCCTGGAGAGGCTGGCCAGCTCACTGCCAGAAAACCACAAGCTGCTGCCGGTGAGAACCCCCCCGGGGGGGCGGAGCCTGGGGCGTGATGGGAAGGATCACATGACGTCTGAGTCTGTCCTTTGGCCCCAACCGTAGGAGATCGGGCAGATGTTTGTCACGGTGGGCATGTGCGAGCAGGCGGTTGGCGCGTACCTGAGGTGCAGTCACCCCAAGGCCGCAGTGGATACCTGCGTGCACTTGAACCAGGTGAGGCCCGGTGTGCGCATAGGACAGGGGCGGAGAGTCGGCAGGACAGTCAGGGCTGGGATCAGCCACCTCCCCTCTGCGTTTACTGAGTCACACTGCCTCGATACAGAAATAACAGTGTGGTAATTATCCTCTTGTTGCTATGGCTGCCCGAGATCCTCGTGGCGATAATGCAGTCTCGCACAGGAAATAGGCGTGTCGGCACCCTAGTGTCTCTGATTAGCGCGTTAACTTGGCCTCTTTTCGCCAGTCAGCCACATAGCCGCAGATGGTCAGAGGAAGTGGCCCCCGCAAGTGCCCGCGTGACTCGCACCTGGCACCGCCGATCCCGTTGGGGGCGTACGGGCCCGCGGCCTCGCGTCTATAGCGCTCACGCGTCCTCGCTGTGCTCACAGTGGAACAAGGCCGTGGAGCTGGCCAAGGATCACAACATGAAGGAGATCGGCTCACTCTTGGCCAAGTACGCCTCGCACTTGCTGGAGAAGAACAAGACGCTAGAGGCGGTGGAGCTGTACCGCAAGGCGCGGCACTTCCTGGAGGCGGCCAAGCTCATGTTCAAGGTGACAGGGTGCAAATGGGCTTTTATGCTCCAGGGCCACCTATCTGTAAACACGGGGGCTCCATTAGGACTGGCAGGTGGTGTGGCGGGTAAGTGAGGGGCCTTGAACGCGTACGTGCTTAACGGGGCCTTGTGATCGTGCTCCAGATTGCCGACGACGAGGCCAAGAGGAGGACCAAGCCACTGAGGGTGAAGAAGCTGTACGTGCTGGCAGCGCTGCTCGTGGAGGATTACCACGGCCAGATGAAGGCCTCACAGCACGACCACGCCCAGGGACGGAAGTCCGAGGTGGGCCCCCTTCTGGCTACCGCACACATTACAAACTTTCACACCCAATTACTGACACTGATACATGTGATTTGCACGGTGCCCCCATCAGGCCACGTCCGCTCTGGCTGGTCTGCTGGAGGAGGACGCATCGTCAGACAGCCGCGTTGTGGACAGCGCCTGGCGTGGTGCTGAGGCCTACCACTTCTTCCTGCTGGCGCAGAGGCAGCTGTACGAGGGCTATGTGGATGCGGCCATGAGGACAGGTACAGCCCCCCTCTGCCTGGGTGGGTGCAGCCCCCACTCCCTTTGCTCCCTTTGTCCTCAAGGTTCAGCGTGAAGAACATCATGCTCTGAAGGGCCAGAGCCTGCAGATGTTCTTTCCCATCCCGCGGGGGAGCAGAGCGCATAGATGGAGGTCGTCGGGTCAGGCCGAACCAGAGCCCAGAGCGATGACCCGGCCCTCCTGGGGTGACTTCACATGGCCCCCGTTTGACTTCAGGGGTCGGAGAGGGAGGGCAGTGGGGTCAGCGTTTGATGTGTTTGAAACTGCGCCCACACTGTGAATGTGGCAGCACTTTGACCTTGGGGAAGTGCAGTGGGTCTTTAATTCGAACCATACCAGGACACTGGTTAGTGTGCGCACTGGAGAAGCAGGGCTATAAAGAGAGCAAAGTGTGGGGCCGTCTGACGGGGGCCTGGACTTTCTCAACAGATAAACAGTGAGCCATCGATGGCCTGACAGAGGCCTGCCCCCACCCATGCTCAAATAAGCATCCGCACGTGTTACCACGCTCCATACCCACCCGCTCCCGTGAAAAATGTGTCTTGTGTTTATGGCAGCCTGGCAGTAAATCACTTGGGTCTGGAGGGTAAACAGGATCACGCTGGGCTCTGTCTTCTGGGAGCAGCGGGGTGGGCCCTGCTCACTGATGGGCCACCTGTGTGCGCGTCCGTGCTGTGAACACGCGCTGACATACAGCCCAGATCAGGACACACTAAATCAGATCAGGGGACGGAGTCTGTGTACTGTGCTAAGCTCCCTGCTGGTGGGGTTGTGGTGTTACCATTTATCTCTGGGCCAAACACCGACTTCTCACTGGGGAAACACACCATGGCCATCTGATCAGTACTCACCTCTGTGTTCGAGTCTTTCTCACAAACACACCTCACTGAGCTTCACCTCGGCCTTCAAAAGTATCCGAAGACGACTCGTTTGAAAATTTCCTCTTAGTATCCAGAGATCCAGTGATGAGCTCTGGGGCACGATGGCGATATTTCACATGACTTCCTCTGCATATCCAGACCCATAAATGTTCATCAGCTCTGATTTATGACTCATAAATCTCACACTTTGACAATAGCGCATAACACAATGTCATTTACTCGGATATGGAATGATGTGATCTTATAAAAGCAAACAAGGAGTAACATGTACGGTAACCGCCCTGTAGCTTTGCACCTCCGTGACTACGAGGACATCATCCCTGCTGTGGAGATCTACTCACTCTTGGCCATCTGCTCCTCTGCGAACCGGGCCTTCGGAACCTGCTCACGGGCCTTCATCAGGCTTGAGTCCCTGGAGAGCCTGAGTCCAGAACAGAGGCAGATGTATGAAGACCTGGCCCTGGAGATCTTCACCAAATACAGCCCCAAGGACAACAGGAAGTCCGAGCTGGACAGCGCGCCTGAGAGGTGAGAGCAGCTCAGACCCGTGGCCACTTCTAAATGACCTTGTGCACAGCCAATCAGCAGGCATGTAACGATAAATCGCGAATCGGTTAATAATCGATGTAAATGTAAGATTTAAACCGGCTGATGTGGAAAATGAATCGCTACTTTAGGAGTACTTCACGGTACTTTACTTATCAGAAAAACTGGTGTAATAGTACATTTGATTTCACAACGTCAGTTCGACATCAGATGTCGCTGCGTATTCAGCAATTGTACGTTTTTTGGTTTTGACCGAATGCGAGTTGGCGAGCGAATTTAAAATTGAAGACACACCCCCCCGATCTTAGCCTTCTAGCTTCAAGTTCAAGTTACTTTATTGGTACCCAAAGGTAATTTTTTGTTTGCAGTACAGAGTCCACACACAAACCAAACAGGAGAAACACATAAACACCAAAAGCACACATCACTCCATTATACCACAATATGGGGTTCATCCCTAACAATACTATCAGTAAAATAATAATAATAATAATAATAATAAATAAATAAATAGATAAAATAAATAAAAAATCCTACAATTTATAAATAGCTATAACTTATAATATTCCTTAGTGTAATTGCTGCTGGAATAAAATTGTTTCTGTAACGTTTTGTTCTACACCTGGGAATTATGAACCTGCGACCCGATGGAACAAACTGAAACTCAGTATGCAATGGATGAGAAATGTCAAGTAATATTGAGCCGGTTTTGTGCTGTATTTGTCTCACGTATAGAGTCTCCAAGTTTGCCTGTGGTTCACCAATCAGCCTGCCAGACCGCTTAAATAAAAGCTTACTCAATCAAATAATTTTCATTGAAAGATTCCCAACGCCGCTAACCGAAATGATGAAACTGATTCAATAAAAGCCTGATAAAACAGGTTCATGATGGATCTATCAATGTGGAAGCGGTGCAGCTTTCTCAGACAGAACAGGTGCTGGTGCCCCTTTTTACACACAGCTTTGCAGTTCAATCCAAACGTGAGTTTTGAGTCTATAATCGTTCCCAGATATTTGTAGGATCTACAATTTGACCTTTGATTAAAATACTTTAAACGAAAACGTCGAGAAAAGCACAGACAAGACAAAGATTGCGTGCAAACATTGTAAAAGACTGATAACATACACAAACAGCACAATGAACATGCTATAGCATGTACACCAGCACCACAGTGAGCTCAATGCACCACCACCAGAGCGAAAACTATTAAAAGGGCAAAACAAGCTAAAAAGCTGCACATGCAAGCCTTAGTTTATTTGGTAACACTTTATATAAATGCACCGTCGTAATGCATTTGTTATGCATTTATAGAACATTCAGTGCACCTTCATAATATATTCATAGAACATTCATAAGCAGCATGCAAGTACATCTTAACATCCTAACATCCCTTAACAGCTTTAATATACATTATTAACAAACATGACATGATTATGCAATTATAATGTTTGTTATTATTACATAGTGTTTGTTATTAATGTATATTACAGCTGTTGAGGGATGTTAGGATGTAAAGGTATATATGTATGATGTTTATGAATGATTTCTGAATACTTAATGAATGCATTATGAAGGTGTACTAAATGTTTTATGAATGCAATAATAAAAGTATTATGAAGATGCAGTTAATGTAAAGCGTTACCGTATATTTGGGATTTTTTTTTAAACAGTATTTTATTCAATTTCAGTTGCACTGTTAAGAAGAGGACACATTTTGCACAGTTTAGAAAGATAAATAAGAATATTTTTGAATAAATTTGACTGCAGCTCATTCTGTTAAAATAATCGTGAGAAAATGGTATCATATACTACAATGAAGAATCATGAATCGCGAATGGTACTGTATCGAATTTTTAGTTGAGTGTATCGTTACATCCACACCAATCAACAAAGGGCTCTAGCGATTAATTGTGCCCATAACAGTAGCTGTGTTGCCTCTGGATCTGCATATATAATCAGTTAAGATTAAGATGCACTTCCTCTATTCCAGGAGGAAATTGTCCAACCATAGCTCAGAAGTGTAGATTTCCGTTCCAGAGAGTACAAATCCAGACCAAGATTCTATTTTAACCAACAAGTTGAGCATAAAGAGTCACAGTCACATTGTACTCAACTGGTTGATTGAAACAAAATCTTGGTCTGGATTTGTACCTGAAATCTCCACCTCTGCCACAGCTGCTGATTGTTGAAGGGAGAGAGCGTATTTTTTGAAGTAGATAACTGGCAATGTTCTGGCATGACTCATGCACCGTGTAAGGGGGACTTTGTTCAGTCGTAACTCCCATAAGTCCTGGGTCTGCTCACAGGGGTCCCGGTGCTCTGCTCTCCACAGGGCCGAGGGGAAGCTGCCCACCTGCATCGTGACAGGCCGGCCCATCTCGGAGTACCAGTTCTGGATGTGCAGTGTTTGCAAGCACTGTGCCCTGGAGCAGGAAGTCAGCCGCCACGCCTTCTGCCCGCTGTGCCACAGTGCCGTGGGATAGCCAGTAACACAGCTCTACCTGTCCAGCAGGTGGCAGTATAACATGCCACGTGGGCACTATGACAGATGGGGGGCGGCTTCTGTGCTGGTTTCTGGGCATTCGCAACACTTACCAGCCACCATGTGTCACCAGAGTGCAGTTCACGTGTAGTCATTCACTCCCTCTGCTTGTGATTTCTATGATCTTGTATAAAACCTTTTATCAGATAAAAAGCTGAGACCGGTGAGTGAAATCTTACATTGAACATATCAGTTGTCATAGAATGTATAAATAAATTGTGCATTTACATATGTATCTTATGTGAATTATCGTTTATTGATTAAGTAGGATAGCTTGGGTAAAACACCCAGACCTATGTGTGGAAACTGAAACCCTGCAAAAAATAAAGACATCTCCTGTTGGGCCGCTTAGGATGCCACTGCATGCATTTGTGTGCCGTCTACTGGTAGCTATGCGATACACAGAGCAATTGAATTAAGCTGATCTGTGCTTTCTGCTGTATTGATGCTGGCAATTTAGTACTCATATAATCCATTCCCATTATAAAAGTACACGCTCTCTCAAGACTGCAGTCAATACTAGAGACAGAAGAAAAGTATTATGTATCTTATTTCGAAAATGAATAGATTCAGTCGTATAATGAAATGAACCGCATCTATATCGAACCAGGATGAACCGGAGCGCTTTGAATTTTCGTTTGAAAGTATGGCATTGTTCCTCTAGATGGCGCTGCTGTTTAAACCAATCAACCGCCGATATGGAAGTTCAACCCCAGAGGTGCACACTAAACACTACATCTGTGAATCTGGTTATCTGGATTCATGATAAATGTTTTTTTTTTTTTTTTTTTTTAAAAAAGGAACTGCTTCGATGAAAACGTTGTCTCCCCCCAGAATCTTGTGAATGTGCCAATAGCGGCGCGAGGAACCCACTAATACCATAAAAAGTTAAAGACCCAATTCTAGGAACATAGTCTCGACGTTGTCCTGATAGAGTTGATCTTTGTTCTAGTTTTTAAAAATTATAAATGCAGCCATTCCAAAATTAATACTCTGAATGAAAATGTGGTTTTATGAGACCTTTTTAACCGGAAAGAGTGTGATAAAATAATTTTATAGGCCTTTAGAAAATTACTCATTTGTAAAAGGTTAATTGCTTTGAAACGATAATCCTAGTATGCCATTAAATTTAGTATTAAACCGATACCAGTCAGAACTTTTATTGCCGAAGTCAGAGAACCGGGGTGGGGTGTGCCGTCAATCCACGAGAAACTGTGTGTGACAACAAACGCACTGCAGCAACGACAACAGCATGTGATTTGTCTATGCTTGCAGGAGAGGAAGTAGATTTAGTAGTTTTCCTGTTTTGTGGAAGGGGGAGGGGTGTTTGGAAATCAAAGCAGGTAGATTGATGGTGAGCGTGTCATGCAAGCGATGATTTGCAGCCCTCTTCGCCCTGAATTACTGGAGAGCACCTATAGACGCGCGCTAAGTGCAACCCTTGCATCCTGCCTGTAGCGTGTCCAAGTCTGTCATTGCAGAATTTCCAGCGGAGCTTGCACATTTGGTTCTTTTGTGTTTTTTCCCCCAAGTATGTTTGTTATTTCTATTCCCGTTTTCTGTTTATTTATGCGCAATGACTCCAATGCTGAGTGTATGTAACTTGCCCTAAAATTGGAAAAATGTTGAAACCCGTTTCAATACGTAAACTAGAATAATATCTTGGGTTGTTTTTCTTTTTTTGTACAGATCTATTGATGTTGGGTGCGGTGTTATTAGGAGGGATTATATTTTAAGCAATGAAACTTAAGACTGGCGGTCTATACTAAAGTATCGATTATTACATTTTGAGAATCGATTCCAACATTAAAATATCGGCGTTTCTTACCTGGTAATTTATTTGTTTATATTATTATAGGAAGCAGCACAGAGAGAACTACTACCAGTCAGAGCTTCCCATAAGGGGGAAAGGGGGCTATCAAGAATACCGACCTTAGTAAGACACGGGTGCCAAACTCCAGTCCTGAGCCCGGAGTCCTGCAGTTTTTGGGTTTTCCCTCATTTAATGCACCCGATTCAACTCCTTGTACTATTCACCAAACAGCACTTGAGCTTGAATCATTTGTGGTGGAACAGGGAAAGAACTATACATATAGATACACAAGGCTCCGCCCCCCAGGACTGCAGTTTGACACCTCTGTTGGTAAGGGATCGAAAAAAAACTTAAAGACGTATGTAGACCACCCGATTACCCTTAAAACCATTTTGCATCTGGTCTTCATATTTACGCAGATAGGTAACTAGTAATTAAGCGAAATTAACAGTATCTCCAAGTTTCGGGGCAAATCTAACTTACAGCATACCTCAGAGGGAGTTAACCCAGCCAGAAACATGCCAAGTGCAATATTTGTACATATAGATAAACTTTTCCAAGAGCGCCTCAGAATTGGACCCACCAATTAGCAGCGCACGGGGGCTCCACATGCCTTGCGGTCCCTTCATCTGCAGCCTGAGTGCACTCTGAGCACGCACTCTCAGCACGCGCGTTCACTCCACGGGGGAGGAGCGCGCGAGCCAATGGCTACGAACAGTTGGTGCAGGCGGGTATCCTCGTGAACGCCGGCGCGGCGCGCGCCTAGCTCGCGGTGGCCAGTTCGCTGCGGGACACGCGGAAAGCGGCACATCTCCCCTGGAAAAGTTGGCGAAGATGCTTGACGGCTTGCTGCGTGCAGACGGTGAGCTGCGGGGCGACGCCGGGCTGCTCTGGGTTGATCTGCGGGGTGAGACCCCGGGATAATATAACCAATTTGACGGCATTTTTCAGCGAAACCTTCAGTCCTCTTGGACTTGTAGTGGAAGCGATATGCCGCTAATTCAGTACGTCGCCTCGCGAATGCCAGGACTTATTTGGTATTTTCTTCTATAACCACAACAGCATATAGTGAAAGTGTTGGGTAATTCGTATGTGTCCACAAGTTGAAGTGACTTTCTGGACAGGTTTTAAGGCATGTCAACTTTATTGTGCCGGTGATTCAGAATGTAATTTTTGACATTGTAGGGAAGCTGGATCTCCTGATATACACATATCCCGATTTGACTGAAAGGCGTACATTTATGGAGTATCCTGGGAAATGCTTTTTATTCCGGATTTATTTCTAAGTGCAATTTCAGGTGTTTTTTTTTCATATAAGTACTATGATGTGCTTGTCGGTGTTTGAAAAATATATCGCCGTTTGCGTTCTGGTGTGGGACCTGCCCTGACAGTAGCGCTCATGTAGTTCAGTTGGTTCTTTTACTGTTACCCATGTTTTGTTCAGGGCTTTTGGGAGTTGCAGGTTATATTTTATTCGATAATTTATTTTTAAAAAGTTGGCTGATTCCTCAACATCCTGACATAACCTGTGTGTATTTGATCCCATCCTGTGGATTTTGACCATTACATTAATTCTTTACACAGTTTGTAGTTAGAGTATGGAATAGTCTTCCTGTTAGTGTAGTACAAGCTGACACCCTGGGTTCCTTTAAATCAGAGCTACATAAGATTTTAACAACTTTGAGCTAAGTTCTCCCCAGACGAGCTTTATCGGCCGAATGGCCTCCTCTCGTTTGTATATTTCTCATGTTCTTATGGTGGTAGCTTGAGTGAAAAAGTTTCTTTTGGTGGAAACCAGACTCAGGTTCTGTTCTGCTGTTGCAGGTGATGAAGCTGAAATCTGTGTCTTAGTGTGAGCCCCACTCCCCTGTGTGACCCACTATGGTGTATGGACAGGTCCTCCACGCTCGTGGTGAGCAGACAGGCTTCCTCAATCTTAATGTCGGGGGCTACAAGCAGCGGGTGGACCCCAGCACTCTGCTACGCTTCCCCCAGACCCGACTGGGCCGCCTTCTAGCCTGCCACTCTGAGGAGGCCATCCTGGAGCTCTGCGATGACTACAATGTGGTCGAGAAGGAGTACTACTTTGACAGGAACCCACGCTTTTTCCTCTATGTGCTCAACTTCTACCACACCGGCAAGATGCATCTGATGGAGGAGCTCTGCGTCCTCTCGTTCAGCCAGGAGATTGAGTACTGGGGCATCAAGGAGCTCCACCTGGACTCCTGCTGCAGCAATCGCTTCCACGAGCAGAAGGAGTATGCAGAGGAGAACGACTGGGAGTGCAGGAGTGATGAGCAGCAGCAAAGCCTTGACTCCTCCTTTGAGGAGCTCTCCCTCATGGATAAAGACCTTGAGAAGTTTGAGGGCTCCTGGTGCTCCGAGGTCAGGAAGAACATCTGGCTTCGGTTGGAGAACCCTGGCTATTCACGCTCGGCAAAGCTGCTTGCTGTGGCCTCCCTGTGCGTAGTCATCACCTCCATCATAGCCATGTGTGTCCACAGCATGCCTGAGTTCCAGCGGTTCGATGCCAACGAGAAGGCAGTGGAGGACCCTGTCCTGGAGGTCTTTGAGATCGTCTGCGTCCTCTGCTTCTCGGTGGAGTTCCTCGTGCGGCTGCTAGTGACACCTTGTCTGTGTAAGTTTCTGAGTAGTCCCCTCAACATCATCGACTTTGTGTCCATCGTGCCCTTCTATGCCACACTGGCATTCGACTCAGTGGACGAGGAAAGCGAGGAGAATCAAGACCTGGAGAATGTTGGCAAGGTGGTGCAGGTCCTGAGGCTCATGCGCATCTTTCGGATCCTCAAATTGGCCAGGCACTCGGTGGGCCTGCGCTCCCTCGGCGCTACTCTCAGGCACAGCTACCACGAGGTGGGCCTGCTTGTGCTCTTCCTCTCTGTGGGCATCTCTATCTTCTCTGTCCTCATCTACTTCGTAGAGAAGGAGGAGGAGGAGTCGGAGCTGCACAGCATCCCCGTGGGTTGGTGGTGGGCGACCATCAGCATGACTACGGTCGGCTACGGGGACACCTACCCCGTGAGCCTCGCCGGCAAGATAATCGCGACAGTGTGCATCATCTGTGGCCTGCTGGTGGTGGCCCTGCCGATCACCGTCATCTTCAACAAGTTCTCCAAGTACTACCAAAGGCAGAAGTGCATAGGTCAGGGGAACAGCCAGGTCCAGGGGCCGCATCCCGACCTTCCGTACTTCAACGTCCGGGACTCGTTCGGGCAGGAGATGCATTCATTTCTGAGCAGTGTCTCCTCACGAGGCAGTGGCACTGGCAGTAACGACAACACGGACGCTTCCGAATTTGGAGACCTGGAGACCGTGTGCAGGTTCGAGAATAGATCAGGATTCTCCAGCCACCACTGAGGACTCCCTCCAGCTAAAAGTGATTAGCGCTTGCTCAGGGTGATTAGCGTGTCCTCACGGTCTCTTCCAGGGCTCCGTCAACAGCCCATTGCATCCCGGGAGACCCGGTTTGGTTTGTACTCCTGACTGCTGTGTGTTTAATTTGCTGCTTGAGGCTAAGATGGGGAGTGCGTGTTTCTCCGAGGTTAAGCGAGCAGGCATGAGGGTGAATGGGCCGCACCTGTCCTGGTAACAAGATTCTGATAATAGAGCACTAACATAATGGAGACACTGAGCTGTATGAAGTGGCATGACGTATATCTAAAGATGCTGTCTGTGATAGACAGGACTGCATGTGACTGCCTGGGCTCGTTATGGAAACACTGATCCAATAAAGTGTGACACACTGATCACAGTGATTGTCTCTTCATTACAATGGCACTGTAACAGCATCCTGGCTCCTATGCGGAGGGATCAAGGTCAGGGTCTGTTGCTCCTGCTTAATGCAACCCGGCTGGTTATGTTCCCGCATTTCTCAGTCGATAATATTGGCATTTTGAATTTTGTAGAGCACTTTGCAGCTGTGATTGTAACAGGAATCCTGGAGTTTCTGATCACGCTGACTAACGGTCACCAAAGTGGTTGGAACGTGGTTGCAGACAGATTTCCCATGCTCCTTTGCAGAGAGACCTTCCCTCTTTGTTTATGTGCATTTTTCCAACCAAGGCATCTGACAGGTATTTAGTCACATTAAGGGATGCATGTCTGCGATGGGCTGGCCCCCCGTTCTGGGTTTTTCCCTGCCTCATGCCTGTAGCGTCCGGGATAGGCTCCAGAACCCCCACGACCCAGAAGTATAAGCGGTTTGGAAAATGGATGGATGGAAGGGCTGCATGTCAGTTGCTGTTTGGGTGGCTTGGGGGGGTCATAATCTCATTTGTTGGCCTTTTTACAGAAGAGAGATCCCCACAGGGGGCAGGGGGTTCTCCCTCTGGCAGCATGATCCTGGGCTTCCCAGTCATCTTGCCTGTTAGGCAAATCAGCCAGCGTGTAGTGACAGAGTGGGGCTGTTTTCTCGATCAGAGTATCGGAGTAGAAGAGAGCAAGTGTGAGAGGATGGGATTGGGACCGTCACTTATGAGTGCAGCCTGGGGCCAGGAGCAGAGGATTGAAAAGGAAGTAAGTGGAGATTGATGGTCGCTGCATGGTCGGCATTGACTTTGTGTCGGTGGCTTGACCTTTCCGATGCTGCCGCAGGAACCTCTCTCCGTAGGCAAGCAGTGTTGGGAATCCTGCAGCGGTTTGCGGGTGGGAGAAATGGGATGTTCAGTATGTCTGGCTGCCTTTGTGTGTACTGTCAGAGTCACACTCTGCAGTCTCATTCAAATGGAGCTGTATGTAAATAGCTTGCTGTTACTGTCTCAGAGCCGCAGCTCTTTTTTATTGATATTTTAATTGCTCTGGGATGGCCCGCTCGGAATAACGACGGCGCCTTTGAAGCGGAGCAGTTCTGTCGACATGGAATCCCTAATGCCTCCATGGTGCTTGATCAGTCCGGTCACACCAGCACACGTCCCGGCCAGATGTGGGATGTTCTCTCTGATGGTTCTCTCTGCGTGGGGCTGGTCGAAGCACTTGCCCCTCCTCCAGTGCTCTCACGATCCCCGATCGAAAACACCTGCTGATATGAACCCCACGGGCCCCCTTCTGATCAGGATAGACGCTACAGTGCCACCGGCAAATGAATCAAGCGACCACGCTGCTGGAGACAGAGCTTGGGATGGAACGCCTGGCTTCTGTGGGGCTCCTTCCTCTGCAAAAGGCCAGTCGGTGGAATTATGCTGTCCAGACAGCGACTCACGTGCATCCCTTAATGTGAATAAATACCTGTCAGATGTCTTGGCTGGAAAAATGCACGTAAACAAAGAGGAAAGGTCTCTCTGCAAAGGAGCAAAGTGGGGGGAGACATCTACAGGGGGAAATATCTACAACTAGCTTAGAATGAGCGGGTTGCTTCTGAGAAGAGGGTGGCAGTTTCCTAGGAATCACACCTCGGTGATGCCTGTGAGGACCCCGCACCATGTGACCTGGGCATTGGCAGGAAGGAGTCTTTCTGGAAGCGTGCTCACAGGAGTCCTGCCCAATCACCCAGAACCTGCTTAGTGTCACATGATGTGGGAAGTGACCATCGTGACAGATGAGGGGGCCTCTGTCTGAGTCCTGCATGGCCAGGCTCTCACAGTGTGTGTCTGCCCCCACTCAGAACACCTGGAGCTTCTTTTGAACTGTCTAAGATCTCCCTGTGTGTTCCTCGCACAGGTGAGTGCTTAGCGCGCCAAGAACTGCATCTGGACGGAGAATGGCATGTGCAAACAGGGTTCTGATGGTAAACCCAGCTCCCCTCATACACCTCTGCACTCCACATGCATTTCTGGCTCTGATCCAAGACATAACGGGCCCGGATGGCAGATGGGGCCGTTACGCATCCCTGGAGAGCTGGGAAACGGCGTAACGAGCATCACAATCTGTGCTTAATGGGTTTAAAAGTTGGATTGAGTGTTGAATTCATCAGGTGAGTGTTTGTGAAAGGTGGGGTAGGGTTGGAATAAAATTGTCCCCTTCATATAAGAAGCGCCCTGAAGTCTGCAGTTCACTGTGAGCGGGGGGAGCTTTGGATAAATGCAGGTTTTATGTCTGTAAGTCTTACTGCTCTGGCGTGCGTTAGATGGCTGAACGTGTGATATTTCTGCTCGCCTGCTCCGTCGCTGCTGGTAGGAGTGTCGCCTCCACTTTAGAAAGAAAGATGACAGGCGTAAAGGAATAATCTCCCCCAACTCTGATTGGGCCGGCATCCCTCACAGAAGCCATCAAGGCCATGGCGTGGTTTTCCGGTTGTGATGAACAGACGGCCTAATTCGATGGATTAGGTGACAAAATTCAGAGGCGCCAGTGATGCCCGCACAGCACAGGAAGGCTCCGGAAGGTGAGTCTCCGGACCGTAGTGTAGGATGCCTGTATGGGATCCTTCTTCCTGCCTGGACGCACCTCTTCCTCTTCCATGGGACAGACTCGGGTAATGTAGTTCAACTTAATTAGCGACCGCACCCTCCAAGGGTTCATAAGCAACTGTGCTCTGCAGTTTGTTAATGCTCTCGGTAGATCTCACTGTTATCTCTCATGTCCAACATCAGGCCCAGCTGCTCCCGGGATGGCACTGCCACATAAAATTACATTTATAAGCATTTACCTAGGCAGTCATGTCCTGGAAGTACAAAGCAAAGCCTGTTTTGACTGTTGGTAAGACGAAGCACTTCAATTTGGCTGCAGCGTCAGCACTGGAAGCTGTGCGGACTCGAGCGGGTCAGCGATTACCGCCTCCCGCTGCCTCCCGTCTCGCAAAGCCGTGACAGTGATCTGAAATTTACTGGGCTGAGGTCATTTACTCTCAGGTTTATAGGACCGGCACATCCTTTGTTGGTAGGAAAGATGTGAGTGAATGAAATCTGTTCAGGGTCCCGGTAATCGCTTTGGAGTGGGGGTGGGTCCCAAGAAACAGGATGAACAATTCCCGTCTCGTATGGGATCTTTTCCCTCAGATGGGGTGGCTTTGGCCCTGAGATTCAGGCTCCAGTGCAGCGGAGCTCCACCAAATGCCCATAGGGTTTTATTGCCCTCTGCCCCCACTTCCGACCTTTTTTCACAGTCAGCCTGAAGATGAGGGCCTGGGGGGGGTACTCGTGGTTCCTCTGTGATTAACATCAGCTGCATATCACAGTAACCCTGCTGGGCCAGCGAACAAAAGTGCTGAGATTGCAGTGTGGAGATGGGGGCTGTGAAGCATTTCCTGGAGGAAGGGGGGGCAGAATCAGGCAATGTGGTCAGTTTTCAGGGGGGGGGGGGGGGGGATATGATGGCCGTGTTTGTGTGTGTTTATTTCGGGCTGTAAAAAGTGCCAATTTTAACACACCCCTAGCCCCCATGCCTCAAAATCTGACCCTTATGGTCAAGGACAGAAAGGACAGCTGAAAGTGAGGCATCGCTCAAGCCGTGAGCAGACTTTGTTCTGCATGAGAGGTTTCAAATCAAAGTTTCACTGAATTAACTGGTGCAATTTACGTGTTCATCTGCTTTTATTCCTATCGTGGGGTTGCTGTACCTGGTAAGACTTAAATCCCCCCCTTTCCCCCGTTATCCTTCTCCCCTCAGTCTCAGCTGTTTTCCTGTCCCATTTCCGGTTTGACAGCTGTGACTCCAGTCCCCAGGCTCCGCATGTGTCCAGCATAGTCGGCAGGAGGTTTTGCTTGTGCTACATGGTTAGATATGAGCTGGCATGAGTGTGGGAGCATGCGCCGGATGGGGCAGGGGTCGGACCCGTTGTGGGGGGGGGTGACGGGTATCTCTGAGCGACAGTACGGCGTTTAGTCCCAACGGCAGGACATATGGCCTCGATCCACGTGAAACAGTCATCTGATGTCACACGTGTGCTTCCCAAAACCCATGATCCGTGACGGAGGAGCCTGTGAGAAACGTAAACACGCAAAGGACTGAGTGAGAGGATTAGTCTCTGTTTCTGCGGCCACGAGGGGGCTGACGGAAAGTTCTATGGCTCTTGACGTCCGTCCCGATATTGTCCAGCCAGGGGAGCTGAAGCCCATCCGTGCTTTTGCCGCTGAGCTAATGGACTGTGAAATGAAGAGACACAATCCAGAGCAGTGAGGATCGCGGACCCAGCCGGGTCAGGGGCACTGAAGAAGTTTTGTTTGTCGCCTTGTCGCTCATTTATTACCTGATGTGGCCTGAATTTTCCGGTGCTGGATATTTAACCACAGTCACTCCGGCTCTTGATGGGCCCCTGGGGCTCAAACCTGCAGCCTGGGGTACATGCTGATGGGGCCCCCTCCTGTCTAGCGGTAACGGTTCCCAGTGAACATGCTGAACCATCTGCTTGAGCAGCTAATGGAATATCGATCCCCCGCGTGTGTTTAGTGACAGAGGCTCGCAAGGGTCTGAATGTGCTTCCGTAGTGAGAATAATTAACGGCGGTAATTTGGACACATAATGAAAGGGGAAATAAAACTTTTAAATGTTCATTGTTGCTTCAGTTAATTGCTGATTCAAGAAGGGAAAACAAGGACTGAGATTGAGCGCAATGAAGTGCTGGTAAATGACACGTGGGATGTGGGACAATAATCGTGCTGTCATGCCATCGATGTGTGTAAACGTCCTACTCTGTGATGGGAGCCGTTAGTGAGCCCCTTAGGAGTCGAGGCGGGGTGTATCTAGTTTACCCAGGGCTTCCCCTGGCTATAGGCAGAGAATAGGCAGCTACCTGGGGCCCCGAATGACCTGTGTTGTAGAGGAGGTGATTTAGCAGGGGGGGGGCACCTAAATAAAGCTTTGCCAAGGGCCCTTGATCCCACCTTGCCTGATAACCCACCGGAGTGAATGTAAATCCAGGATTAATCCAGGTTCTGTAACACGGACAGCCTGCATCATTGACCACTAACCCTGGAAGCAGCGTGTTCTTATGTGGGGGCGTCAGGACCCCAATGGGAACCTGAGATGGAGTTCTTTCGCATCTGACCCGCTCCACTGTCTCGCATCATGCAAAGTCATCAGTGGCAGCAGGGAGCTGGAATATTTTTATGCAGTTGATCCCAAGAGGGCAGGTGATGGCAAGGGCGGGGGCACGTGGTGAGCAGCCAGTCGTCATGCGTCGCTGTGGGGGGTGGGGGGGTGGCTGAGAATCAGGCAGCGTCCGGTGATCTGGTTGGGGGAAAATAAAAGTGATGAGTCATGGGTGACATGCAAGAAATGCAACAACGGCATCACAATAAAGAACGGTGCTTTTTTGCAGGTAGGTGTGATCAACAGTGCCTGTATGGTGGGTTGGAGACCACACTGTGTGCCTGCAGGGTCTGCCCCCCCCACAGGATATTTATCGTCCTCTAATAGCAGTGCCACTGCAGTCAGCTGCCCCCTACTGGTGGTCTCCTCCCATGTAGTGATTTCCCGCTGTTTACATACCAGTTGAGCAGTGTGACAGATGTGGGGTTTCCAAGTTTTCTGGAGCACGGCTGATTTCCTGTAAACTGGTTTAGGGGAACAGAGGAGAGTCCCCTGACCTGAGGCTACTCTCTGAGCTGTGTGCTACCTCCTGGTTAAGTGGCTAGAGGGCGGTTTCTGTTGCCCCCTCCCAGGTAAGAAGTCAGAAAGACAAACATAAGGGGCTGGTGAAGACGTGAAAGTCGAGTATGTGTTGAGAATGTGAAGCTGGGCACCTCCTCCGAGACAATTCACACATCGATTTGTGGAGAGCAGCGTTCCAAGCCAAGAGGCTTTTAAAGCATACTGCTGTGCATTTCTGTCTGCTCCCGCGCAGACCTGCGCGCCTGCAGATAATGGAACAGAATGGTGGAATGTTTACAGCCTTCTAAAACCTTAATGTCGTTTAATGTGACAGGTTGGCCGTGGTCTGGACACTTGCCGGGAGGAGGGGGGGCTCGCTGTGTCACCTGAGAGATGTGCTGGGGGGGGGGGGGGGGGGGGTTTGAGAAATGGGGTAAATTATGGAATTTAAAAAA
>JAODKF010000030.1:20665540-20678579 GCA_026779585.1 Mormyrus proboscirostris
CCGAGTCTCTGAGGAATGTTTCAAGCACCTTGCTGAATCTATGCCATGAAGAATTAAGGCAGTTCTGAAGGCAAAAGTGGGTCAAATCTGGTACTAGCGAGGTGTACCTAATAAAGTGGCCAGTGTGTGTTTATCGAAAAAAATAAAATCTTTTAGAAGCATGACCATGGACCCCAGTTTTTTTGCTGTGAAGTTTAGGGTTACTCTTCATAGAATTACCAGGCAGGCAATAAGCCCTTCATTTCTGCCCATTTCGTCATGGCATTGTTCACAGTTTATGAAGTGAAACCACTTCAAGCTTCACTTCCAGCTGTACAACACGCCCAATCGTTAAGCAGCCCCGTAACACCCCGACGAGACACACTCCGCCGCAAGTTCCCTCCTGACGTCCATACTTGCTTCGGTACGTAACGGTAATGACATCGCTTTCAAACAAGCACGTTTCAAGAAGAGAGTCCATGTTAGGAGTCTTTTCTTTCATTTGTGGCATGTCCACCTTTCTAGAGGTTACTGCTCGTTATAAAAACGTTTTAAAGACAGCATTGTGAGATCTAAAATAATCATGTCTACCATCAAATGTTTCGAGCAGGACCTGTTTCGTGTCTGGCAAGGCAACGGCTTGTGAAATAGTTTGTAAATGGGAGCTGTGGCATTTATTGTTGCCAGACCAGATGCCTTAAGAAACATGTCATTGACCACTGTGACCCTGGACATTACATTGATTGCAGCGGATCAGCAAAGCGGTTTGAAAGCAAACTAAACTTCATACCCTGGAGCTGAACAGTGAACGCAAAATGAGGAGAATGTCTCTGAGGAAAAACCTGCAATGTTCAAGTGACCCCCCCCCTCCCACCAGCCGCCTAAACACAAATGCTCATTAATCGCCGCAGAGGCTAATATTTTCACTAAGCTTTGGGGTACAAGACTGAAAACGGTGAGGTCCGGGGTGACTGCAGGCTGAAAATGGTGCCCTATGAACACGGTGTTGGTAGGAGGTGCTGTTGAGGACGAAAAGAGGGTCATCAGCGCGGTCTGGCGGCCCGGGGTCACGTTACCGTGCTTGTGGCGACATCATGCCCATACCCTCCGCTGATGACACGGTCAAGTTCTCAATTGACCACGACCCGTTACGGGGGGGACACACACTTAGCAAGGGGTAACACTTCGACCTCAGTATTTTTAAACTCCTGGCTACAGCTCTGCGGCACGTTACATATTATGACATATTTTCTTCACGCCGTAATGCAGGCTGCTTTAATCACTACTGCACCTTAGTTTATGTCTTTTCTGAAAACAAACACAGAAATAATGACACTACCGTAAAGCAGGCAGTGATCCACTCGTATACAACAGGAAGATGAAGCTGGATCACTACACAAGGTGATGGGACTCCTGTGACCACGAGTGATAACAAAATAATACTGTATTCGCGATTCTTCTCTGAAAAATATTAGACGCACCGAGTTACATGCTCAGGATCTTGGGGGGGGGGGCGGTTTCATGAACTGAACCGAGCTGTGAGATAATTTGAGAAAATCTCATTAAATGCAAATAGCATTTTACAAGAAATGCCTATTGCTACAACAATTAGGGAAGCCCTGGTCTGTGAATGTTTTACAAATTCTATAAAGACTACCAGCACTGGAAGGTTGGTCTGCAGAGATCGGAGAGCTGGTGCCCCAAACCCCCACTGACAGCATCACCACTAAGGAGATATGACATCATCAAAAACCCAGGCCAAAGAGACCATTTTCTGGGAACGATATCTGTAGATGATTTGAATAATGCTACACAAGAACATCTTACAGAAGTTTTACTTTACCCAAAGTAGCTGGGAGCGTCAGTGTTTTTGTTGAGAAAGTTTCTGTATAAATTAAGCTAAATAAAACCAAGTGGTTATATTGGTTTTGAAACGTGGATTCATGCCTGAAGAATTTCAGTGGGAATTTCGCTGTTCTTATCTCTATCAGCGTCGCTGCTCTTTGTGTTTAGCCTGTGGACTGATTCAGTCAGAACCGCTTCCACAGACAGGTGCTCCCTTAGGGACTACACACGTTATGTTTTACCTGTACAAGCTGAAACAGAGAGCTTTAAAAGAAAACTTACATTTTGTGTCCTGCCTGAACAGTGCAGTATATGCCAATTCTGCTGGAGGGGGCCACACTGGATACTTCGCTACAGAGTATTACAGCAGAGGCCCTGGGCACTGAACCCACCGACCTGCAGGTTACAAACCCAAGCCCTCAAACACCAGACTAGCTGGTGCTGCTATATGAAACCTAAGAATGGAAACACAAATGTTAGAAAAGAAAATGCATTCTGATACGGTTAAAAAAATAACAGCAAATCAAAATAGTATCAAATCGTGCACATCGGCCCAGCTTCTAGGAAGGAGACGCATTTATCGGCCATCATCCGAGTCAGGCTCCTTGCTGCCCTGCATGGAGAGTAATGTGTTTGATTTCGGGAAAACGCACACGTTTACCATGAAAAGATTTATATTCGCCTAACCGGTACCATGTGTGAATACTGGATACCACTGAAAAACAGCAGGAAAAAAAGAATGCATTTTCTGGCAATCCGCTGAAATGTTTCTGTAAGTCCTGGGAAAAGGCCGCCGGAGTTTCGGGTCACGTGACTACATGGGCTCACCACCCCCAGGGACGGCCTCGTAAATTTCTCCTTCTCCTGGAAGCCACTACCTCGCTGCCCTCCCCCCCCCCCCCCACTTTGGACGATCATCCTGGACAAACAGACCACCCCTGGCCCGAGTCCCCCGGACAGGGGGCTGCTGTTCTTGCTTCTTGTTTGTGCAAACAGGGCATGGGATCAAATCCCGCCGACTCTCTTCCTTGCGGACGCTGAAAGCTGGCGCGCGGATAAACGGACTGTGCTGTTTCTCATCCATTCGGAGGAAAACAAACCACTGAGTTTAATGCGATTAAACGCTGCTAACGGCTAATGGCAAGCGGCTGGCTGCATGGGGCAGTCCCACCCCAAACAAGAAACCAGAAGAAAACAGTGAAATCAATAAGCGGGGAGGGATTAATTTTTCTGGGGGCCCTAGGCAGACTTCAGCATGAACACTCAGGTGCTGCTGATTTGACTAACCGTCCCATTTATCCCGAGGTGGGGCTGGGGTCCGGCCTAGGGATCCTAAGCTATGGAGACCCAGCATCTGCTCCTGATGATGAGATCCAAAGAGTCCAAATCTGAGCTCGCTATGCTGGGAGGGTGTTCCCTTCCCACGATCCTCTTCATCCCAGGATAACTTCTGGCTTCTGGTCCCCTTAATTAGATGAACTGGAAAACATCTCGAGGTGTAGCTTGTACGGCCCAGGTAGACTGATCTGCCCACTGGTAGCCCCCTGTCACATCTAGAAGAAGCTACAAAGAAGACACCCAAAAGAACTACGGAAATCACACCAGAACCAAAGGTCACACACGTTAGCTCTGTGCATACAGTCGACACAGAGAATGTGAAAACAAAAAAAAAATCATACGTTTATTTATGCAAATAAAATCAATGCATACTGACATTTAAACGTAATCCACTGACCGTTCACCTCAAAAAAGTGACATCAGCAAGTTCCTAACTCAAGAGCACGTTTGACAACTCCCATCAATTCAAGCTGTTTCAACGGCTAACAACTGAAAAACAGCCTAATTTCTAAAGGGCAGAGCGATTGCCTTTTCCCTGCCTGCCACGCTGGGCTGTGTAGGTCCTTTGGAGAGGTCACCGCGCTGTTAGAGTGTAAAAGAAGCCAGCAGGAGCTGTCAAAGCATGGATTTCAGAACACAATAACCAGCAAGCCTTTCGCTTCATAACACAAACAGCGAGTGTGACCTCCTGTGATAAAAGGCAGCGCTTCACTCGCAAGCCAGTGAACACTACCAGCACAGAGGGACCTCACCGAGTCAGGCCAACCATAACCTCACTGATGTCCCACAGCTTGCCGGCCAGATCCTCGTCAGTCGCCTTGGGCAGCAGGTCCTGCTCCTTGCAGTCAGCGAAACACTTGCCCTGGATGCCCTCCACGTCAGGGGAGCAGGCCAAGTAGATGGAGGTCTGTGCGCCTTCCAGGGGAGACTTGAAGAAGACCCGGGAGGCTAGCTTAAGCAGGGGCCTGGCCAGCAGAGGCACGGTGACGTGCCTGCCCAGGTTGGTGCGGACGATGCCCGGTGTCAACGAGTTGACGGTCACCCCGGTATCCTCCAGCCTCTTGGCCAGCTCCACCGTGAAGAGCAGGTTGGCCAGCTTGCTGCGGCTGTAGGCGAAGGCCCGGTCGTACCTGCCCTCGCTGTTCAGGTCCTCAAAGTTGATCTCACCGGCCTTGTACAGCTTAGAGGAGACAACGATGACGCGGCTGGGGGCCGACTTCTTCAGCAGGTCCAGCAGGAGCACCGTGAGCAGGAAGTGGCCCAGGTGGTTGACACCGAACTGCATCTCGAAGCCGTCCTCGGTCTTGGTGTAGGGGCATTGGTAGACCCCGGCGTTGTTGATCAGCACGTCGACCCTGGCCTCCTCCTGCCAGAAAATGCGACACAGGCGCGGTTACCAAGCCGTCAGGCGAGTTCAAGGGAATTCAAAATAAAGCAAATGAAAAAAATCCCACAACGATCAAAAATTCCACTACGGGGTGAATGAGGGAGGGGTCCCAAATCCTCCAGATAAGGGGGACTTGTTTGCACAGGCATCCCATTTTTGGTTTGGGAAGGTTGAGCGAATCAGATTATTTCGAAACATCTCGAATAAAATAAAAAACAGACCGCGGACTCGCGACTCAGCCTGTCCAGCCCCCAATGGGCGAGGCATTGCTCGAGCGGGTTAAGCACTTTGGATAGAGGCTCCTCGAAACCACACACAAGCCACTCAACACCTCGGGTCATTTTGGCTGCGATGCGGCCCGTTTGAGGACCTGCCTGGCCCAGAAAAGCTGTGGGAACGACTCCGTCTCCAAGCACAACAGCGGAGCTGTGCATATCAGCCTGTACAGATTTTGCTCTCCCCCTTTTTTTGATTAATAGTGGCGAGTGGTGAGGCCGCCATGTTTCACTGGCTTGTGGGGACTCCAGAGAGTAAACCCCCCCCCCAAAAAAAACCCACACAACACTAACCGACATTTTACGAGTCCCTGGAAACCGGCGTCAGGCTTGTGGGCTTCCAGTTTGACATTATGCTGGGCCCAACTTAAAAAGGGCAGAAAAATAATGACTGGGGGATTTATATGTGTAATAAATTACTAATAAAACAACCTTTTATGCATTATGGAATGAATGTGTGGTTTCCGGGCGATGTTAAGTGCACGGGGGACACCGCAGGTGAGAGCGATGGAGTCTCTCCTTCTGACCCCAACCGTTTTTTTCCAGAATACACCACATCCATCCACCAGGCATCTTTCTTTATCACAGGTAGAGGCGACCACAAAATTCGGCGCTGAAACCGCAGGTAAAACATTACAAACACAAGGCACTCGTTAATGCCAGCGTTCAGTGGGCTTTAT
Source organism: Mormyrus proboscirostris (assembly GCA_026779585.1). Lineage (NCBI taxonomy): Eukaryota > Metazoa > Chordata > Actinopteri > Osteoglossiformes > Mormyridae > Mormyrus > Mormyrus proboscirostris. Next base: position 20,671,045 of record JAODKF010000030.1, read on the forward strand.
GATCGAGAGGTTTCACGAAATGCTTCACATGATCGCAATATAGCTGGAGTAATACACGTTGGGGCGCTTCGCAGGCATTTATGCTCCATTACGTACGCCGTATGAAATGATCGCGGGTCACACTTAAGTGTTAAAAGCGCAGACGTGCAGGAATCGATGCGTCTGCGCAGACGCACACGCAGGACGGCTACAATCGCCTGCATGCCGCTTCCTGCTCGTGTGCAGCGCCGCACCTTAATGATCTCCGCGCAGAAACGCCGCACCGACTCAAGAGAGGCCAGATCCAGCTGTTTGACCACCAGCTGCCCCCCATCTGGCCCGGCCTCCCCTTGCATGTCCCGCGCCGACTCCTCGGCCCTTTGCCGATCCCGGCACGCCATGATCACTCGGGCCTGCATTTTGAGCAGCTCGGTCGCCGTCGCCCGACCGATGCCGCTGTTGGCTCCGGTGATTATTACGGTTTTTCCGCGCATCATCTCGTCGTGAGACCTGCCGGAGATTGTCCGTCAACAAATAGCAAGCTGCTGCTCGGCTCGGTGGCCACAAATACCGCTGCGGACATCAAAGCGAAACAGCTACGTCTTTAGCAATAAAACGCCGTGGGGGGCTTACAAAAAAGACTTCAATACCCAGAAAGCCTTTCGAAGTTGCGATGCATCTACTGCACATGCGCTAATGCGTACGACAGATTCTGTATTTGGCATTAAAAATACTTTGCGTGCCCTCGGGGAGCTGGGAAGTCAGATTCCCCGTCATAATGAGAGACCTAAGGAAACAGAATTACTTATGAAACAGTTCGGTAATATATTTTGATAAATCTGCCCCACGAAGGTTTTCTGGCAGTTACATCAAATGAATAGTTATTATTATAATATAATCTAATAATTAAATTGTCGACACATTCAGGACATGCGCGGATAAACACATAAAGAAACGGAAAGAGGACTTAAACCTATTAAAATTTATTTTGAAATCTGTGTAGGTCAGGCAGTTCACAGATAAGAAACAAAAACATTACACACACCAACTCCAGACAGTCCATACAGATTACAGATGTATGTAAACAGACAAATCAAAGGGAATAAATCCAGTGATTTAAAACAGTCCAGCTTGCACCCGTGTCAAATGAACCAGATTTTAAATACTTAACGCATGTTTTGATTGTTGAAAGTATTCCCTGTACTGATTAGCAATAAAGCCGGCGAAAAACACAACAGCAACGTATATCGCGATCAGGCGGTCGGGAATGAGCCGCGTGTACCACAGTTACCGTATTACAGTATGTATTCCCTCAGTGTAAAATAATACACTTCTAAAGATTACCATGCAATTCTGGAAAAATTGAAGCACTACACGTAGATATATACAACAGAAAAGTTTTATAAACATGTTGCTTAAAAAGTATAATGCCAATATTTTATGTCATTTACTGTATTAGCAGTGACTAACTGGTTAACTACAGTGTTCCCAGATAAATATTGTTTAAAAGTGCATATAAGCTAATACACCAAGAAACTCACATTCTTACTCTTCCAAAGGAAATACCTGAGCAATATTTTTTCTTTCTGCATGTAAAACGTATCAGTATTTCCCTACAAATACAGTGGAACGGTTTTAGAATTTTACTCTTTTGTAAACAGCTACATCAGATAGTTAAAGCGTCGGGAAGGTTAAGCGGACACGTCACTGTCCTCGAGGTGTGCCGGTCGCAGCGCGAGCGCTGTCCCGCGTACTCATTCACATCGTCATCGTCATACTATTTAGCTCATGCATAACTTGATTTTAGTTAATGCCTCCATTAAACAGCACCATCTAACTGATACTAACAATCAGCAGGATATTGGTCATTAATAATACAAAAAAATATTCTGTTTCAGACAGGAGAGGTAATTTTTCACTCTTAAATACTAACTAATATGGTTGTTTAAACAACCTATTTAAAAAGAAAAGTTCTCAGATCAGAAGGGCAGGAAACATTAACATGTATGTCCAAACTCCTAAATGCCAGTGATGATTGTTGATTCTACTGGACACATAGCTGAAAGGCTGCATCTGGGTCCCTAGTGACCTGGGGGGCTTGGCTGTAGGGCTGCCCCCCTGTGGTATTTCTGTCCTATTCCGTAGGGCACATGGGCGGCAATGGTGCCCAGCTTCTGAGCTCCCTCGATATGGAACATCTGATCGTCAAAGAAGATGTGTGGCCGGATCTTCTGCAGGAGCGGGCCCTTGGGGGCCCCAGCCAAGAAGAGGGCCTCGTCCACTTCCAGGCCCCAGCTGCGCAAGGTCTTCAGGACCCGGGCCCCTGCACTAGCCGCGCTCCGTGCCGTCACCAGGTAGGTGCGAATGGGACAGTCCATGCGCTCGTCCTTGCTATAGAACTTCCTCTGGAGCTTTCCCAAGGCCTCCAAGAAGCACTTCAGTGGACCCTGAGGAGACAGGACAGGGCTTGGGCTGCGCTGAGGTCCAGGGCCTGTTTTACCACAGCTCCCAGCATTCTGGGTGATTAAACATCATCAGCGGTTCAGGTTAAAGCACTGTTCATAGCGCGCTTGCTCAAAGTGTGGAGGTTCTTTAGAAGTTCACCCAGTAGGTGCAGGATGTGAGAGCAGGTCTGTCTAAATTGGTCACTTTCAAAGTGGAAACGATTTGAGTAGAAGAAAAGTCAGGAGCGAGAAAAACTATATATCTAAAGATAGGTTAGGAGGACTCAGCCTTGAGTACACAGCCAACAGGTACCATGTTCATGCAGGCTTCACGTAGCAGAGCTGACCTGCGCCAGAGGCTTGTTCACAAACTGCTTCTCGTGCTCAAAGAAGCAATCGAGTCCCCGCGTCTTCATGATGATCTCGGATTCATCGGAGAACAGGACGGCGTCTCCATCGAAAGCCACGCGCAGCTGGCTGTCACTCAGCTCGTTCTCGCTCTCCAGTGTGAACATGGTGGCTGCGGCGATCCCTTGGGGGGTGGGACACTGCGTTACCCATATATGATCACCTGTCGGCCACCTCGAAAACGTCAGCCCCGCTCAGTCTGAATGGGCAGCATCCTTAGATTCCCACACCTGGAACTCATCTCATATTACAGCATCAGGAGAATCAGCCCCACCAGCTAAAGGTACAGCAGCAGAAAGTGAGGATGTGAAAATGTCCCCGGGGGTGGGGGGGGGGGCTTCTTCACAGTCACAGGTGGTACATAAAGCCTTAAAGGGCCACCTCCCCACATGCGTTAGCCACTACCTGCCTCGATCGCCTCCTGAACTTTTTTGGAATCCTTGGACAGGTAGAGGTCCGTCATAAATGCCGTCAGGTATCCGATTGGACTTTTTCCACCAGTCATGCAGAACCTCTCAATGGGCAGATCTGATGAGACAATTAAGGGAGTGAAATTTCTAAAATTACTGATTAAGCTGAGCTCTTAAACCAATTTGCCATTGAAGTGTCACACCATCTGTCAAATAGAGTTGTACTAACCCCTTATAACCAGCTAACCAGCCCTACAACGAGTCTGCATAATGCCTCAATGCACCATATTTTTTAATTATTTTGAGTTTATTTTACAGTGTTTACTCAAAATGAATAAAGTGGTGTAGTGTCCATGTGCGACTATCCAAGACTGGACATTAAACAGAGATTGTATTAAAAATTAGATTATGGATTACATGGGATGTAATGTAATGCAACCCCGGTGATTACAGGGACACTGTCTCTCAAAGCCTGCTTGACTTGCTTAGTATTTCTCTCCGCTGGACTTCCTCTTACTCACCATAGTAGTTGATGCTGTTGATAAGGCGAACTCCGACCTGGGCGTGATTGTTTGTCACCAGGACAATATCGAACATCTCATCACTTTCTGGGTAGAGGTCACGGAGGTGGGCGTTTACCGTCATCAGAGCCTGCCAGCCACACACAAACACACACACACAGATCAGTTAAACACCTGACCAATATGAGCACTGAAATTGTAAGTGCAGTGGGTACCTCCAACACGACCAGCTCAGGTCGCACTGCACGTGACAGTAATACTGAAATGATTATTAGCGTGTTACAGATCATGGTGACACCTTGACGAAGGGAAAAGCTGCCCCGGGCGTCAGGGGCTCCTCTTCACGCTCCTGCTGGTAGGCGACGTACTTCTCCAACCCCTCCTGCTCGTATATGCGATTCTCCTGCGCCATGTTAAACAGCGTCCGAGAAGAAACCGCGATGGTCACCGCGTCTCGGGGTTTGGGCTGCGGGCACATCGCCGTGTTAGTCGGGAAAACTCACATGCGGATAATTCTGCATGCATATAGTTTGGGACTAATGCATATAGATGCGCGTCTGTTTACTGAACCAACGCTATAACAACAGAAATAAATAGCAACGCTCACCGGTCGCGGCTTCTTGGTGGTTTTGAAGTTGTCATTTAATCCCTTGTCACTGTCTTCCTTTTCATCAGGCACTTCCGCCTGGTTTGCTACTGTTTCACGCATATTGCTACTCATACCGAGAGGTGTTACCAAGGTAAAGCCGCAAAACGCAGAGAAACACAGGCAGGACAGAAGGCGCGACCTGACGTGGGTCCGGTGGCGGAGGGTGGTGACATGCGCGGAGTGACAGCGCCCGGCTCGGCTGCGGGTCCCTTCCCCCCGTGACGCTGGCCAGCATGACTCATCATACTCCAGTTTTTCCAATTTAAAAAAAAAAAAAAACATTTAAAACACATTATCATAAGTAAAAAAATTGGAATTAAAATAAGTTTTTTTTCATTTCCTAGAACTGGTATTGTGCAATTGCAATTCCTTGCTGTATGTGCGACACAATGTGTGTGTTTTAGCCCTTTTCGAAATGTCCGCACTCTTTTTTGTTACCTGGCACATACAAAGTCAATGCTTTATGATCGATAAGATCCCGCTAGAAATGTCTATGAGATATTCTAGCTGATGCAATTTGTTCCATGGCATCTTCTGATGCTGCACACTGCGTCTTGAGGAGGGTCGCCAAGGAAAACCTGTGTACGATAGACGGGTATCAGCGGTGTTTTCTGCTTCCCATTGTGTGTTGATTTGGCCGGAACCCCCCAGATGCTCTCTTCCTATGGACACAGCGGCCACGGGGAGCTCAGCCTGCCATGCCTACACATAGTAAAGAGGCCTGAGCCCAGGACCAGGAACAGGCTGGATGCTGGGAGCACGCCAGCCCTTCTCCAGAAAATCACTATGGTTTGGAGGAGCCCTGCGCGATGGCTGACTGGTACTTCGGGGCTCAAATGTGAACCAACTAAAACAGCACCGGGCCAAGTCAAAAAAGAGAGCACACCTGCCCATTTTACAATGCACTGCAAAAGAGGAGGTCCGGTGCAGTGGAAATACTAACTCGTTTTAAATTTTACTGTTTGTATTTTTTTAATTACTGAGATGGTATGTAAGCAAACGGCCCTCCACCCCCAGATTCTTAACTAAATAATATGTAATTTTTATTTTAAATGTCTGCCGTGTCTAGCATATCAGAAATTGAATTTTAATGTCAACACTTTTGATTTGGCGAATTAGCGCAAAACTAAAATAAAAACACTACGCAGACATTAGCTCCCATAGGCTATGCCGTGAATTATTTTTGAATTCGTGTTTTAATATACTTAACTGCCGCAATTGTATAGGATGTAAACGATTTAATCGGTACATTTTCCCATGCACTGGCAGCCTGAGGTGCTCCACACTGAATGTCGAGGTGCTTTTAATTAAGCCCTGAATCAGACCCGGTTTATTTGCACAGTCCGCGGGGTGGTATTCCTTCGTAACCGTAGCTGCCGAAGTCCCCACTCCCCCCCACCCGGCCTACTTTACTCCCCACTCTCCTTCTTTTACCTCTCGCTTCCAAGCTCTAAGAAAAATAAACGGAACACTTAGAGACCCCCGGTGGCCAAGTTAAATATATAGTGCTTCACCGGTCACGCTGTCATTTCCACAGTTTGGTACCCGAGGCATATCTGACATGTCGTTTCCCATAAGGCCGTGCTCCCATGATGAGGTCTAACTTAGAGTCACAACCTAAGGGATACTTTCTCTGCCGCTACAGGGTTTCCTTTTCTCCAGCTCCCTAATTGTGACCACAGACTCACACGTCTGGCTTATGTCATTGCGATGGAAGGGAAGGTGATTTTCAGCAATGCCTCTTCATCGGCACACACGCACGCTCCCTCCATCCAGACCTTAAAGCTCCTGTCCATTCTCAGGCTCCTCGTCAACGGTGACATAATCGCCCCGGTCACCTGGGGATGGTTCACACGAAAACAGAGGCTGAGGATTTCTTTCAGCACGTTGTGATTTACGTGATTTAATGTAACAGTGCTGGCTCCCTCACATGCCCCCGCCGTTTATTTTACTTCGCATGAGGAATGGCGCGGCTCATCGCAGTGGCCGGCCGCTGCTCTGCCAGACAGACGGCATCAGAACCCGTGTCACACGCAGAGCCGGGTGATGTTTGGCTGGTTCGGGCCCAGCGAACGCCTCAGATGTCATGTTCAGGAGTGCGTCGGTGAGCAGGCTCCACGGGTCTGTGACAGTCCAGGGTGTGAAAACAGACACGTTTACAAAATGCAAGCAAAACAAACAAACAAAATCACCAGTTAACAAGTTCCTAGGCTGTTTAAGGCCCATCTAGCTGGCGAATAGTTTGTGGTGAGAGCCCGCGTTGACCTTTGACCCAGTGGGATTTGCCGTGCTGATAAATCAGTCAGTGTGGCTTCTTGGGGCACCGCAACCCCCTCAGCCCCGGTTTATTTCCCACAAAGCATCGGTCGATCGATTCACCACCTACATCCGTGACTTTCTGGTATCCATTATTAAGCCAACACCAGTATTTGGTACTTTCTAAAACACATGGCTAATTATGAGGCACAAATTCAGCAATCTGCCATTAACCCCCGGTGAAAGCCTCCGCCCCTCCTCACATTAAAAAAATCAATTAAACAGTGATCTGTCATCCTGCTAATCAAACACATATTTTCTGGGTCCTTAATGTACGAGCTGGATGACAAGGCCCATTCCAAGCTGCTGTCGTTTGCTGCCGCATTTGCTGCCATCTTGATTAATGTTGGGGGTTGGGGGGGGTGGATTCAAGCAGTGTGAGTGCAGCAATGCAGCTGGCCTGACTGAGAGGGGACCCACAAACACTGCCCCATCCCCCCGCTGGACCGTCAACCCCCATCTGCTGGGCTCCTCGGGGGTCCGACTGGGGCCCTAATGTTCCACAGGGGGGCTGATGGCCCTGAACGGTTTGCAGGTCTCTCTCAATCAACGGCTCCTAGTGTTACGGACCCCGGGCTGAGAAACATCGCCCATCCCCCAGAAGCTGAAGGGTCACCATGGTAATGGTCCTCTGCATGACTTTGGTCGCTTATGGCCAGATTCATATTTTTTAGCTTTTTTTTCTCCGAAAGTTACGAAACCTCTGGCAAGTCCCTGGGGCCTGAGGTGTGTGTAGTGGGGGCCACTGATCCGCCAGCCAAGGGCTGTTATGGTGTGAAGGGGGGGAGGGGGGGGGGGCGATGACAGC
>JAODKF010000030.1:20841521-20861987 GCA_026779585.1 Mormyrus proboscirostris
GGGAGCGATTGCAGTGCCCGTGCGGCCTAAAGCCAGTGGCCAGGATGAAGATGAACGCGGGGAGCGATTGCAGTGCCTGTGCGGCCTAAAGCCAGAGGCCAGGATGAAGATGAACGCGGGGAGCGATTGCCGTGCCTGTGCGGCCTAAAGCCAGAGGCCAGGATGAAGATGAACGCGGGGAGCGATTGCAGTGCCTGTGCGGCCTAAAGCCAGTGGCCAGGATGAAGATGAACGCGGGGAGCGATTGCAGTGCCTGTGCGGCCCCCGCCCATCCACACCATCCAGACTTTCAGCGCTCTGCAAATTATAGAGACCATGTGTGCTGTTGTTTTGCAGGATGTCTTACTGGTTTAACTGAATTCCATTTGTCCATGTAAGTGGTACTAATAATGTCCTGCCAAGATTTTTTCTTCCCCAGCATCTCCTGGACGGTTGGGTACGGAGACGGCAAAGCTGTTTTCATTCTGCCATGAAAATGCAGCTGCTTCAGAGAGCAACACGTGAGACAAGAAGAGGAACTGAGGAGTTCTGATCTCTTGGAATGTACTGGATGACCGTAATTGCTGGAATCTATCAAACACACGTGATTGAATATCTGTAAGGGGATCATTGATAACAAAATTCAAATGATTTAGTTACACTTCTCAGGTTAAAGGTGTTCTGATTTGACTCTGGTTCAGGTTCTTCTCCATCCCATTAAGGTTTTGGGGGGGGCGGGGTGGTCTTCTTTATCACTCCAAACCTCCCTTAAAACATGCTGAGAGCTCGTAGCACACTCAGGATGTACTGATGTGCATCCAGAAGGACAGCCCCCCCCCCCACCAAGCCCTTAAGCAGGGATGAGTCTGTGTATCGGGGCTCAGGCACCAGGATTTTGGGATGTCCCCTGGGGGAGGCACCTGCTTAGCTTTCAGCTTTAACCATCGTCAGCTGAGAAAGCGATCTGCACCTTTAGTGAAAGTCTGGAGGAGACGGCAATGAAGACGGAAGGATGTGGGATGTGGGAGACGCCCCCCCCCCCCCCCAGACGGGGGATCCTCCATCGGAATATGCGGGCAGAGCAGGAGCGAGTGGCACGTCCACACTGCACTGCACCTGGATTCAGTGGAGCAGACCTCGGTGAGGCCTTGGTGAGCCTGGTCTTTGGTGCCCCACTGCACCCTAGCCGTGACCTCCTCCCATCCCCCTGATCCCAGGCTGCATCCCGCACTCCATCCGGTCCGGCGGTGGCTCCGCCCTCCTCCTGCAGATGCCGGGAGACGTGTCGGGCCGCGGCGAGAGTGGGGAGCAGATGGCAAACACATTTCGTGCATCATTTGTAAATTATTTCAAAATCTATTTATCTATTCCGGCGAGATTGCTGGAATGTGCATCTGCATTTTTATGTAATGGTTTCCATGTTGGGCTGCAGAGGCGGCCTGGGGGATTCGGGGGGAAAGTACAGAAAGCAAAGCAGCGCGAGAAGCGTCCTGTCAGAGTCGTGCTATACTGCCACTGCGAAGCGTCATCAGACCGCTGGGGGAACCGTGAGCCTATCGCAGTGAATTACTGTATTTAATGTATATCACAGCTTCCCCCGTAAGTGCTGCCCAGCACCAGAGTATAACTAATGAGGGAGCTGTACAGGGTTGGGGGGGGAGGGGTTATGTATTCAGTACATTGTGAGGACCAAATGTCCCCACAAAGTGAAAAAAGCCTGTTAGTTTGAAATTGCGGAGACTGTGATCAAAAAACTGAAATAGCCAATATGGTTCAGGTTAGGGCTGGGCAGGGGTTAAGGTCGTCATTGTTTGGATTAGGGATTTTCCCATAGAAATGAATGGACTGTCCCCCATAGACATATTAATATAAACATGTGTATGTCTGTGTGTCGAGCCGGTCTTCCGTTTCACGGCCCCGCTCCTGTACAGCAGGTCCCCTGTTCCACGCCACTGGTGCCCCATGAGCGCCGACCCCTGTCCTGCCCGTATCTACGGGCTGTTATCTCCGTTGGAAAGTGGACTTTGCTACCCGTCCGCCAACCCAGGCGGGTTTTTTTGCTTCGTTTTGTGATCCCACCGGGGGGCAACAACTGCCACATAAGTGGAGCGTAACGGCGTGACTTTCAGTGCCCCCCTCCCCGGTGCAGAAGATGGGGGGGGGGGGCGGGTAAACTTCCATTATGCGAGGCCTCCGATGCACGTGGCGACAGGGAGAATTAGCAGATCTTTAACTGATATCCCAGGTCCACCTGCACTGCTTGTCAGGATGACTTCGCTGTGATGGCTTGAGCAGACGGGACTGGTTGAGATTCCCAGGCTGGATGCATATCACCCCAAAAACATCCAAAAAACAAAATCCTATATATAGCGAGTTTATAGGCCACATAAATGCGATGTTTGCCTGAGGACCACTGTTCCCTGCTCTCTGCTCACTTTCAGGTGTTTCTGCTCTGCTTTTTACGACCCCCCCGAGCTTTCCCGGGAACGGAAGCAGAATGCCAGACGGGCTGTTCTCCGAAGGGAGCGCCAGTGTCCAAACGCTTTGTGGGAATCCACGCCTCACCTTGGGCCTGCACCGTCCCCGGAGAGTGAGCAGAAGTGAAGGCCTTCTGCATAAATAAATCCTCACCGTTTGCACAAGTAGCCCTCAGTGTGCCTGTAAAATGCCTTTAAAAAATTTTTCCAAGGTCTCTTTATAAATTAATGGGGGGGCAGTAATCGGAGGGAGGGGTTGAGGGGGAGGGACAGGTGCTGTGTATAATTGAGTAAGCAGGAATACCCTCTGGAGTTCCCCAGCTATCAGGACGGACCCTGCAGTCTTACTACAGCACTACATGCCTCCATATTACTGGGTCGGACCTTGCTGACTCACTGAGAACAGCCACCCCCTCCCCCGTGGGTAAGTGTGGAGACACATTGGCACCATCAGCACCCCCCCATGTCCCCCGCTGCTTTGCATTCTTTGTGGAGACGACAGGTCTCACACCAGGCAGGAAGGAGCTCACATTCACTCGCTTAGTCATCAGACTTAGTTAAGTGACGCCAGCAATTTAATTAACCTTTTTGTGGTCTTTCACAGGGACGGTGGTCCGCGGGTGATGACATGTTCATTAAGAGAGACGGGGAATGACATCATAGTCGTTAAAACGGCCGTATCCTTCACATGAGGTCACGCAGAGCATGCTGGGAATGAATTAGCCATGAGTTCATCAGCTGGGCTGGCGAAAACAAGCCGAACGGCACTTAAAACATGACAGGACATACGACCTGAAGAACGACAGCGTTAAAAACATGCCATAAAAAACAGACTGTTTTATTCATTTCACCACTTAATACAGAAACTGTTACACTGGTAGATTTGCCGTCATCACGATACACATCTTTTCACTTTAGCCAGGAAAAATGATATAACGGTATAACAGAACTGTAGCTAAAATAATGCTGCGAGTGAAATGGCGTACGAGAGTAAAACAGGGACCGGCGAGGCGGATGGCACAGGGACCGTGCGGACATTCCTCAAGCCAAATGGCTGATTCTGGGAGGTATGCTCTCCGCACTTAACGTCGGATTCCACGCTGCCAAAATAGTCTTTCTAAAATGCATGTTGCCATCTCTGTAAAACACTGCTCTTCAGGGAGAGACACACACGATAGAAGCCAACGACCTAATCGGTTCCATATCAGAGGTCCGACTCGACCGGCCAGGCCCACCGCCCACGCTTCCTCCATGTCAGGGATGGAGGCAAAGCAATTTTTCAAACAGACAATCGCAGAAAACAATGACATCACATATCAATTTAAGAAGAAACATTCAGGATCCTGAGCAGGAACAAGCGCAGCTTCCGCTTCGTTTACTGCATTCAGACGAATAACACTTAAGCTGGTTTGTATGCAGTGATGATCTGCAAGAGGCAACTCTTCCATCACCAAGACGCAGTAAGTAATACGAACAAAGCTTATATTGCCTCATCGGACCTTAACTGAGCTGATAAATAGTTTTTTTGGCTAATCTATTATTAATCTATTAATAATCTATTAATTCTGGCATGATTAAGAGTAGAAAAATGTTTAATAATGTTGGCACACCCCCAGAGAAAGATGCATTTCCTGTCTAACAGTCCACAGCAGAGGGCAATGTCATGTCAACGCATGGGTAGTATTTTCTAGTAAAGATAGAAACCCGGATGTTTATCGGCAGATTTGTCTCCAGCAGGAGGGTGATGCTACTTTGCATAGTTTTCTGCAGGTTGTGATACTTAAGGTCCAACATCACGGCCCTTCCAGGGATTCACGGGGTGATGTTTCCTTTGCACACTGCTCCCACCAGATCAACATGCTCAGTCAAAATGAACCCCCACGAGACCGTTGCCCATTTTCTATTCAAAACACAGTGGAGCCCCCTATAAATGAATGTATAATAAAACAGGCCGGGGCGTGTCCATCGCGGTGCGGGGTCGCACCTCACATCTCCAGGTGTATATAACCATGCTCCTGCGCTCTGATGTCGACGTGGGCACTGCTTCAGTGCCCCAAATCTATGCATAATTAACAGGTGGCTTTAATTTCAATGTAATCAAGCCATTTTTGGCTTACCCATAATGCTCCATACCTATAAATACGTGCAAGTCCGATGATTTCCCCTGGTACAGTAAGGCAAATCAAAGGTGCTGAAAGACGATTATATCCTTAGTTACGGAGGTACCGTGGAGCCATCAGGAACGAATAAATGCAGAGCGATACTTTAATTTGCAATTACTTACAACAAATTAAAATAAAAATATTTCAGAGCTGCTGACCACCCATTTTTGATTGGATCCACATGGTATCAGAAGAAAAGCACCTCGCTTGATATTTCCCCCCGATCGCACGGGAACCTTCGGTGGAATACCGTGGTCAAATCGCATGGCAGGGAAAAGGGCGGAGTACAGAACATTCTGGAAAAAAAGGGAGTCGGAGCTGTGGTCCTGGGTGGGGGACAAACCCGTGCTACCTTACCCAGGCGTCGAGGCCCTGGGGGGCTGGGCCCCTGCCCTAACGCCAGAGCAGCTGTGACCTCCGTCTCCGTCAGAACCCCACGGTCACTCCGGGCCCCTGTAAGCCCAGCCCCCCTCCCATCGTCCCTGAACGCCGGGAGTCAGCGGCGGAACAAGTCTGATTCGATTAAACGACACAAAAGTAAAACAATGAAGGAGACGAGGGCAGAGCTCCTGGGTCAGCCTGAGAAAGGGCTCTCACTAAGGATATATGTGGAGCTGAAATGCAGGCAAATGCGCTACGGCGGGGGGCTGTTTCTGCTCAAACCTGCCGCGAGACGGGAGCTTTCCTTGCTTAAATCGTTACTCTGTTTAATTTGATTAGAATGGCTCTAATGGGAGCCAGGACTGAATATTCCTAATCAAATCAGAGTAGGTCCCATCCGGTCTGGGCCCTGCGATAGTGGAGTAAGTGCTTTCTGTTTGCCAGTCAGAGGCTGAGCCGCGGTTAATAAAGGTTTGTGTTTGTGTGTGTGTGTGTGTGTGTGTGTGCGTGGGGCGGGGGGGGTGGCATAGGTTATGGTCACGTTCATTCAGCTACCGCAGAGTCCCTGTTTGCTGATTGGCTGGTGTTGTCTGAAGGCGGGAGTAGGAGCAAATTTCCAGAGGAAAATGGTAATGAATAATGCATGTGACAGAAGAGGATTTTTATCCATTTATTCATAAGTCCAGCACCATTAGAGGAGTGAAAGGGAAACAGTGGAGAGCCAATCCACGTAACCAACTCCTCAAAACATCAGAAATAAAAAAGGTACAAGAGGTGTGATTCTGTGATCTTCTGCCTTTTTGTCTGAAGGAGTAAAGCCGGACTAAAGCCAGAGTAAAACTGGAGTTAAGCCAGAGTAAAACCAGAGTAAAGAGTAGTCCTGTCAGAACTGGACCATGAGGGTCACATCCTGCCTGGTGTGTTGACCAGTTTGGCCAGCAATTTTAGATTTTTCTCTTTTAATGGATAACATAAGACAGGCTGATCATTTCATGCCCCTCCGCCTCCCCCTCCAGAACGAGGAGGCCAAGCCCTCACCTCCCACAGCCTCCGCACCCCCTGCATGTAAACAAGTGCCCAGATACGGAAGACAATAAAACGTCGTTATTTCCTCTCAGTCGTAAACGAGGCAATAAAAACGACAGCGTTTTGAGCGATGGAAAGGCGTCAGAGAGTGTGGGCATGTTTGGCCTGCGGCATGTGTGCGTGCGTGTCTGCGTGCGTATGTGTGTGCGCTTTTGCCTGGATGCTCTTAATAGACCATCGAGATACACACCACGTGGATTTGGATGCTTCACTCTCTGATGCAATCCCTCAAGCGCGCCGGACGAAATGAGGAATTTGCTTTTTTGGAAAATTGTGTGTTATTCCCGAGAAAAGATCTCCAATCTCTGCAACATCTCAAAAAGCCGTAGCGCAGCCAGGGCGCCCACAGAGTGTGCCAGACAGCTAAAACCATTAATATCACAGGAAGGACTGGAGATTCCCTGTTTATAAGTAAGAAAGTAGTTTTGGAAGTGATACTCGTGTCTACAGCAGGGCATGGGAGTTACAGCAGCATGAGGTCACCGGTACACCATGAGGGCACCCTGCACACTGTCCCCGTTTCATCACGTCAGCTTATGAGTTTGTCGCATGGGCTTCTCATTTACTAGCGACACGGCTCCCTGCGTTTATTGGCCTCCGATCCCTGACCGATGGTGGTGCTCATTTAATTATTTTATTATTTGTTTGATTTGCATGTCTCCCTCTTTTTTTTGTGGGGGGGGGGAGGGAGGGAGGTAGCCCCCTGCTGAGCTAAATGGAGTTTTACAGTTTTTGGTTAAAATGGCGTAACATTTTATGAGGTGAGACGCGGAGTCCACTCTCTACCTGAGAAAATGACAAGTGGGAGCCCCCCTCCCCTTCTCTGCAGGTTCCACATGGCTCCGCTAGATGATGTGGCATGTTCTCCAGGAATGCACCATGCTCTGTGTGACAACAGCCTTCTGTGAACAGGAGGACCAAGAGTGGATCCTTCACGTGACACGGGGTCGCCTATTGCACGCTTAGGATGTTTCTGTGGTGTTTCTCTGGTGTCGAGGCCTAGGCTGGCACAAGCTCTCTTCCAGCAGAGGCCGCAGCCCTAGCACACACCCTCTCACTCTCTCTCACTCTATGTCACACTCTTCTATAGCACTCATACTCTCTCACACTCTCATATACGCTCACTCTGTGTCACACTCACATTTCCTGTCACACTCTTTCACACTTTCACTTCCTGTCACTCCGTCACACTCTCTCCTACTGTCTTGCATTCTTTCCTGCAATCTCTTGCATGCCGTCTCAGTCCCAAGAGATTAAAATAATAATTCTCTCTTCCATATCTCCTCTGAGCTTGTCACCCTTTGACAAGAAGCTGAATTTGCTTCTAAATTCGAACCCATTCAGCTTTGCTGCTTGACCTCAGTCAACCCCCACCCCCCCAGGTGCCCAGGTGCTGGGCGACCACAGAAGGCTGAGAGTCTTAACCTTCCTCAATCTGTCGGCAGGCTCTCGCTTATGACCCTCAAACCTAGAAACCAGTAGTGTGTAACGTGTGAGAATAGAACGGCAGCCTTCACCAAATGACTGACTGACTCACCTGGGAAATGCCCCATTTTGCATTTTATGTGTTTGTTAAAAATTTGATTTTTGGTTTTATATGAAAGCTGTCACAATCAGATGTATGTATCTGTGGCATTTGGTAAAGGGGGCTGATAATTCACAGACTGACTTTGGTCATGTGTATGCGTGCTGAGATGACCCCCACCTGTAACACGCCAGTGTGTCAGAGAGCAGCGGTAACATGATAACAGCACGGATTGCCCTTCTTAGCGTGATCTTATGCCTACCATCAATCAGCAGCTATTAGCACGGTACACGCGTGACCAGAGCAGACCAAGCCCGGCCCAAGGAATTCGATTCAGGTGCTGCCCTGCTCACCCCGGGGGCTGCCGTCGATTCCGAATAAGTCTCAGGTTTCATCGTGCCTTCAAAGGTCCGCCCCCAGTACGCAACGGGAGCCGCCCGCCCCCGTGCAAAAGAAGTGGATTATGTTGCAGGGGTTAACGAGGCCTACTCTGCAGCCTCCCCCCCACCCAGACTCCCCAATCATTCCGGAAATGAAATTAGGGTGCGGGTGGGGGGCTTCGTCTCTTTCGGACGGCATCCGAGGTGCCCCGGGAAGTGTGTAAGCGTGTAGATCCAGGGCATTGCAGCATACTACTATAACGGCCTTTTGTTGGTGCAACATGAGGAATATTGATGTCATGTGTAAAGTTTACACCATGTGTAATGTAATAACAAGGGTCAGGCCACAGCGGGACACAAAACGAACAAGAGAAATAATGTGATTTACATCCAGACTGCAGATAACAACACACCAATGTAAATGGAAGTTTATAGAGCTTGTAAAAGAGTTTTGGGGTCACCCTCCGCCTCGCTCTGAGGACACTGGCGTCACAGATATGGTGGTTGGTCTAAATAAAAAACCCAAAATCAAGTATTAGTAGGTATCCAACACTAAGGAATGATATAAGAGGCAAGTGGAGTGAAGAGGTCTCACTGAAGCGGTCCGGATTGATTTCTATGAGCCTGGCACCTTCTGGTAGCGATAACGCGGTGAAATCCTGCAGGTTACCAGGACATCCACATGCCTGCAGAACTTCTCCCACTGGCTGCACCAGCCAGCAAACACCAATGACGTTCATACCTTCTGGGGGGGTTAATTCCTTTGTGACAGAAAGGGCAATGGCCCCTAGGCTGGTCCAGCTGGAGCAGCCACACGAGCTAGGGGGGGAGAGGGGGCTGGACAAACACTAGACCAGGCTCAGATTCAAAATTTGACCCACCTGCCAATCACAAATTCCCAAAATTGACTGCAGGTTTCCACGGCAGACAGGAGTCAAGAATGTGGTCGAGCAGTTGGCATGTGACCGGCGGTGTGTCTAGACTGAAAGAGCACACCACCTTAAAACCGTGACCTGCCCCCTAATCACCAATAAAAACTAATCTGCTCTTTTCTGAACTTTCTGAAAGGGAAAGATGGTGTTATGGAGAAAAGGAAACCGCAGATCTGCACCAGCATTTTTTAATGAATAGTTATAGAGAGTGTGGCCCAGGGAAAGCCTGCTGATAGACATGTACTGTCCATACACATCTGCAAAGCTACCTGCCTATTGAATCGCGGCATTTTATGGAATTAATGCTCTCCAATCTGAACATTGAAGCTTTTTAAAAGCAGAGGAGGCCATGTAAGATATCCTCCACGTCGATGTGATGGCTGTTTTCGAGGTTTGCTGATCTATGGGTCCCGGCGCTCCTGAAGTCCCAAAAGGTCCCGTTAGCAACTTGCATAGTTGGACCTAATCAGTTGCATGGTTTTAACTATGCAAGTTGCTAATGCAGTTAGCGCCTATGCTTCAGGGAAACGCACCCTTGGTCACCTTTCCCATTCTAAAAGCATTTGTACAGTGTAAACTAGCAGTATCCAAATAGCCCTCAGTTCTCCTGTCCCACAAGCATCGGGAGACCAAGATGCCCATGTTTCAGAATCAGTCACATGCCTCTGAGTTCATCAGCTTGTTGGAATAACAAGCCCGAGCTATTGTGGTTACGATGCCAATTTATATGTCTCCGAGCTTTTGTCAAAATATGAAACCCTTGTACTTCAGATAAATCATTTACAAGAAGGCTGTGCATGGATGGAGAGGTCATCCAGTCTGTTTCCAGCAGCAGGGAACCGGAGAGAGGCTGATCTTGACTTAGCCTTAAAGTGCCATTAGCTCTGCTCTGAGGGAGACAGTCACACAGAGAAGCCTGTCATGTCTTTAATGATGCTCCCTCTGACTGGTCCGGCCTGAGAATCACAGCTGATGTGCATTAACGCCAAAGCCAGAATTAAAGGGTCCAACACACTTATTACAGGTTTTTTTTTTTTTGCTCACATCTTGTTGCGAGGGTGAGTCACGGGCCGTCATTCAGAATCCCACACTTTCACAGGACGAGCCTGGAAGCCGCGCAGAATTCCATTAATTTTACACAGTCTCAGTGGAGCACAGAAACCAAACATTTAGCAGTAATTCAAACCCCTCGATCCTCCTCTTCCCAGAGCTCTTGGCCACGAGTTTCTAACATGATCAGGCTGAATGGATCCCAACAAGTACATGCAAACGCAAGGCCGTGTTACACATTTGAAAAGAGGAGATGAGTGCTTGTTCAAAAAAAAAAAAAAAAAAAAAAGAATGCGATTCCAGAAGCTTCTGAAGGAGTCGGAAAAGCGTCCCAGACTGGGGAGCCGGGAGCCTGATTAGCATTTCGATTAGCCTGGCTAATTTCTGCATGGCCGCCTCACCCAGCTGACTCTGGCTCATTTTGTTCTCTGTGTGTGTTCCTGATTCGGCGAACCTGCTGTTTATCAATGTGGTACGTCAGATGCAGGTGGACAGAGCGATTACAGCCCCAGGACCGAGTTTCCTGCCCACGCAAGCACCCGGTTCCATTCACATCCAATAACATGCACAGGCTGCACCGCCCGCGATCCGGCCCTGCCCTTATGCTCACTGGGGGGGGTCACGGCGGCTGCCGAGACGGACCACAGTTTGCTTGCTACCGTTGGCGTGGAGCCTGTATTTACATGTGACACCTGGAACATGTTCTAGAGGGCCTTAGTTCATATGGGATGTCCTGCAGAGAACCAAAGCCACCTGGGGGACCTCGGGCACTAAGACATCGCAGAGTTGTCATGGTAACCTGGGATGCATGATTTGCGGACGTATGATCCAGTAGGTTGGGGTCACGGTCACCCGTCAGGCTCTTCAAATGCTAGGTGTGTGCACGGTTCCTCACATGTGCCCTGGTTCTGCTGCTCGAGGATGTTCTGGATCCCTTCAGAAGACAGAGGACTCAACACCACATGCCTGCTTTTCGTCGTGTGTCAGTGAACACGCTAGTGGGGGCCAGCCAGGTGCTCCTCCACACACGTGTTTAAAAACAGCACCTGCCAATTAACGATCTCACCGGATATAAATCAGAAAAAGGGGAAGTGGACCCATCCGGCCCATCGACACAATCCCCCCCACCTTCCCACCCCCTCCAGGACCAGAGTGACCCTGTTTTAAAGAATGGGAGTTTTCGCTTCAGCCGGAGCTTGATGCGTTTCCAGAACAGATTTCGAAACGATTTTGCAATTTTTCAAAGGCATATTTCCACTGCCAGCTGAGTTTCAGACATGCAGTTAGATGTGCTGCTGCTGCGCAGACGCTGCCTCTAGCCACGAATCCCTCTGCATTTGGGTCATTAAGGGCTGCGTGCTTATTGTGACACAGAGAGATTTGAGAAACACTCAGAGACTCTCTACAGAATAACTCAGCGATTGTTTCCCACCTTTTGTTACTTCTGATGACTGCAATTAATCAAAATAAGAGGACAGAAAACAGGTCACACTTTGCTTAATAATATTTTATTACATTGACCGTCACCACACAGACACGTTTCAGCGTAATGCCTTCCTCAGTCTTATACTGTTATATTAATTCCTCATTGTAATCAGCACTCTGATACTTTATTATATTAATAGGAGTGAAGCCCATTTTTTCTGTACTATAATTAATGAAAACTCACAGGAAATAAGTTGTGAAGATGAGGCTTTGATTACAGCCAGGAATCCCCCAATCTGTAAACTCCGGGGGCAGGGTGATCCCAACAGAGACCTGGTGACATCATAGGGACATGTGACACGTGGAATCCCCCACTCCCAGGCTCCAAACACCTTGCAGAGCCAGACTCGTGATTCCTAGGGCTCCACTCAAAAGTCACTCCCTCTATGCTACTATAGTGACTATTTCAGACCAAGAGGTGGCCCCCAAGCCTTAGGGTTTGAGTGATGGTAAACAACGCCACTCCCAGCAGAAGCTGTCACCAAGCCATTACCAAGGCCCCACAAGCCCAAGCCCCACACACATACCTCACATGCCTGGTCCCACACGCCTGGACCCCACACACACACACCCAGGCCCCACACACATACCCGGGCTTCACTGAGCCCGACGGTGTTCGCGTCTGCGATTGCCGGCCCGGACGGTCAGCCTGCCGCTTTGCTGCCTGGATCAGCAGCACGCCCCTTTCCCGGGACGCGCCTGGCCCTTAAAGGGGCCAGGTCCATTTGGAACTCCATTCCCTGGGTCTCTAAGTTCCGGAAGCGGACAGCACCCCCGTGGTTCCTGTGCCAGCAGTTCCTGCGCTGCCCCCTGGGGTTCCTGTGCTGGCCATTCCTGCGCTGCCCCCATGGTTCCTGTGCCTGCGGTTCCTGCAGCTTTGCCCCTCGTGGTTCCAGTGTCTGCAGCTTCTTCCCCGTGGTTCCTCCAGCGCCTCCTGCTCCTGCCGCACCCCCAGAGGTCCCTCCTGCTCCTGCGTCGCTCCCACCAGAGGTCCCTCCTGCTTCATCAGCCCCTCAGGTTCCTGTGCCAGGGGCACCCAAGATGCCATTCGAGGCTCCTGTCCTGCCGGACCGATGCTCCTCCCTCCCTAGTGGAATCGGAGGAGGAGCTGGAGTGGGACCCCTCAGGGATCTCCCTGACTGCCCCCAGACCTCTCCCAATGACTTCCCCTGTGACCTCCCCCGTAACTCCACCACCGTCACCCCAGTGTGACAGACCCCGGCCAGGTCCCCGCTTCTCAGTCTCCCGGAAAGAGAGGGGACACCTGCGCTAGGGCCGGGTCCCGCCCGCCCTCCCCCCTGGCTCACCTGCAGTTCCCCTGGCTGCGGCTCTCGGTCGCCTATGGTCCGCCTGGCTTCGGCTCGTTGGCCGCCTCTGGTCTCTTGCTGACTGCCTCCAGTCCTGCCTCCGACGCTTCGTAGGTTCGACTGCGGGTCCTCCGGCGCCTTCGGCTGCTACATCTCTTGCTCCCTCCTGCCCTTTGCCTGGGTCCCCTTCGCCTTCCTCCTCACCCCCTCCATCAGTCCCACTGCCTTCTTCTTTGGCCCCGTCATTGTTCCCTCTTGCTCCCTCCTCGCGCTTGCAGAGGGTCCCTCCAGCTTTGGCCTCACGGTCGCCTGCTGCCCCTGCGGCTTCCGCCCCTCACCTGACGGGGTTCCCTCCGGCTCCCCATTTCCCCCGCCCTTTGCCTCCTTGCCCCCTGCCTTTGTGCACCCTGTGTTCACCCCCGGTTCCTCTGTGCCTTTTAGCCACTTTGTGCCCTCTGTGTCTGCTCCTCGTCCTCCTGCTTCTCCTTCGTTCACTTCTGGCCCCTTCGTTCCACCTGTTGGTGTTCCCCCTGTGTCTCCGGTGTTGTCACTGTGCCTGTTTGCTTTTCCTGTGATTTGTCGGTTGTTGTGAGAGTTGCTGTCACTGTGTCTGTTCTGCGTGTCTGTCTTGTTCCCTGTGCGCTGTTGATGTGGTTTTGCTCTTGTCTTTTCAGTTTGTGTCCCCAGTCCATGTCGCTTCGCGCGCTTTTGGGGGGGGTTCTGTCATATCCCGATCGTCTGCTCCTCTCATGTGTCACGCCCCCTCATCAACCCCGTGTGGAATCCCCGTGTTCATCAGCTGTTTTGAGTTGTCTTTATTAGTTTTACATATTTAAGTCCACATCAGCTTGTTTCCCTAGTTCTGTCATTGTAGTGTTGTGAAGCGTCTATGCCTTATGCCCTTTCAATATCTCATTAAAACCCTTTATTTTACCCCGTATTTATCTCCTTTACCTGTTTCCCTGGTCCGTGCTCCCATGGTCAAGACATTAGATGTTTACACTACGAACTGTCGTTTGGATGGCTAATCAGACACACATGCTTTCCGATGTCCTGCTCGGATCACGAGAATCTCGTGGCTGTGGCTGTCACTGTCAGCTCCCCCATTAGAGCCTCACTTTTCCATTGGCTGCTCTAAATTACGTTAATATTATGTGGGATTTTTAATGAGCTGCTCTTCACCAGGGCACTGTGCCCCATCCTTATTGGAGGGCTGGTGGTGAGCAGACGCCTCTCACTTCATGCTGTTCTGGAAGGTTCCTCTCTCACCAACCTGGAACTTATCAGTGACCGTATCATGTACACAGCTTACTGTGCCTAACATGGATTGCTTTATTTCACTGTTTAGGCATAAGCGGCATTACGTCAGACAGGGGGATATTAAAGGCACGATAGGGGGACACAGTGTCACCCCAAAACGTCGTTGCGGGCTGACAGTGTGCCGCGCTGTTTGGACACAGTTTACCCATGAATCACCACTGGGCACGGTCGCGGGTGAACGCTATTCTTGTCCCCTGTTCCTTTTTCAGAGAAATCTCACTATGGGAAATATTTTCAGGGCTGAAGTCCTTCCAAAGAAAGCAGTGAGACTGGGAAAAAATTCCAGTGAATGTGATTAATTAATTAAATTTGCGCGGCGCAAGCGAGAGTGAGGGTCATTTGATGATTCCTGACTTTCCGACGGGAGGTATGAGGGGCCCGAACAGAGAGGGAGCTCTCCAGGGGCTGGGGTCAGACTGTCCCCGGGAAGGATGCCGGAGAGGTCAGAGAACCATTCAGTGTCGATCACTAATGGAAGGGAGCTGAGTGGAGAACAACAGGAGGGACCTTCCCTGAGGTGTCACCCCGATGGGGACACGAGTGCAAAATTATAAAAGTGACAAGAGTGTGAAAATAGGCAGCCGGTCGATTCACAGTTTCTTCTGAACATAGCGAGTTGGATGTAAACAGTCGATAAAACCGGACAGTCATTGGCCGTGATTTATGCTGCCCCCCCCCCCCCAAAAGCACCGTGAAGATCTCCCTGTTGACTGACGGTGCACAGATTCTGACATGTAATGGACACATCTGTGTGTTAATCAGTACAGAGGCGGGGGCAGCCACCATGTCCAAGCGCAGAGCGCCGCGTTCCAGACAGACTCCCTTAACCCCCCCCAGGTTTTGGCTGCAGGGGTGGGGAGGGGGGGGTAGGAGGGCGTCTGGTGAGCACATGTTACGGGCTCCACTGTGAGTGCCAGCAGAACCTGTGGACACGCCTCCGTTAACATGGTTAGCATTCTGCATCGAAGGCGGAATTCAGTGACATGTGGATGCACAGCTCAGTCTGGAACTACTTTGCATAATAATAATAAAAATGGGCTCTATAAGTAATGATTAGCCCAGCGGCTGAATGAAGCCCTTTCACACTAGTGCCATTACACAGTCATTGGGAGACAGGAAACCTAATCTGCAGAGTGGTCATCTCCCTGATCCCCCACTAACCCCACCCCATCCCAACCGGGTACACAGAGGGACCACCTGATTTTTAGGGGGGCCGTGCCAGAGCAGTGCAGCCCAACCCATAATGCAGCAGCGCGTGCAAGAAAGGCGGGATTCCGGAGCACTGTCCGGTCTCGTAACTTGATCGCTACGCTGTCCCAAGAGGGGCATCCCTAAGGTTCCCACCCTCGCCCTAATGCTAAAGCATCCTCCCGCATGCTGTACACAGGAAAGGCTTCAGCGGCTTTACCTGCAGATACAGGCACCGAACCAGAACAGAACCGAACAGCGATACTTCATTTAGCCTCAAGAGGAAACCCTTGAGTGGCCCTGGGGCAACCGGGGTTAAGGGCCTGGCCTAAGGGCACAACGGTTACATCAGTCTTTCGGCCCCAGGATTTGAACCGGTGACCTTCTGATCACAGGCAACAAGTCTGAAGCCACTGAGCCACACAGCGCCTCCCAGAAATCTGCCGGTCAGCTTGGGACACAGAGAGGATACAGTGTTTACATCCCAGCCCACTGGCGTCAGACCTGCACTGAGCTCTTATCAGCAGAGAGGACCTCAGCGCCATACGCTTCCCGGTAAGCAGGCTCCCACGGGGTGCCTTTCGGATGATGGGAGGGGCGCTTGGGAGGGGTGCGCTGGCTCTGTTCACATCCACGACACGACCGCGATCTGTCTACTGGGAGGCCGCTGTGACGGGCGAAGAGAGCAGGGGATTCGCTTTTCAGAGCGGCTTGCACCGGCTCGTGCTCCAAATCTGCCAGGTGATAAATTATATTCCCGCTCTCCGGCGAGACTGATAATTCTGCTGATAAGGCCCTACACATGTACAGCCCGTTATTTAACTACATCAATAACCATCTGCACATGTATCCGTAGCAGCAAAAAAAACTTTTATCTTTGCCTCAGGATTCCTGGCAAATCCACACACTTTATCACAAACTCCACCAAAAATGTGTTTTCAGTTTAGATGAAGAAGCAGAATGAAGACAGCGTAGGAATGGAGGATTAATAAAATATCACGCTGGAAAGCATCTGCTGTTTAAAAAGCAGTGGGGCACTTGAGCTGTGTGATAAACCGGCGATGATTATTAAGTGCCGAAATATCCAGTCGCTGGGATCCGGTGCACGCCGTGAACACCAGCTGCTGGTAAAGAGATCAGAACGTCCTGGATGTGCATGTGGTGGAGCCGGACCACCTCTGACCCAGAGCAGCCAGAGGAGGGGTCACTACGGAAACCAAAAAGCACCGAAGCAAAAAATCTGACTACAGGACAGCAGCTTTGAAGATGGGACGTATTAGGAACTTTACTGCTCCAGAATGCATACCTTTACATGACGCTGATATGCAGCATAAATGGGATCTGAGCGCAGAGTGTTGTTTCCAAGCATGGAGTGCACATTTTAAGTCACGGTGTTGTTTTAAGTGTAAACTTAGCCAATCGGCTGGTGTTTTTCTTTGTCACCAGTTGTGTTTATATAGGTTTCAATGTGCACTAAGAGCCAGCTACTTTGACGGCCTCTGGCCCTCACAAGCCATCTCCTCATACAGCATAACCTTTCATCTCCATTTTCCAACAAATGTGAAGAAGACGTGTGTTTTTGTCATGGCCGGAGGGGGGAGGTTTTGACCCCAGGGATTTTGTAAGTACCAGAATGTGCCAAAAGTTGACAACAAAACTTTCCAACATAATGCTCTCAACGTCATAACAACATGTCAGGTCTCAGAGGCTAAGCGGTCCGATCCCAGCAGTGCATGTGCGAGGAGAACTTTCTGGAAGTTCAGAGACTTCAAGCACACCTAGAGACACTTATCTGCTGTTTCAGTGGGATCGTTTGTTTCCTCCGGATTAAAAATGCAGCGTTCTGCAGCCAGCCTATGCTTTTAACAGTTTCTGTCATGATAAGTATGATTAATTACAATCCTGTGATGCCGTTCTGGGGAAAGATTTTACTGTTTGGCTGCGATGGGCCCCCACTGCAGGAATGTAACACCCGCCTAGATGCCGCTATTAATATCGCCATGGCAGCCGTGATCTTCATTAAATTTTACACCACGTCCTTTCAATCGCTGCCATCCATTTAATGCCTTTGTTTTGAAGTGTTCCCCCTAAACTGTAGCAGTTTCTTAAAAATCCAACAAGGGCCTCTCGCTGAATTCTGGGAAAAAAAATAAAAGAATGATAAAACCGTGTGTTTTCACGTGCCGCCGTGGGCCGCCTCTAAGTGTTTTCATTCCGAATTAGAGATATTGTAAAAGTGTTTGGGCCAGCAGAAACCTGAGAGAGGGAGCTCTGCCAAGAACATATATAGGCTGGAAAGAGCCGCCGTCCAGCGGCCTGTCCCGTTAAGGGGGGGGGGGGGGTGCAGATTACTGCATGACATCAAGCTCTAAAATCTACCCGTCAGTTTGAATAATCTCATTGATTTCTGGGCCCGGGCATCGTTAAGTTCAAGCTGCTCGCACGTTCGTGGAAGGCGAGCAATCTGGAGGTCTGATTTGGGGTGCCGCGGTCTCAGATGGGCCCCGCTTTTACAAGCACGCGTAGCAATGAGCCGAGCCGAGCCGAGCCGAGCCGAGCCTCGTGGGCCAGCCGGGGCCCCCTGGGGGCCGGAGGGAGGAACGCAGGTGCTGTGTATTTATGACGCAGTGTCACAAAGCTACACAGCATATGTTATGTAGGAATAGGACTTCGGTTTTTTGGGCACCTCCTTTGACGGCTTGTGGTAGCATGTAGCATGTAGCGCAGCCCCCTCCGCCCCTCTACCACCATAACCGAGCGCCGTTATCAACAACACAAAACAGGCAAATCCTGAGACCCTGTGACCCCGACCCCTCCAGACGGCCGCCTCAGAATTCCCATGCCAACAGGAAGGGATCATCCTATAACTAATTAGATGTTACAATGCGTGACTATTAACCATTTTTTTCAAAGAGGATGGTGTATCAGCGCATCGGTTTCTGCCCCAATGTCACTCTCTGCGTTTATTGGGCCCCACCCTCGCCGTGAGCATCCCCTCAGAGCCACATTCTGGAGAGGATAGGGGTCCGCGCAGCGTTCCCAACCCCGATGTTGGCGACGGCCATGTCCACGACGGCCATGTCCACGACAGCCCTGTGACGACTTTAAAATGTTCCGGAAAGCGCTTAATCTACATGATAGGACTGGATGAAGCCCAGACAATGACGTCGTCAGATGTGAAAGAAAAACAGATTCTACTAACAGCTGCAAAATAAAGGTGCAATTATGATCATTAATAGCGACTCGACAAGCACAAGCAAAGCGGGGCCTGATAAGTGGGCCTCGCCGAACCCTCGGCCTCTGAAAACAGCATGATTATCGTATTATATGCAGGCTTCTCCTACCACCCCGGCAGCTTCCTGCTTTCTGCCCTCAGCTAGCTTAGGCTAACAGCGTGACCATGTAACCGTAGGGCCAGGACCTCAAAGCACCATTGCAATCATTTCATCATCTTTCATTTTTTCTGCGCTGGCTCATCAGGGCATCCTGAAGATCTTCCCGGCCACTTGCCCCACACTGATTGCACTATAGCTGTATCCAGACACCACACCATCTAAAAGGACCCACACTTGACACCTGCAGGTCGAAGAGAATGAGACACGAGGCCAAAATAAACAGACATTAGAAAACTGAGAATAAACAGGTGTGAGGGCATAAAAGCAGACCATAAAGCGGCAGGTCGGCCGGGCGTTGGCACCTCGCACCTTAGCATGAGCTCATCCAGGGGAACTGGCTTACTGGATCCATTTAGCGCACTGAGCCCATCACAAACAAAGCAGCAGGAGATGCTTTTCATGATTCCCATGAAGACTGCTCTTACATAGCCATTATCCTGTTAGAACGCAAATGGGGGGGTATGGTGTAGCCATGATGTCATCCGCAGCCCCCCTCAAAGCGTTTAATGCCGCCTTATCACCGACGCTGCGGGATAAGGGCTGGCGCGCCGCAAGAGGTGACCACATGACCGGTGCTGACCAATCAGTGGCCTTTTTAAAACTACTGGAGTGGAACAGTGTGAGCAGCAGCTGGACCGGGGCATGGGGGAGGTCACACTCCTGCAGTGTGTGGGGGGGGGGGCTTCCGTGCTCTGGAAAGGCACAGCTAGTCGGTGTAGCTTCCCTGCTGAGCTGGGGGGAAATATTAACTCAGATAGAGAGGCTTTCTGACTTTAAGCTTCTGCAGCCCAGCAGCCAGAGGTACCTTCATACTCACATCTGCTCCTGCTTCCTAATTAGCACCGGAGAAATAAAACTTACTCAGATACAAGGGTGACCACGCAGCGGTCCTCCACACTGCCGCTGCGGACTGATGTTTCTCCCCAGTGACCCTCAGCACCAGATTAGCCACCACATGGTCCGTGTCCAGATTGGTTTACTGCCTCTGGGGCTTTTCTGCTTCAGTGTGCTCCCTTTCGGATTTCCGTACAGTGTAAAGCTCAAATGTAAGGCTACCGGGCCAAACAGATTTTAGTGGAGGAGCAGAGTGTGCACTGTGTGTATGAAACGGCTCTGTGGTTATACAGTCTCCCCAGGAAAATACAGCTTCGACACACGTGCACCACACTCGCAAGGATTCGCGAGGATGGGGAGACCACCTGCTGTACTTTGGCATGCCGGATATTCATCCATTGTCAGTTAGCTGCTAGTGGGACAAAAGAAACGAGGTACAGATGGCCCTTGCTGATGTTTTTGTTTCATTTGGATATGCAGGTGGCCCAGGAGCTGCCTGATCATCAGTGTAAACCCCCACCCCAGAAATCACCCCTGCACACATCCACACAAACTCCCCAGGAGCTCAGGAGCAGCCAAACCAGGGTGCCGGGGGGGGGGGTCAGTGCACCAGCAGGGTGCAGGTAATGGGACAGCAGCTAACGAGGGAGAAAGACCGCTCTGCAGATCAACGAGTGCACATCTCCCAGACACTGAAGCTAATCGGAGGGGGGGGCACTGAAGAGTAACAGTGCCGGGGTATCTCACCATACCTCCTTCAGGTGGCATTCATTACTGACACCATGAGCATCTCTCTCTCTCTCACACACACACACAGGTACACATGCGCACACAGCATCAGGTCGGAGGAATCCCACAAAGTGGAGGAGCAAGAGGAAAAGGAGAGGAGGATGCTGTTCAACCAAATAGTTACTTCAGCATTAGTTCAAATACAAGAACTCGTGGCCATAGGTGGAAATTAGTGG
>JAODKF010000030.1:20866105-20878155 GCA_026779585.1 Mormyrus proboscirostris
GGGGGGTGTTCTGGAATGGGAGGGGTGTGGAGAGTAGGGCCTAATAATAGCAAGTTATTGTGGAAAATATACCCTCACTGTGAATATTTAACAAGAGGCATTCTGTCCCTGCACCTGTTTTCTGACAAAGTAAACAAGAGCTGCTCTCCGTGGGACTTTAAGGGCCTGACTCATCGCCCCGCCTGGCATGCCCATCTCCCCACTCCACCCAGCGTGCCCAGCTCACCGCCCTGCCTGGTGTGCCCGCTTCACCTCACCACCCGGCCGGATGTGCCCACCTCACCGCTCAGCCCAATGCCCCCATCCCATGTGCCTGCCTCACCTCACTGCCCCACATGCCGTTTCCATAGGCCCAGCTGGGAAACACTGTCAGCTCTGCAACATGGGAAGGAGCTGCCACAGTTATCGGCCTCCCAGAGATCTCTCGCTGTTACGTTACTGGCCATTGATCATTACCTGATGGGTGGAACCAGTTAGTTATTTAGCTTGATCTGCCACGCTGGTCTGCTCCCCTCCTTCCAGGACCTCACTAGCAACTGCGCTGCATGCAGGGTCAGACTTCCGGTGGGATGATCTCACATTTCATCTGAGCTGCCTCTGAAGGTCGTCTGTATGGTCGGGCAGCAGGTCAGTGATCAAAAAAATTCTGCTCATCCCAAGCTGAAGGTTATTTATACTGATGTGTCGCTTTCTTTCTTCATCCAGTCAGGTGTTATCCTGCGTGTCACAAAGTGCCCAGAAGGCCCCCTGCACCCTAAGCTACAACCTCTATACTGACCCTCTCACTGGATGAAAACACAGCTGTATACAACTTATTGATATTTCACCAAAATTGCTTGAAACCAAACTGAACAATCATCACATTTTATCTGATAGTTTTACTTATCTAGCAGACATTTTTATCCAAAACAACATATATTTGAGAAAGCAGGATCAGCTTCAAGGTCTTGCCCAGTGGCCCAGTACTAACATTACTCTGCTGACTCTGGGGTATTCTATACTCTTTTGCAAATATCTTGAGGGTGGGGGATTTGGTGGCTAAAAGAGACAGCTCACAGTGGATACAGAGGGGTGTGGGCCCTGTGATCCGTGACGTGCTTCACAATACTGTAACATCCCCAAAGCAGGCGCCTCAGGGGTGAATTGTTCTGAAGGTCTGCGTGACAGTCAGCTCCATTGCCAGCCCACTGCCTCCTGTCAAGTGGCACAGAGTTACAGCCACAGAGGAGAAAGGTTTAATGCCTGTTTAGTGGCTGTTGATGTGAAACTGCATCCCAGGTGCTCGTGTGTGCTGGGGCGGGGGGGGGGGTAGGAGGCCCTGTGATCAGACAGGTGCGGCCGTGTGCCGATGTGCCGGAGAGCAGGTTGGCAGCCATCAAACGCCACGCGGCGTGTTTGCCCAGGACCCTGTGCTAATTTATGGGGCCATAAAAAGCACATAGAGCCGCTATTAAACCTTTGATAGATCAGGGCGCATTTACAATAATGCGGCGTAACACCAGCCGGCCCCGGGGGGGGCATCAGCGCTGGTTTTACGAGGGCCCGTTACGTGCTAATGAATTACGGTGGGAAAATGCGCTGGTGAGCCCGCTGGGGCGCGGCAGGTGGGCCGGCCAGTGGACGCAATGATTACCGGTGTGATGATGACTTCACCGCCGCGCAGTGCTGTTATGGGGGGGTAAGCGTGTGTCCTCGGATAAACGACGTCAACATTCCTCCCGCCGGTATCTCACCTGGCTGCTCGCGGGAGACTCGTCACTCCTGCTGTGATAGAGGTGTGCAAATATGCAGCGACTGTTTTCTATGTCCATGTAGCTAAAGCGCTTAGCCAGAGGAGCGGACCGGAACCAAATCTGCAGTTGATGCATCGAACATGTGGAAGCAGAAAGTGCATCGCATTTACAGTCACATTTATATTCACGCTTAATCTGGTGCGACGCAAACTGCACTACCAGTTACTTGAGGAAGTCTTCTGTAGACCAACAGATTTATCTGTAGCAAAAAAAAAATCACTTATCCAGAAATGTGTGTTTACCGTTACACTCAAGGGAAAGGCCACAACTCAGTCCTCAGATATGGGTTGGTTTGCAAGTCTGAGATCTTGACCGACCGCTGGTTTAAGCAGAAGTTTAAGTGGATTACCTTGTGGGCACTTGGTTTTTTTTGGTGGGATTTCTCAGTGAGCAGCCTGCCAGGCCCAGGGATGTCAGGCAGCGTCTCTGACATCAGCCCCACAAGCTGCCACCCTCCGAATGCCGCCAATAGTGCAGCAAATTCGCTGAATTTTATTCCCAGCATATTTGATTATTCTCGTTCAGACGTTTTGCCTGAAATCGTACAGGAAAATGGAGCCCACAAAGGCAATTATGGTCCATTTGGGGCCATTCCAACTCCCCGAAAAGCTCGAGGTCTGATTATGCGCTGACTTAATGTCCTCCAACTGTCCAGCATTTGATGGATATTAGCTTCCCATGTATTTATTTAATGTTAAATAAGAACTTGCATCCTGTACTTGGATACCATCCAGCAGAGTTGTGCCAAACAATGTTCTACGGACTCCGTTATGCCTCCGAGTGTCTCCAAATTTTTATTTTATGATTTGATTTCATTTTGCTCTCGTGTTCATAGATACGCTGCATCATACCTAATGGACCAAGCCTTTTCCAGTGAGACCACCGTGGGGCTTCGCCATGGCTACGCACGGCCTCACAAACACATGCGCCCATGTAAACAATGACCCCAATTATATTTTTATCTCTTTAATTTGATTTAATTTCTCTCATCATGATGCCCCTTGCGGCCGTGAGGCAGCTTTATTTGGACACTGACTCGAATCAGGACGAAGGATAAGTTCCCTTCCCTATGTTTGGTTTCTCCACAGTCGGCTCTGACTTAAAGTGTTTCAGAGTACAGACTTAGCCACTGCACCCCCTGTGGGGCACCTACAGTAACAGCAGGTCCAAGACCCGTGCTTCTTGTTTTCTTGGCATTCGCCCGTCGCAGCTTAAGGGGGCTTTTTCACTAGCTGGGGGTGAGTCTGGCATGCTGGGGATCGTGCAGCATTCGGCCAAAGAGAGACACGTCCCGGTCTGTCTCCGGCGGCTGTGACGGGGCTCGCCTTTCGCTCGCGCTGGGATCCCTCATCGTCTCGCCCGGGTGCTGACAGCGGGTCTTGTTAGGGCTCACAGAGAACATGCCTGCGGGTCTTTTTTCCCTCCCCCCCTTCTTTGGTTTCACAGCCCGCTGCCCCTGCTGCATGACGCGAACCCACAAAGCCCCGGATCACCGTGACGGGTCACATTTGTTAGTGATACCTCATCCACGGGCACGTTTCTGCATCGTTACCATGGCGATTCTTCCAATCTTCTAATCTGAGTGAAATAAAACTTTATTTGCTATTTGTACCAGTATAAGTATGAAGACACTGCAATTCCATCCATTTTTCGTTTTTTTTTTTTGATATACAGTATACACACATACATACAATAGAGAGTGCATCTTGGAGTCTGAGCACAGGGTCAGCCTTGGAGCTTTGTGAGGTTAAGGACCTACCAGAGATGGGGGCACTTCCAAGCATGGGATTCGAACCGAGGACATTCCGATCACAGGCACAATGTGAAGGCAGCTAGCGGGTTCTTGCACCCTATACAGCCCACCTTTCTGCTCATGTGCATAATAGGTTCAGGCTGCAGCCTTGGTCAGTTTCCTCCCACGGGGGAGGTTATTGCCTCATAAACTGTATGTTAATGCCCCTGCTCTCCTTCACAGAGTATATAAAGTCCCCCCTGGCGCTCTGCTCAGCCGGGCCACTAATTCATCACACTTTCCCGCCAGTTGTGTGACATTAACAGTCTTAACAGCAGCTTTAAATGCACCATTGCCATCATGTCTAATGTTTTTAGGAAGTGCTAAATTCAGAAATCAGGAGGAAAGTGATGCAAGCCTGGGAAGAGGAAGTGACGCAAAGCTGGGAGAGGGAGTGATGGGAAGCTGGGAGAGGGAGTGATGGGAAGCTGGGAGAGGGAGTGATGGGAAGCTGGAAGAGGAAGTGATGCGAAGCTGGGAGAGGAAGTGATGGGAAGCTGGGAGAGGAAGTGATGCGAAGCTGGGAGAGGGAGTGATGGGAAGCTGGGAGAGTTAGTGATTCGAAGCTGGGAGATGAAGTGATGCGAAGCTGGGAGAGGGAGTGATGGGAAGCTGGGAGAGTTAGTGATTCGAAGCTGGGAGATGAAGTGATGCGAAGCTGGGAGAGGGAGTGATAAGAAGCTGGAACAGCTGTGCAGCACGAAGCATCTGTAAGGCTCGGGAGCTAAAATCACCACTCATTTAAACATTGACGTTAAAATCACAAAGCTAAAACAGTAAAGTGCTAGTTAAGAGGGCAGAATGTCCAAAAGTGGCTAATGGGTTGTATTAAGCTACATGCATATACATTTGTGCGTATCGACCATTTGACCAGGGAATATTGTAGATGTGCATTGTTCAGATGAAGAAAGTTTGATGTTTCTTTTCAATGTTATAGAAAGTTTCATGTAAATAAAATTTATAGTGAGTGCTCAGGACCATAAAAAGCAGTATTTTGTTCAAATTATTTTGTAACAAATTACACCTGATGTTTTCCATCCAGGAAAATACAAATTAAAGTACTCAAAAGTGAATAAATACGTATTTTAAATACATTTCATTGTAATACTGCCGATCTCTGCCTGTAAAGAAATGCTCAGGACACGCGCCGTGCCACTTCATGACAGTACTGGCGCTCAGTTTCTTTTGTTTGATGTCTTTTATTCCTTTCGTTCGATGTCTTTTATTCCTTTCGTTTGATGTCTTTTAGCTAGCAGTTCTTCTTCAGTAGTCCTTCGGTTTCTTTGCCTTGATTTTTACCAACCGCATATATACAAAAGAAACTTAAATTTGGGGGTTTTCTTGCTGCTGTTGTATCTCCTTCCTCGGTAAAATGCTCAACGCCTCGTTTTCATCTATGTGTACTTCAGACAATGACATCAGCTTAATACAACCCATTCTGCTTCCTAAAACGTTTAATATTCATCAGTAGGAGCTAGTTATTTCTGAGGTAAAAAGTTCTTGCAATGAAGCAGGTTTCCTACTAGGTAACACACAGCACCGTAAAAGTGGCCGGCGTGCCATGTTTGAAAGCAAAGTGTTTAAAGTGATGTTCACGTGTGAAGGGGAGAGAGGCGGGGAGTGGCGGGGCAGGCGAGGAGGCGATAAGGCCACAGCAGACAGTCACCCATTTCACAGAAGCACAGACGGGGTTCTGGCCGCTGTCCTTATCTGAGCCAAAAAGGGTAGATAAGTCCTGAATTACTTTTGAAATTTAGCAATAACCCTCATCCAAATCTATTGGGAGGAAGGGGGGGGGGGACTTCCTAGTCCCAGACTTGATTATCCCAAGTGATAAGGATTGGAAAATAGCCGCCATTAGCAGTAGCTGAGAGCGATTTGCTGCTTGGTTTAGGGTAAGAATAACATTCCGGACATGCCTGCTGCTAGTGTGAACTGGGACATGCTTCAGAATGTCCCCTCTGTTTGCGTTTTCCAGGCAAATAAACAGCCGCTTGTTGGGCTGCCTTGATCGAGGTCTGGCTTGGTTGGAGGACGACCAACAGCTACAAATAGAGCCTGCGCTCACTTTACAGGGAAGTGGGAGATCTGATAAAGAACCGCGTGTGTCGATTGCTGATGGGAATCAAACCTTCCCAATTCAACCACTCTCTGATTAAAATGTCTTATTTCCGCTTGCCCAGTAAATGATTGTGTTGGTAAAATGGCACACAGTAAGGGCAACGCTGAGCGGGCCATGCGGTCGGACCTTGTGCCGGGGCCAGACCGCTCTTTTGGTGTGGGGCATCAGCAAAGCCAGTGTGCAGAATCAGCCTGGGCTAGTTGGAGATCTGTGCTGCCGACCTGCTGCTCATTCAGCGACGGAGGTGCTGAATATGAGGCCTGGAGGATGCAAGCGATCTCGGGGGGGGTCGAGAAGGAGAGGGACAATCATAATATGGATGCAAACAGCAAGGAGAAAACTGACTTCAAGGAGTAATAGCAGAATAGTGGCATAGTCAAGTAATTCTGAGTATAGTGTGATGTTTACACAGATAAATATAGAGCCATGTGGGAATTTTAAAGTCAATGAAAGGCATGTTTGGCTGGATGCTGGCATGCCGAACCACAAGCTTACCCAGGAGCCTCGGGAGTTGTCGTCCTGACTCCATACAGACGCCGTGCCCCAAGTCGTGCGCCGGGCACAGGACACAGAATGTTCTCCTCGGGTTATCCCAACGAGCCACCGGGGGGTGACGAGTGGGATAGGGGTTGCAGAAGGTGAAGCGGAAGGAAGAAAGCCTGTGGAACAACGGGCGGAGGGGCCAGGGGGCAACCTGGGCAGGGGGGAGCAGTGCAGAGGGAGAAAGGCAGGCGCGTGCCAACGGGAAGCACCGGAGGACATGGTGAGGGCCACACGGAAACACTCATGTGCCGTCCGGAGCCGCTGACTGAAGAAGAGCGGGGAAGAATATC
Organism: Mormyrus proboscirostris; assembly: GCA_026779585.1. Classification (NCBI taxonomy): domain Eukaryota; kingdom Metazoa; phylum Chordata; class Actinopteri; order Osteoglossiformes; family Mormyridae; genus Mormyrus; species Mormyrus proboscirostris. Next base: position 20,872,646 of record JAODKF010000030.1, read on the forward strand.
CTCTTAGCAAGTTGCAGCCCACACACACTCAGGGGCAAAAAAAAAATATCTGCATTTCAGACTGCGAGGCATGCAGGTCAACTGCAAGAATCCAAAAAAAAGGTCACCCAGCACATCTCCAGTGCTCTGGAGATTCCCGAAGGCTCACCTCTGTCATTAACAATGCCCCACATCACCAGGTGCCGTCTCTCTGCCCGCCGGCACAGACCAGGCCTCTCTCCCAAGGCGGGGCGCATGTTTCTGTTTGCATTGCTATTCAGGAGAGACAGAAAACAACATGTCAGCTGACAGAACAATCAGCACGGCTAATAGGGTAACAACTTCCAGTGTACATAGCCATAATTAGGTGAGAAGGCAGAAGAAAAAAGTTCAAGTAATAGCCTGTTCCTGGGATGTTTGGCATTTGAGCATCGTCCCCGAAAGGCATTGCGTTTGTATGTCATTTTCAATGTGGGAGCCATTTTACGTCCAATCGGCTGCCTCTCCTGAGAATGTGCTGCGGATTTCCCATACCTGCCATTGGCCAGGCCAATTCGCCGACCTACCCAGCCCTGGTCACATGGGGGCGGGGGGGCTTGAGCTGAGCTGACCATGTTCAGGCATATCAAAGTCCCTCTAACATCCAGCTCCTCAACACAAGGAACAGAGACAAAGCAGCCTTTGTTTTGAGGCTAAAACTCAAAAGCCACACCCCTCATCCATGTGGTAATTAAATTCAATTAGTAACATACATAGAAAAGTCTTTCTTCACAAACACCATCAGCCCCCGTGGGTATAATCCTCACATGTACGTGGAATGTGCCGTGCGGAAGGTGCACATCAGAGACTGGCAGACGCTCCCGCATCTCCAGCAGCGAGACGCAATTCCAGATGCGAAAAACCAGCACGGCCCCCAAAGCACCCGACCTGATATGACCACACCGCAAAGCTACAGGTTTGACTGATCCCCATTTTTCAAAAAGCTATCCAGATAGATAGGGCTTAACATTCACTCAGAGCTGTTCTGAGTGAAGCAGCCTAGTTCTCCCGTCGAGTGCCATCAACCAGCATCACCAAGGCAGCGGCGCGAAGCCATGAACTGTCCACTCTGCATGCTCAGTCACCTCAATCACAGCACAGAAACCACATGTAACTCAAAAGCCAACTCAAAACACCACACCTCTGCTTCGCAGGTACGGCCAGACTGAGTAATATCCTCTTAGAGTAATGAGTCACAGGAAATAACAGAAGACCAGTTAGTCTTTATATTTGATACTCTGATCCATCCATCCATTTACAGTGTCATGGTGTCATTTTATATGTAGTGCATTAAACTGTGACTCTTATCTAAATTGCTGAAGAGACTCTGGAGCTCCTCGCACTGACACCCTGAATGTTTCCAGCCCAGAGGAGTCGTATGTGTGAACGTAAATGCCCAAATCAATCGTATCGGACATTAAAGGGACTTTACCCTGCTAGAGCCATAATACAAAGTCTGGGTAATTTCCTATTGACCCTCATGTATGAATGGAGCAAGAATTCAGCAGAAGTAAGTGGGCGTGCTGGTGACGCTTCTTTGCAACAGGCAAGAAAATAGAATAAAACAAATGCCCATGGATGAAGATGACAGGTCATTTTCTCAAAGAAGACCCAATGGACACTAACTGTGCTAACTGGAGAGACAACGAACGCGGCTAACTGGGAGAGACAACGAGATTCACAAACTTGTCTGTAGTGCTGTAAACAAAACATCGCAATTTCCGCAGCATACTTTTTGCGTCACATCCTGCCTCCTGCAGCCACCCCTCCTCTAAACCAACTGCAGCATTTCTAGTAGATATGAACGTGTCTGAACTGTCTCTAGTCATGTCTCATGTGTCAAAGGGAAAAGGTCCAGACCTGATTCTCCAGACAATGTCCGGAGTTCATGTGTGAGACGGATTACTTTTCCTAATGTTTGGTTTACGAAACCACATGATCATCCTGCTGTGTGTTACTGAACTGAACCCGGGTCAGTTGTCAGGGTCACTGTCAGGACTTCTGAACAGCCACACCACCTACCTACTGTGCTTGGGGACAAAATGTGTTTTCAGAAAAAGGGATAAAGTGGAAATTCCAAATAACAAATGTCAGACGTGGAATAGCCAGTAATCGGTCTACTTTTGGTGATATCATGGCCTTTTAATAGCTGTGTATGTGCTATGCGTGCCTTTGCTCCATCTTCGGACTCTATTCCTGCGGGAAGTGATGCTGGATGGCTGGGAGCGCCAGTGTTCGGCAGTCTGATTACATGGTAACAGCTTCATGTTGATGTCTATTCCTCAAACGCAGCACAGTCCTACTGAGACCTTATTGAGCAACCGGCTCATTGCTATTCCCCTCAGTGACATCATGAAAGGAGCGATCGACCCCGGCCCACATTCCCGCTCTGAAATCTTGTTCTGTAGTCAATACAAATTTCACGTCTCCCCCTGCAGATGAAAGATGGTGTCAACAAACTGGCCACAGGTGGGGAAAAAAATGACATTTTGGCTCGGTGGAGAAAACCTACCCACTGGAATAGCGAGATATGAGAGAAAGAGGACTTTCAACCAAAAAGCAAACAGCCACACACTTGATGAAGGCGTCATCGTCCTGCCTGTAACAGCTGGATACATCACTTATTTTTTTAATGAGTTCAGCTGCAGAAAAGCCCTGTAGGGATTTTCGGTTCCCTGCTCCCAGTTCCATAACCGCTTTGCTAACCGCTGGACTAAGTTTTATTTCCGAAGTGGGTTTATTGCAGAAGTATTCACAGATTTGGAGGCGCACTGACTGGTACGATTCTCCTTTCATTTGGAGGACGGCTCCAGGTGGAGGCCCGCACTGGATGGATGAATTATATATGAGGAATGAGCTGAAAGCATAACTAGACTTTCAAACTGCTCAAGAATTGCGATGATATCATGCTGAGCGTTAAGCTTTGCTTGGCAAATCTAATTTGGTGGCACGTAACCAATCTGGAAAACAAAACAAATAACAAGAAGAATACATATTTTCATGGCACAAACTGGTTGTTTGACTGCTAGCCTGTTTCTGAGAGGTCAAAAGAGTGGAAGACTCAAGTGGTGGAGAGTATGATTCTGGTACATGAAAATAAACAGTGGATCAACGCCCCCTGGTGGTCAGATTTTCAAAAGCCTTCGATTTGAAATTTATGATTAAACATCGCAAACTAAATCAAAACATTATGAAAATGGTTGAAAAAACTTGAATCATTCTCATTGGGAAAAAATATTTCATTCAAAATTTCATCATTCTTGCACTTCAGGAGCAGAGCAGAGAAGAATTGGAGTAAATGCGTTTAGGACAGCGATCACCCAAAAAGGGGGGGGCAAGATGTATGGGGGGGTCAGATGGGTACCACAGCACCACAGGAGGGGGCTGAGATGTACCGGGGTAAGAGAGGGTCTGACGGGTACCACAGCACCACAGAAGGCGGCTGAGATGTACCGGGGTAAGAGAGGGTCGCATGGACCACTTGACAAATTGAGTACATAAGAACCTACTGCTGGAAGGTACAGCTGGGATCTAAAGTTCCCACTATTGCTGCCCAATTCCCTCCTCGTTAGTAAAAGCTCACCGTATCTGGCACACGATAAAGATAAAGTCTAGTCAAAGAACAGCCTTACAATAACTTTCTGACATTTATGTTTGCCACCGGCGCTTTGATTTATTGCGGAAGGTTTTTTTCCCTTACACTTTTAATATCACAAAACGTACTTTCTAAATGAATATCAGGTGTCCCAGCTTCCCATGGTCTATTCAAATAACAACAAATATAACAAAGGCTGCACTGTGCTGTGCTGGAGCAGGTTCAGCCCTCACTTTCTCAACCATTTGGCTCCCTCCTCCGCATATCAAGTTCAATCTAACATAAACTCGACTCTGACATAAAACGGGGCATAAGGGGTAAAATCTCACATGCTCCTCAATGAAGAGGACCTCGCATCGCGGGAACCGCGCCGAGTTAAGGCCGACAATTAATGCTTATTTTTCAGCGCAATATAAAACCTAAATGACTTTTTTGCCACTGCCAGGTGTTACTGCCAAAGGATCACTTTCATTACTATCCTTATAGCTAATTAAATATTAATCTTGACTTTCGCTAGTGTGAACAATGCAAACAAAAGGATTTTCTCTCTGATTCGTCTTGAAGGTAGATATACCTGGCCGACTATACCTGAGCATCTCTCCGAACCCAGCTGATCACCAGCATCCTGCTCTTTACGGCTGTACAGTATGGGCGTGGCCTGTGGGAAGTTAGCCTGAGGCTCACCAATCCCTGCTTCGCACTCCGTGACGTTCCGGGCAGCCATGGTCAATGGGGCATGGGCGGTTGCATAGATGGAGACCGACCGCTAACACAGGCACCATATCTCACGCTTCACTCATGAGACTCGGAGCCCGTGTTGCCATGTCATCGGTTCTCGGTGCGCCCAAACCAAACTAAGAAGTTTACTTCTGTGACAAAGTGACAATGCCGCAATGGGGATGTGATAGAGGAACCGATCCAGCAGCTATCCCGATCGTTAATATTACGCACAAATATATTGGCTATTGGGACTGATCAAAATGTCCACGTCGGTGAACCACCACATTTAAGAAAGCCTCACCGTTCTGATGTCTCATCGTTTTCACTAAATTGTATCGGCTTTTTATCACCCATCTCACTCTTTCTACTGCTGCTCAGTTGACATGCATCTGCTAAGGTGTGATGGACCGGCCTTCCCGCATACAGCTGGGGGTGGGGGGGGGGGGTCCCCGTAGCCTTCCTGAGGCACCCACAGTTGACCTAATCGGTCATGCTCAGATCTGCGGCTGAATATTAATGAACTGTGAGCGGCCTGACAGGCGTGGCCTAGATGTCGTGTGACATGTCACGGGTACTCGCTTACAGGATGATATTTGGTAAATAGGAGGAAGTGATATCCAGAACGACGTCGTACAGCAAGGTCCCTAATCAGGTACGGCGCATTAGAAACATATGAGGATGCAAAAATGGTTTTGCAGGGGGGGTCTCTGTAATCAAACTGGACAGGTTGTTTTTCGCAGTGTTCGATACCAGCACAATTCCTAAAGGACGCGTCCCGCACATTTTACCATACCTCTGCTGCAGTTATTGCGTGTTCATTTAACTGAGCGTGTCTTTATTCATGGAGCAGCCAGTGATAATGCAGGAAATGCATCCAGAATGCTGTAACTTCAGGAATAGAGAAAAGGTCTGGGTTTGACCCACCAGAACCATGCACCCACTGGCACGGCGCTGCCACCTGCTGCTCCAAGGTCCGGTTTTCCCAGGCTGCTCTTCTCAGCTGGCGGCACGCAAGATGCCGCCAGGGTGGGTTGGCAGACGGACCCCCCGATGAGGACGGGCGACGGATTCCGCGGTGAGCCGGCAGAGGTCGTTCAGTGGCGGCACAGAGGCGATTATTATACGTGACTACACTGCAATGTTTTTGTTTTATATTCTTGGGGGGGGGGGGGGGGGG
>JAODKF010000030.1:20878184-20895434 GCA_026779585.1 Mormyrus proboscirostris
AGATTAGTTTGGAGTCATTTGAAGTAACTGTCGTAAATAAAGGCACTCCCATTGATTGCTCCTTTTATAATCAAAATGCATTTATTACAGTGTCAACATGGCGTCTGTGTGGCAGAGGGCGCCCTGGGGCCGCTCAGACCTGCTCCCCCCTGGAGTCGGGCTGACACCCTGCCCCGAAACACCCAGCACCCCCCTGCGGGCCCCCCCACCCCACAAGGTGCTGCTGTTGGTCAAGAGCCCCATCACTAGCTAAAAAAAATAAATTATTATTATTACTTACAAAAAAAGATTATTGCTACTTTTAAAAGGATTGTGATCCATCTGGTCCATCTCGCGCTGGAATTCTCTGGAATGGCTTTCGGAAAACTTTTACCCCTCAGAGTAATAAATCAAGCAGAGAAACGTGCGGCGAAACGGCCTGTGCCCATGCTGACTGCACATGCTCTACGCGGCACCGGAGGAGCTGAACGGGACTCACCCACGGCAGCGATCTTATGCAAACGTGTAACTGAGAGACGCAGGGCTTGGCAGCCACGGCGAGGCTGCACACCATCACAGAGCAACTCCTCATTCCTGGGCTGCTCGTGACAGCGCCCGAGACAAGACAGCTATTGAGAGAACACAAAGCTCCTTTCATCGCGGGCACCACAATGCCCCCGCCCGCCCCCCCGCTTCGCGCTTCTCCAAATTAGTTTACACGGCTTCCCCTCTGGCACCCGTCCATCTCGGGTTAATGTCTCCTGTTCTCAGATGTCAGGCTGCTGTTGCGACACCCGTCAAGAACGAGGGAAGGTGCCAGAACTTGACATCTCTGACAAACCGAGCCCTCGAGCTGCATTCCTGCCTACAGGGGGCGCCCTCGACGCAGACCCGAGAGGGGCTCCTCGGCCCAGTGGTCTTATGCTGGATATCAGTAGCAATAAAGGCCTCCGATTTGTGTCCCGGTGGTCCAACATATGAAACTTGTCTCCAGCGTCACCGTGGAGCGGCCGGGCACACGCCATGGAGACGGCTTCTGCTTTCAGACAGACGGGGCCCTGTGTGCCCTCCACTCCTGTCAAATAAGGAAGCGGCGAAAAGCAGCTTCATATTACTGCTGTCACCCAGACATGACAAGCGACATCAGTTATCAGCCGTATTCATCTGATATTCATCTGGGTATTCATTTCACCTGACTGGCCTGACTTTTTAATACCGAAAACAGACAAAACACAATGTGACATGCACATGTCTGACAGAAAGCACGGAACACGAATTCTCCTGTCGTCCTGAACTATGCGTACAGACAGATTCCTTTCATTGATGAAGCTGTGATTTTCCCCGAGAGGCTCCGAAGACGCGCTTCAAGGCTCCCGCTCGCTAGATCCTTCACACCTATAGTGTTTTTTAATTGCTCGTCTTGCGTCGTTGAACAAACATCTCCAGACGAACTGCTGAGCCGTGATGCCAGGGCATTGTGCAGGCACATCATGGTATGTGGTAAAGAGATTTGGCCAGTTTCCCCCCCCCCCGGGGAGGACATAGCAGGGCGGTGGCCTGCAGAGACCTAACGGCAAGCTCCTCGCTTCCCGTGCTGGCTGACACCGTTTTTTTAAGGCGTTGACGGTAGAGCTCGGCCTCTTTCTTCTGGAATGTTCTACGCCGACACCAGCCTGTTCCTCGAGGTGTGCCGTTAATATAGTTACTGCTTTCTAAGCTGACACTTTTTGGCAGAGATGTTTGGCAGTTGGCAGGGTGGGGCCCAGCTGTCTACAGTGTTCCAAGTGCCCTGAGGGATGCAACAAAAGAGCACATTTAACGTGAGAGAGCCTTGTGGGAAGAATCAAATGCCGTGTAGGCAAACCTCCAGGCCAGCAGAAGGCGCTGTCTGGTTTGAGGAAGAGTACTGCCTTTTTGTCTATTCAAACAGCATTGCACAATATAGGAAGTGACTGTGTGTATATGTTTATCTATATACATCCATCTATCTCATTAACTGTAATATTCTCTTGATATCTGCATATCTGCTGTCTGACCAAACAAATTCCAACCCAAGGAGATTGACAAAAGTCAAGTCTAAAGGGCAGGTATACGCTGTGTATTTTTTGGCTGCCCGAGACAAAAGATCATCAACATCAAAGAATCGTGGCAAAATCTTTGGTCGTGGTTCCAATTGGTCTGTGAGTGAGGTTCAGAGATGAACGTTGTCATGATCTTGCGACTAAAGACAGGCTGGGACAAATGTCTGACAATGCCAGGGATTTCAGTATGACCATCTGACAATGTGACTGCTGCTACAGCCTACATCTACCAACCAACCAACACTGATGTTGTTTTATTCCTGCATATCGACTTGCGTCGTGCGTACATCATACTTGATGTCATACTCAGGATTACTGCATCCGTGTCACGGGGTGTGGCGTTAACCTAGTGCTAAAAGTCTGTAGGAGGCTTAAGTCCACTTCTATGTCTGTCTAAAAGCATCAACCCAAATTGATTATGTAAGGTAAATGGCACAAATGCAATTCTGCATTAAATACGAATGTCTCATGTGAGCTCTAGTTCAAAATAAATGTTTCATTTATAAGACGTATCGCAGACCATGGTCATGGTGAAGTTATGCGTAATAAAATAACGAGCAGCTTCCATTAGAGAAACATCTCACCTGAGACTAGCACTGATTTAATTTCCTCTCCAGCATGAAGGCAGCACACAGGTGCTTTAAATACTGCATTCTCGGTTTTATTGACCATCTTGTTCCACATAAACTTGCACAACAGGCATTTTTGGAGTCCTTCGGGTGCGTCTGTTTAGCTTAGATGTTATTGGGCGAGTCGGCCGCCCAAACCCTCTGAGTGCGTGGGGATGTGTACGGTAAGGCCAGGATCGGCTGGGATTTGGATGCAGATGCTGCCGATTGCAGAGTCATTCCCAAAAACCAAAAGCGAGGCCCTCGTCCCATACTGCACGAGCCCATTACAGTGACCTCCCCCAAATGCACAGCCCCAAGGAAACACGACAGGGTCGAGCACCTCAACCCACAGTCCCTACGGCGATGACCACACCTGCCCCTCTCACGTCTGACTCTGGGCTGATGTTCTACCGCTGATGTCTCAGAGGAGCGGCCTGACTGCGATACACGCAGCACTCCCATTAAACCTTATAGCCACTTTGATTTTGATGTGGGCAATTTAACAAGCTCCCCATAAACATGTCTTTTTGCTTTCACTCAGCTCAGAGCTTGTACTTAATCATTTCTTTTAATTACTTGGAAAGTACTTAAAACAAAACTCCAGAAACACATGGGATCCAGCTGCCAGGAGTCACGGGGAACCATTCGCTCTGGGTCTTTGACAGACTGACCTACGACGAACAATCAAGCGCTTTAACGTGGACGTGTGGATGCACAGCTCGGGGTCCATTAACAGGAGAAAAAAAAACACATTACACATGTAACACGCTCCCGGTTCGACTGTCTTACTGAAAATCTACGACTAGGCAGAGATTTAAGTGCAATATTAACAAATCTTTAATGGTCGCCTGATTTTCACATGAATATTCCTGTGCGTCTGTCAGATTATTAGGGTGGTGGGTGAACATTCATCAAAATCATCACTTGAAATTATGGTTTCCCAATAATTTATGTGTCAGAAGGTTGCTCGCCACTAGGTGATATTTCTGGGGCCCTTTCCTCAGAACTAGTGAGTGTTCACATCTGTAGGAGGTACCTGCTGCTCCAGGCTGCTGTGGCTGGGTCTGCGAGACAGACACCGCATTCTTCATCTCTTTAACCCCCGGGGGTTTACGAATCACCTTCAAGCAGTAAACCATGTTTTTGTTTATTCCTGCTTTTGTTGTTTTCCCTGGATCTCAGCCTCTAAAATATTAATTGCCGTTTTGATCACAAACACAGGGCGGGCTTTTGTCCAAGCTGGAGTGTGAGCCATCACATGCTGTCTGAGAGAAACAGGGCCTGAGTAACAGACAGGGCCAACAGCAAGTATAAAATATATAGCTAGCAGGACATATGGTTTTATTCAGGCTAATGGAAATAGTTTCAGTGATCAAATCAATTACACCATTTCAAAGCCCCGGCCAAGAAGTTAAGAGGCAAACAGGCTGCTGTGAATCATGAAGGAGGCCAGTAACTATTCAGCCTGCACTGGGGGACAGTGAGACTCTGATCAGGACAATATTGACCTGAACTCCTTACATTCACACAGCCCCAAGACGCTCATTCTCCCTGCATTTGTAAACAAGACAGAAATTGGACACTGAGGTCAGAAAAGGGAGATATAAAGAACATTTCCACAGCCTTTTTCCAATGTACAATGGACTTAAATCTTACTCAAATTAAAACTGGCTGTAAATCCTGGTTTGCGATTGCTGCTTTATAGGAGAAGTGTCTCGGCTTACTATCGTTACAAAACAACTGTAATCGTAATGAAAACAACGTAACATTTCACAGCCTAAACCAACATCCCACATGGCTCCTAAAAGATGTCTGAACACACATTTTAGAAAAGTTAACTGGTCTTCCAAGACTACCGAAGTTAGGACTGTGTCAAATATATAAAATAAACTACTTTATGCGTCACTGAAGACGACACTGTTTAAACAGATCAACTGCAGACCCCATTCAGTCAATAACTAGTTTAGTTTCATGCGTTTTCAAATGGAAATGTTCATAAAGACTGACTTAAAAGGCATGTAAGCCTCAGGTCTCAACACTATAATAGGATCTCATTGCCAGCCAAGGAACATAAGCAACTTCACCACAAGAACATGGGCTTTTACCCCTGTTTACTACTAGAGGTTGTGCCAAATTTAATTAACAGACAAATATAAAAGCATGTATATATCATTGGGTAAGGCGTCATAGTATTAGAGGTGCATACAGATGTCCGTGAAATCAAGCGAACCAAGATGGACCCGTCATCACCTACAAGAAACAGCAGATTTCCTGTATTAACTACTTTTGTATGACATTATTTCCCGTGAATCTTCAAAACACAGCAAAATAAAATTATTTCCAAAAGAGACAAAAAGGAATTTCTTTCAACTGTAAACACATGAACCACTAGCAGGGCATCACAAAGGTAATCTGGTAGTGTGTGTCATGGTAAATGTCTACAACGAAGCATTTTAATCTAGAAGGGCAATTTATTTCTACAATGCTGATATTTATGGACCCCTAGAAGAAGGGGGAAATGGACAAAGAACACAAATGTCGTTCATACATCCCATTTTAAAACGCTGAGAAAATAGGAGACAATGTACGCTAGTAATTACCTATAAGTTATTACTGACACAGTTATACATATAATGGCGACATACAGAGAAAATAACAAGCAGAGCTGGATATGACGTGGGGTTAAATGCTTGGCCAAAGTAATTAGACCAAACCCGGGGTGCACACCAAACCTGCGAATTGCTCAGCTACCCGTTTTCTAATATGTTTACTTAATATAACTAGTGTGTTACCGTAATAGCTAACATAATGACAAACTAGCCAAGTCCTCGAGCGATCCCACTTTTTGGTCCATGATTTTTTTAAGGTGATGCACGTGAGCGCAAAAATCGGGGAAAAGGTTTATTTAAAATATAATGAAAATGACACTTCACGTCTAGCCCTGAAACCTCAGCACGTAGATATTCTATATTTTAAAAGGTGATTATAAACCTCCGCGGTAATCAAAAATATCGGACGAACAAAATAAAACAAGTCCATGCGTATGGAGTCAGCCAGGAGGGCAGAGGGGGAACCCCAAAGCCTCTGAGATAGCATACTTTCTTTACGAGTGCCCCCTCCCTTGCACAGGACCTCCCGGACACCTATTTTCTTACTGGCTCGTTTCTTTTCTTGCTACATTTCAAGGACCCTGGCACAGGGAGGGCCTTCTAGTCCCATTCCTCCTACAGTGCTCTGCAAGGGTGCCTCATCTGCTCGCATTCCAAGGGTTAAAACTGATATTTTTATGTCAGTCTAGGAGATTATACTATCCCTAATTCCACAAGGGTACCGCACTTCCCTAAACTTCGCCTCTCACAGTTTAATACAGCTGTTATGAACCAACAAAAACAAATGTAGTGCTTTGCTTATTTATCGATTGGCAGTTATTCATGCCCTTTTCTGGACGTTATTGTCACATACATGCAAATACGTATGGCACATCTACATTTATCAGTTGAATTGTTTGTAAGACTCCGATCCTAACACACTACCTACCATAAAGCTCTACTGATACAGACTTCCGCGTTGTCGCTTAAATATGACGTCGGACGGAGTCTTAATTATTATTGGTCTAAATGGCTTCAGTTTCCGGTACCGTGTCCCATGCTGTTGCACGTGTGGATTTGCTGTAAAGATGGGGAAGAGACGGAAAAATCAGGCTTTCCATAATTTAACCAAGAAGCAGAAAAAGCATCTCAAAGAATTTGGAGAGCAGCACCCTTTTGATGACACGTAAATATACGAATACTGTCCGTGTAGTACAAAACTGCATATGGTTTATGACAAAATGTAAGATAGCTATTTTGCCCATGTTTTACAGTGTCCAGGAACGTGAAGAGAAAACACAGATACTGAACCTGGTGAGTGTTTAACTCATGTAGCATGCTTGTTAATGATCACTCTCCATAACTAGGTAGAAGTGTGATTATGTGCGTATTCCTGGGAGTCGCTTTCCTTAGCGTTTTTAGCGCATCAGATCGTGGTGCTGGGTTACCAAGTTCGCGTCGCATATGTTTAGTATGTTGTGCTTCTTTTGTGGAATAGCAACCAGACAGTCCGGAACATCCCCTGGCGGTGAGTGACGATGAGAGTGAGACAGATCCCGAGCCGGAATCTGCCTACCAAAAACTGCTGTCGACCCTGAGTCAACGTGCTGATGAGGAGGAGAGTCAGGATGAAGAATCAGAGAGTGAAAACGATGAAGAGGAGGAAGAACAGTGTGATGATGGTGCGGTAAATGTCGGGGTGTTTCTATCTAGACAGTTAAGCGCTTGATGTACTTCGTGCTTTGTGTTTGGAAAAAAATACGCCTTGACAGGGAATGTTTATTTAGTGATTGAGGACACTGTCACTACATAAAGCTGTACATATGTGTCCTGTGCCTTACCTGCAGACATAGATCCTGGTGATGGGAGTGAGGAAGATGTGGAAGAAGAAGAAGATGATGATGGTGATGATGATGAGGGTGATGATGGTGAGGAAGGTCCAAGTGAGGCACCTAATGAGCAGGGTGAAAGTGAGGAAGAGGTGATTGCCCCCGGAGAGGAGGCAGCAACGGGTGAGGAGTTTACAGACAAGGAGCACGAGTCCCAGTTCAGCCTGGAGACCAACTTCCTCGAGGAAGGAGATGGAGAGTCGCAGGAGGACCATGACGGTAGGCGGGGCAGCCATTTGCGGCACATTCAGATGAACATGGTTTTCGTCCCTCGCAGGGCTTGTGTCTCCTTATGTCAAGATAAACAGCCAGTATAGGTGCATCCATCTGCAGGTATCGGCTGCTTAAAGTGGTACCTCTTGCTCTGTGCAGAGCCATTGATGCAGCACCTGGACACTGAGCTCAGTGAAGAGCAAGTGCAGAAGATCGCATCCGGCAGCAGGACCAAGACCCAGATGAAGGTGAGTGTGAGGATGCTGGCCTGAGGAGGCCGATCTGCACCGCCAGAGGGCAGCCTTTGTATCTGAGGAGATCAGTAGCTGTGCGTAGCAGCTCTGACTTGAAGGTCTCTACATTGCTGTAACTATGGCCCTTGCTGTCTGGCTTACAGTGGCCAAGACTGGGGACCCTGCTTTGCAACTCCTCCTTGGAGGAATTCAGCTCCATCAGGCCAGAGACGAGCACCAGAACACCCCATCTCCACAAGGTCCTAGAGGCCAATTGGGTGTCCGTGAACCAGGCTGTCCTCCCCCAGGGATCGGCCCAGGACAGCAGCCCACTACAGCAGGAGCTGCTGAGCCTCATGAGCTCCTACTGTGATGTCTACTTCCCTGAGAGCTCGCCCCTGGTGCATGCCCGTCAGGTGCGCAGTGCCTATTGCCTGCATGTGCTCAACCACGTGCTGAAGGCCAACGCACGTGTCCTGGCCAACAACGCCCAGCTTAGGGAGCGCAAGCCTCGGGACGAACCTCAGGACGAGCCTCGGGATCAGGCCCTGACCCGGCCTAAGGTGAACCAAAGCTGCCTATATTTTGAGTAGGCCCTGCCCTGTACATTTTAAACTCGCAACCTTTAAGAGCCAACGTTGGGTGCACCGTGTCCCTCAGGAATAAGCCCTGAGTACCTCAGTTTTTGAACCTGTGCACCCCGGACGCCTTTCCTGTTCTAGGTTCTGATTCTGGTGCCCTTCCGGGATTACGCACTGCAAGTGGTCCAGACCATCATCAGCCTGCTGGAACCCAAGGGGAAGAAGATGGACGTCAGCCACAAGAAGAGGTTCAAGGATGAATTCGGGGAAGAGCCCGGAGACAGACCGCCCAGCCTATCCCGGCCTGATGACTACCTGGCCGTGTTTTCTGGCAATATCGATGACCACTTCCGGATTGGTATGGCTGGTCTTCTCACTTTCGTTTTTTGGGTTTTATGGAACCGTAGACATCTAACCACATTCGCTTGTCCCATGGAGGCCTGTCCATCCTACGCCGCAGCCTACGCCTCTACGCCCCCTTCTACTCCTCTGACATCATCATCGCGTCCCCACTTGGCCTGCGAACCATCCTGGGAGTGGAGGGCGAGTCCAAGCGGGATTTTGACTTCCTGTCTTCCATCGAGGTCCTCGTGGTGGACCAGGCTGATGTTTTCCTAATGCAGAACTGGGAGCATATGCTGGTAGGATCTGGTCTCGTGTCTTTTCTTGTCCATTGTTGTCCTAAAGATCTAAACTTCTGACGAACATAAGTTGGATTCCATGGACAGATTTGCAACCAGTGGCAGTTCCTGTGAACTGAGAGCTTGGTACAGGCCTTTCTCAATACCCACAAATCCCCCTCATCTTCTGAAACTCACCTATATTTCAGCACGTGATGAAACATCTAAACCTGCAGCCGCTGGATTCCCACGGCGTTGACTTCTCCAGGGTGCGCATGTGGAACCTGAACAACTGGGCCCAGTATTACCGCCAGACGCTGGTCTTCAGTGCTGTTCAGGACCCTCAGATCAATAGTGTCATGTCCAAGCATTGCTTCAACTACCGGGGCCAGGTGGGTTTGTGTGTGGCAAGAAAAGGGGGTGTGTGGGTCACTGAGAAGAGAAGCTGCTGTGAAATCCTGGTTGATGTTGCATCTTCCCTAAAATGCCTTTTTTAGGTTTCTGTGAAGAATTTACCCAAAACCGGCTCGATCTGTCAGGTTCTGGTGCAGCTGCCCCACGTCTTCCAGAGATTTACCTCCGATAGTCACATGGACCAGGACAACAGGTCTGGATGTTATACTCAGAAATGGGCACCAGAGGGAGCCATTGACACAAATTTGTTAAGCCGGTCAAAAAAAGTGTGGTGGGCTACTTTTTTTTTATTGTATTGCCCTGACTCTCCCACTGTTGTTCATTTGGCTTTAACACTTAACTGCCAGTCACTTTGAAGATCAGCACAGCTTAGCTGTGGATGGCTAGGGGCGGGGTTTGCATCCAGCCAATCAGGTGACAACGTAAGCTGTCCTTCCTCCAGGTTCCAGTTCTTTGTGGACAAAGTGCTGCCCCAGTACCGGGACGCGGTGATGTCACACACCCTCATCTATCTGCCCTCGTACTTTGACTACGTCCGCCTGCGTAACTACATGAAGAAGGAGGAGATGAAGTTTGCCAGCATCTGCGAGTACTCATCCAGGTCGGAGGTGTCCCGCGCACGCCATTATTTCCAGAAGGGCGACATTCACTTCCTGCTCTTCACCGAACGCTTCCATTTCTACAAGAGGTGAGGGGAAAATTGCCACCATAGGTGGCGTAGTGGCTTAGGACGTGCGTGGATTTCACACAGGTTAACATGCTGTGGAAATAAGACATAAATAACAGACACGAATCCATACCAAATGAAGAATTTTCCTGTATCATTACAGAGGCTGTTTAATCGACTAACAGCATGTTGTCCTATTTCCAAAGGAAAAAATTATTGTCCCTCTTGCGAGTTTTTCAGTACTGTAATATTTAATGTTGGGTATAATTTAACACCTTCTGCCATGTATGATTTGTACAGGCTGAGCATTCTGGGAAGAGATCTATGAAAATGTGCCTGATTAAAATGAATAATGAATTAAAGTATAAATCATTCTGTTCTCAGATACACTATCAAGGGGATCCACAACCTGATCTTCTACGCGCTGCCCACGTACGCACACTTCTACAGCGAGCTGTGCAATGCCCTGCGGGCAGGTGGAGACGAGGGTGCGGCCAGCTGGACCTGCACCACCCTGTACTCCCGCTTCGACCTGCAGCGGCTGGCCGCGGTGACAGGAGCCGAGCGCGCCGGACAGATGCTGCGCTCCCAGAAGTCCGTGCACCTGTTTGTGACGGGGGAGGAGTCCCTCTGACAGGCTCATAGACTTGGGGCGTTTTTTCCTCACATCAGGACTTTTTCTCATGAAGTTATTTTTCGGTTTGATATTCCATTCAGTTCTTCTCTTAATTGCTGCACATCCAAATTCATTCTGTCATGTTATATACAAAAATAAAGGGTAACTTCATGAGTTCATGAGAACAATCCCCCTTTTTGCACGACTAGATCAGGGACCGAAGATTCTTCAGCAACCCTGACCCACCACGGTTTTCCATAATGCCAACCCAGTTTGCCTTTACAAAATGCCCTTGCATTTCTTTAAATATTCTAATCAATGTAAAAACAAACTGCAATTTAACGGAGGCGTCTGGCACAGCGGACTGTTCGCAGGTACGTGTGGTGCTGCCAGATTTCCCCGTTAGCCTCAGATTTGAGCTGAACAGTATTTGTGGTTGGTCCTCCTTGCCTGTATTCGCTTCCCATAATGCATTTGGTCAGAATACTCTCTGCTACTGCATGTTTTGCGGTTCGCTCTGTCTTTTTATAAGCTCCAGGCCTGGTTTGGCTTCATGTTCCCAGCCCCACTGACAGCAAGCTTCAGAGTCTTTGTGAGAGCAGGAAGAACATAACCGTAACATTCTCAGGTCAGGTTCTAAAGAAACCACCTTCCATTCAGAGACTCAGCTTGATGGGAAGGTGACAGTAATTGGTCCTTGTAAACCGCCGATGGCCAAATGGTTGACTAACTCTGAAGTTCCATTAGCCTTCCGAGGAACATACCATTCTGACAGTGGAGGGGGGGGTATGACAGACCAAGGTAATGGCAGTCCCACTTTATAGTGGCCGTGGCTGGGAGTCAGGTCGAGTGGGAAGATGGAGCCCAGTTTGAACAGGCCAGAATTTAAGGAGGCACCTTTCACTAGCTTCCCCTAACAGAACCACAACCCTGGAGTCTAAAATGCTCAACACAGCAAGTATGGGGTGCGTCGCGAAGCATCTCCAAGCTGATTTTCCCTCTGTTCGCTTGTGAAAGCTGGCATTCAGCAGCATTGTCCAGACGTGTCACATGATTCCATCCAGATTTGTCAACAGCGGTGGGGAGTAATTTGCCTCAGAGGTACCTCTGGTTGCCTAGAAACCCAACGCACGTTGTAGGCAGCCTCGTGGTGAAGCTGCAGTGTGCCTGTGTTTTCCTCTGACCACATCGTTCATTGCTTCCTAACAAGCTTTTCCGTCCACCCTGTCAGACCCCGTCATCGTGCGACACTGTGGCAGTCACTGTCACTGGTGCGGATCACAGCCTGCTTCTCTGGTCTGGATCGCAGGGATCCACAGCGGTACACAGCCAGTTTCTAATAGGCTGTTTTCACACCCATGCAAGCTCAGGACTGCACCTCTATTCCTAATCCCTTCCTTGATTTGGAGTGATGCCCCCCAGGCTCATATCATGCAAGGAAACCATGCAAATCTTTCTCACAGAGCAGACAGTGTCTGTCCTGCCTGCTTGTAGCAGTCAATAATTCCACTCATATTACATAAACATTTTATCTGCTGTTTAATGGTGCCTCTTGCCGCAGCATTTTCATAGTTAAAAGAACAAACCCATGTAAATACAGAACAGGGTTTTTGACTCCTTGACACCAGCTGTTAGCTCCCCTCTGGCTGAGAGGCGACAGGGCCAGTATCTGTCATTTCAGGCTATTTAAAGAGCAGCGCTGAGGCTTCTTGCTGCTCATGGAAGTGTCCTACAGGTGTGCGTGTGAGGAAGGCTGTTCCAAGGAGCGTGACCATGAAGCACAGCACTGCGTTTGAGGAACGCCTGAGCCGTGACCGTCGTGGGAATGTCATCAGGCAGGGTCTCGGACGGCTACGGCTGCTAGTCCACCTCGACGTCCCGAAGCGAGAGTTTCCGGAAAGATGCCGTGCATCCCGGGGAAACACTCGGCGCTTAAAAATAAGATGGGCTCTGCAGCTCACGCGGAGAGCGCAGCCCACAAAATTCAAGGCCTTCGCAGTTTGGCGATGTGTAGGAGCCGGTTGCCGTGGCAACCCCTCTGATGCCTACACGCAGAACGGCAGCCACAGAGCTGTGGGGAGACTCTCATCCCACCTGCGGTGGCCCAGTGCCACGTGCTGATTGGTCCTCGTTGCCATCCATTACCTTAAGGGCTCTTAACACAGGTCAAGGCCTGCCTGTTGTTGGGGAACCAGAAAAGAGACTGACAGCACAATATGCCACTGTGGTGCATCCATTCTGGGCTAGTTGCCGTAAATCCCTACAGTGTGCCTGGTTATGCAATATGCAGGCTGCTTTTCCTTGTTGCAGAGAAACAGCAAACAAACGGAATATAATATAAAACAAGACAGGAAGTGGCCAAGGTACTTCAGAAACTTTTGCAGGCTTTTGTGTTGCTACAGGGTTTAAATACATTATTCTGAGTCTCCACAAAAAACTACATGAATGTCTCAGATGTTTGCTTGGAGACACCATCCAGAAAAATGTAGCTGACAATCTTCCCTAAGACCAGCGTCTCTTTAGCAACTGACTAAACCTGCCGGTTAATGGCCAATCAATGCATCGCTATGGAAACTGGGGCCACCTTTTAAATGGTCTAGAAATGGATAGAAACCAGAGTATTTAACAGGCGAAGGGAGATTCAGCTTCGCGCCATTTGCAACACAGCAAACAACAACAGGAAACAGGTAGATGCCTCACTGACAAAAGCCCAACTAAATATTGAACTAGATTATAGTATAAATTGTTTAATGCCCTCAAATACAAAACCACCAGATATCTCTGTAATCTCTCAGCTGATCCTCGAAATAGCCGAAGCTGATGTTTAAATTGACAAGGGCCAGCTGGGTGTCATTAAATGGGTTACCTGTGAGGCCAGGACAGGCGATCACAACACAAGGGATCCCTAACCCCACCACTCCTCTGTCCCCTAACCTCAAAATCTCATTTTTTTGTGTCAAAAAAGAGGGCTGCATTTATCAAAATGATGAGACAGGCGCCAGTTCTACTGACTGCACCTGGACGGCTTAAATGCAATAAGCCTTAGACGCCTCTCCATCAGCGATTTATCAGGAAGAGAAAACTAAAGACCCATCCAAAGACATTCTGCAGATTAAAGGACTGGGTTAAAAGCAGGTAAGGCCTAGGTGCCTGAGATCAGAAGGTTGCCAGTTCTATTCCCATCCTTAGTCACATCAATGATGGGTTTCTGTGCAAAGCCTATAACCCCCTGTAAAATGCCCCAGGGGTCCTGGGTGGATGGCTTAACAAAAGAGAACAAAATGGGATATGTGGAAGAAACACACTGCACTTGTACAAACGGTAAATAAATCTTCGTTTCAGCTGCAATTTATTTAGGTCTCTTCCCTTCGGTAAAAACCAGGCCATGTTCACCAGTGCCCAGCAGTACCAAGGCGTCTCAGCCCAGGTGGACGGCACTCTCTGGGGACCGACCCGGCCCGGCCCAGGAGAGCGGAGCCGCTGAGTATCAGGCACTGGAGGAGTTGCTGTTCCTGCAGATCTCACTCCAACCCCCTCTGGGGGGTATTAATATGGGATGGAGGGCAGTGTGATGGGCCGGTGTCGCGGCGTGTCCTGCGGCAGGGAGTGCGGCGTGTGCTGGGCCGCCCTGCAGGCACCACCTCCGGCTAGTTGGCCCGCTTTTTAAAGGACGCCCAAGGAGCCACTGAAAAGCAATCGGGCCTGAGAACATCAGGAGAGCGATGGGACCCAGGGAGTCTCTAACACAGACCTCCTACAGGAAGCGCATGCACCATCCCCAGGGAGTCTCTAACACAGACCTCCTACAGGAAGCGCATGCACCATCCCCAGGGAGTCTCTAACACAGACCTCCTACAGGAAGCGCATGCACCATCCCCAGGGAGTCTCTAACACAGACCTCCTTCAGGAAGCGCATGCATCATCCCCAGGGAGTCTCTAACACAGACCTCCTACAGGAAGCGCATGCACCATCAGAATCCGTCACCCTCCTCGTCGTCTCAAGGTTACTGCATCTCTCACCATGAAATAAAAGATGAACAATTTATATCGCCGTCGCATGTATAAATACCTGCGATATTTATTCATTTCTATTCATTTCTCCCAGGTCGGGTGCTCATGCTGAAGGGTTTTGCTCCGTAAACCATCACAGCCCATCAGAGAAATCTGCTCCCGTCAGCCATTAACTGACCATGGCAGTGTTTGATGGAGAGAATGGAAGAACCCATGCAGACGTAGCAACAGCGCATGCCGTGTCAGCATCCAGTGTGGGTTAATCGCATTACATGACCTGAGTCATCCGGTTAGGGTAGCTCAATGCCATCTCCATGCTCCATGCTTCATGCTGCCTTCTGGCACTTTAACTTGGGACTCATTGGCCTCCCGCAGATCCCATTCCAGAAAGCGCAGTGTTTTATTTACACAAACGGCATCATTAAATCGATCTACACCCCTGTTGTAAGTCAAAGCCCAAAAAAAAAATCATTGTCAGCACAAAAGCCTAAACCTGAGTAAGAGGAAGATCAGACCTGTGGCTTGTTCACTGCCAGTGTCAATTGTGGGTGTGTCCACTGCAGGTTTGTCCAATGTGGGTGTGTCCACTGCAGGTTTGTCCGTTGTGGGTGTGTCCACTGCGGGATTGTTTAACTCCTTTGCTTGAATTTTAACTTCATGTTCAGCAATATTGCTGCAGGTACACTCTATATATAGTGTGTGTGACCCAGGAAGCCACAGCTCTGCTTTTGGGTACCAAGGCGATGGTATAATATCTCCTGCCAAATGTGTGATATTGGTTTCAGCATCAGATGGGCCTGCTGCTGGCTCTTATTTACTGCTGTTTGACCCCCTGCTTACTGGCTGCCTTTGGAAATCTGAGGGTGCTGATAGGGAATTATTATTATTATTATTATTATTATTATTATTATTATTATTGCTGCTGCTTATTGTATTACACTGAAAGTTTCCCTGTTTTTCTGGATATCAAACCAAATCTCTTTCATAAAACACAGTTGTATCCTATAGACAACATTGCCTTAAAAACTTGAGCTGATTTGAACTCTTTATCCGCGGAAAATCTGTACTTTCTGTTGAAATAAAAGGAGCCGTGGGCTTTATATTGATTAAATGTTGTTTCGGAACCCACTGAAGAAAGGTCCTCATTACAAAATAAATGCATCTATTTTTCACACTGCTCTTTGCGAAGCACATTACGTAGATACGCCTTCTGTCGCTGCTTTTCCACGCGTGCTTACACAGACTAAATATACATATATATTAATTTAATTATACAGTGTCATTAGGAAATGTATAATTGCGAAAAGCTGCCGAGGCTCATGAGAAATGCCATTATCTGCGCTTGTTTATGATTAGCATATTTCGCCTTGTCTTGAGTTACTGTTACGAGAATTCAGATTCTGTTCTAATGATCTTTGTTTTGTTTATGTCCATGCTGGGTATTTGAATATTTTTTAATTTCCGTGTTGGGTGTTGCTTGAACGAATCTCTGCTAGTGATTTGTTAGGGGAAAAAGAAACGAAAAGAAACGGCATAATTGTAAAGGAGTCCCGCGGGTGTTTTTCGGCGCCTGTATCATTATTGCGGCGGAGAGTAGGAGAGCAGAGAGGGGAGGTTTCATAACGGACTGTACCATATGGCACAGCCCCCTCCGCCGGCTCACACCTCCGCCCGCCTGCCTCTCCCTGCCTTCAGCGCCCGGCTTGGTTAAACCCAAACAGAGCATCATGGCGATTGATGGTAAGTAGGCCAATAACGCGCTCCTATCCTGCTTATTAACTTTTACCGAAAACGGCGAAATAAACACAGGGGGTCTGTGCGTGTGGACGGCCGGCGCTTGCGGGATGGCGTGCGGGGCTGCGGATGCGGACGGTCCGGGAGAGGCGGCGGCGCCCGTGGTGCTGAAAGGACAGCTCCCGCGCTGCGCGTCCCCCTGCGCGTCCCCGGCACACACGCCCAGATCCGGACGCCTTTCACCTGATGCGCCGGAGCCGCTCGTGTTAAAAAGCTTAGGGATGCTGTAGAAGTTCAGCGGGAGATGGGGATCACAGTGCCGGAGGAATGAAGCATGTTAGGAGGGCTCCGCTTCGCTGTTTGAAGTGTAAAAAACGCGCTGCTGGCAAACTTTATGCAGGTCAGTTTACAGATTAGACTGTTGGAATAGGTGCAGGGTAGGGTAGTGTAACTGCACCGGGGACGCACAGGAGCCTTCGCTGTGCCAGAAGGAGTCCGGGTTACCCGCGAGTTTGATGCTTAAGAATAAAGTTATTTGCGGAAATATGACATGAGGGACTGTCATGCTGGGCTAAGGAGGGATCGCGATGGCTCCTTCTGTGAGTCTGATTCTCAGACATTTCTGGGACATCGTAATATCTGGGATATCGTAATATTGCGAAATATTGTATTATTGCGAGCACACGGACACCCGCCCCCCAGAGCACCCAGTTTCCCTGCGTCGTCTAGAAAACTAATAATTATTTGTTTTATGAAATAATTAATTAAATGCTTAGGCAATAAACACATAACGCATCGGATTCGTTTGTATATGACTTACTGACAGTTTACTTGATGACAGCGGTCAGAGTAATGACTGATTCATTAAATTCTTGGCCTATTCTGAATAAGTCATGGGGGTCCGACACCACGAGGTTTTTCCCCGCGGGTTATGCGCGACCAGCGCTTCCCTGAAATATTCATACAGCACCCGCACGTTGTGATGATGACAGAGAAAACGATGCTACCCCCCC
>JAODKF010000030.1:20895534-20909986 GCA_026779585.1 Mormyrus proboscirostris
GTGCCAAGGGATCGGGGCGGGAATGGCGGCACCGCAAAGCTTGAGCGACTTCTCCCCTTTGCTAGCTAATGTTTTTTTTTTTTTAGCGCTTTGTGGCTCTATCACTTACAGCTGCACCACAGAAGGCTGCACATAAATAAAAGTCAAAAAGAATTAAAATCTCACAGGACGTTGCGTAACAGTCATATAAATTCCCAGAGTTTTCATTTTACTTAATTGCTTTTCTGAATGAGACTGCAGCTCTGGCTTCACAGCTAGTTTGAAACATCTGCGACCACCATAACCTATCAACAGGTCAAACGAATGTCCTTTAAGGTACAGAATCCTTGCTAAGATGGTGCAGTAAACAATGTTTCTGGACTGGGACAAAAACTACAAGGGTTAAAAACCCAAAACAATAATTATACCCATCTGATGCATGGAAGTCGGACAGTGAGGTGAACTTTATAATCTGGACAACCTCAAAAATATATTGCCTCAGTAAACAGTTCGTATCCCATAATTCCACGGCCCTGATGCTAACGGAGCCTCAGGTGAACGAACCATGGAGGTCGGCCCATGAGCCTTGAATGACTTTTTCGTGATGTCAGATTTTCGGGGGACAAACGGAAAAAGAGGTCCTTGCCATTCTTCTTGGACCTTCACCAAAGGAAATGAGATCAGGAAGGAGACGGGAGTCGTTTGAGTCACGCTGCAAACAGCCGCTGCTCATCCGTTACCCCTCCACCTTCCTGATTCCCTGAATGACCCAAAGAACCACCTGGAAAGTCCCTGGTCCCACTGACACCCCTTGATAAACGCATCCGTTTCACACTCATCACCTTCATTATTATTATTCACAATTAACTGATCATTAATTATCAATAATTTGCTTATCGGTTAGAATTAATTAAGAAATGCTCATGCGGATAAGCAGCCCCCCCCCCGGACACACGGTCACTACCCCGAACGAGACCCCCGAGCTCTGCCGCAGGCGCTGCGATTAAACTGGGAATGGGGCACGCAATCGCAGCAGCATGATGTGAAGAGATTGGGAGCAGGACAACAATCAGTGGATGCACCAGTGCATGGGAACGCACGTCTAACCGCCTCCTCTTCCCGCACTGTGTCCCGTGTGGCCAGTGAGGGAGAGCTCCTCCGGCCCTAAACACCAGCAGCCATCCCGGCACCCCGTGGCCCTTTGCCATGAGGACGCTGCCGCTCACCTTGTTGGATGCCATGTCGCTGACGGACCGATACGTCTGGATGGTCTCCAGCTGGTCAAGGCACCAGTCCAGCTCCTCCATGGTCTCCATTGCCAGCTTCTGGTAGGAGTCCTCTGCGAACAGACACATGGACATGTACTCAGGCTGCAGCTGCTCCAGCGAGTCCCAGGCACAGTCCCTCGTGTGTCCCAGAGGCATGTTGCGCAGGCCTGCGCTGTGCTCCTTCATCACGGGCACAGGGTATCGCTTTCATTGACTGCGAGGAAAGCAGCTCTCTGCTCTCCTCTTTCTACCTCCCTGCCCCTCTCCAGACTCCGCCCCTCTGGAGCTCAGAAAGCCCCGCCTCCTGGTTTCGGTAGGCTGCGCCGCGAGGGGTGGGAGGGGCCGATCCTCGCTCACCCTGCCTCGACTGCACGAGCGGCGTGTGAAGGAGGGTCGGAGGAAAGCATGCGGGGCTGGTCTTTGTCAGGATTGCGCTGGCTGTCTGTGTGACGGCAGGATCCTGTTTGCACTTCATGGTTTGTTCATTGTCCCACCCCCTGGGACTTTTGATCCTTGACAGGTGGGCATAAGAAAACTCACTCTGGGCCTGAAGACTCACCTCTCATCTTCTGTACAGGACAGCCCAGGGCAGGGGTCTCCAACTGGCGCATCCAGAACAAAGTACAATTTAACTGCAATTGTAAACCCCCCCCCCCCAGCAAATGTGTGAAAATAAACGCATATTCCCGACACGTACATAACTGTGTACGCTGGGGGGAAAGTGTGTGTTTTACTGTTTTTGCTTCGAAATGAGAAGTATGACAGCTAGGTTATTTCTGCGTGAATTATGTTATCAACAAATGGGTCACATATTTTTCTTTTGTTTGCTGTGCTATATAATGTCTTCCTGTATTGTATCGTTGAGAGCAATAGTTATTTAACTGGAGTTTGATATATGAGAATTGTATGTGATGAAAATTAGTTTATAAAAGCGCACTGTATTGAGAAGGGCGCTTTTGACTCACTGTATCAGCACCGAAAGCATTAGCACACACTTGGCTGGTTACTGCCTTTACTATTGGGCCAGAAGTTGTGGGAGCTCTGAGAATCACAGTGTTAATTTTTCAGATCGTCCACCTGGGGCTGGTTGGCTTTCAGAGGCACTTTTAGGGCACCGCTGTGTGCTTCCCTGTTCGCTCTCTCTCTCTCATAGTTCCCGTTATTGTAATCCTGTTAGTGAACACGGGGTGGGGGGGGGCTGCCTTCTCGGTTCAACTTTAGTACCTGTGGGCTTGTTACTTGCCAAGTGGGGGTTGGGATTAACATCCCGGTGAAGGCGTGGGTGGGAGACACGTAGCCTCGGTAATTGCAGACACCTGTCAATCAAGTCTTGACCCCGCCTTCTGATGCTTCCCCGTCCTGGCCGTGTGTCACTGGCAGCCTGAAGAGGGTCTGCTGTATTTACTGGCCCTGGTGCAGACAGTTTCCCTCATGGTAAAGGTTGCTGTGCAGGCCCTGCCTCCTTATCACCTCTGAGGGCAGCTGAGGAAGCACGCTAATGGCACTGAACACTGCATGTATGACGACGGCCCTGAGACCCGGGACAGGCTGCTCGGTCACCATCGACATTTTCTGCGCCTGCTCTCAGAGTTTGGCTTGTTCCTGTTACAGTTTCAGCGTGTATTTCTGCCTTCATCCGTTTGTTTTAGTGATTATGTCAGAGTAGCTGAGGAGTTCCACGTCCCTGCTATATGCTTCACTCCCCAGCCGGGCTCCCCACACGGATCTGTGCGTGACAGCGCCTTTCCCACAGCACACATCAGGCCCTCCCTCCTGACTCAGCCACGTCTAAAGAGACGACCAATCAGAAACTTCTCACACCAGAAGGGAGGCGGGTTACGGGGGTCGGATACTGGCCGATTGGTTTTCCTGGCCATCTGTAGTCTGGATGTGGGAAATTCCCATAAGACGCCATGATTGCAGACACCAAGCAATATTCAGATTAAACTGGGCTTAAAAAACACTTGAAATCCCGAGGCTCAGTTTCTCTCTAGCTGCCCGGTGGCACGTTTATGCTTGACGTCGTCTGCGTCGGGCTGGAGGCCTGATCCACAGCTCTGGGTCGTTACGCATGTCACTCTTTGCTGCTCTGGCATGAGGGGACCATAACCCCAGAGCAGCATTGGCCGCTGCAGACGGGTGATGAATATTTTATATGGCAGCAGTGTAAATACACACAAGGAAAGCCGTTACTCGCACACCGTCGTGGCGTGAAGTGGCGGATGTATGGGTTGTGGCATTTCCAGCGTCATGTTCGTGTGTCCACCTTTCTCCTGGACAAGCCAGCAGCATCTTTTGATGTGGACTCAGTAAACATGAAGTGTTATATAGCCGATGAACAGCATGCCACAGCCCTGGGACGCTTCTGGGCGTCTGGCGCGTCGAGCCGCGCTGGAGGAAAAGCCTGAAGTCTCGCTCCCTCAGGAGTTTCTGGAGATGGAGCCGGAGATGGTTCTGAGAATCTTCTCTCCACTCACCAGAGCGGGAGACGGCACCGAGCCACGCAGCAGCCTGCCAGTGCTTCTGGCATGTCCGTAGTCGATGTGTTTTGGATGGAAGAGTAACCTCAAAGGCTCCATTTTTCTTGGACAGATCACACCCTGTATGCATGTCTTATGTAGCCACAATCTCCCAGAATGCACCGAGGCATGAAGGAGCATTCTGGTGTGTGTTTGTGTGTGCAGCATGTGTAAGGAGGGTAGGGAATGATAGCTGCAGCTCTGCCCTCCCCCAGGTCCTTACCTCCCCTCCCCCCATCTAGCCCCTGGGCTCTGCTGCTGCACTCCAGCTGTGACTCTCCTTACTGGGGCCTCATTGAGCCATCTCTCTGCTATATATACATCCTTCTCAGTCTGATGGCAAAGCCTATTGGTCCAGGGGTTGTGTTCAGCCAATGGCTCATTATCTGTGCAGCTGGGAGATGCTCTGTGATTGGCTGACAGGAGCTTTAAATGTGCAGTGATGTGTGTTTGTGCGGATTCATGACCTGAGTCGCCCTCGCCAATTCCGTTGCCTGGGGTGTGTGTTTGGTCACGTGACCAGTCGAAACATTGGCGAGTGGTTATAAGTAGTCGAGCCGGAGAATGCGAGGAAGCCGGCCGCTGGCAGTGAACATCAGAACGACACTTTCTCTCATTCTAGCTAAGATTCCCGCCGACCCTCCGATGGAAGGGTCTGAGAAATGGGCGGAATGGCCAGCTATGACGCCATGGAGCAGACAGATAATGAGGCATGCTTCTCAGCGATCTGGGGGAAGGGGCTGAGACAGGCAGCGGGAGGCCCCCCAGCCTGCCATACTCAGCTCTGTCACTCTCGCACTCGCTCTCTCGCTCCTCAGGAGTCTTCATTTCAGGCATTTCAGTGCCCCGGTGTGTAGCCCAGTCACCCCCCCACCCCGCACTTAAAGAGCACCAGCTGACGCTGTTTCATTTCAGATCGGGCTGAATATCTCTTCCCGTTACCCTTCTGTTCGTTTCCCGTCCTCTAATTATCCATCATGATTAATTTCCGTATGATTTATTTATTTAATTCCATTGCATAATTTGCTCTCGAATTGAGAACCCGGGCCCAGCGGCTGTTAGCCGTGGTATCTCTGTGGTACCAAATGGTCCCGTCCGCCTCGCTTTGCATTCAGGGCAATATGGGTGGGCACGACGGGATTACCGCCCAATACGGAGCAGGCCGTTGTGGAGTTTTTTTCTGAGCTGGTGTGGCTGGGAGGTCCTAATCTCACAGAGCAGGAAGAGGCTTTGTGTGTCAGCATATCAGGTCCCCTCACATCAATCTTCGCGAGAAGAATTCGGGCCTCCAAACGCTCGAGCGTCAAGTTTGACTGAATATTTGTTTTAAGGAGTGAACGAAGATGGTGGCACTTCACGGCGCCGAGTGTGGCATGTGGCTTTATTTTCACCCCTTTGCAAATGTTTAGGTTGTAGATGTGAAAGGTATCTCGGAGCTGTCATTCAGTAGGGGGGGGGGGGGGAGCAGTGAGGTGTGACTCCCCCACACACGCACGGATGATAGATGGGGCCATTAGATGAATTCATCTTCTTTAAAATTCACGACAAGCTACGTGTCGAGCATTAAACTTTTATTTATGGTCTATACTATCCCACAAACTGGCTCATTTCCCTCCCTGTGGTAATGACACACAAATTACTGTTGTTTATCAGTTTCAATTACCAGCCAAACCGCCTCCCATCGGGCACCAGAAGGCAATGCTAATGCTAACACCGAGTTCAGTCATTGCTGGGCAACTGGTCCCTCCCAAATGGAGAGTGCAGCCAACCGGGGCAAATTGTGGAGGACGGGATGTGTGGTGATTGGCTGGTGTGTGGTGTCCACCGTCTGCATTGTGATTGGTGTATAGGACAGACACGTCGTGCTTTACACCATGCCAAATGGGCTGTTTGTGTTTTATGAGAAGAGATTCACTTGTCTCATATCATGTTGATCGTAAAGGTTGTAAGCTGGCTGTTGTCCTGCATGTATGTTGCTCTGTATGCCTTGTATGTTGTCACTGATCAGTACGTGTAACAACACGTCGGCACATTTCACTGGTTATCAGGGTCTGATGTCAGCATGAAGGTCCCACTTACTGCAGGAGGCGCTGGGAGGGAATGCAAAGCTGCATGAAGCAGAACCGAATCTGTGCTCCGCAGATCAGAGAGAATGTCCATCCACAGTAAGTAAGCAAATGACTCCAGATGTTCTGGAAGTCGTGATAACCTGCTTTGTCTGCCTGAGGAGCGGCTTCTAAATAGAGGTCCCTTGTAGGTAATAGAACCGATGGCGTGCTTTGGCTTTCAGGCGGGGTGGGGGAGGAGTCGGAGGGATAGACTGTTTTCCCGTAGCCTCTGCCTTTGTGGAACCTTCCACAATGAATCTTGCTGCAGACACTGCAGAGGCAGGGCTCCTGGAGCTCGTGCCGGTTCCGCCTGACCCGGCGCTCATTCCCATGTGGCCCCGATGCTGCATATCGGATCCCCGCCAGTCCAAGGCGACGGAACAGCAGCTCCTGACACATCTGGGCCTCGTGTTGAGTCTGCGCTTCGTTTTTCCGCGATCCCCGGGGCACCGCAGGGGGCCGCGGGGAATCCGCTCGTTTACGCGGAGCGAGTCTCGCTCACGGAGCTCCTGGACGCCTCGACGGCCTGGGAACATGGCGGAGCAGGTACCGGGTGCTAGACAAAACGAAACGGAATGTTTCATTCTTGTGTTTAATTACACCTGTCACCCACGCTGTCGCCTCTGTTGGCCCTGAAGGCCACGACGGGCCACACGCTTGGTCCTCCTGTCCCTGTAGTCACATGCTGTGGTCCTGTGATCTCCCAGCGTAATTGTAGCTCTATGGCCCCGGCAGGTGCTGAAGTTACAGATCCGTCAGGTCCACCAGCACAGACATCGAATTAGTTTAATGAATATTGAATAAGTAATTCATTAGTTTGATTCCTAAGGTTTCAGACGCTTTATGCTTAACGTCGTACGACCAGAGAGGAACCCAGCTGAACTGATCAGCTGAACTGAATCATGGCATAACACCAGGCAAACTGCCCCCCCCCCCCGCGATCACCAAAGAGCCATGTCGTGTGAATTTCCCTTTTCAGAGATTAAAGACCCATGCGGCCCAGGCCTATCTTACAAGCCCCTGCCTTTCGCAATAACAATGAATGAGCCAGACACGTTTATGTTTCATATACTGTAATAAAACAAGCCCAAGTGTCAGGCGTTTTGACTGTGATGTCGACCTTTTACGTCTGTCACCCAGATCCCCCCCCCACCCCCTGCCCCCCCGAGCTGCTAGGCCTTTACATGGGGCGGCGGCTTCATCCACTAATTGGCCCCTTTGGTCTCAAACCCCACTGAAGTCCTAATGATTCAGTGCTTAAAAGACCTGGTGAAGGAAGCAGCCCCTCCCCCATCTTTATCCCCCCGCCCCACACAGACATGCAGACACATCCTGTGCTCTGTCACTTGGTAATTAGAGGACCCAGCCGCTTCTAAGGTCGTTAGGTCCTATGAAAGAGAGGTTTCAAAAGCGAATGGTGAAAAACACCAGCGCACGTTGATTTAAAGCACCCAGCGGGTATCGACCAGGAACATGCCCTAAGCAGGATGCGGCTTGGGCTGAAAATAGTAACCGCACACAAAAATCTTAATAAAACCAAACATTTTTCAGAAGCAGCCTTCGGTATTTTTGTTACCGCTGATATACATTTGCTCCCATTTTTCCCTAAGTGCATATCGTGATGAATGTAATTGTGTAATCCAGGAGTGCCCTGTTCACGCAGCTATTATGCTGTAGCTTAAAGCAGGTCGGCGACCACTTTGCATTTCCGCTTGTGAGCTTATTCGTCCCATGGGAGTAAGTCATATTATGGAAGGTTATCCTATCTATACAGATATTGGGTGCTCTGGATACAGCTTAACACTGAACTAAACTGGCCCCAGGTTAAAAAAAAAATAAAACTACAAGCATGAAAATCCTGTCTAATCCTGAAAACGAGCTGCAAAAATTAAGATTATGAAGGAGAAGCGCTGATTGGGTGATGGATAAGAGCTGATTTGACCATCTCTAGGTTTCAGGAACTATACATAACAGCGAAGAACAGTCTTCTTTAGTTTCAGGATGTCTGATTCCTGGGAATTATGCCCCCTACAGCTTACAGTCTTCTGCTTCTGTGGCGGTGATCTTTGGGAGGTGGGCAAAATTGCAATAGATGCAAATAACTGGTGGTGCTTCTAAAGTTTTTTTGCCACCTGCAATCTAAAAAATTAAAAAAATGGGAAACAGTGAAAGTGAGCTGCAGTAAGAGGAGGAGATTCTGCAGGATAATGTGATGTTGGGATGATCTGTGATGTTGGGATGATCTGTGATGATGGGATGATCTGTGATGCTGGCATGATCTGTGATGTTGGGATGATCTGTGATGCTGGGAATGGTGCGTGAAGACCCCAAAGGAGAGAGTGTCCCCTGCTTTTCATGTGAAGAGACCCAACATCCAGCTGCCTCAGGGATCTTTGGGACTTACAGAAGGAAAGATGATTAGTTGGCTCCGATGCTACACAGGCTCACGTTTACCAGGGCCAACAATGCAACTTATCCCTCAAAAACAGGGATGGAGAGACTAAATGGAGAATGGAGACAGGTGAGTACCCGAGGAGAGACCAGTTGGAGACCAGAGACAGCCAAGTCCCTGACGAGACACCAAACAGAGATCTGAGACAGCCCATTGCCTGAGGAGAGACCAAATGGAGAACGGAGACAGCCGAATCCCTGAAGAGAGACTAAACAGGGACTGGAGTCAGCGAGTCCCCAAGGAGAGACCAAATGGAAACCAGAGACAGCAAGTCCCCAATGAGAGATCAAACAAAGACTGTAGACAGCTGACTCTCCCAGGGGAAACCAAATGGAGACCAGAGACAGCCAACTCTCTAAGGAAAGACTTAACGGAGACCAGAGACCACCTACTCCCTTAGGAGAGACCAAATGGAGACAGGAGACAGCCAACTCCCAGATGAGAGACTAAACCAGGACTGGATGAGCGAGTCCCCGAGGAGAGACCAAATGGAAACCAGAGACCACAAATCCCCAATGATAGATCAAACAGAGACTGTAGGCAGCTGACTCCCCAAGGGGAAACCAATCAGAGACTAGAGACAGCCAAGTCTCTAAAGAGAAACCAAATGGAGACTGGAGACAGCCACCTCCCTGAGGAGAGACAAAATGGAGAACGGAGACAGCAGACTTCAAGAGGAGAGAGGAAACAGAGACCCAAGGCAGCCGACTCCGCAAGGAGGGACCAGATGAAGACCAGAGATGGGAAGTCCCCCAGGAGAGTCCAAATGGAGAATCGAGACAACCAAGTCCCTGAGGAGGGACAAAACGGAGACCAGAGACAGCCAACTCTATAAGGAAAGACAAAACAGAGAATGGAAACAGCTGACTCCCTGAGGACAGACCAAATGGAGACCGGATACAGCTAACTCCCTGAAGGAAGCGTGAACCACCCCCCCACCCCCCCCCCCCAACAGATCCATTTAACCAGGATATGTTTTCTCATAAATATCATAAAAACCAGCCTGCTACATTTCCTCATCTTCCTGTTACAAATGTGGTCTTAATGTGCGTGAGATAATTCCGGTCAGTGAAAGACAAAGCCAGAGTGAAAAAGAGGAAAATCATGGAGACACAAAGGTTGGATAATGGGAGGGCGAGACAGAAAAGGCAATGCAGATATATGAGAGAAACATCAGACGAATATAAGAGCGGAGGTTTCCATGTTTTCTGTTCACACAGATATGTATGTTTTTGTATGAGGCCTATTGTGTGTATCTCTGAAATGATACAGCCTAGTTTCTTGCTGAAGGGGTAACAGAGATTCCCTTGAGAAAATTGGCACTGGTCAAAAATACAAGAGTGTAGTGACTGTTTGTGACTAACGGGGGCCCTAAACCTTAGCAAACCATGCAAATCCAGGGTTCAGACCAGCACCCTGGCGTAAACTTCACATTAAAAAAGCAGATCTGGTCCTCAGACACCGCCCCTAACGACTCCAGCATAGCCTTGAGTCTTGACTTCCTCAAAGCCTCATAAACATAGTCTGAACTGATTTACCTTGATGAGAGGACTGGGAACAGAATTTGGAGAAGCTCTTCTAATCTACTGACCCAAATACCACCTCAAAAGTCAGCTCAATCGCATGACACTGACTGTAAGGTATAGCCCTGGCCAGCTCCGCATACCATGGGACCGGTCACCGTGACTTTCCAAGGGGCTTGACCTCCCTCGTCCCCCTTCCCATGAGTCATTGGGAGACTCAGGCCACACCAGGTGCTGTAAAACATCGATCATTGCAATGTCTGGTTGCTAACATAAATGGTGGGTGGCTACGTCATGAAAGTGGGTTTTCATGGGGCTGGACGGGTGGTGGCTATCACCCATAGCTGCCAGCATTCCTTTCACATTGGAAATCTGAGCTTGTTCAAGCTCCCACTCTTACTCTTGTACGATGTGTGAATGTCCCCCGTGGTAGCTTTGGTTAACCTCTAGGCAGGCTAAGTGGAAAATCCCATCAGTGCCTATGAAGGCCTGGCTATCCATTTCAGCCCCTGGAGATGTCGAGGGCAGTTACAGTTACCAAAGATTAGTACATCTAATACAAGTTAAGAGTAAATCGAACTGCCCGTCTTTTCATTAACGTGGACAAGCAGCCTTGGCGCCGGCTGTCAGAAACAGACCTTGAGTGGATCTTGGCGTTCGCCTGCTCATTTCTCAAAAGGGGGTCCGGTGCCACGTATGCTCACCAAACTGCATACTGTACCAATTATGTGGAGGAACATATCTAATTGCAACAAGATCCACAGACACACAGCACCCAGAGAAACTGGGTCGTCCAGAGCACTTGCCAGCATGTTGCATAATTAAACAGAGTTTAAGAGTGCTTAGTAACACTAGAACATTGATTTCTGAGAGTTGAAGGGGGGGGGGGGACGTTGTGTGGGTGATATTAACAATGATTTTGGATGGAGAAGAAATGCATTCAGTCCAGCATCCTTATTTATGATTTATGTTCTCTGAGATGTTGTGCTTTGTTTTTATGTTTAAATGAAACATGGGGTGTCTTCATTGTTGTCGATTATGTTTATTCATCATACGTGAAGTATTTTTCCAGCTGTTGTTGCCGTGTGTCCCATTCCATTGTCCTTGTCATTAAAAGATGCACTTTCTCCACAGGTGGGGAACGCAACTGTGGGGTACATGAGCTCATCTGCGTCAGAAAAGGTAAGATGGCTAGACAGAGCTGTGATTGGCTATCACCCACCCTTAACCTTTGACCCTCACCATCCATCACTCGCTTCAGGATTGGGTGGTACTTGCGCCCCATCTAACACACAATACTTGTAGCACTGATTTACCATGGTATCTGTGCCCAGTCCCATGCATGTTGTGCTTGTCCCACGCATTCCCGGCCCCTCTAAATCTATCTTCACCCGTAGCCACATGGAGGGGGGAGGGGTGGGCGGACTGGAATTAATGAGAGTGAGCTTCTGAAAGATGCTGTCACTTTAAGGCCCCGCGAAATCTTCTGCGCTCAAATGAGACACTTTTCGAGATGGCACCATGCAGCAATGCCAGCCGTGCTCCTGAGCCTGGTAGAGGGAATGGGAGGATTCTTCTCGCAGACTGCAGGGGCTGGTCAGGAAGGGTGCCTTCGTCTGCAGCAGCCCTGCTACTGTCGGTCGATCGCTCAAAGTTGAATCCTGAAGGACATGCA
Organism: Mormyrus proboscirostris; assembly: GCA_026779585.1. Taxonomy (NCBI): domain Eukaryota; kingdom Metazoa; phylum Chordata; class Actinopteri; order Osteoglossiformes; family Mormyridae; genus Mormyrus; species Mormyrus proboscirostris. The sequence goes on from JAODKF010000030.1 coordinate 20,907,059, forward strand.
TCTGTTCTTGATTTTAAGTTAGACATAGATAAGTAGAGTCCATAACTTGTTGTCACGTTTGAATTTCATGGTAAAAGCGATGCATTTTTGTGTGCAGTGCTTGAAACCTTGTGTCTTGATAATGGAGGAACCTTAAGAATGCATGTTTTTTGCTGGGCCTCTTCCATGTAGGTGTCTGAGACCTTCAGCAGATTTCATGACAATTGAGCTGTTTCGGTAAACCCCCCATGTTGAAATTTGTCCAAGCAGCTGCTCTCCAAGCAGACACCTGCTGCAACATGCTAGAACCAGAGAGGGTCCACTGATGTCAAGGCCTTGGTCACCATCTACATCCCTCTGTTTTTAGTAGTTCATAGGCCCCATTGCCTGAATATAGACAATTGTGACCCCCACTCTTCTTCAGATACTGTCTCGAATGAGTCCTTATTGGCCTGTATGTCTTCCTTAGGCAAATTTCATTAGCAAGCTCCTTAGCAATGCTAACAGCACTTAGCTTTGATGAGCACCCTGGTGTGGAGAGGTAATTATGCCAAGTGAGCCCTGATTGTGACGCCAGTAGCTGTGATAGAGGCAGTTTCAGGCAGCTGAACGCAGATGAGTCAGCCTCAGGGTGCCACTGGCTGGCTTGGCTGCAAACGCGCCCACGTGTGGGCTTCTAAGTGGGCCGACGTGGGTCCACAAGAGGGCTTTTGTAGCACCTGTGTGGGAGGAGGCCATCTTGTCGTTGAATAAGGTTAGTGCTTTTTGACACCCTGGCAACTGTCTCCATGCCAACTAAACCATAATTTGACAGGAGCCGATCGGAACGAAAGACAGAATCCATGGGTATAATTACAATAATATATAACATTATTATATAATTATAACAAAAAGTTTCATTAGTAAGGGGCAGCACAGTGTTTAGCACTGTTGTCTCACACCTCTGGGACCAGGGACTAAGTCTCCGTGTGTGGAGTTTGCAGGTTCTCCCTGTGTCTTCATGGGGTTTCACTAGTGATAGTTGGGTTATGGGTGGTGGAGTGTGTTAACAACCTGGTAGTCCATCATCTCCCCAGACATGTGACCCAAACTCATCACACAGTTTGGTCTCCGGTGGTAAAACTTAGAGTCCAGGGATGTGACCCCACCAATTCTCCTCAGCTAATTACCCTGAAAGCAAGTAGAACTGTCCCGAATCGGGATCAGCCCATAGCTAAGGAATTCTCCACTGAAGATCTAATTTAAATCCAGTTCTGATTTTTTGATCATCCCCAATGATGGCGGCATTTCTTCCGCTGTGTCCTGATTACAGCATAAACTTGATACAGCACCTGTTTGCCTCTCTCTGTCCCAGAAAGCACTATGCACCTTCTGGGCTGGCTGACCCAGATCCCTCCTGGGTACTGACCCAGCTCTCGTTTCCTGACAGAGGAGCCACACCATTCCGCTTCAGGCCGGGTTAGAGACCCAGACCCACTGAAACCTTTTTTATAACCTCAACCACAGCTGCCGTCTCATCGGTACCTGTTCTACCGTTTTGGTTCAGTTGAAGCTCTGTGCTTCTCAGGTGATTTATGGCCTGCAATAAACTGATGCAATAAAGCACTAAACCTGGTGTGAAGTCCATGGACCAAGGATGCAGAAACAGGAGGAACAAGGTGGGACTGAGCCAACTCGGTAGATGGTTGGAACCTGCTAAATTCTGGGATCATTTTGATCATGTTCATAAGACATGTCCTTCCCAGCCGGGGCCTGGGCCTGGAGGAGCTTGTGTTCCTGTAGGGTTCCTGGGCCTCTAGAAAGACTGGTGGACCTTTTAGGGGGTTCTAAGAGAAAACCAACTGGGAAGTTCCCCAGCGTAACATGTCTGCTTTGTGGTGGTGATTCCGTTCAGTGGCGATGTGCACCGGAGATGCATACAGTAGCACAGAGGGCCGACTCTCCTGAACACCGTATAGCTTCACCATGACTGCAGTTATGATGCTGGGGGAAATCACTGTCAGCCAGGCGCTGTGGACCTTCTAGACCCCGGACCAGAAGGTCTAATGATTTGGCTGCAACATTCAACCTAGCTGGACACCCCCTGTTGTCCACTGTTACTCAAGTGAACCCTGAATCAAGGGAAGCCCTCACCAGGAGGAGAAGCAGAGCTCCAGGAGCAGTTACGGACTTTCCCACTTGAGTTTCTGTATTTGACTTGTCAACCACCCCCTCCGAGTAAAGCAACAAACAAATACTTGATAAAGCTGGTTGAAATCATAGGTGAAGGTAGTTCTCCCACCTGGATTAGGGTATACTGACATATTCATATTGAAGAACAAAATAATTCAACAGGAACACAAAGTGGTATTCCTAAAGTAAAATTGTGTCAGCAAACCAGCCTGTCCCCAAGAAAGCCTTTATTATTCTCTGATACATTGTTTGTATGTGTAATCAAAGCTCTGCTTCTATTTAATAGCGCTTACAAGGTATTGAACTCCACCCAGTCACCCCCTGGGTTTTATTTCGGCCTGTCGCAAAATTTGGGCATCTTAATAAGAACATCTCATGCTTGATTCCCCTGGAGCTGCACTTATTGTCAATTATCACAGCTGTGAACTCCATCTAATTAGCTGTGCTAGCAAAACAACGCTATTAACTGAAAGCTACACTCACGCCGTGACGGCACATCAAAGTTCCCCCCTTCTGTTTTCTGTTTTTAATGTGCTAATGTAGTGTGTCATATCGATGTATGTTACGTGGCTTGGGGTTTATGAATTCGTCCGAGATCCATGTGGTTTTCTCGTGCACCGTGCCGCCTCATGCGATTTTTCGGGAACACGCAGCAGAGGTTGGCCGGGTCACATTGCCGCAGAGCTTTGCTGTGACGTCCCACTTCCATCCACCCCCCCCCCAATCATGCCTCATGCTGGGAGGAGGCCTAGTGCCAGGTGGAGCACCCCCCTCCCC
>JAODKF010000030.1:20928671-20942215 GCA_026779585.1 Mormyrus proboscirostris
CTGCTGGCAGTCCCCAGTTCCCATGCGAACCTTGGGTGGCTAACGAGGGAGCGCTCGCCCCCCTTCGGCTCGGCTTCCAACCAGCTCCCCCACCCTGCAGGCTTCCACAAGGCCGCACCAACAAACAGAGGCGACGGTAATGCGCCGCAGGAGAGGCTCAACATTGCGGGAAACCATGGCAACTGCACCAAGAAACAGAGCGTGCTATGGAAACTCAGGGGGACCCTTTTATTTTTGCGGTACATTTGTGGCCTGGACTGTTTTCATTTTTTTTTTTTAACCCCCCCGCCACCCCTCTGAACTGCCACTGACAACCCATTAATCTCCCACTGCCACGCTGGGGCGTGAGGAGCTCAAGATAAGATGGTTATTAAAAAGCCATTTGATCTCGTTCAGCCATATGGTCTCGGGTTAGGGGAACGCGGCAAATGCAAGCGCCTCAATTGGCAGCCTGCTCGTGTAGTCCAGGCTCGCGCGGGGCAAGAGGGGCTGACAGGAGGGGCCCCGTTCAGCACGAACACGCCGCCGCGAGTTCAACTCATACCAGATGTTCGGAGAGCACTCTGTCATCATGATGGTCCTCCACCCCTTAGCTGCGGGACTGCAGCTGTACATGCGATTCTTCCAGCATTCCTCCATAAAGATGCATTTCGAAGCTCGTTGCGGGAAGGCAGGAAGCGTGTAGGAGGCTCCGCTGGATACGGCTTCTGTGGGCAATCGCTGTTGATGGAATTGGTGAAGAAGAAGCAGGGATGGGCCGTGGGGTGGCGCACGACCCCGTAGTTAATGTCTCTCTCCCACACCCTGTCAGGAAATGTCAGCCCGGGGCTCAGCGGCACAGCTGCCCAAGGGGTACGAGCCTGAGCCCTTGGCCAAATACGGCACTCTGGACGTGGTGTTCGACTACGACTCGGAGGATCGCCGGCTCATGGTGACAGTGACCGCCGTGACGGATCTCCCGGCCCTGAAACGCACGGGGAACATCTCCTGGCAGGTCCACCTACTGCTGCTTCCCACCAAGAAACAGCGTGCTAAGACAGGAGTGCAGAAGGGGCCCTGCCCGGTCTTCACTGAGACCTTCAAGTTCAACCACATCGAGTCGGAGATGATCGGCAACTACTCCATTCGATTCCGCCTCTACAGCGTCAGGCGGATGAAGAAGGAGAAGTTGCTGGGGGAGAAGGTGTTCTACCTCACCAAGCTCAACCTGCAGGGCAAGATGCACATTCCCGTCATCCTGGAGCCCTGCTGCGCCCTTCCAGTGAGTAGGCAGGCGGTAGGAGCCTCAGGGTTTGTGTGCATGGGGGAGGAGTGAAGATGGGTCACCAAGATCCCTGTCAATGAGTCTCCTTGCCAAAAAATCATTAGCAACATTTAGCAATGACAAGCAAACAAGAGACCAAGGTCCTGTATCACACAGCAGGAGTTATTGTTTTGTCACTTTGCCACTTTCAGATTTAAGGTAGCCTGGGCTAAATGTAAGTGAACTAAGATATAGTCCATTTAAACTGGGGTTCCTTAAATCTGACAAGTTATCCGGCTCTAAACAAGAAATCCAGCTTTGTGGTACAGGCGCCAGGACGGGGTGCAGGCTGGCCAAAGACTTTCTGACCTTCAGTAGGGGAGCACTGCATGTCTACAGCCAGACCACAGCACACTCATGCAAGATTGTATCCCCTTTCATCAAGAGTCAACTGTCACATCATCATAGTCTAAACTATAGTCTGAATCAGGTGTAAGCAGCCTTATGCAGAAAAGGCCGTTGTGTATGCAGGTTTTCATTGCAACTCCCTTAGATTAATAATTAGTGGACTGAGTGGCTAAAGAGTTCCGGCCACTGGGTGTGAACAGCTGAACTAAAGTTTATCCCAGAAACCTGCAGACACACCAGCTTCTTTGAGCATAAGGTCACTATCCCCTGGTCTAAATAGTAGTCAGTGTTTGCTTATGCTGTATTAGTATACTGCTGTGTAAGTGGGGAATTCAGCTTGCGAGGTTGTGATGTCAGACACGGGCGACTCATGGGCACCAGCCATGTCCCGCCCCCCCTCCCACCTGCCAGCAGGGCTGCGAGTCCCAGGTCAGCATTTCGGAGATGTCCTGCAGCGAGAGCACATCGTCCTTCCAGTCATCAGGCCAGGGCTCCGGCCCGGAGATACTGGTGGGCCTGGTTTACAACGCCACCACGGGCCGGCTCTCTGTGGAGATCATCAAGGGCAGCCACTTCAAGAACCTGGCAGCTAATAAGCCACCCAGTAAGTACGGAGCTCCAGGCCCTTTGGGAGGATCTGAAAGGCTTTTGTGACATCGATACATTTCAGCAACAGCATACATAAGGTTAAAGGTCAAGAGAACAAACCAAAATTTAATTTCTATATCGACATCGACATTCTAACTCTAACTTTTAACAACACAAAAACATTACAGAACTAGGTTTTAAAATAAAATTTAACAGCATAACATAGATAATCCCTGTCAAATATAGACTAACAGCTTGGTAAAAGACAGTCACACCACCTGAATTTCAGATGCACGTTTATGCATTTCGAAGGTCATTTAGTAGTAGCTTAATGTCTGAACATACAGGATCAGTCAGCCTGACTGATCAGTCAGCTGCTGTGAGATGTGGGGCGTCGGGAGCAGAGACCCGCTCAGGTCGGCTGCTGCCATCCGTTTGCTCCTGTTCTGACCTACAGCAGGATCTCCGGCAGCGAGCTCGTCAACCTTCGCGATGACCTTTGACCCTGCCTCTCTCTCGCTCTCCTGTCATGCTGCCTGTGTGCCCCTCACCCAATGATTGACATCTCGGTCGTTCTCTCTCTTACTGCTTCCCAACCCCTGTTGTCAGACGGCCTATTCTGTTGTCTGAAACACCTGATAGGTGGGCAGGTTTATATAATCAGAGGTGAGTCTTTGCCGGCTGGACCAGCAATCATCACCCTCCCCTCTGCCTCCGTCCCCCCTTGCCTGACTCGCAGCTGTCTGTCTGTCTGTCTGTCTGTCTGTCTTTATCTCGCTGTGCTTGATTCATACTAGAGAGCAGCCTCATTTCCTTATGGATGTTGGTTATGCAGATGCCGTCCAGCAACGAGAACATCAGAGACAGGGCCTGTATCGACTGTTTACGGCCATCAGTACGTACGGCAAACTGGGTGTAGTATGAGGAGGAGATAAAACATGCTGGAAGGTCATCAAGCATTTAAGCTACATTAATAGATATTAGCTATAAACACACTGATCTTTTAGCCACTGAGCAGATGATGAACTATATATAAGTTGTATTTTATTTATACATCCGTTATTTCTAGGTCATAAAAATTCCGCCTGGTATGATGTTCCGCTTCTTCTTTACGTTTTCCATGAAAGACCACATCTGTGACGAGACAGGCTGACTCTGTAGTCCACACCTCACCCCATGCTCCAAGCCCATCCATCCACTACCTCACCGCATACCCCGCTCCTGGTTTCCTCCACCCCTCTTTTGATCACTCCATCCGCTCCTCCATGGACCGCCGGTGCCTTGCTGCCATGTCTCCCACGTGCTCCGCGCTCTGAGTGGACCTTCGCGGTCAGGACTGGGGAGGAAGAGGAGATCTGAGCTTGTGGCGTTCTCACACAGCCCAAACGGTCACCCATTGAACTCAAAAACACCCCAATGTGTACATCTGCTCAAAAAGGTACAGAAATAAAATAAATCAATAGCAACATAGCTTATGGCTATGGTGGAGGTTGTTTTATAGTACTCTGGAAGACAGGACGCTGCAGGAGGTCCTCTGGTAACAGCCCTGTCCCAGTAACCGCAGTATTCAGCCGCTGCTGACGCCCAGGAAGCATAGCCTGTCTTCAGTAAAATGTTACCAAGTTTTCAGAGCGAGGGTGAAATCCCCTGGGTTCCATCATGGCAAAAAAAAATGAGAGCTGCAGCAAGGGCCACTAGCAGCGGGGGGTTGCGATTCCAACAGGCTGTGCAGATCTTTTTTAGAAAGTACCGTCTGGCGTCACAAAGTGCCTGTCTGTGATAGAGTTTGTCCAGCTGTAGTCGCAGGGAGCACTTATTCAGGTGTCACGCGTATAACAGGAAGCGTACCTTTCAGCTCTGTAAATGCTCTCTGGAAAGGATGCAGCTAGAGGGGTGTGCTGGGACCCCCCCTGTTGATTCCCCCCCCCCCCCCAGGGGCCTCAGAGAGGAGAGTGGGACTGAACCGAGGTAGAGGTTCAGACCTTATGAAGATGATAATGGAATACAGCAAACCGAAAAAAAAAAATAAACAACAAGCTGCACAGCTGCGTTCTGGATGTCAGATTAATCGGCAGCGGCGGTCCCCGGCTTTCAGTGACAACGCCAGGCGAAGGCTTCCTCTGAAGCTGCCCACTTACATCTGTGACAGCTCTATAAAGCATCTGATTCATAGCCAGGAGAATGGAAATCAAGGCTGCTTCACCCTGGCCTTTATGCCCCTGAAATCTGGAGGCTCTTTTATTCCTAGCTGTGCGATGCGGCTTCAATTGCATCTGGCTCTCCGCCGCATGAAAGCATTCGGTCGTGCGCTCCTGTCGTGGTGGTGGGGGGGCGGCACGCTTATTCAGGGGGGTGTTATTATTAAGTGATGGCAGAGAGGAGACGGTCCTGAAAAGACGTGCAAGGCGTTCCCTTTGGGCTTTTGTGAAGGAGCCGCCGTTCCTTTAGCACGTACCATTTGGCAGAGTGGCAGTGGATCGTACCATCACACATTCGCCACAGCTTCTGCACAAAAACAAAAACAAGGAAAACAAATATGGAGTGATTGGAGAAAATAATTAAACACTCAACTAATAGAATCCTGAGCTGATTCTTCCTTCGCCACAAAGGGAACTAATTAAAACTCGTATTCTGTTTATTTGAATAAATCATCAGGCTTTTCCTTTCAAAACGTGACATACACCACGACACTAAAAGTAAAGCAAGAAAAGGAAAACGCTCGGAAATAAAGGGATCCTTAAAAACATAAGCCAAAATGGCCGACTGGAGGATTTTTCTTTGCTTGGATTATTTTCTCTGAGCCCCTCATGCCTGCCGGGCTCTGACTTTCAGGGGTCTTTGTGAAGATTCAAGATCAAAACCCAACCCTAGAAAAAGACCCCGAAGCATGATCGTGAATTGAATAATCACATTAAAGTGATGACTATAGGGATACATGCTTTATCACCAATAAAGTTGTAATCTGCTTCAATGAATAAATCACAGTAGTAATTTTAAAAGCGTACCTGCAATGAGTATATGGCTCAAAATTAGATGCATAAATTAAGGCATATAAATCCCCAAAAATTGATCGATATAATCCAGCAGAGGCAGGGTTATGTGGTTAAGAAAGCAGGCAGGCGAAAATCCAGCAAACTGGAAACATTAAATATGATTTTTTTGAAGCAAACCATGGATACAATGAATATGTATTACTGATAATTAGCAGTGCGTTACTTTTATAATAAAGCAAACTGACGTGGTGCCATTTCTAAGAGTCAGCTAGGGAAAAGAAAAAGGGTGAACAAGAGCAGAATGGAGGTTTGGGACGGGAGCCAATGACATCTGACAACTCCAGTCAGTCATGTGTGACTGGTCTTTTTGGAAGCTTCTAGAACGTGTTTCTGTGATAGTCTCGTGAGTTTCTCCAACAGTCCTAGTTGTTAATAGCTCTCTCCTGTCTTCCCTTTGCCCCCCGGTTGGTTCCGCCCTGCTCAGACACGTACGTTAAGCTGACACTGTTGAACTCCATGGGCCAGGAGATGTCCAAGTGCAAGACGTCGATCTGCCGGGGGCAGCCCAACCCCACCTACAAGGAGACGTTCGTCTTCCAGGTGGCGCTCTTTCAGCTGTCAGACGTGACGCTCATCCTCTCGGTGTACAACAAGCGCAGCATGAAGCGCAAGGAGATGATCGGCTGGATCTCGCTGGGCCTCAACAGCTCAGGGGAAGAGGAGCTGACCCACTGGACTCAGATGAAGGAGTCAAAGGGACAGCAGGTGTGTCGCTGGCACAGCCTGCTGGAGTCCTAGGGGGAGCGACTGAGGGACTAGAGGAGACGTCAGTGGGGAAGAAGGAGGGAGAGAAGGAAAGGGAAGCATGCAATGAGAAGCTGATGGTAGATGGTGGTCAAAATACCCCATGATTTCAACCTGTGGGTATGATGAGAAGGTTGGTGAAGTTTTAGCTGAACCTAAACCATCAGGCTAGGTTGGACCAAGGCTGTTTAACAAACATCTTCCGTCTGTGGTTGAAGCTAAGTTGCAAGTTTGATCTTGGAGGAGGGTGATGCTAGCAGGCAAGGGGGTGGAGAGGGGGGGTGCTTTCAGTCTATGAAGCTAAATCCTTTTACTCCTTAATCTTTGAAGCATCAGTAAATTCCTTGGAGAGGTACAGGATTGGAATTATGGACTATCAGACTTGGGGTCATTCTCGGCCGCTATGGACAGTATTTTCCCCACTTCAGGTCTGCTGGACAGAGTCAATATAAATTAAAGAGGCACGGAGGCATACCCCACCCAGCCTTGGTTCGATTACTCACATCAACCGACCCTCATTACACAGAGGATGGCAGGTAGAGGCCGTGGACGTCTTCAGAAGTTGAACCCGGCACAGGAACGACGGCTGTAGACAAGCGAGCTTTCATTGCACCAACCACGTGCCGTCAAGGCGACGTTTCCGTGTCACATGACTCCACACGACTCCGTTCGCTCTCCCTGTTTAATTGTCTGTTTTGCGCTCGCAAAGTGAGGAATATGCAGGGACAGAAAAAGCAGGAACGGGAGGTCGCAAAAATTCAGGATGTCGCTAGAATTATCTGTGCTAGATTATAACCCTAGAGGAACAGCCAAACATGATCAAACATCATGATGACACCACAGGTCAGGTAGACGCTACAGAAATAACTAAACATCTGTTATCAGAATGAATATAGTTTTCCCAGCCCTTTAGAAGTTCAGCTGTTCAGATGACAAGCTCCGTCCTTATCCTGAAACATAAATTTCACAGAGCCTTCATAATAACTGGTGCTAAATTTCCCCAATCTGCTCCTCAAAACAGAAATGGCATTTTCCACGTCAGCTGTAAGCACAAATATGGCGTTTTTGTTCTGTTTTAGCTGGCAGTGGGGACAGCAAACGCACAAAGGCATTTATGGACACGAGCATGCGATAATTGTAGGCCTGTATGAAGTACAAGCTCATCACATAGAAGGTCCTTCTGTCTAATCACATTTTCGCTCCCTGATTTTCGTTCTCCAGTCACTGCTACACCAGGCTGCGGTATCAAACCTTTAACAGCATGCTAATTAGTGATTTCCTTCTAAGCGTAATCAGTCAGTAGGTACTCGTCACTGGCTGTGGACGGCGTTTCGCTTTACTAGACCTTTCAGCCTCTACTTCCGCAGATGCTGTAGGCATCGCTGCGAACATCTTCATCCTTTGAAGTCTGCATCAGCTTGCTGGTGACCTTGAGTTTTTTTTTTTTTTTTTTTTTAACTCCATCTATGCGGAGCGACAGAAAATGATTTTAAAACTGACCACAATTTTGAAAGATCCGCTTGTTTATAATAAAACGATGCACATTCCACTGGATCTGAATCAGGGGAGCCAAAAACAAAGCGTGCGAATGAAACCTTTAGCTATCATTTGTAGACAAAAGCAGTGTTTCCATGGCGCACTGCAGCCTGCAGTGGAGGCTTTATCCATTCTGAACATGGTTCTTGCCGTTTTCTGGCTGCCTTTTAAATATGTGAAGGGTAGTCGTGATTTTTACATACACACCGAGAGCATGGGACAGTGGCTCCGTTTGACGTGACTGGACAATCACATTTGACGGTACTTGTTTCCAGGGCTCTCGTGCCAACAGGGGGCGCTGGTGCTGTGCCTTTACCCCAGCCTTAGGCAGTCTTAGATCTGGGGTAGCGGTTCACCGTGAATGTGTTATGATAGGTATGCTCACAATGAAACAAGCTGACAAGCTGAGACTGCAGTGGGCCGTTACTGATTAATGCAAGGAGTCTTATTATTACCGCTGCTCATCTGTGTAGTGCGAGTGCTTCTTAAGGCATGACGCCTCCGTTCCAGACCAGGTGCATACGATGACTGAGCTTCAGAATGTTGGCCGCTTCGTGTGCAGTCCTTCAAAAGAGCTGACGAGTGCAGTTCCCAAGTTAGCAGAAGTACATCAGTGCATTGAAGCTCAAAACAGAAAGAAAAATAAACAGGAAACAGAGAGAGTTTGACAGGAGACGGGGAGTCACCACCGTACGTGGTGAGCAGGTTGTTTAAACATTCCAGCTGGGCCTGAAACCACACCCACCAGTCCAGCACACCAGTCCACCCACCTACCTGCGTTCGGATACCTAGAATTCCCACCCTTCTCAACCAGCCAAAACATGTCGAGTGAAGCACAGTAGTTTCCATGCTGCGGCTAGCACAGCCAGTGGTGCATCAGCTCAGCGTCGCCGCCCTGGGGGTTGAAGGGCGACAAGGCCGGGGCAGCTTGGCTATTGGCCATGACCTTTAACGGTCATCCTTCACCAGATGCTCGACAGCTGAGAGTCCCCCCCCGCAAAAAAAAACAAAGCTGAGGCCGCCTGGTCAGCAGGCACTGACCTACAGGCTTCTCCACGGTGCATTTTTGGGCAAAGGTTTGACAGAACCCGGGTGCCGTCCCACCCCCCACGGTACTGTTCGGCTCTGACAGGCCAGGCCCAGCAGGGGCTGACCCCACTCCCTGGCACTGTACCGCAGCCTCGCGGAACCCACTGGCAGCGAGAATGTCCTTTCCTCCTCATTATAGTTTACAAGAAAAACAGCAAACATCACCTCATTCGGGTGGAGAGGGCAAGGGGGGGGGGGGCATGGAGCTGCTTAATTTGCATGCTGTTAAAAAGGCGGCTGTGGCAGTGGCTGGCGATCCGCCTTGGGGGGTTGGCCGGGGGGGCTTCTCGCTATCAGTGTCAGCTCCCCGAGGCTGCGTGACGCATTTGGCTGCTGGAACGGGCGACTGGCCGTCCTGGTAGCCAAACCAACGCTTATTTTCCCAGGTTTTCCTACCCCCAAGAGGGGAAGGGGGGGTGGGTGGGTTCTTATTCTTTAGAGACAATACCAGTGATGGATAATTTAGAGATGTTGGTAGGGTCCTGGCGGGGCCTGTTATAGCTACAGGGCCAGGCAGACCGCGGGCACACTGACACACAGATCCACACGGCTCATCAGGCCAGGACCCAGCAGAAGCCGCGAGGTCCGCACACTTCACCCCTGCCTCCCCGCCTCGCTGATGATGATGACCTCCTCCGTCTTCTGCAACATTCACAACCTCTGCGTGATCTTTTTCAAATTAGCGTTTTGATCAAGGTACATCTAGCCTACTGATTGTTAAATACTGTAAGCTTTATAAAGATTTTTTCCTACCTATTTTTGTATTTATAGTAAGAAGACTGACTCTAGACAGTGTGTTTGAGTTTGAAGCTCTGTGAGCTGTATGATTTTGGACATGCGTGTGTTCGCTCTTTTTAAACTTTATCGATTAATCATTGTGTCATTTTTATTTTATGTATCTCACAAAACGTTTGCTCCTTTTTATGCTCTGCTTTTTCCCAACTAAAAAGTGAAAAATCATAAATATATGGGGGATGTTTTTGCTCGTGGCAATGTCGTTTCTTGGCTCTGCAGATGTCAGTGCTGTAATCCTGGTACTCAGCCGCCTCCGGTCACGCAGTCACCCAGCAGAAAAACCACCACGAGTCGACTTGTGAAACTGGTCTGCTTTGTGGCGGCAAAACGCACCGACTAACATACCTTGTGAAAGCCGAGTCGGTTACTTGGGGGCCTGAGGCCTGTCAACCTGCCATCCTACCTAACAAACAGGGCTGTTTCTAGGGAAACTCCATTTCCCATCATGCATATCAAAATAGACCCCATCCCTGATAGGTCAACTACTTATTTCTCTGTAAATTCATAGAAACATAACAGTGATGGTTTTCTGCCCAGGCCAGAGCATGGCGGGGCAAAACGAAATATACCAGGAACTCACGGACAATGCACGGACAATAAAACCATGTACTCATTAAATCGACCTGCAATTAAGGTATTTCTTTTTTTTTTTAGAAACCTAGCTAGTTTCTTACAGTTTCTCCCATGCATGAATGCTCCAAAAATGCACATTAAATATTAATTTTGCAAGGCATAAAGATAGAAGGTTGACAAAGCTCTTGGGGATTTCACTCTCTGTCATGACACGCTACATTACAGATTTTTATCGCCCTGTCCTCTCCCGCCTGAGTGTTTATGACAGAGCAGCAGGCCCAGAGTGTGTCTGCCTGGATCGAACCTGGGGCTCCAAAAACACTGAATGAAAAGTTTCAAGCATTAAATCAGAAGGACGCCTTTGACTGAAGGCTCACTGTGTGGCAGCTCCCTCGCTCTCTACCTTCCCATGGCGCTGTTCCCAATTTAGTCCACGGAAAGCATAATTATCCAGAAAGTCTGTCAGCTGTGAGATGTAAGACGGCGAGGTTTGGGAGACAGATCCAAAAAGGGGCACAAAATCAGATCGAGCTGCTGCATTAATGCAAAATTCGACCAAAGGGCCGTCGCAATGTCGAAAGCAGCCAGTCGCCATCAAAAGGTCAAAGGTCAAGGATGTCACATGACACGAGCATCACATGAGAAACTTCTGGAAGGAGTCCTCATTGTGAGCGCACGGGATAAGGGACTCAGCCTTTGTGCTGTGTGCATATTGTCATTCGGCACTAGATTCCTCACAGATTTTTAATAAGACTTTCACAAGGTATGTTGTTACTCCCGTGGTTTAGAGTCAGTAACATTTTGTATACGTGTTATACACTCTACTGATTTAGTTTACCTCTTTAGTCACTGATTGTTAAAATCAATACTCTTTTTGTCTGCCACGATCACCGATTTTCTCAGTGACTTACTGAACTCTTTTTTTTTTTTTTTTGAGAGCTCTACTCTCAAGACAATGTTATGGCACTCTGTGTAAACATACTTCTTTGGATGTGAATTCATTTGTAACAAATCATCTTTCACGATGGTTTCTGGAAAAAAAAAATAGGATTTGTATGTGACGTTGTTGTTTTAAAAAATGCTTCTGCTCTGGGCTTTTGTGTCCGCTGTGTCTCTCTGCCTCTGAGCCAGCTGATATCACATCATTCCATCTCACATGAACCACAAACTAAGATTCATACAATCCCTTATAATGGCTTCCTGGTTAAGGCACTCAAACCCACATCCACCCAGCAGGGCAGAGAAACACCCCTATGTAGGTGGGCAAAGCCATTGAACTCCACTTCCTCGAAGAGAGACACCAGTGGCGCCCTCTAAAGTTCAGAACATGCGACGTCCCACTTTACTCTCACCAGAGCCCCTTCTGCTGCATGTTAACCCCGTCTCTTGACAGATTTCTTATTAATGCAAACATCCCAGTTTTAAAGTCGCTCCTAGCCCCCCCATTAAGCACCCAAGGGCAACACAGATCCAGGCCTGAGGCCAAATCCAATGCAGGCTGACTCTGTAAGGTCCAATCCCCAAATGGGCAGCATGACCACAGAGCAGACTGCCTTATCCAGGTTGAGGCGTTTCCTCAGACTCGCCTTTTTGTCCAGGTATGAAAGCCTGAGTGATGCAGGGTAAGGAAATGGTCATATTTCGTGACTCCCAGCTGCCCATGGGTGAGGACGCCAGTGGGAAGCGTGAGCAGTGCTCCGGTGCCGACCGACGACGTGCCGAGTGGCCATCCTGTTTCCCAGGCCAGAAACCAAAGTGCGCCCTCCGCAGTCTGTCATGAGTCTGACCGCCTCACACACGCAGGTGCACGCGGAGGATAACCTCCCAGTGAGTCCGAACAAGCCCAGACCTGGAACGGGAATCCCCCGCGGCTGGAACATGAAGTGTGGTGGAGTCCAGAAGGATAGCCACCCGGAAAGTCACTATTCCCCTGCCCCCCACCCCCCTCCTGATTTATTCCTCTGTTCTCATTTGAATGGAATTTCCTTGTTTTTTTATCCCCACTTCATGTTTAGCCGAAGAGAATCCGTGAGGCGTGCCATCTGGCCAAGTCAGCAGGGTCCTCCCAGTGCAGCCCATCCCAGCGCAGCATCCCAGTGCAGCCTGTCCCAGCACAGTGTCACAGTGCAGCCCATTCCAGTGCAGTCTGTCCCAGCGCAGCATCCTAGCGCAGCCCATCCCAGTGCAGTGTCCCAGTGGGCCACAAATATATTTTTTTTGAAGGGAAAAAAAACAGGAATGAAAGTGGGCCCTGCAGGAATTATCCCGCGACAAAACAAGCCGCCTCCTTCCCGCTATAATCCCTCAGACGCGGATGAAGGTTTTCAAGGGATGCATTGTTCGCTCAGGATTCGCTGGCGCACCGACAGAAGCCACGTAGGCCGGCAACAGCTGCCCAGGGGAAACCTAAAACGCCGGCAGCGGAAATGAAAAAACTGCCGCTGCAAAAACAAAGTGGCTGGCGGACGGCATGCCGGGTGTGAGGCCCCCGCCACCGGCTCCGCTTCCATACATTCCAGAGCAGCAGCCTCGGCTGAGCGGCGCGGGGGGACGGCAGGTTTTGTGTCCAATCTGTCACGGCACGCCTATTACGGCTCCGACGTGAGAGCACCCCCCCGCGGCCGGGTCGTGATGTCGCTGAGACATTTTTCACTGTAACTATGTTCCCATCGCCCCACTGGAATCGCCCCAAGGGCTGCGGCAGTGACGGGGGAAGGGGGCGGCAGCTGGATTAAATCTGAGTGTGGTGTCCCTGTAACATCGAGCTTATCGAGGCTCATGGCATATGATCCCAGCTTCCACCGCAGACAGGCATACCCCCCCAGGGATAATTACAATGGGGAGAGGGGGGGCTTTACTCCGCTCACTTTCCTGCTGATCATAAAGCAGAAAAAAAAACATATGATGGTGGGTGATGTTTTTACAGCCAGTAACTTAAGAGGCCTTCACCTGCCACTAGTGAGATGGGTTAGCATAACAGAAACTCACCAGACTGCCCTAATGAGGTAAGTGTAGCTCCACCACACACACACACACACACACACACTCAGAAAACAGCCGTGGCAATGCCCAGGCCCAGCCTGAGCCCCTCCCCAGCACGCTGGAAACACAGACAGGGTTTGGCATCATTGCACCCCCAGCACCTCCCGCCCCGAAGCTCTTCATCCACATTACACGCATGCCAGCATTTGATATTAAATCTGCGCAGTTTTTCCACGTCAGAAAAAAATCTTATCGGGAATTTGCAGAGGATCAGGTACAGAATTCAGGTCTTCCAACATACTAGCGTGCTAGCGACTACAGTATATAAAGCAGCTACAGCTATACAGAAACATAATGTAAAGCTAGACAGACCAGCCGCTGTGTGCTGAAGACCAGATGGTTATGGGTTTAGAGCCCATCCAGTGATGGCTGATGACTCCAGAATAACCCCAACCCACCAGGGACGGATTACGGACCGGGCCAGCGGGGCCGCTGCCCAGGGGCCCTTGGGGTGCAGGGGGCCCGTGGGGCCC
>JAODKF010000030.1:20951120-20970731 GCA_026779585.1 Mormyrus proboscirostris
GCCCCCCCCCCCACAGACAAGTCTGTTTACTCTCACTCCATGGGATGATTATAATTGCTGCCGTCTCGAAGGCTGCTTTCGCATTCGCACTTTTATTCCAGCCCCCAGTATATGCCGAGGTGACCCAGCAGAACAGCATATAGGCACCAGATCGAGGGAGGAAGATGTCCTTACTGACTCCAGAGCTCAAGTACACGTCAGCCAAGTAGTACTTAAGGTGGCTTTGAGACAGCTCTGTGCTTATGATGTCCCACTGTGCTACACTAATATGCCACATAGGACAAGAGCGAATGTAACAGAACACAAACATAACTAAAGTTCCAGAGAAACATGACATAGGGATATGTGTGTCTTTTTTACATCTCTCAATAAATTTAATATCTAGATGCCTTGCTGGTCAGACTTCTGACAATAGTGTATACCCTGAGGGGTTGGGGCATAATTGTGGCGTCTAATAGGGCATTTCCCACCCCCCACCTGTCTTTAATGGGACTTCCCACCCCCACCTGTTACTAATGGGACATTCCCCCCCCATGCAGACAGGAGTGAGTGAGAGATGACCCTGGTCCTGTCCATGAATCCATTCTGCGACCACGCCGCCTGCGAGGAGGAATCCACCCTCCCACAGTACCAGGCCATCTGGGAGTCCGAGCACTGCAGCAAGAGTTGTGTCTCCAGCCCCTCGCCACCAGGAGGCGCTGTGGAGCAGCTCGCAGAGGGTAGGCCTGAGCCGAATCCACGGCGCTGTCCCTTTTCTAACTGAATGCTGAGTATCCATTGGGTGTCCCAGGGAAAGGTCCGGTTCTGGAATTCAGTGCTGTCTTGTAGAGCAGGGGCAGAGTTATCTTGACCGGGAATCCCGCCTCTGTGAAATGTAGATGGCTGTGGGAGTCCCACACACAGAATGTACATGTTTTTATTCATTTCACAATTTATCACATTTTTTTCCCAGAGCCGCACTGCAGAAGACCACCGGATCATGTGGTAGCCTCGAGGATTGCTTACTTTAAAAGGAAGTATGTGGAGGAGGACCAGCCTCCCTTCAGCTTCAGAGGCTACTGCCAGACCGTGAGTGTCCCGCCCCCAGGCCTAGGCTTAATGCTTAGTCCGTTCTTAGGGCTGAGTTTCCTTGTGTGGCCCGCAGGTGGCGCCAGTGCTGGAAGAGCGTGCACACGTGCTGCGCCTGTCCCTGGAGAAGATGCGCTTTATCGACGACCCCGAGGCCTTCCTGCGACGCTCAGTGCTTGTCAACAACCTGCTGCGCAGGCTTCGCGCCGAGATCCTGCTGCAGAGCGAGTGGTGCCTCCCACCAGGCCCCGCCCCCACGTGCCCCTGGGAGGCCCCCCCGGGGCCCTACCGCAAGCGCTTCCGGCTAATCCGCGGAGAAGCCCCAGAATGCCTGCAGACCTGCTGCTGCTTCTGTGGGGGGCGCTATCTGCGCCTGCCATTCTCTGTCTATGAAGACACGGCCACCTCCTCTTCCTCCTCCTCCTCGTCATCGTCCTCCACCTCCTACGCCTCATCCTTCTGCACGTCCTCCTCTCCCTCCTTTCCACAGCTGCTCCCCACGGATGGCAGGAAGACCCATCTGGACTCCTTGTACCCTGGGCTGGACCTGCCCGAGGCAGGCGGTACTGAGGGGCCTGCGGACCCCAAAGAGCGGCCCAGGTCGCGTGAAAGGGAGCGGCCCAAGGCGGGTCATTCGCGCTGGGGCGAGCTCGGACCTGAGCCAGGGGTCCAGGAGAGCAGGAGACTGTGAAGCAGAGAGAGCGAGAGGGAGAGGGCTGGGGGGTCCGCCGGCACGCCAAGGGGCAGCCAGAACCAGCTGAGGTTTTTCATTTGTGACGATTGGGCAGGTCCGGCACGGCCCGTTTCCGCATCTTCATCTGCCTACTCTCCTGGTCTTTCCCATGAAGCCGTCCCATTTGTCCAGATCGACAAACACATGGTGCCTTAATTTTATAAATGTTTTTTTGTTTCTGATCTTGTACCTACACCGTCTATAATTTCATGAAATTTGCTGCAGCAGCACATAACCAGAGAGGCTGTCTTTGGAGCCCCCCCCCTCCCCCCCCAGCTCAGCAGGGGGTCCTGGAGTGTGTGACTCTACTGGCCATCACCTCCAGGGGGGCGCTGCTGTCTAGGCCCGAGGCGAGGTGCAGAATGACATAATTCAGACATAATGACATAATCTGGACATAATTCATGCCCCACCCAGAATGAAGGACCCTAATACCTGCCCACCCCCCCGCCACCGCCCAGGAGAATTACGCAGCCAGAGGGCGACACGCACCCTGCGTGAAGCGAGACGTCAGGTGACCCAGCTGGCCCTCTGTTCTCCCCGGTAACAGCTGGATTTCTCCCCCTCGCGACCAAATCGCATCTCCAGAGACATTATCTGTTGAATAGCTACCATTCTGACGAAGTGCAGGCGAAAGAACCTTCCGGAAAGACTGTATTAATTTTGTGAATTTTCCTTCAGTAGTTTAAATTTGCTTTGATTTATCGAGAGCTTTCTAGAATCAGATGACAACGAAACCCAGGCAGGGAGCAACACTGCAGCAGGATTGGATATAAGCACTCAAGAAGCACAAAGTTTGCTTTTTCTTAAAAGGATGGTGGTTAGAAGTGAACCCACTTTGATCAGGCGTTCTGTGTGACGTTTTTGTGACAATTGTAAAAATTATAATGAATAAAATGTTATCACATGTGTGTCCATCTCTAACTCTGCGACTGTACACCAGGCGAGAGTCATCTAGTATAGAAAAGCTGTACTCTTACTGACCCAGAAACAGTAACAAACTGTGACTTTTGACCTTATTCACATGACAATTTGGCTCAATAGAATCCAGACCAGAAAACATGGTTCTTAAGGATGAGGTGTCCAACGTAAGGATGTGGACCAGGGTTCTCAGATCTGCTTCAGAATATGTTACTATGTCTTTGTTCCTGAATCTTAATCGATGTGGTGAAAAAGACTCCAGATTTAGTAAGAGGCAAACTGAAGGTCAGAAATGCTAAGTTAAACCAGAATGAAACCGGTCACAGGTCATGTAGGATAACCAAGCAGACGGAGAGAGGTAATCGGTTTGGATTCAGAATCGTGGTGGCATGTTGCTGTTCATGAATTTGGCCAGCTGCCCCCCCCCCCCCAACACCATGCCAAGGCTCGTTAATCTTCCAGCACATGAGCAATCACGCCCTCCCCCCTGCTTCCTCTCTGGCAGCGCCTTTATCTCTATGGAAACGGCATTTACCGGCCGTGACATGCTAGGGGCTTATCGCGCCTGTGAGGGCATGTGGGAGGTGGGCCTGCCTACTGCACCAAGTCGGGGGCCCTTGGGCCACGAAATACTGTATAAGGGCCACTGTATAAGGGCCCAACCCTGCCCCAAACAAACCACTGTAGTATCATGGTGGGTGGGGGGCAGGAATATAAACAGCGAGCACATCGCTCGCTTCGGTGACCGACATCGTACCGACGGCATTCCCGACAGCACTCAACCCCAGCGAGGTGTGTGAGGTCACAACAGCGCAGCCCTGCTGGCCACCGTCCGCCACTGCTGACAGAACGCGGCCCATGCTCGCTCGCTCTCTCTCTCCCCCCCCCCCCCAATCACTGTAGGCCCAGTCTCCTCTCTCACCTCCCCCCCCGCCCCCCCAGCTCAGGGGATCTGGCTTTTTTCGACTCACCAGACAGACTGCGGTGAGGGGAGCTGTCATTTGTCAACAAGGAACTTTGGCAGCTCCTGGTTTCCATGGGAACAGTCTGTTGCCGAGGAATGGTTTTGCATCTCAAGGCCCCACAATTGGCTGCGTCGCCTCGCGGGTCTGCCCGCGTAATGCCCATCACCTTGGCGTTGAGGAGAGGGGACCAGCTTCTCCGGGAATTAGGCCACACGTTTCCCATGACAAAGCTGACGTATTTTTCTGGCTAATATAGACATCGTTTTATTTTTAAACCTCTATAATGTCTACTTACAGTGACAAGCAGGAAGACAGCAGTCAAAGAGCAAAGCAGCCTGGGCATGCCGCACCACCCACAACCCCACACCCAAAAGGGAAATTGCCTAATTAAGTTCGCGGCCCCCCCAAAAGATGGTGTCCCAGACGGTCACGTATGGGACACCAGATCACTGTCACCTGTTTTCATCCCTCACACTGCCAGAGGTCCCTGATTGGATGGTCTCGCCATCCCACGGTGCAATACATCCACTGCCATTTTTGTACAAAGTCATTTAACTGCTTAGCCAATTCTTCAGAGCTCGTTACGATCCAGTTTATGACGGCAGGGCATTTTGCTGGAGGTTAGGCTGCACACTGACGGAGCCATGAGACAGCAGTCTTGCAAATGCATACTCGTGGTCATGCTTTTACCCACAGCTCCGTGTCAGCCTCCATCTTCATGGTGATGTGTGTGCACAAGCTATCCCCACGTGTGTCACCTAAGACCCGGTTACAAACATCTAGAAGACCTCTGGCTGGCAGGATGATGTGTGTCACCAAAGCTAGCCCATTAACAGTGTTCGTGTCTGGATCTCCTCCTAATCTGTGACCCACGGTGAAGTTGCACTGCCTCAGATTGATCTGAACCGCACTACTTCTCATGACGTGTGTCCCGACGCCGCATCCAGAGGTATAAGCAGCTGACACAGTCGTCCCCTGGGGTTTAAAGGCATCACTTTGTAATGGCAGCCCCAGCAGACACAGGGCTGTCTTCACGCTCTCAGGCGCGAACCTTAAACGAAGGGATCGGGGCTGGGGGGGGGGGTGACTGCTATCTGTTGCAGAAGCCAAGCCCCCTCCCCATGTTCCAGCACATACACACAGCATGCTTCCAGCTGTGTGCAGATAAAATTCAGCACCCCTGTCTTCAAAGCATTATCACGTATGATGGGATCCTACGGATGCACCACACGGTAACGCGGGGTAACCGTAAGCCCCGGACGGGTGCCCACACAGGCGCCTGTCACAATAGACAAGCTCATCTTCACCCCAGCTTTATGCCTCTTAACTGCAGTTATATAAGCATTTGGTGTGTTTATTGGGGGGGGGGGGGGGGTTATATGTGCAAACACTCGGATCACAAAATGGGAAACAATAGCAGCTGTCATTATGGCTGTTGGGGTCGGCCAAAAGGGGATTGCGGCTAACGTCATGATCTGGAAGGGGGGGCGAGACAAACCGTGACAGGGGCCTCGGAACGCTGAGTGACCCTGTGGGTCTCTTTCACACCTGCTGAGTGCTTTTAAACTTTTTAAAGGGATTGACAGCATATGTCTTGCTCAGAGAAGAACCTCACAGCCTAGTCAATAAAAAACAGGAATAACCGTAAGTATTAATTCCAACCCTCTCTTATGGGGGGGGTCTATAAATAATCCCCCTCTTCCTTTTCTCAGAAAGCATGGTGACTCAGACCAGTAATCCCAACACAGGTGACAGTCAGGTTTTACCCGGATGCGACACAGAGGCACACGGCACACATGCAAGTCAGACACGGTGGTGGATTTTCCATGGGAATTTCAAACGCATGTCATGTTTATCAGGAATTTTAAAAATCACCTCCAGATGTTTGGCTGGCCAGTAGGGGGGGGGGGATGAACACGGCAGCAAGGCGTGTCAGGAAAAGAGGTAAAGCAGGGAAGGGAGAAACTTTCACTTTACTTTTCAAAGCAAGTCCTTCTCTGTGTTCTGTGCCTGAGGTTACTTTCGGGTTATATAACATGCTAAAACTGAATGTTTTCTTACCATTTCCCCTCGGGCTGAACCGAGCTTCACGTTTGCTAATCCCCTACGGTGCCGCTGTGAAGCTCTGCATTACCCCAGAAAGCCGCTGTCCGATCATCTCCGGTAGGTTCACGGCCTCCCTCTCTCTCACTAGGCTTCAGTCACCACTGGGCACCTTCACATGCAGTTGCAGGGCGCGCACTAAAGGTTTAAAGCGACTACACCACCCAAAGTGAACGTCCACATCCGGGCAGAACAGCATGTCAGGGTATTACCTTGGATGGATGGATGGATGGATGTTATTACCAATATCGTTTTCATGTAAGATGTGTACAGACCGAGTACCATGTGACATCAGAGACATAATGAGGTGCATTGGTGGATCGAGACTCACCCTCATTAAGGTGCTTTAAGCTCATGGGATTTTCAGTTACTCAAACATGTTCTGAGGGCAGAAGGAAAATGATTGGTTCTCCCTCTGAACCAATCAAATTGTAGAGGAGGTGGGTTAAAGCAACTACAGGACGTGGGAACAACCTATCAGATACCTTACTCCTGCTTCCTCTAGTTACTTGTACCCACCTCCTGTACAATCTGATTGGTTATCTCTCTAAACCAATCATTTTTCATTCTGCCTTCAGAACATGTTTGAGTAAGTAAAACTCCCATGAGCGTAGTGCAACTAGATTAATGGGAAGTCCATTGCTAGAGCCCCAGGCCTAGGCTTAATGCTTATTGCATCATAAACAGTCACCTCAGATGATCGAGGAACAGCCCCGGAAAAAAAAAAGACCATGGGACGTTTCAGAGGAGCGTCCATCCCTTGACATTGGCATTGTGAATTTGCACCAACTGAAACGATACTGACTGCTTCCGTATCTGACTGAGACTCCATATGAACATCCAAACTACACTGTTTTTTTTAAAATCCGCTTTCAATCCTGTTAATATTTGCACAACATTGTGTTCAAAATGTTGGTTATTATGATAAAATAGCACCTTGAAGTAATTCGCCTATTTTATAATTATGGTGAGATAGGGGGGTGGGGGGGTTTGGGGGGGCGTGGTCTTTCACAGGTGCACCGCTATAGTCACAGAAATCAGTGCTTGTTACCAACTTATCCAGCTAACTCGATATTCCATGGCCTCCTTGACTCTGCCCTCAGGCAATGTTTCCATTTGTTTCAGGATGAACACCTTTTTTATAAAAGACATAAAATACAGAAAGTGTCCTTGTTGAGTGGCGTTTGGGGGGGGCACGATAGTTTATTTGGAGGGAATGGCCTATGAATGCCCCCCCCATGATGCCAGCTCTGAGTGGGTATCAGCTGGTTAAACTGATTAAGTGAGACCCACCCACTCCTACAGACTGCAGGGGGCGCTGGTGACCTCCATCATGGCAGACAGTTATTTTGCTGCCCACTAGTGCCCCTGCCTGAGGATCATCTTTGCCAATTTTTGCCATAGCACCACTGCCCCGCCATTCACGCCAGGCATAGCACTGACACTGCGCCACTCACACCAGGCACAGCACTACCGCCGCACTACCGCCACGCCACGCTACTCAATGCCGAGCACAGCACTACCGCCGCGCTACTCAACGCCGGGCACAGCACTACCGCCACGCTACTCAACGCCGGGCATAGCACTACCGCCACGTCACTCACGCCGGGCATAGCACTACCGCCGCACTACTCAACGCCGGGCATAGCACTACCGCCGCACTACTCAATGCCGAGCATAGCACTACCACCGCACTACTCAATGCCGAGCATAGCACTACCACCGCACTACTCAATGCCGGGCATAGCACTACCACCAGGTAGCTCAACACTGGGCATAGCACTACTCTTTCAGAACTTGCCGCAACCCAAACACCCGTCACTTCTCGTCAGCCACCATCCTGCAGACAGCAGACCTGTCAAGGCAGCTTGTTATGGAGGTTGCTGCCTCTGAGACTGGGGTAGGGGCCGTATTGTCACAGCACTCACCATGCAATGACAAACTACACTCCTGTGCCATCTTTTCCCAAAAACTTTCTTCAGCTCACAGGAATTACTACTGAGGGGATTATAAGATACTGGCGGTTAAGTTAGCCTTAGAGGAGTGGTGACACCAGCTGAAGGGCACCTCCTTCATCTGGAAGATCATAAAAATCAAAGGGCTGTCAACTAACATTTCCGGTGGTTAAAAACAAAAGCATGATTATTTGCGGAATAAAAATCTTTTCTGGATCTGTTGTTGTCCTTTGCAGTGCAAACCTGACCTGAAACAAGTCACTTGTGCTAAGCAGCAGATCCTGCAAGGGCTGTCCATCTGTCGCTTTCCAGTGCTGCTGCGTGAGGGGAGTCTCCAGAATTGGACTGAGTGAGAGAGAGGCAGTCTGAGGTTTCCCTGCCCTGGACTGGTTTCAGGAGTCATCTGCATCCCCACATGTTCTTTGAATGGGGTCCTTGTTTGATGTTCCCTCTGGGGAGAACACGTCTTACAGGTGTGCCATTACTTCCCAAAATATCACTCCTCCCCCCAGGTTGTGTCCTGACCCACAGTGAGGAGCAGTCGTCTGGCCTAACCACCACCCCCCCAGGGAAGCACACCCTGATGTGGCCGCAGGAGCAAACAGCACAAGGGCTACCCCTGTTCTCCATGCCCGCTACATGGAGGGACCGTTTCCCCCTGCCAGCCATTCTCTCACTCCTGCTTCCCCCTAAGAGCTTTCGCTTACCAGTCTGCTGGACTGTGTGTGGCTCTGCAGCTCTCAATCATCAGAAGGTCGTTGGTGCGAATCCCGGGGCCAGCAGACCGATTCCACCATTGGGCCCTCAAGCAAGGTCCCGATTGGCCCAAGGGCATACCGGCTCACCCTGTGGTGACCCCTCGCGTCACTCTTACCTGTGTGAGTGTGTGTGTCTCAAAGGGAAGCCAGATGGGATATGTAAAAAGAAGCATTCCAATGTACCTGCAAGAATGACAAAGCATCACTTCATTTTCTAAAGTCAGGCAATCAAGAAAACTCATTAACACAAGCACTGCTGCAATATCAAAATATCACCAACTCTGCTTCCATGGTCTGATGCATACATAACTAATCATATAAATTATGATATGATTGTGGTTATATATATAAATAAAATCACACACATGAGCTGTCACGATCACTCGAATAAACTGTATTCTTAAAAAGAATCAAAATTTTTGTTTCGATTACTTGACAAAAAGAAACATAGTACTTCACATTACAAATCAATGAAAGTGCAGTCGTGTGCCGGTATTGTAAAATATTGTATCAGCACAGCACGACTACAATGCAAATACATTTCAAAGACTTTCGCGTTGACGGACTCACCAACTAATGCAAAGTTAACCATAGATATGTGCCATTTAATCTCTCCTAATAAGCCATACTGTCTTTGTCATCAATTTGACTTAAATTATTTTGCTTAATTTACTTTCTCCGATTCCTATATTGCAAAAAAGAAAAAACTGCTGTTAAAACGAAGGTCATAGCCCCATCGCTTAGCCGCATCATTTTACGTAATTCCGTACATTTAGCTAACCTATATGAACTATTGAGAAAAGTTCACACTGCGATATTTTACGTTTCTTCGATTATTTAGGAGTTGAATCAACTTTAAACCCAAATAGAACTTATTATCCAACAAAAGAATCTGTCAAATAAGTTAGTGGTACCTTGAATTATGGCAGCAGACACAGAGCAGAGCCGACAAATCACTTACTTCTGCTCAATATCGTGTCTATGGAATACAAAGTATTTGCATACAGCGGGAAAGAAAGAACTTTTCGTGACCAGTTCTTGTTCGCTTTTCCCCTTTTCGCTTCTTTTTAATTTCTCACAAACGATGAACGAATGAGCCCGAGAGCTAGGACGTTACTGGAGACGGCCGCCTCGGAGGGCGCCTGCGGAGTTTATGCAAAAGAACCGTCATTAACATCGCAAAGCTTCCTAAGTTCCGTTTCCCATGACCGAGTAAAAATGTTTCAACGCAACTAATTGATTGTTTGAACCCAACATACTATCGCGATCATTGCGATGTGGATGAAACGTCATGTTAATATTGCTGTCGCCGCACGATTACGTGAACTGGAGTGCATAAACCAGTTGTTATCAACATTTTTTGCACCGCGAGCCATTTTTCATCGTGTCAGCTCAGTCGCGACCCCATGCACGAATCTGACTGGATGTGCCAGTGAAATTTAAATTAAGCGTCTGTGCTCTGGCTTCTTGGATTGGTTGAGTGTTTGACTAGTTGGTTGACTAGTTTTAAAATAAGCAGTTGCAGACCCAATACCCGTTTATGTAGGTTATTTTTAGGACTGGGGTTGGGAAATCTGATCGTAGATCAGCATAGGAGCTTAATTTTAAAATGCTTACATTTTCAATTCTACCTCGCGATACTTGACGCGACCCAAATTTAGGTCACGACTCAAGGGTCGACCATCACTGACCTAAACTGACCAAATAAATGACTGAGTGTACACCAATTGCAAAGTATATTATATAGGATTACTCAGTCAATCGTCAGATCAAGCAATAGATTACTGGATAATCCATGCATTCCATAGTGTCAGCCTTATTATACACACGCACACACACACGCGCACACACACACTCATTGCCAACTTGCTCCATGTCACAAAACTCATGTTGTTTCAGTTTCGGAGATACCGTCTGCTACCGGCAACCAAATGCTACCACATTCAAAGCCACTAAACTCACCTTTCTTCCCCATACTGGTGGTTGATTGTGCTCCTGATCTGTATCTGCATGATTAGATATTTCCTTCAATGGCAGATGAACAGGTGTACCTAATAAAATGGCCAGTGAGTGTGTGTATGTGTGTGTATTTATATTATGTAATATATTTATTGCATGATACTACTACAGACATTTATGAATAGGCTGCTAATGGAGTCACTCCCATCACAGTGTGTGTAAGCCAACCATCGGACAAGACTTGGGTAATAATCAATCGTATCTAGTGATAACTGGTTATGTTCAAATAGATTTAAAAGCTCATTGGGGCAGGGTGAGATGTTCTTCAGTGGGCTAGGATGCTGCACTTTTGGTTGGGGGATTCAAATTCTCTTGTCAGAAGAGTGAATTCACCATTGGTCCCTAAGGCACGGCCTTTAATTCTCAAGTGCCCCAGGGACTGGCTGACCCTGCCTTCTCAACTGTATGTCCCTTTGGATAAAAGTGTCTGCTAAATCGAATGTAATTGGGCTAAACTGTATCTCAAAATAAAAGCAGTCAAAATAATAATAATGTAAGCTCTGGGAGGCAGTGATCAGGTTGGCTGGAGCATCCACACAGATGACTAACCCCTGAGCTTGCTGGGGGTGGGTGGAAAGCCACAGACACAAGGACATCATGACACCTGGATGCTTAGTTGTTCATTTTTATTCCAAACCCACCTACAACTTTCATCCATTTATTCAGCTGGATGATTTGACCGAAGCGGTTTTGGCTCAGCAGCATTCCTGAGAGATACTGCCGGCAAGGTTCTTCCCAGGATTCAAGCCAACAACCTGCAGGTTGTGAACTACTAAATATCTGACTGCCAAAGGTAAGCTACTATTTGGTAGTTATGCCCCCCCCCCCCCCCTCCAAATCTCCCCAAAATGTTGATGCACTCATCAGCCTGCAAGGCGACTCACAGCGTCTTCGAAGGAACCAATTTGGACAGAACTGGGAAATAGGTGCAGGAACCGTGAGCAGGAGGTTCAATGCCAACATAATGTACAGGAAAAGTACAAATACAGGAAAGTGTAAAAGCCGCATTTCACCTGCATTACAAACCATCAAGATGCTTAAAAGGAACAAACCCTAAATATCTGCCTGCCAATCGGCAGTAAGCACAGGCAAATCGGTATTTATCACTCGTGCGTATGAACAGCCGGAGGAAGTGAACGTTGATAAATCTCACACATTCTAAATGCGACTGCGCGTGCACGGCAAGATTAATTTACATTTTTTTAAAAACCCCCACGGCACCATATATGGGCATATAACCTACACATTAACACACGACGGACCGCACAATAGTAGAAGGTGCCACAGAAATGGAAACCGTTAAGAGATACCCATTCATTTCACTTTGTACTGTAATGAAAAAAGCGGCAGATGTGAGGAAGAAGTGGTTCGATTTGAAAATGACCCACGCCGATCGCTGCCCACAGATCCCACTTCTGTGCCACGGTGGGTGGCCCAATCTCCACATCAGTGTCACCTCTGAAAATACTGAAAATAGCTGCCATCATAAGCAAAATGTCCCTAACCGGACCCATTCCAGATGGTGACGCTGACAGAGCCGCTCCGTCGCTCATGGGTGAGGCCAGGCTAACATAAATAGTCTACGTAAGATACCTTTATGGTTTGGTTTAGCTGGGTGCAGCAAGTAAAGAGCAACACCAATACATACAGCAAACTGGTTAAACTTGCAGACGACACCAAGCTGGGTGGTGTAGCAGGTACTAAATTAACAGCACAGAGGCTACAATGGAATCTTGATTTAATGAGCGACTGGGCTGATACCTGGCAGATGAAATTTAACATAGATAAATGTAAGGTAATCCATGCAGGGAGTAGGAATATAACGTGCAGGTATTTTATGGGTTCCACTGAAATAAAGGTAGCTGATTATGAGAAAGACCTCGGTATGTATGTTGATGCGTCAATGTCTCACTTTCGCCAGTGTGGGGAAGCAATAAAAAAGGCCAATAAGATGTTGGGTTACATCTCTAGGTGTGTGGAGTTTTAGTCAAGGCAGGTGATGCTAAGAATATACAATTCCTTGGTAAGACCCCATCTAAAATACTGTGTGCAGATTTGGTTACCATACCTTAAGAAGGACATTGCTGCCTTGCAAAAGGTGCAATGTAGGGCTACGAGAATGATTCCTGGTCTTAGAGGAATGTCTTATGAGGAGAGGTTAGCTGAGCTGAATCTGTTCAGCCTAGCACAAAGGAGACTAAGGGGGGACATGGTCCAGGTATATAACAGGTCTCGAAGCTGTTCAGCCAAATGGCTACTTTAATATTAAATACTAGAACTGGTGGCCATAGGTGGAAATTAGCAGGAGAACATTTTAAACTGAATTTGAGAAAACATTTATTTACACAGTATGTAGTTAGAGTATGGAATAGTCTTCCTGCTAGTGTAATACAAGCTAAAACACTGGGTTCCTTTAAATCAGAGCTAAATAAAGATTTTAACAACTCGGAGCTATTCGTTAAGTTCTCCCCAGACGAGCTTGGTGGGCTGAATTGCCTCCTCTCGTTTGTAAATTTCTTATGTTCTTATGTAATTCGCTAACAAGTGAATATTTCTGAAAATGAATTGTGCCAAACACGTCAATTATCTTGTAAAGCAAATATTTAGTGACAATGATATAGGTTGATAAATAAGTGGGAGTCTGTGTGAATCCCGCGTGCCGATCGGTTTGGTTTAGTGACGTCTCTCTGCATGCGCTTTAGGGCTTATGTCCGGTCAGGAGTGTCGGTAAACACAGTATATTTTTGCGCTCAGGAAGAAATTGATAAATATCATCCTATGTCTGAAAATGTGCGTACGCCCGGTTTACGCACAAAACTGTTCCAAAGCATGCTTGATAAATGGTAAGCCACATCATTTTGGGACACGCTTCCAGCCTAATGGACTGGCAATGTGGTTACGCCCATCATCACCTTTCGGCACCACCCCGTTCAGGCGTAGACCGAGCCAAACGCTGACATGTATGGCTTCTGGCACCCTTAAAAGGGGCAGACGCAGGAGCAGGTTTATTTTTTTATTTATTTATTTTTTCCGAAAACTAAAGTAGTGAGACTGCAGCTTGGTTACTGGGTTTGAAACGTCAGCGACTTTGCAAAGTTTTATCTTAAAAATAATAATAAAAAAAAAACTATTAACGTATTGTGATTTACATCATCAAACCGACAGGCAAAATGCGTACCTTCTATTCCATGTTATACACCGAAACACCAAACTCGTAAGTATGGTTGTTGTATTTGCAGGAACACAATATATCTATTGCAATAAAGTACATACATACTAACTGATCACTTTTTGTGTTAGTTAACTTGTGTTCGTAAACCTCTAACATCAGACGTATGCGTCTATGCAATGTTTAAAACAAACGCCTCTTTAACATTACTATATTGCTTTCCAGTAAGTTCTATTTCAGAGACCACATCAGCTTTGAGCAGATCCTATCTGTGAAAGAGGAGCTGAAGAAAAACAATTTACTGGAGCCCGTCCTGAGTACCAATCTGGACTTCGCGGCAAGGGCTTTAGGCAAAGTGCATCCTAGTTGTCTGTCGCGGGCATCCCTGCTGATCAGCGGCGACAGCCTCGTGGTGAAGATGTACCTGGAGCTCGTGCCCGACAGCAACATGCACTTTGCAGTGACCGTTGAGGGCGGAATGCCCGTGCTGCGTCAGCTGATCGTCTGCGGGAAGTCCATCTCCAAAGCGGACATCAAAGATGTGCACTTCTTCGGGCACCGGTGCCAGGATGAGACTATTTCGTGTCAGCAGCAAGCCTTGAATTTGGCAGGTAACGGCTTGGAGCGCACGGAGCTGCGCATCCACTGCAACAAGCTGCATCTCACCTACACCGTGGAGGACGATGACGAGGATGGCGACAAAGAGGATTTGCGAATTATCAGCTTACAAACAAAATGTAAGCTAGGCAGTGTTTGCACACTTGAGGCCTTGATGAATGTTAAGAGCTGGATAGAGCAAGAAAAACCCGAGAAGATGGGCCTTATAGCATGCATGGAGCACCTACTAAAGCAATACCGCGCTCCCCCTAGTACCCCCGTTTCATACCGGTTTGTTCTGCAGAGTGAGGGTGAGACGGTGGAGATCTTCCCGGCGGGTCGTACTTCTCGTTACATATTTGGCGACAAAAAATGTGTATCCATGTGCCCCGCAAACCCCAAGTAAGGGGACGTCACTGTCAGCTCTGCACAAATTTGCTGGAAAGCGCTGGTTCATGTTATACTAGACTAGCAAGTACTTTAAAACTAGGTTCATAAACTTACAAGAACTGATTAAAAACTATATTTTGATGTTAGCTGGCATTCTTATTTTGAAGAAAAAAGCTTAAAATCGATTTTATGTTTTGCAAAGCGGCTTATGTTACACTCCCGTTTTGTATAATAGTAGCTAGGTAGCTGAAGGGTGTGTTCACTGAAGCGCAATTACTGCCCAATTAATGTGTGATCAGTTTTTGGTACACATAACGCGGAAGAATGTTTACAAACATCACAGAATAAATCTGTTGAACTTTTTTTGGAAATCGTGTCTTTTTAACGTTTATTTTTCTTCCTACATTTATTTATTGCATTACATTTTCTTTTTAAAATGGTTAAAAGCCGTATGAGGAAGGATAAATTAATTTCCTATAACAGTGTCAAACTCAGTGAGAGCTACCCAACATGAACCACATTTTCCTCAGAACAATTTTTCTTTTAAAAATGGCAATTTGGAAATGGAAAAAAATAGATATTCTGCATGAGAACACCGGTATATAAATAATTCGCCGTAAATATGAACTAAGTTTATTTTGCCTTTGGGTGATGCTCCCTGAGTATTCACTCTGTCACGTGCAGGAGCGTTTTGTTGCATCTCATAGTGACAGTTTATCGTTTTGTCTGTAATCTGTCGCCATTGGCATTTGTAAATATTGTAAATGAAGTCGATATCGTTGAGTTTTTAGTTTGTTCACTTTGTTTCATTTGCAGTGACTTCAAGTTCAGTGACTTTTACCTAGTTTTGTAGTTAGATCAATAACTAAGCTGTATGTATCTGCAAAAATATTCAAATCGCTAGAGAAGGAGTCGTGATGGTATGACAGGATAATTAATTATTTCTTACAAAAAGAAAGGAAAGCAGAATTTACATATAAGTTACCGACGGGGTAAAATAAGAAAAAAATGACCTTTTTTGGTCATACAGCCAAATCAATCATAAGAATATCACTGTATACCCCAACTAACCATTTCTAGTCTAAAAGTACAAAATATACGATGGAGCAAACTTAAAACTTTTAAATCGTAATTAGCCAAACTTTAGAAATAACTCAAGTCTGAAGACATCTAGATCGTGTGTTACTGTTCAGACTTAAGCAAAATTAGCACTATCCTTACATAAATTTCACTCTGCAGTTTGCTTTTTTCTGACAGGAACAATACCTGTCTTTCCACACAGCTGATATGACAGCTCTGACACGCATGCGTCGCTGAACACCAAGCCATCATGTGATCCTCACTTCTCTTCACCGCATGTCGCACTAAGGCTACAGGCATTTCCGTGATTTTTCAGGCTAGATCGCTCTGGTGGAAAATCGGATCGTTTTCTTACTGCCCCGCCAGTGTTGGCCCAATACCGAAACAGTGTCATTTCTACAAAATTCACAAGGAAAAGATATCGCCAGTCTCAAGATGCTTGGCAGAAAAGGAAATACTCCGGCACAACAACGACCCTAAACAAAGAATAATAAAGTGAAAACCATCACCGGACCCAAAGCCTCCAGAACACATTCTGGGAATCCTAAAGCAAGGCTATTTTCAGGAATAAAATACTTTTCTGGAGCTGCTGCTGTCCTTTTCAGTTCAAAGCTGACCTGAAACAGCTAATGTGGGTAACCAGCAGATCCTGAAGGGCCTCTTGCTCTGCTGCTAGAGGATCCATTTATTCACCTGGGCGATCAGACCAAAGCCACTCAGTCTAAGCACCTCTCTTCAGATGTACTGCTGGTTCTTCCCAGGATTAAAGCCAACAACCATTTGGCTGTGAACCACTAAGCATCTGGCTGCCAAAGGTAAGCTGTTATTTGATAGTTATGCCCCCCAAAGTCTCCCCCAAAATGTCGATGCACTCCTCAGCCTGCAAGGTGACTCCCAGCCTCTTCAGTCGAATGAACTGAGGACGTGACGTCATCAGGAAATACAGCTAACATCTCCTGCACTGTGGTAATGCAGCCACCGCGCCACACGCAGAACCACAGCCAAAGGCCCAGGCTGGGAAAGTCGTCTCCCACAGCCACGGGTGGGTCCTGGCCCAGCAAGCAGGTCCCAGTCTGCCAGCTCATTCAAAGCTAAAGACGCTGACATACCGGCAGTGAACGATGCTTCCAACAGGCAGGGTGAACCGGGCAGGGCAGGCTTGGTTATGGGAGCCGACGGGTTGGCTGGGAGTCCGTGGGAGGGAAGAGTACCGTGGATCCCCAATTTGGACCGTGTAAACTGGGAAATAGGTGCAGGAACCTTGAGCAGCTCACGCAGGGGAGAACCTCCTTCCATGGCAACATTTCTTTTCATCTGTCGGGAACGTGTAAAAGCCGCATTTCATTAGTACTCCGGCACCCTGATACACCTGCACCACAAACCATCAAGATGCTCAAAAGCATCATAGTCATCCAGTAGGAGGGTGTTTAGAGGAACCATTGAGACTCCAATGGCGAGCAGCTCCTTTAAACCCCTGGGAATGGAAGTGGGGTGCTGTAGACGAACAGGTATGTAGAGTAATTAAAGTGTTTGGGTTGATGGGGCGTCTCAGCTACCTCTAGCAGGTGGCAGGCTCCTCTCGAAAATGTTGATTTTACAGGCATGGGGAGGGGGGGGGTGATACCCCCAGACAGCCTGCTGAGGGATTCTATGTGGCTCACACCCCTGCTCGCCTTCTGTGAAGCGGGACACCCCCCAGGGGCTAATCTTCAGCATGGATCTGCACAGCTGGACAGTCAGACAGAGGTAAACGTAAACAGCTCAGCTTTCAGGGGAAACGGGGAGAATGTGTCTGTGGAGCTTCTCGCAGATCCTGTCAGTGAGAGTTTTGCCGTCTGCCGGAGGCCGGCCAGCGTGATTAGCCCTTGGCGGAGCTCGTGGCACGTTGCGGTGAGTGATGCCAAAGCACACGCCATTGTCGGTCCGTTTCCCACGAATCATTAATGACACATCGGTGGGACGGCTTGGTCTTCAAAACGTGCATCAACATCGTCTTCATTGAGGCACAAAAGGTTGCGCCTCTGTTCTGCCATATTGTCTGGTAAAGATGAACACTTTGTAGGACTATCTCAACCTTCAGTATATACTGGCAGGGACTATTCAGACATTT
The DNA here is from genome assembly GCA_026779585.1 of Mormyrus proboscirostris. NCBI lineage: Eukaryota > Metazoa > Chordata > Actinopteri > Osteoglossiformes > Mormyridae > Mormyrus > Mormyrus proboscirostris. The sequence goes on from JAODKF010000030.1 coordinate 20,968,989, forward strand.
TCAGACACCTTTTCGCACTTGGGGCTGGCTTCACGGAGCATATGTTTTGACTGGCTTCAGCCAATGGACGTCTCTTTCTCTCACTCTCTCTCTTTCTGTCTTCCTCCTCTCTCTATTTCCACTTTTGGTCCCTATGGAAGCTTCTTTCTTCTGTGAAGACACACCAGCTTTTATTTTTTGGAAAGGCCACACCCCCCCAACCCCAACAATGGACACAGTGTCTTTGGGGAAGGCCACAGATTGTGCCAGTGTTTGTACTGGTGCGCGCGCTCCTGTGTGTGTGTGTGTGTGTGTGTGTATTGCTGCCCGCCAGACAGGTCTGGGGAACTGAGGACACATTCTCTCAGAATCAGTCCAAAGGAAGCAAAGAGGCTTGTGGCAAGACCCGCGCCTGTTTGAGTTGGATCGCCCCAGAGTTTTTCCTGTGGTGAACTGGCAGATTTTGAGAAATGAACCTGGAAGCTGGGCTGGCCGCTGGACAGCTTGTTTCAAGTGTTGTTCAGGGGAAAAAATGGAGGGGAGGGTGGGGAAATAAATGGGAGGATTTTCGGAAGCCCTCGGAATAATTGGAACATCGTGCCCTTACCTGCTTTACACATCCAGCCAGCCTGGATCGTCTCCAGCTCTGGTCCTGCTAGGATGCCCAGGCAGACCTCACAGTGAGGCTACATGGAGCTCTTCCATGCATGCTAAACGTGGCGGTCGCAGACACGTCCTGTGCCACAGAAATCCAGTCCGTTGTGCCATCTCACCCCATCTCATCCCATAGAAGTGAGGTCAGATGCCACTCTATTCAGACCCGTGAGTCAAAAGTAGTGACTCATTGACTTTTTGGTGACACAATGACAGTGACAGGGGTGGCCACAGCTGTTCTAATGGCATTCAGGAGGTTTGTTGGAACGAAGAAAAAAAAACATAAAAAATAAAATTCTGTGACTGTTGAACCCTCTGTGCCGCTCAGCAGAGACGAACAGGAGACCTTCGCAGGTGAGATACTCAAGTCATGGGTGGTCAGGGTGAAAAGGGCTGTTTTTTAAAAGCATTGGGAGTATCTTCACAGGACTGGTTATGATTTGAGATATTCTGGAGTGACAGTGCCAAACACCTCATACAAAAATATAGGCAATGCCAGGAGGCCAGAGTTGGTTGGGGGTCTTCCACAGCCAGCCAGTCCAGTCCAGGTTGAAACAGGTACAGGGACAGGTGCCCCCCTCCCCCCCCCCGCCCAAACATCAGGCCAGATGGCTGGACACAGCTGGCCTCCCTGTGACACAGCAGTCCTTCGTGAGTCGTTCATAGAATGATGAGGGATCACACACCGCTCAGAAACATCTCCAGAAATGAATAAAGAGCACAGGCGGCCCTCATAGTCACTTTCTGTCACCACACCACATGCAGAAGGCCTGGACATTTAATCTCAGGACCTTGCTGGTGGACAAGAGCAGCATTACACAGAATTTTTTTGAAGACTAGAGCTGTGAAAACCACTGGAAGGTTATTCAAGAAGTTTGTGTCGTGGATTCAGAAGAGAGAGGGACTCCCTCAGATTGGGGGGAGGTTGGGAGCAGTAACCTCTTCTACCCAGAAAAACTCTCTGCCAACTTATCAAGTGGTATTTAACACCCACCTCCCCTAACCCACACCACAAAACTGCTCACTTGAGCCCCTCCCAGACATCACAGTGTGCTCACCCTACAGACAGATCTCTCATTTGGGGGGGGGGGGGGATATGCCACACGTGGG
>JAODKF010000030.1:20984666-21010949 GCA_026779585.1 Mormyrus proboscirostris
GGTGTAAAAGCTCTGCAGGTTTAACATTTACCATTTCTTAAATAAAGACTGCGGAAAGGAAAACCAGCATGCTCTAGCTCCAGAACCTGATGGCTCAGAGCACTACGTCACCTACTGGCCCGTCTGTACATAGGAGTGAGAAGGGAAGGTGTAAATGGGGAGGTCAGAGGTCAGAGGGCTCATCTTGGTTAGGGGAGAGTTTTGAGAAAAACGAAACGGTCCATCATGTGAAGTCAGTCCTAATGATCAGAGGCAGATCTGCACATACTGTCCAAAACAGCAAGTTCCTACTAATAATAAAGAGCTGAACCCCCCCCACCCCCCCCACAGACTAAAACCCCGGAGGCTGCATCACTTTAGCCAATGGGGCTGCTCGACCGTAACCGTGTAACTACAGCTGTGGCTGAGGGCAGGGTGACCTGTTAATGGGTGTTGAAACGACGCTGTGTGTGTGCGTGACACACTGTGCCCCGTGTTTACAAGCAGGAGGGCACCAGCAGCCAGGGGGGGTGGGGAGGGGGGCGTGTTACTTTACAAGACTCTCGCCCTGAGGCCGTTGTAAGTGATTTAATAAGTAACGATCTTCCTCTAAGACCACCTTGGGAGACCTTCCTCTTCCTCATGTCAACACGGCACGGGGGGGGACTGTGTCCATCCCGAATGACCATCACCGATCGGGAAATGCCTGGTGTTGGGGCTTATGGACAGCTGGGCTCTAGGCGGATGGGGACCGATGGGACTGGTCCCGGTTGCCATGGCGAGCCGGGTATTGTCTCCAGCTGCAGATGTGGCGGGCTAAGCACATGCCTGAGTGCCAGGTAACATCTGTGTCGAGGCCAAGGCACCTTCTCTGCTAGCATCTTGTGCTGGTTGCTGCCGCGCACACTAATTCGGCACCCGCCTATGTCGCTACTGCTCAAAATCTGGCGGGCGGGAGGGGTTACCCTAAACTCGACCAGCTCGGCAGTCTTCTGGCAAATTCCTCAACTGACTGTCTGCACCAAACACAAACTCCGTTGACCTGACAGATGGTTTACACTGCTCATACGGTCCCCCACAATTCCTCAGAATCCACCTTTAATAACTTTTCTTGACACATACCTGTGTGACAAGCCCGGAACATTCCATGACCGGGATGGCAGCTAAAGCCAGGCCCGCAGCTGCAATCTGTCATTCCGATCAGCTGGCGACATCTGCCAATCAGCGGCCGGCTGCTCATCAGTCAATGCCTGCAACTGATGGTAGAAAAACAAATATCACTCACAGATACACTTTAATGTCACCACACAATGAAAGAGTCATTAGTAATGACCTGGAGGAATGATTCTGCAGCACACAAAGTTCTCTCTGAATCACCAAACCTCTTTTTGAAGTGTGGGAAAATTTTTTATCTGTTGCGTTTTTGTGAGACTTGAATTCCTTCATGCTTCTGAGGTTAAAAAAAAAAAAAGGTAACACTGTACACTCTACCAAAACACTTCAGATAAGGTGCTTTATCCTGCTCAATAAAGGAAAAAGTGTGAAAGCTCTCTGCAAATTAACTTCGGCACACAGAGGGAACGTTTACGCAGTGGAATCCCGTGGCTGTGGCCTGGACCAGCCTGCCAGGCTGATTTTCCCTGATGAAATGCAAGCGGCTGTTTTTATATAGCGTCTTTTCTCGGTACCTCGTCTTCGATCTCCGCTCAGGGAGTGAGGTGTCTGGTCCGGGGCTCTCTTGGGGTCACACAGCCTGAGCAGCACCGCGTGACGTCAGCTTGTTCAGTCAGGAACACTCTGCTCTTCCAGCCCTCAGCCTCCCCCCCAGGGTGCGGCGGAGAGCTGAGCTCGAAGGTGTCAATTTAGCGGGGAGGGGGCAAGCGGTGCCGCTCGCCCCTGTGTACTGGGCAACGCCGAACTGGTACACAGGCTGGTCAGACACCCAAACCCCCCCTGGCCAGCGACCGCTCCTCTTCATCACCATATAGTGACACTTTTCTAGAAGCAGTTAAAAAATACTTTTTTGATTCTGCTGATCATACATTTGCTGCCTGCCCCCCCCCCCCACACACCATGTAGGGAACTATTTTACCTGTCATGTTCATCCTCTGGGTCCCATGAGATGTCCCATAATGGGGGGGGGGGGGGGGCGAGTGGAGAAGGTCAGGGGCCTGTAATGTATACCTGGACCGACCACTCACACACACAGACTCACACACACAGACACACACACCATTCTCTCCAGTGGATCCTGCCTCAGCCGACTCCAGCTGCTCATCATAACCATCACTGACTGGGCCGTTTGTGCTCTCTGGACAACACAAATTTACATAGATATTAAGATTACATCTGTGACAAAAGAGAAAATTATTTTTTCTTATCCCTATATAGGATACTAGGTAGGTCTTTAAAACCGGAGCTTTTCATCTGCAGGCGTGCGGCTTTTCCCGCACACTGTGTATTGCTTCTTTACTTCCCTGTTCCTCAGATGTTGCAAGTCAAGTTCCACTCTGTTACACAGTCACACTGTGTTGATTTGCTATGACACCTCCTTTTTCCATCCACAGACAAACCCATCTCCCTCATTCGGCGCGAGATTACTCAGGGCGAGGCTTAGATTTACAGTAGAACTTTGAAAGTCAAACGCCTCTTAACTCTACTAGCTCAGACACAGAATGGGCCTGTCGAATTTTTTCGACTTGTACCTTGATCGAAATCTTGGAACTAGACCGTTTCTGCTGAATCTTGTACGGGCCGAGACACGTTCAATTCTATCAATTTGGACCTCTGTCGAGAAAAATCTAGCCGCAACTTGACCGAAAACTTGGGCACAACAAAACAAAACAAACCTGCTAAAACTTGCACGGATCACGACGCGTCTCCTCTTCCAAAGAATAACCCCCCCCGCCGCTTCCAGTATGTCATCAACTCACCTCTATATAGGGAAACTACTCATAAATTCATTTATTTCATGTTTATCGCTTTTCCATGTGTCAGTTAGCTTTATATTGATTGTTAATGCTTTTTGTTATTAGCCAAGTAGGTAGATATGTTTGAACAGACAATCGTTTGGGGGTGTAGAATGGATTAAATTCATTTACATTATTTCTTATGGGGAAATTTGACTTGGACCTCAACCAAATCGCAACTCAACCATCCTTATGGAACGAATTTCCGTATGTATGGAAGTTTGCATTCAAAGTACCACTATATTCCTACCTAATGAGGAGATCCAGGGATCCCTGAAAATGGGCCATCCTGCAGGCTCAGAGCAAAGCATGAACCTGACATGACCTACTGGTATCGGGAGCGTACCTGCTGTGGGGTGGATGGCATACCGCTGAGCTCAGGGGGGAAACAGTCGCTGTGGGCACAGCCCCCGCCACTCCATTTAAGTCCGAGAGGCCAAACCGGCTCCATTTCTCAGAATTCATTCCTTCTAACTCTCTTTCGCCTCACCCTCAGTGTTTGGCTGGAATGTTAATCAGGCTGGGCCACTCCACTGAACGGCAGAGTTCCCACCTTCTATTTCTAAAGATATTGTAGACCCACCCCCCCCCCCCGCCTTTGAAATATTGTTAGCGGCCCAGGCATCCTCAACACCCCCAACCACCCTTCTCCACCCCCATAATGATGTCACGGCTGCTTTAATCCCCAGCCTCCAATAGTGGGCGTCATACAATTACATGCTTTCACCCAATTACACAGCGAGAGTAGCCAGATACCCGTGTGGAACCGTCCGGCTCAGGTTCCTCTCACAGATAGAGTAGAAGCTGCTCCCTAAGGTTTCTATAGCGTGATACCTGACACTTCAGGAGCAGTGGGAGTTTAGGCTTGGGTGGGCAGGGGGTTAGGATCATGCAACACGATCCCCAAACAAAAAGTTTACACGCAATGAATTTAAAAAACCCTTTATTTAAAATGTGAATAAAAGATATACACCCTGTACATACATTTGCTATACAAAGATGTGTGAATAATTTAACACGCTGGAGTAAGTTTTACAGTGAATCCAACTCAGAACAACGAAAGTCATTAAATCACCTGGTCTCCATTTAGAGACTTGCAGGTCTCGAAGGTGGATTCAAAGGTGGATTCAAAGGTGGTTCGAGGTGGAGCTCGAATGATAACCCGGGCAGAGAAAAATATTGCCCAAGTACCAAAAGACAGTTTCGACTTCATCAACGGTATTGTCTTTATGGATGAATGTTAAGGACACTGTGGTCTGAGGTTGCACATCTACGTTTTATGGAGATATCCAAACAGGCTCATGCCATCCTGTAGCTGGTTTGCAGTTTCTGGGCCCCACTCAAAAAGACATTTTGGGGAGCCGTCTGTGGCAGACAGAGGCCCCCCAGCAAATGCGTGTTCGAGTGGTGGTAAACACTGCCGTAAACACCACAGGGGGAGCACAGGTGGTTTCTATAGCAAGGATCCAGCTAAAGTATCCAGACTAGGGGTGTTTTGCAGGAGGGGCGGACTCACTAGCCTCCGACAGGCAAGCGGAGACAGAGGAAGACAGAGAGATAGAGAGCACAGGATGTTCCAGTGTGGCCCTATGTCACTGCTCAACTGCACAAAGGAATGCTAAAAACACAGTGCTAACATAGGTGATAGAAAGGGAGAGAGAGAGAGAGATAAAGAGCACAGAATGTTCCACAATGTGGCTCTCTAGCACTGCCCAACTGCACAGACAAACGCTAAAAACACAGTGGTAACGTAGGTGATATAAAGAGAGAAAGGGAGAGAGACAGAGAGAGAGAGAGAGAGCGACCTGTTTGTTTGATTGACAAGATGGAGAAACACTGGCTACATGCACAGTGGAAATGGACCCGGAGAGCCCCATGCAATAGATCAGGGGCTAACATAACATCAGGGAGATGCATAATGGGAGAATCCCAGCTCTCCTAGCCTCAAGGAAGCCCAACAGAGCGTGAAATGTTTCCTTGACCAGGTTAAAGTGTTTTGTTTACTAACTATCTTTAGGAAACGAGAGAGAAAGGGGAGCGAAGGCCAAAGAGGAAAAACATGGTGCAGGACAGACCGGGGGTCTAAATCGAGCCAGGAAGCCCGGGCAGGAAGCCGTGCAGCGAGAGCCACAGCGGTCGGCATGGTGACGCAGGCAGGGGTGTGAGAAGAACCTCAGCCGGGTCCCTGGGGACCACCGGGAAGGATACGGTCACCTGCAGACAGCCGCGTCCCAAAATACCTCCTGGCCCAGAGCGGTGGCTTACAGTCCTGCATGGCTCTGTTTTGAAGACACGTGCACAGGTTCTCCTCTAGATCCTCAGGAACCAGTGCCAAACACTTCAACCTACACACAGCCTACACATGGTGCTGGTGTTAAATAGTCAGTTAACTAATTGGTTACCCCCGCTGTCCCGTCAACAGTACAAACGACGCCGAAACTCACTAACAAATAAAGAGAGAGCCGAGAGGGAGAGAGGAGCGAACGAAAGCAGGAATCAGATAAGCAGGGCAGATGGCTACCACACCCCACCAGCGGGACCCGAGTCCCCGGCTACTTCTTGGAGATGTGCCGGGATCGGTTAGGCCTAGGTGCTGCCCGAGGTGGGCTTGTGCGTGATTAAATATACACTCCTTCACTGAAATACATTTCAGTAATACTTATCGTTAAATAGCACCAATATGGTGAAAGCAATTTGCAGAACCAGAAGAGCTTCACATCCATCAGCCCCCCCTGGAGGTCACAGGAGGCGATGTGGATGTGATGCCTCTTTGGTGCCAGCACAGGCACGAGGCCTGTCATTAGGAATAAATACCCAGGCCTGCAAAGGGGCCCAATCACTCTGCATTCTCAGTAAAACCTGGATCTCCATCGCTCATGGGAGTTTTACTTTTCACAAAAATGTTCTGAGGGCAGAACAAAATATTATTGATTCAGAGAGATAACCAATCACATTGCTAGAGGAGGTTGATCCAAGCAACTAGAGGATGTGGAAGCAACCAATCAGATGTCTTGGTCTCGCCAACTCTAGTTGCTTGGATCCACCACCACTATAATGTGATTGGTTCTCTCTGAACCAATCTTTTTTTGTTCTGCCTTTAGAACATTTTTTTTGTAAGTAAAACTCCTGCGAGAATTTCTATCACAGAACAGCAGTGCTCTCTCAATTTGAACATCGGATTTAAATCATTCATCAAACTGAACTATGAACAAACTTCCAAAATCTAAATTAACAGGACATTAAATGACATAGATAAAATATTTGCAGCAAATTCAGCAATTTCCCAAATGTGTCCACTTCACAGCCCTGGTTACTTATAATTAAGACACATCATACCCCAACCACCCATAATAAAATAACTAACAGGTCCAGGAATAAATATCAAACCTTCACTTGACATCAACAGCCCGTCCAGCTGGGATCCCACAGAAAAAAAGTCCATTCCTAAATACAGAACTAATACCAATACAGCTTATTCTGATTCAGAGTCCCCTAGAACTTACAGTCCATTACTGCCACCCAGATGTAAACCAAACCGTTCGGACTGCGGTCAGGTAACCGTAAAGGCTGGACAGAACAATCAACGGTGTGCATCAGGGTCCCCTTCATTTGACACCCTTCACCTAATCTGGCAACGTGCAAATTCCAAGAACATTCAAAGAAATAAGACTGAAGTGGACAGATCACAGTTGTCGTCTACGGCTCAGGCTCCGGAGGCTGAGGGGCTCAGTCCGTGTTGTGCTCCTTAGAGTATTCCTGCACCAGCCGCTCATAGGAGTGGCAGCGGTCCAACCCGTCCGAGGTAAACACAGAGCCATCAGACTCGCAGCTTGGATCCTCTTTGGAGTCTGTTTCAGACTCCCCATTCTCATCGGAGGTGGAGAGCTGGGCCTTGGTGTCCGCATTCAGCAGGTTCTCCTCGTCGATGAAGCTGATGTTGGCGGGCTGACAGATGAAGGCCTGGTACTCCTCCCCGCTGGCCTCCAAACCTGGTTCTTTGTCCAGCTGGTTCACATACACAGCACCCCCCGCCTCCAGGTCTGGTCTGGGCTCCCCGAGCAACACGCTACCCTCCCCACCCATCAGGTAGTTTTTGGACTTGGAGAAGGCCACAGTTACACGGTCGCCGAAGCTGTACCGTCGCTTGTGCCGCGGCGAGCCGTCCAGGGTTAGTATGGGGTTGTAGGCACTGCCGTCGTTGCAGCTCTTGGAGCGGTTCAGCTCATTGAACGGCTGGCCGCTGCGGTCCTTCTTGCTGCCAATCTGCTTGATGAGATCGTTGTAACCCTCCCGCTTTTCCGGAAGCGGGAGGAAGCTGATGCGGCTCTCCCCATCCCCTGCCAACGCGGTCAAGCGAGCCTTGTGGGCCTTATAACGCTGGAGCTGATCCAGAGAGAGCTTGCGTCTCTTCCTCCGCTTCTTCAGAGCTTTGTGGGCCTCCACCACCATGCGGACCTTCCAGTTGAAGAAGAGGGACAACCAGGCCAAGCCAAGGTAGATCCACACCTCCACAAAGTAGCGATAGAGCACTGGGTAATCCGCATTGGGATCTACACCTGCCGTCACAGAGGGACAGATCTGTTACACATTCACTCACTCATAACAATAATAATAATAATTAAACTTATCAAAGGCACTATAACTATAAAGATAATGAACACCTATAGGCTGCAAATATTCATTATTTTTGAACATAATCATTCTCGAAATCTCACGCAGTGTGGTAAACATCTTTTATGTGATTTTGCAACCGAAAGCCTGATATGATGACAAATCGCGGAAATCCCCGAGAACAGTTTCACTTTTGAATTCACTCATTCATGCGCCCTGAGGCGTGTTTTTGCCGAAACACTCCTGAACATACCTCTGCTCAAAATCTGGTCATTGTTTTACACGCATTGCGGCTAGGAACACTGTCCACAGCAGGCTGGGCAGGGAAGCCCACCTTACACCCCATTCTCTGGCAGTTACTCCATAATTTCACATCATTTCCTAAACATTTTCACTGGCAGCCACCCAGGTTCAGTGGAGCCTCTGACCACGTTAACAAATAAGCAAGTGAAGGAATCCTCTGCACTGCCTTGCAGTGAAGCGCATGCATCCAGGGAGGGTAAACATTCCTGCATACATTTTAATATCAAATTATCAAGAGGCTTTTGTGCCCTTCGCAGGAAGAATGCAAGTCAACTTGATTCACGGACACAGGACTTCCAGGGAACATTCACGGCGTTTACAAAAACAGCTGAGGCTGAGGAACAGCTGTTAAGTGTGGTTAAAAAAAAATAAAAACTTCAAATCATAAGGTTTTACAAAACATACATTTTTCAAAGGTGGTGAACTGTAAAGTATGCAAAAATAGGAAACCTGCTTTGAAGCAGGGGAAGAGATAATGGTCTCCTGGAAATCTCTAGAAAATTCAACAGCGTTCGACTCCAGCACCAGACGCCGGAGAACGGACCAAAGTTCAGGAGAGCTACATACCTGCTACCAGGTCTCCGAAGCCGATTGTTGTCAAGGTGATGAAGGAGAAGTAGAGGCCATCAATATAGGACCATCCCTCTTGGATCATGAACACAAATGGGGGGATCAGCAGATGCACCAGAATCCCCCACAGGAGGAAGAGGGCCGTGCATGTGAACTGGGCTTTACGCTGAAAGCAGACATCACGAGACTGCTAACATCTCTCCTGGCCAAATATTCAGCAATTCTCCATTTCCAGTTGACGCAAAAGCCCCAATCTGCTATGGATTCAGCGCAAAGAAAAACCGGCTGTCAGGCTAAATGCCTTTTCACCTCCTGCCTGCTGAAAGCTTACCAAAGTCAGGCCCCTCTTGGTCAGGTACTGGCCCAGGTGCTTGGCTCGGCCCCCGAAGAATTTGCCCAGCTCGCTGATCCAGGTCAGGCAGAGCGGGACTCCGAAGAGCCCATAGAAGATGCAGAAGACACGTCCACCTGAAGTCTTTGGGGAAATGTTCCCATAGCCTGTGGATAGCACAAGATGGAGGCCGGTCCCAATGATTAATGAATCACTCATTAATCACTGTTTAACAAGAGAGGGTCACTTGAGCAAGCTGATCAAGACGAGGTCCTCACAACTCAGGATCATACCTTGATCTCCCTGACCGAGGGCTGTGCAGTATTTAGTCTCAGCTCAAATAACAGGTGTTTTGTTGAAACAACCCCTGTCACTACAACAAGTACATCAGGCACAGTTTGTGTAACTAGCTGGTACCTGCCCTGCCAAACAGAAATTCTATCTTTTAGAAAGATCTTTAGCTAACATGCCAACCGACGGGGCACTGGGTACACAAGCACGACTCGATAACGCAACACTTGTACGACACTGCAACACATACAGGATGTCTATGAGCAGAAGGCTCTGAAACCATCTAACGTGGGAAAAACACCAGCAGCATAAACAGGACAACTGCTGTTCTGTGTGGTTTATTCTATTGGGTTCTATCTTATCTAGATGCTTTATCATATTCCCAGAGCAGACAGAGCCCTGCTACCAGATCATTTATCCACTTGTCAGGTTGGCATTCCACTCGAACGAAAATAAAATAAACACGCTACAAACCTGAAAAACACAAAACTCAAACGAAACTCACATCAAACCGCCTGTAAACAAATTCTCAGAAATGCAAAATCCAAACATTTGGCCCCCGTCAGACTGCCTGCACAACCATTACACCCCTCCAGCCCAGGCCAGCCAGACACCCACCTATTGTCGTGATGACAGTGGCCGCAAAGATGACAGCGTTAGGCCAATTCCAGTTGTTGAAGGTCTTGTTGCCGGTGATGGTGACACCCTGTCCGGCTGCTGTGGAGACAATCTGCAGAGGAGGAACAGAACAGAAAAGGAGGACAGATGTTAGGGCAGCATGAGGGGCACTGAGGGTATGACACCCGCTTTCGCTATCATGGCCAACCTGAAGAAGGCCAACCCCCCCCCCCCCCAATCCCACAAGAAGCCAATTCAAAATGACGAAGCAGGGGAGGTCTGGCCTTTCATCAGATCTGTCAGGGATAAAGCAAAAAAAAAAAGAAGCAGATTCACGGAAGGCGGAGCCACCCGTCAGGCCGTAAGCTGTATAGCTTATTGTTCCTGGAAAAGACAATCCGGTGCACTGACGTCCATTAAAATCTCAGCGCTGGCAATAAAACTAAATACCTAGTTTGACCTCTACCAAGACCCGATGTAATTATTACCCTGAGGTGTCAGGCGTGACGGTGATGTGACAACAGATTTGTCAGACTCCCACTTTATGTACAGACTTGAAAAGCAAATCTGCAGAAGCGCCGTCTCCCTGCAGCAGCTGGGAGCTACGAGCGGCTGGGCCTTCATGCAGCCTCAGCCCGGCTCTGCCACTCTACAGACAACCAGGTGTCGGGTATACCAGCACAAGCATCCATGGAGACAGGCAAGATTGTGGCGAACCCATTCAGCCAACATCCAGCAGGACAGCACTACCTGAGCACCCCAGGAAAGGCCCCGAACATGCAGGAAGTTCACCCAGGCTGACTGACTGGTTTGCACGGTCTCATCCACCAAGGGTCCTTCCTTGAGTCACAGAAGAGTCCTATCAAGCTCCAAGCTGTTCCTTGTGTAAACAGAGACCACCTGAGCGCCACAATAGAGGCAATGAATGATCGCCCTTTCCATGGAGATGGAGCAAACATTTACAAATGCTAATACATGCTAAACATCTAAAGTACGGCATGCACGACAGAGCCACAGGGTCATGTGACATAAAGCCCAGATGAGTGAAGGTGGCTTCTGAGGTATGCTACCGATCGGGTGTGATTTTAACACTGAAAAGCTCCACCAATTTAAGGGATTACAGACAAGAGAAATAGCCTAGATGTAGCAGCATAGCATTAGCGTAGCGCCTCTTCCCCCCCCCCCCAGGCCCTGCTCTCGCATGAGCCACGCGCGGAACCTGGCTTTCCTGACCCAGCTTTGAAGCACCTTGCGGGGACCTGGCTAACGTCCAAGAAAAGGAGCAGATTCTCGGCTTCATTGCGACAGAAGTTCACAAAACAAAGACTTCCTCTAGCTCCCTTTCAGAAGCTCAAAAATATTTATTTCTGGGTGTGTTAGCATGCATAAGATGGATTAGTTACTAAGAAGCGCACAATGAACAAACAAATTCAAATTGCAGAGCATTATGAGTCGTCAAAACAAAAACGAACACTTCCGGTCATTCCCCTTCCCCTCCCAAAAAGAAAAAAATGCTGCAGATTCACATTAGCCAAGCCCAACAGATACCATGAATGAACAAATGTGTTTGCCCTGTGATCAATAAGGCCAAGGAGAAGTATTGATTTCTGCAGCCATGAAGCTTTCTCGCCCTAGAGAGAACACGGTGGTCCAGATAAGGTGCCAGATGGCTTCCGGGGGGTTTACAGACGGACTTCACCGGGTACCCATGGAAAGTTTTGGGTTCAAGTTTAGGTCAGCTGACAGTGTGTCTCCGGGCCCTGAACTGAGCGACTCTTTGGCTAAACGGCAGGCAGGTGGCAGTGAAGGCCAACATGGCCCAGACCTGCTCTTGGACAGCCGGTGACCTTCAAGGCAGAGAAAACACTTAGGAACCTCTGACAGCAGTACTTCCTGTCCATCCTACGCACACTGATTGACAGAATAAGAACAGTCAGAGTCAGCCGCACCTACAGCCAGACCAATTTTTACAATCCATCCTAACTTAGCAACAGCTGGAGATGCATGGTGTTCAGTTTTGAGTGTGTGTGTGTGAGTGGAAGGAGGGCTGGGGAGGCGGCTGGCTAATAGCAGAATCTGCTGCAAGTTTCCTCCAGCGAAAGCGATGTCTCATGATAGTCTGCGCCATCCAGAACACGGAATGACTGAGAGAGACTCAGTCATTCCGCTGCAACGCTGAATCCAGAAGAGTCAAATCAACAAATTCATAATTGTTTTTAAAAATCGTGAAGAGAAAAATGCTCTGCTCCTTGTTCCATACCCAAGAGCAGGGCAACAACATAAGCCGGCGTCAACGGGAAGCCGTCAACGGGAAGCCGTCAACTAGACCGTCGTGGCGCACAAGCTTATCTTTCTTGTCAGAATCATAAATTACGACAGACGAGCAAATATGCGGTCATTGCAGAGTTTGAACTCTGCTTCAAGGACAGACCGTTTAAAACACACAGGACCAAAGTAAAGCAAAGATCATTAGACTAGACTACAACCAAAAAACCTAAAACTCAGAAACCCATGAACTGAGGCTTCTAGCTATAACAAACTGTGGAGGCATAAAATTCACTGAACAATTTTAAGAAAGAAAGAAAGAAAGAAAGAAAGAAAGAGCACTGAAAAATGATGCCAAGCTCGAGCAAGGAGGCGACACTGCAGATTTCAGTCAAGAAACGAGGTCATCACAGAATAGCGCAAACCCCAAACAGCCACCGCATGGGACCCTGACGGCAGCTGCGGACGGGAATGACAGCCACGACGAATCTGAGGCCTGCAGAGTCAGCTGGGCACCCGGCCAGATTTAGTCAGCCACAGGCGGCACAAACTGTCAAGTCGTTAATGCATGGAAATGTGTAACAAAGGCAAACCCTCTTCCCCGGCTCATATTCCCGAGGGGCAGGGGTCTGAGATCCCCCCCCCCCCGACATTCAGATGCTGGATGGTGTCAGGAGGCTACTAGGGAAGCAGCAGGCTCTCTCCCCCAGTAAACTCAAAGTCGACGTCTCCATCACTCAAACTGTCAGTGTCCCGAGGAATGAAGATATTCCTTAGATCAAGTTCAAGAACAACTGACACAAGAAAGGACCAAAAGCTGAAGCAAAACACACAAACAAGAGGCTGAAGGATTCTGGGAAAATCAGACGTTCCTCCTCTAGTTGTTGATAGGGCCCTAACCTGCCAGCCAGTGTGGCAGTTCCCCTCCAGCATTACTGTGGTTCTGCCCTGGAGGATCTTGAGAAAGACCATGCCATACGTCCGCAGGTGGGGGAGGGGCTCGGTCTGCCGCCAGATAACCCAAGGATGTGGAAACTGCAACGGCAGACCCCGCGATGACAATGCGACTGCGAGCAGATGGGAAACACGCTCCTAACATGCTACGTCATGCCTCCGTCACGTCAATCACCAACGACGTCTCACTTCCTGTATGGCCACCACAGCCAGAACCAACTGCTTCTGCTAGCAAATGGACCGCATGTCCAATAGGAAAGCTGGAGTATTCAAAGCCAACGTGTCCGTTCTAGATGTTAAAATACATTAAAATTGCAGCACTGCAAGTTAGAAGCAGGTAATAAAACGCTGGCCATTTATTTACAAAAACATTCCCAAACGTCTTACCACAATGTGTTTTTTTTTTCTTATAATAACTTATAATAACAGAACAACAAGAATTACAAAAATAATGTTTTGGTCTTCTTCAGCCTACAAGCTCTACAGTGAAGTTAAATATACCTCAGTAACAGCTTCACTCCTACATTCAAACCCATTAACATCTACTTGAGGAATTTAAGGTGCTTGGTGACCTTCCCAAGCTCCTCATTGGATAAAGGTTAACTGGGTTTACCACCAAATTAAACAACACATCATTTGGCAGGTGAGGGGCTGAGATGGGTCAGTCTGTGCGGAAATATTAGCATTGCAGGCTGAGCGGTGACAAAAGGGCCATCTGATATCTCTGATCATTGGGTGATGACTTGCATCGTCAAAGGGAATTCTTCACGAAAGCCATCCGTGACTGCCAAGAGAAGAGAAGTGAAACTTGTTTTGCATGCTCTTGTACTGGAATTTTCCATTAGAGGATGCATCAGCTGCAAAGGAAGAAATTAGTCTTGTACTGCGTGAAGGAAACCCTGCCTGCTCTGCCAATACACTGAGCTTCCGTCAACTTGCTTATTATACAGCAGGAATTTGGTCACACGTTCATTTTGCTATTTTGTGAACACAAGTAGTTAAGTTAGTCAGTCACCGGTGGCCCTCTAGACAGCCACAGCCTGGAAAACAGGGAACACTGAGGTTAGCTAACATTTCACACTACCAGCTTCTGCAAACGTAACTACACAGTAATTTCCACAGGGGAAGTACTTCAGAAATGTCAGTTCCTCAGCTCCCATAACGTTGTTTTCAGATATCTGTTTTTATCTCCCAATCTAAACAGTTTTGGTAACTGAGCAAATTCTCAGAATAAATAAAAGTTGCTGATGCCTAATTTTCAGCCAGTTACAGCTTACACTGGCTTGTAAGTAGGGTCAAGGTCTGTACAGATTCCTAAGAAAGAATGTTTATTAGCCTCCAAAAGATGACGTGGAGTCATAAAGAGTGAAACTGTGCCTTTATGTCTATTACCCACTATCTCTGGTAAATAATTAGCAGCTGATGGCGACGTCTGGAGGGTTTGTTGAGAAGACAGAAGCTTTCCCTTGATGTTTGTCTGCCGATGGAAGTAAATAAGAGGGCAGAGACTGAGCTGAGTGATGGGGGAGTTCCTTGGAAGGCCTACCTGACAATGGTGACCCTTCAGGTCACACATCAATAAAGACTAGCACTGATGGGACACTTCCACGTAAATCAGTAACAAAAATTATCCCCAAGGCTTCAGGAAAAGTTTGGACTTACTTCCTCAAAAGAAAACACACCATTGTTCAAGAAACCCGAAAATGATCAATGGCCTGACTGTCAGAGAATGTTCTAGCAAGACTTGCATAAGTGTTACGGTGCTTTAGCAAGTCAGGGGAAGGGGGTGCAGAAATGAATATTTCGGGGTCCTCCTCCAGGTCCTCAGCTGTAGTTTTCGCTGCCCATGGCTGACTATTGAACCAGATCGACCCGCATGGCCAGGTCACTGTAAGCTTCCAAACGAAATTACTGCCACAGCCTGTAAAGTGCGATGCTGCTGAATTTAATCACCAGGTTCCACTACACACCTGAACTGCAGTGTTTCCTAACGCAAGCATCAGCACAGACAGCAAGGCAGTTAGCCAGCATGTCACCCGTGACTTACAACCCCCCCACCACCAAAAGACACTCATATGTTTGACTGGGTCCTGTTTTCAACAAGTGTGTGGTGCGTCAGCCTGACATTTTGAAGATTATCTTGATAAGATATAAACTGCTCAGCAACCGTCCTCAGGTGCTGGACTTTGTGCCATTGTTGCACCTAACACTGTCTCACTTCAACTCAATCATCTGTCTATAGCAAACCCCACCCCCCCATCCCCATTCTGTAAGGGACCCCTTTATCAATAATAGCAAGTTCTATTTTCAAAGGCCCACTCAGACACTGGGAGTGGGCAAGGTGAGTGCTGAAAAAGTACACAGCTCCAACTCCGCTACAATCCCCTTATCCCAGCTACACAAGCACCCACACAGAATGTAACATTTCAGGTCGGATTAGCCTGGGGGTGCTTAACATCGACAGGCCAGTACGCAAACCTTCCCAGCCGCCTGAAGACAGTATATGGGTCTCACGCGGGGAATGACAGAGCACCCACATTCCTTCTGGTGCTCAACAGACGTGCAAGACCTGCACTGACATACACCTCCATGCACCATCAGACTGCCAACTCCGATTACCATTCATTTACATTTTTATAGCCCCACTGTGCATTTTCACACCATAAATCACCTGAGCCTATTCCAGAAAAGGACTATATCATAACAGAGGAGAAAAGCTGATCAATCAAGATGAATGAGTAAAAAGCAACACCACCCCAGATTTATATAAAAAGAAGAAATATGTTGACCGGTCAAATCGGAGATGGACAAGAACCTGACACGGGACATGAGTTCTACCATGGAGGGGTCGCTTTCATAAATCATAAACCCACAAGTCCTTCCTCAGATTTGTGGATCAAAAACATTAGAATAATTTCAAAACCTTTGTGTTGTGCTACAGAGGGAATTTTCAGAACCCCACTGGCCCCCGTTTTCATATTTTTGGACCCGTGCGGAACCCCGGAGCTAATATAACGCATTCTTTGTGTATGAAAGAGGTGGAACCTCCTTCCCCGTGAAGATTTAAGGAGCCCACAACAGCTGCCACATTCAGGAACTGCTTCACAGAGGTCAAGGGNNNGGGGGGGGTCGGGGGGGGGGGGGGGGGGGGTGTGGGACGCAGTTCTGCCCACAGTTCCGAAGCATCGCTTCATTTAATCCACTCAATGAGGGCGGAGAAAGTGAGGGCTGAAGGCGGCCGTCAGACCATCGCGATGCTCCCATGGCACATGTGGCCGGGGGAATATGCCTGGACACGTTCTTTGGTCAGAGGCATGTAGAAGCAGTGGGGTGGTGGGGAGGGAACCGGCTGCTTCGGCCTGCCACAGTGAATGCCCCCCCTTGTAATTCTGTCGTCTGTTTGTTTTGGGGGAGAGTGTCTTTCTCGCCAAGGGCATTGCTGCCTCCCATCGTCACTACCACCCAAACAGACCCCCCCCCGAAAGAGAGTTCTGCCACACGCCAACCCAAAGCACGCGAATGTGGTTTCTTGCGAGCGTCTTTTGGGGAGAAGACCTTACCCAAGAACACTGTGCAATCCAGAGGCCAGTAATGAACCAGTTATGAAACACAAGAGCATTCATATTTGCAACATTCTGAGGGAAGGGCAATCCAAGAGTGGCTCCTGTGAAACCAGCAAAGATGCTGAGATAGTGTGAGAAGCACGTGACACAAACACACAAGTTTCTCTGCATCCCGGTCGGCTGCCTGCAAATCTCACTCTCCCAAAAACAGTCATGCTGGTTCTACCACTGCTGGCTACAATCACAGAAACCCATGGAGAAAACTGCACACATCAGCTTGTGCGGGTAGCCAGCCACAAGTTCTATCAGCTTGGGGATCCATTTCCAGAGCGCATGAGCATCGTGGCAACAGTGAGGGGTTCTGCAGGGGGTAAAACCTGGGACGCGCCTTGCCTCTGCCACGAATCGCGTAAAAAACACGTGTTCCCGGCGCTCGGGCACCATGCAGCCCAAAAAACACGGAGACAAAGGCGCCTCGCGTAAACACAAGCACGCCTGTAACGTAACGGGTTCTGTTTGCCTCGCAAGCCTATCTCCGTCTGACTTATTAGGAGGGTGCCTCAGGAATCACAGGTGGAACATGGAACATTATTCGAGGTTCAGTAAAGAGCAGAACCTGAATACATTTCTTCCTTAGTTGTACCTTACTACATGCAAATACTTGTGCAAATGGAAAATAAAGGACTTATCATTTATGTCATCACTGTCAAGTCTTAGCACACACTACCTCAACAACAAAATCGTGAAGACAGAGAATCCTGACACACAGGTATAAAGTAAACTGATAATTATTTATTTAAGGTTTAGTGTTTGTACTGAAATACCTATCTTAAAACCAACCCTCTCGTAAATTTCAGCACACACCTAGGCAAAAGCCTTGAGATCATGCCTTCAGCGATCAGCATAATTTATTTTGTAAGTTTAATTAAGGACCAATTTTTTTTTAGAATCCAAATATTTGGCTTTTATGCCGTTCAACAGTTTTTGGAAGCAGGGCACGCGGCTTTATATATATAGGTGCCCTGTAATATAAAACAAAACTTACATGCAACAGATACAAAACGTTTAACGAAACGGGCATAAATGTAAGGAATGTTGTTTTACTGATATTGCTCAGCATTTAATGCATGGAAATTGAAAGCTAATCCCACAAATGATGTGTTTAACTGCAGTATACGATATTACAGTTATTGAAGTGTTTACACTGAAAATATATCAGAAAATATATTGTTTCGTTTGTCCAAAAGGCCATTTGAGTACTTGATGTAAATTCCATACCTCCAAAATCCTGTCCAAGTCATCTTTCTTGAGACAAGGGTAGTCTCTGAGTATCTGCTCTCTTTGTGAGTTGTACTCTTTCACCGCAAGCTTCCAGTTCGGCTCTTCAAGAACTTGAAATATCGCTGCCCCAATAGACAGATAGAAAATTATTGCAGAAGTCAATAAAGGACCCTTGTCCACCGCCATCAAGCTCAATTAGGGCTTATACGTCAAGTCCACTGAAGAAAGGCCGGTTTGGATCAAAGACGCCGAGCCCAGCGCATTCTCGTGCAAATATATGCCAATCTGAAGCGTCTTAGAAAACTGACATAAATGTTAATGGAAGAGTGTCCATGAGAGTGGAGTAGGACATTAAAGACAGCGATTATTATTATTATAGTAATTGTAATTTTTTGTTTCTGTTCTGGTCGGGAACTGCCCGGTTTTTCCAGTGTCCCTCTCCACGTGCGCGCTTGTTGTAACATAGAAAGTTGCGCCCCAGTCTGAAGTATTGCAGAAAGTTTGGGACGAAGTGGGGGTGGAGGAAAAGACAAAGAACCGCCCATGCAAGAGAGGAAGACACACAAGCTTGGGTCTTTCAGCAGCGTGCAGGTAACTGCAAGGCTGTTTTCCCTCAGTTTACCGAGAGAAAAAAATCACAAGTTTAAACCTGCTTATTGGTTAGTCTCAGAGAACAAATCAAGTAACCTGTCCTTTTCCAATTAAACCGTAAAAAGATTTTTTTAAAATTGCAAAATAATGTAATCGGAATCGCTCTTTTCTTCACCGTCGGGGAATATTTGTTTCGACGGGAATAATCCATAGTAGTTCGCCTCATGTTACTAATGAATTTTATCCTTTTAAAATGTATTTAATTGTATTCCGCACCATAGCTGATATCTAATGTCATATATTAGTTTCTTACATTTGGATGTCATCTATATATGTTTTATTATTAGTACCACTGGCATCTTACTGGAATCTTATCTCTTCAACAATAGGATTAATACGCTTACTCTTAGTACACTTTCTACCTGCCGGAGGCTGATAGTAATGAATTAACTAAGTGCGCATGTTTTGTGCTGACTGAGAAAAATTTATCACTGAAAGGGTCAAAAAACTTTTTGTAAATGCAGTTTCGGTATATTTAAAGAAAGTTTGTCCTCTTAAGTGATTCACAAACGTAAATTACATTATGCAAATAACACAACGAATAAAGGAAGACCGTGTTTTTAATAAGAAAAATGTTACAGGGTTAAGACTGTTTATGTGTTTAATGATTTCCAGGATGAAACTACATAATGCTCCAGCCGAGTTTCTGTTGCTGTCAGTTTTAGCTCAGTTAACCCCAAGTTTATGCAGGATACGCATGCAAGCGTAATAAATCACACACATACTTATATTACAGTCACCACCTTGTTTGTCTTTCAATTTTATGGATGCATAACGTTTTATTTAGGCGCATTAACAAAAATGACTACAAGTTGATTTATTGACAAGACGGAGGGTAATTTCTGCGTTGTGGTACAAATGCATCGTCATGCGCGGGCTTTTCCTCTTGTTAAAAGTTCAGTTTCTGCTTAAGGAGTGAGATACATTTACTTAATTTTTTTGTTTGTCTAAAGAAATTAATAACTAGTAGTTAATTAAGTAGGTAAAATCGCCGATCAACAAACCCATAAGCTTCCGAACAGTGCATGTTATGGACAAAAAAAACAACCATACATATGTAACATATTCAGTACCATAAGAAGTTTGAGGCATCCGTAGTAAACTTTAAAGGATAAAGAGGAATAAAGCTTAGATTTATGTTGATGTGTTTTTCAGTTATGAGGGTGTCAGTCCTATATGGGATTTTTAGACAACGTGACAGATATCTGAGCAACGTTGAAAAGCTACTATTACATGAGGAACCATAAGCTAGTTTTTATCACAAAGTAGTTCTAATGTTAATATTCGAGATGATCTTCTTTATTGAAATCTTTATGCAAGGCGTATTAATAAGTTTGGCAGCTGGAAATCATCCCAGGACAGGCCGAGCTTGATTCCGGACTCAACCAGGTAACAATCGCTGTCCATGTCCTTCCCTGCCCTAATAGCTGCTGACTTCGTTTACTGAGGTGATTACATTAAGAGCTTTGTTCAAGCACACACTCCCTCCGGGGAATTTAATCAGTTTCCCCCCGGTGCCAGGCGCCGCATTGCCTTGCCGATGGTCAGCAGAAACTGCACCTTAATCAGACAGGCTTCTCACTCCGGTCGGAAGCTGGAAGACACTGGCGGCGTTTGATCCAGCTGACCGGTTTGGGACCTTACCCTAATGGTGCTGACCTTCCAGTATAGATACGCGGATCTGCGTGATATTCGGACACAAGCCACCTGCACGTCATTGCCATCTTCAGCATCTGCAGAGTAATGTTTACAGCTGCAGAGTAATGTTTACAGCTGCAGAGTAACAGAACGCATGTCGATGCCTGCTCTGTTTACACAGGTGTCTGGCTGGTTTTTCACGGGGGCCCTGATTAGGCGTGACCCCAGCGCCGCGGCCGGGGCTCACATGGCAAAATAGACGGGAAGACACAGGCCAAACCCCCAGCCCTTGTTGCCATGGCAAAAAGGCGGCACCAAGCTAGAGGAGACCCAGGAACAGAGTAAACACAACAAGCACGATACTTAGGGAGGGTATGTGGTGACGAGATGCACCTCCGCTTCCTCCTCCGCGCCGTCGGTCGTGTGGAGGCGTGTTCGTGTGGAAGCTTGTACGTCTTCTGTGTTTTTCCAGCCTCCGTGGAGGTCGAGGCTGACGCTTTACGGAGCAGCGCTAAGCATGTTTACACAGCAGCCTGGAGTAGTGGCAAGCCGGGACCTATGGGTGGAGCAAACGCCCTCTCAGCTGGCATTACGGGCCCTTAGCTGGGCGGCACACGTCCAGACGTTCCTGGGGTCTCCATCCGGCAGCCCCGATAGACATGGAGCCGGGAAATAACAGGCAGGGAAGGGATCTTATGGACGGTGTCTTTTGACCCCGAGAGCCAGCAGCCACTGGCCTGTTTCCACGGTAACCTTTGGCAGGAACACAGGGTTATAGGCATAGATCTAAACGAGCCAATGGGCCTAATGTCTGTACCCCGCCCAACCCCCCAGGAACACAGAGCTGCCTCTCAATCATATCGAGCTCCTTCATTCTTTGATGAACCTGTTTGTGAATCATCGTGCTGCTTAAATTATAGCTTCCACTGGCAGCGGTATCTCTTTGGATTCCACACCAGTGCTGACGTATAATGTCCTTCATTCGAAATAAAGCGATAATAATGATCATTACAGAGGACACCTGTGGCCTGTACTACGGAGCGGGGTTACTGGCTTGGCAGGGTAACTTGTCGGATTTAAGGTACCACAGTTTCACTCGTGCAGAGTGAAAGGCTGTCATGCATGTCGTGTTGAAAGTGATCTCTGTCGATCTGCCCGATCATGTGGCAAAACGCGAGTCTCTGACCCTCCCTTCAGTTGGACTTCGAAGCACAGTAAGAGAAAACTGGCCACAGACTGAAGTGAGGTAAACAATTAAAATGCAGGTACTGTATACATATTTTAGGCAGTGACTTTTTGTAGAATAAATTGTATGTCATACAAACAAGTAGAAAGAAACAAGCCTGTTTTTCCAAAAGGAAAAGAATGCCAAAATCCACTGAGAACAGTAGCATATTTGTCCCATTTAGTCCAAAAAAAGCACTGTTCATTTGACGAGTAATGAACTAGTAGTTATTAGAAATAATCCGTATGTAGTAGATAATTCCCAGTGAGACCTGGAATACTCAATAGATCCTAATGAAGTACTAGCGAACTACTATAATAATTAGTTCACTATTACCTATTGAGTAATTAAGCATAGCTCCTTAGTAGTGAATAATACTATAATTTAGGTGTTAATGAGGCACTACTCCTTTGTTGCTGCTTAGTTCCTGCATATTTACCTGTTAACTACAGAACAGTATTATAAAGTGTTACCCGAACATATTCGTTCACTTACATTTTGCCCAGACAACCTTAAATCCGACAAGTTGACCCCGATAAGCCAGTAACCCCGCTTCGTAGTACAGGCCACTGGGTGAGCATGCGGCACTGTTTGCCAGACTCTGCTGACACAAGTGGCCGTTCCCAGAGCTGCTGAATACGGATCACACGGAGAATTTCACCCGTCTCTCAAGTGCGTAAAGTTCCAGCTTCTAATTGGTGTTTATAAGCAGCGCTTCCTGATAGGGATCATGGGTATCTCATCTCTCCGGAAGTTTGGCTTAATTATACACAACATTTTTTAGCATCTCTTCAAATATTTGCGCTGAATAAAAGGCTCACCTTCTTTTTCCCGTGAGAAGGACTAGACATCATGCGTGATGCGGTTCGTTTTGTTTTCTTCCTCTGAGCTGAAGGTTAACTGGGTCAGATGCTCATTTGCAGACGCTGTGTCACACACTTGACAGTCGCGGCTGTCAGGCTGGGGATATCGCCACTGTGGTCAGGTACAAGATTTAACACATGGCTGTTATACTCTACTCATTTACTGTAGTATCACATGACTGTAGCAGCCAGAGCTGGTTTTAAGCATTGCAGAACGGTTTCTGATATCACATGAACATGGGTTATTATTATTATTAATATTATTATTATTATTATTATTTCCCATCAGCTGTTCCAGGTATCGAGAGGGATTTTTGTGAGGGAAAATTTGAAGAGTGACCATGTAATTCTTATGGAGCCGGCCGTTAATGACCCTCCCCCTGATCATAACACTGAGCCCAAAACTACTGGGAAATACTGTGATCCTGAAAGTCCCCCCCCCCCCCCCCCCAGCTAGTGCTGTCGGGGGGCAGTGGCAGCCAGGGCTGCATGTACGCCTCGCAGTACAGCACTGGATTTCACACAAACCCGGGTCCGACGCACTGTCCCGAATCTTTGGCGTATTCCTCCTGTTCAGGACCCCGGACGTAGATTGCTGAGGTCCTGCTGGGAGCCATTGGGTTTCTGGGGGGGGGGGGGGCTCTACACGCCCAGAGTGGCCGCTGCGCAGGATCCTGCTCAGTGATGGTGTTTTATCTGCTGCAGTGCAGCCTTAGAGCGTAAGGCGGCAGAGATAACGCGGAGGCCGGTTAAATGCTGCCCAGCGGCCGGACACGTCAGCGCACAATGCAGCAAAGTGAGCGATGAAGACAGACATGTGATATAACACACTGACCACTTCATAGCTT
Source organism: Mormyrus proboscirostris (assembly GCA_026779585.1). NCBI lineage: Eukaryota > Metazoa > Chordata > Actinopteri > Osteoglossiformes > Mormyridae > Mormyrus > Mormyrus proboscirostris. Next base: position 21,007,627 of record JAODKF010000030.1, read on the forward strand.
TTATAATAACCTACCCCCCTCCCTCTTAACAGGGGGTCAAGGCCCCAGGGGAAATCATATCATGATGGTAATTACCCCCATCTAGGAGGTCCTTTGATGGCCGGAAGATCAAGCACTACCCCTCCCCCCCGCCACCCCGCATACACATAGACAAGGGCAGTCTGTCGACCTCAAGGTTGCGAATGATTTCCGAGGGTCACTGGAGCATCTCGGATAAGAAGCCCGGAAACACGCTATCAGGTCACTGCTGCTGGAGTCGCACGACAGACCCCCTGTGAATGGGGCAGAGGGGTCTGGGGGCCTCGTAGGAATGCAGAAAGGCAGCCAGTGGATGAAAGGGGACCATGAAACGCAAGCCGCCGCTGACCGCCCCGGGGAAGCCTGATTTACACCAGCGGGCTTGAGCACGGGCAGCTCTGCTCAGCCCCACCGTGGCGGGAGAAGCCGCGGCACTGTCAGCTTAAAGCCGTCTTTCCTGACGCCACACTTGCCAGGCGCAAATGCTCCGACATGCCTCTAAATTCTGTTTGTGGATAACTGGTAACTGGCCCTGCGTGAAGTCCAAATCCATAGCCCACCTGGCACCGAAACACACTCGGAGACGCAGGCACGCACACACCCGGCCGGTCCCCGTCAGGCTCCCGTCACCTGTGCTGTGGCCCTGCTGATGTCGAACCCCTGCTTTCTTTAGCAAACCATGCCGCATCTATCCCGGGGCTGAGGGCCACACAGGCCATACTGACACCTAAGAGCTAGTTAATGTTTGGCTAGTTTATGCTTTCTGGGAAAATCAGCCGCTTGCCATTTTAGGCTGGAATTCCTGTTCTAATAGACAACAAACAAAAAAGCAAATGTGGCTTATATGCCATTTGCAGGTACATTGGAATGCTTCTCTTCACTGACCCCATCTAGCTCTCCATAGCTCGGGGGTCACAGTGCAGGGTCAGGTAACATGCAATCGGGGCGGTTAAGGGCCAATGGACATGTGACTGTTCTGCTGAGGCCAGGGCTTGAATCTACAAACTTCTGATCACAGGTCCTGAGACTTAGGCCCCTGAGCCACTCGCCATCCCCAAGAGCCCATGAGATCCATATGTCTACCGGACTCTAGAGGTCCTGGCAAGCAGGGTAGCCGCCTGACCAGCCCCCTTTCCTGTTTGGCAAACACAAACAAAGCTGTTGGGCGGCACAGCTTCAGATGGATAGCCAGCTGTAAGGGGGGGGAGGGGGGTGGGCGTGTTTCAGGCTGGCCAGTCAAGCGGGCTGACTGAGTCTGTGTGTGGGCGATCCTCTCGCACCAGCCAATCAGAGTGATAGATGGGGGCCTCCCATTCATCACTTTGATCATGGGAAGCTCAGAACTGGAACTAAACTGGTAACAGAAATTAGGTCTGTGGCCTCAAGTTATGGCTACTGATATTATTATTACTATTATTCCATCCATCCATTTTCCAAAACTGCTTATCCTGTTCAGGTTCGTAGGGGGGTCCGGGGCCTATGGGGGGGCCACCCCTTTACAGGGCACACTCACACACCACTCACCCACGCACACCAATGGGCATTATGGTAATGGTAACTCCAATTAGCCTCAGGTTTTGGACTGTGGGGGGAAACCGGAGTACCAGGATAGAGACTGGGGTCCCCTACAGAGACTGGGGTCCCTACAGAGACTGGGGTCCCCTACAGAGACTGGGGTCCCTACAGAGACTGGGGTCCCTACAGAGACTGGGGTCCCCTACAGAGACAGGGGTCCCAGAGGTGTGAGGCAACAATGCTAACCACTGCAGGACCATCCCACCCCATTATCATTATTATTGTTATCATTAAATGAGATCTTTCAGGTATTGAGAGGGATTATTATGAGGGAAAATTCAAAGTGATTGTGTAATTCTGGCCATTATTGATGCTCACCCTGATCTTTACACTGAGTCTGCTCATCCTGCAAGCTTCTCCAGCCACCTAGAGGCGAAGGAGGCGGCTCAAACATCTGCAGATGGTCCCCAATCAGGCAGACAGGGAGGCCAAAGCAGCAACTTCTAAAGGTTTTAGGCCACAACCAGCCCTGCTAATGTAGTCGGCAGCTGTGGAGGCGCAGAAATGCAGACGCCCTGCAGGCATATCCAGGGACGCCTCAGGAATCCTGAGGACCATGGCGGTCACCCCGATGACGTAGCTATTAGACATGAGCACAAGTGACCTCATTGCTGGAGCTGTGATTATGTTCTTTCTGATAAGCACATGAGTGTTTTTTAGCTGTCACCCCCCCCCTCCCTCAGACCCCCTGCTTCTTGGGTGTGAACAGGTGAGTTGGTCCTCATTCCTGACATACCTCTGCCGTCCTACTGGGTCAGTAAAGCGGAGCCACAGGCGGCCCCTGCAGCTGCTGTGCCTCTCTTATCTGTCAGTGTCTACCCCCCCCCCCCCCTTCCCCCCAGGCGTTTTCCTCTCAGCAGCTAGACTTGTGCAAGTGTGCTCTTCTCCAGCTTTCGGTGAGACAGCAGGTTCTCGGAACCACAACAGTGTCGGTACAAACAGGAGTGAGGTGCCCCGTGTGCAGGAGGTGCCTGGGGCCGTGCTCAGAGCTCTTCTGCTATTTTTGGTAAGTGTTGGAATAAAGGTGAAACATCTTGGTGGAATTTGTTATCTGTCACAGCAGGGTCCTTCACCTCCACACTAAGGAGAACCTCGCAGCAGGAACATTCACCTCCTGCAGACGTGCCGAGAGCCAGCGTAACAGGGTGCGATGTGAAAACTGCGGTGATCACACCATGAGTGAACAGAATGCTTCCCTCAACGATTTTATAAAAATACACTATTTCTGGAGGGTGGGGGCTGGGGGGGGTAAAGTCACATATGCTGTAGATGTCATGCAGAACCCTCAGGCAGCAGACTGACCAAGCCCAGCGTCAGCTGCCCAGAGGGAGAGTTACATGTTTAACACTGCAGGAACTCAGTATGTTTTTGTTGCTCTTTCTGCTACATGCATGTAGCCATTTTGACTCATTAAAAGGCTGACGTACAAAAACATCTTCCCGTCTGCAGAACCTGGAGGACTTACCGTCTGCAGAACCTGGAGGACTTACCGTCTGCAGAACCTGGAGGACTTACCGTCTGCAGAACCTGGAGGACTTCCCGTCTGCAGAACCTGGAGGACTTACCGTATTCTAGCTTCCCCCTGAGGGTCAGAAATGTCTCCCACACTGCAGAAGCCACTCATCTGAGCTTTGCCCTAGTGCCCATTTCAGTTCTGCATCCCACTGTCCGTCATTTCCTGCCCTTCGATTGGTTGGTGCCAGTCTGTGATTGGTGTATGATTGGTTGGT
>JAODKF010000030.1:21023290-21040783 GCA_026779585.1 Mormyrus proboscirostris
TGAGGCTAATTGGAGTTGATAAATTGCCCATAGGAATGCATGTGTGAGTGAACGGTGTGTGAGTGTGCCCTGTGATGCCTCTCCACAGGTGTTGCTCACTTCCATCGTCGATTGCACTCCCACGCAGACAGGCACACTGGCTTTTGCAGAATGATGATGCACCCATCTCACGCTTGCTCCAATGCACCTCAGAAGTGGATATTTCATTTGAGAAACAGAAGACGACCCTCCTGGGTCAGGAACCAACGCCCTCCAGGTTGTGAACCCATGGTACATTAGGTATCATTCATGGTCTCGTTTATTATCTTGCCTGGTACTGATCTCCAGACTGTGTCTGGGTTGGTCAGAACAACTTGATAAAGAAGAGAAACACAGCTCCTTCTATAGCGGTTTAATAACACATTTTCAGATGAAACTACACTGACTGGCGGCTGGCACAGCGCTCTGCAATGGGGACGCGGCCGTTCTCCAGCCACACAGAGCTGCAGCCATGCTCGTTTGCCCCAGGTGCTTTTAATGCAGCGGTCCTGAAGCAGGTGCACCCCTACACCCTACGGCAGCCATCTTGGCCAGAATGCATTCTGGCCAAAACCGGCATGGAATGCAAATCACAGAAATCATCTACACAAAAACAATACAACGGACAGATGCAAAGCTAGTCTTTAAGACATTCATGAGCACAGAGGAACTTCTGAAAAGCACAAACTATTCAGCATAGGAGCTTAGCTTACAGGGGCGGCGATGCCAATGCATTTATACAGTCGGCCTTCTTGGCACATTCTTCCCGTTCAGTCTGGTGTTCACGAGGTCAGATCACAGCCCCTATCAGAGTCCACCAGGGTGGGACCAGCCGAGGGATGACGGACCTTCAGACGCCACACTGCACTGCCTCGGGTCCCTCCTCCTGCTTAGCAGGGAAGCCCTCCTGGTCCCCGGCTGGGAGAACGGGCCGGAAAGCCTGCTGCAGCAGCCTGCCGCCCATGTGAAGGAGCAGGGCCAGCCAGACCAAGCCCACTATGACCCAGATGCCCGCCAGGCTGCGGTACACGTATATGTAGTGCTTCTGAGGGTTGGTCCCTGCGTGGGGAGATTCCAGAGGACATATTACACGCTTGTCCATGTATGAAGACAGATGAGCCGCTGCCTTCTTGCCACTATGGTGATCGGAGGGAGCAGAACATAGTTTCATTTCTGGTTGGAAAGTGACATAAACAGTAATCAGGTCTGAATCTGGCTTACGTTCCTCATTATTAGTCATCCAACTTATGACGTCTTGGCATTAAGCCACAACGCATCACCAACAATGAACATAAGCCATACGAGTTCAGACCCCATTCATGTTTATGCAATTATGCTGCGCAGTCAACGAGAACATACATAGAAAGTGAGCAATCTTTTATGTATTTATCCTGTTTTAGACAGAAGAACAATGTGACAGTCATAAACAACATGATTATATTCTGTACTGTTCTCCATGTAACCAGCAGCTGTTTAATGCACGTATTACTGAAATCTGGCAACAATAATTCAAGTTTATTATCTGACTGCATGCATAGGTAGCTAATAACTAGATGTAAGCCTTTAGGAGACACAGCAGACTACATACCGATGACATAGTCCCCAAAGCCGATGGTGCTGAGCGTGATAAAGGTGTAGTAGAAGCTCTCTCCGTATGTCCAGCCCTCCACGTAGCTGAAGAGCACTGGGGGGAGAACCAGGAAGAGCATGGTGCCCAGAACCAGGAACGTGACCACCGACTGGAAGTCCTTGGTGTTCTAACAGAGATGAGAGTAAGCCTTGAGTGGGCTCCTTAACCCGACACAGTACATGTACTTCAGCAAAAAAAGCACTGATAAAAGACTTGAAGGAGAAGTGCGGTCAGGTGATTGTGAAAACTCATTGTGGAGAAATGGTACAGGTGGTATCTCACTTTGACAGCTGCCCTCTATGCAGTGAGAATTGCAATCATTCCAACAGAAACAAGTGAGACATCTCCACAATCAAGCAGATTCTGTGACCGTATCAAAAAGGCTTTGGCAATTCATCACCAGCAGGAGGAGATGAGAAAGGGCTATATCATCTAAGTAAACATATCCATTAGCTTTGCTGCCCTGGGGAATTATGGGAAAGCCATTAGCCAAAATGGGAGGCAAAAATCTATTTGAAGTAACTGCATATCACTGATGAGCACCAGCAGCTGAGCCTGAGAGATTCAACACTGAGTAGAAACCAGGCAGAGCAAAGAGCAGCAAGCAGAGAAAGCCAGGGATAGCCGTACCTTCTGGTGTCTCATGGAGATCATGCCCCACTCCAGCCGTCCCAGGTGCAGGCTGAGACACTTGCTCAGCTGATTGAGGAAGGCCAGGTTGAGTGGGATGCCAAATAGGGCATAGAAGACACAGAAGACCTGGCCAGAGCCAGTGCTGGGGGACAGATTTCCATAACCTGTAGAGAAACACGTTGGGTTAGAGCAGACCTTAACAAAGACCACAATGCAGACCCTCAAAGAAGACCAAAGCATGCAATGCAGCAAAGGCACGGAAACGGAAAACAGGTCACAATAATGCAGAGATGGATAGCATCCACTTCGACAAACCAGAACATCAACTGCAACCGATTACAATGCTAAAATAGAGAAGACAACTGTCAACAGATTGCAAAATATTTCAGGCAAAACAAAGATAACATATCAAAAGAGGCCTACAATATATACAGACTACAGCAAACTACAAGACACCTGTAGGCAGATGACAAAAAACAATACAACAAAAATAACACACCACCATACAGACTATGATACATTTTCACACCAAAAACAACACAGACCAGAAGAGAGATCTGCAAACAGACTATTACCTGGTCTATCTTAATAGCCACAAAATAAACTTACAGATACAGCACAAAACACCTAAATCCTTAGAGACACAAAACAGAGTGTACAACAAAAATACCCAAGCATACCACATAATGAACTACAGTATGGACCATTTGAAGAGTTGCTGTCAATTTAATACATAATACACCCAGCACAGATTGCCAAAGATGTGTGATATAATACAAAGGGGCTCTGAAGAGCAGATTACTGTTACCTATGGTGGTTATGACAGTCCCAGCAAAGAAGAAGGAGCTGCTGAAGTCCCAGTTACTGGGGTTAGTGGAGTTTCCAGAAGGATTCACCCCTTTTTCCCAGGCCTGAAGAATCACCTAGCAGAGGAGGAGCAGGAGGAGGTCCACCCTCATGAGAGAGACCACAAAGGAACATAACACACCTAACCCTCACGAGAGAGACCACAGGAATGGCATACACCTAACCCACCTATTCAGAGAGACCACACAGGGGCATCACATACCTAAATGTCATGAGAGAGACCACACAGGAACATCACATAACTAACCATCATGAGAGAGACCATGCAGAAACATCACACACCTAACAGTCATGAGAGAGACCACACAGGGGCATCACATACCTAAATGTCATGAGAGAGACCATACAGAAACATCACACACCTAACAGTCATGAGAGAGACCACACAAGAACATCACACACCTAACCCACACCTCTACTGATACTATGTATTATTATAAAATTTATTAACAGTATATTTACTGTTTCGTCTTGCGAGTTTTTTCAAAATTGCCAATTATGCTTAGACGTTTATAAAAATAATCTGAACTGAATATTTGATCGACCCAAAAACAGTTGTTTAACCTGGTCCCTTCTAAATCTATATCCATGCTCTTTGGGTGCCTCACACTTTTTAATGAGGGACGTGACTTGAGAGAGCAATGAGAACGACCAAAAAGCAGCGACGGAGGTAGGAAGAGCTAGGAGCTAGGAAGCACCATAAAACCGCGTGTTATATCAGCACAGCAAACATAAAAATGCTAAGAATGGAAAACTCCATTGATCTGCTTTATCAAATTAGCCTCATTGATTTCCAACAAGTGCTGAAGCATAGCGACAACTCCAACAACTCATCTCCAGGCAGGGATGGCTGGGATCCGCCCAGATTTACTTAGCATGAGATGTTACTGGGTATTGGCGAAGGTGAAACTGATTGCTAAGATTCCTATGAGTGAAAGAATAAAGGATTTAATGTCTTTCCATCAATGGTAGTACATCCAGAGACATTCACTGATCCAAAGAAATCAAATCAAGTCAAACTAAACCTCAAGTGATTGAATTTGGTAGGATTTTAGAGGTACATGTCATAAAAAGGTTCATCTCAAAGAAACATAATGGTAGAAGTCATTTTTAGTTAGAAAAGTCCATGTTGAAGCTCCAGGGATACCTTCACGAACTCCTCCAGCGCTGGCTTATCCAGGCAGCTGTAATTAGCCAGGAAGTGGAGCTTCTCCAGCTGGAAATGCTGTCGATTCTTGCTCTCTGCCTCCCGTTCCAGGAACTGGAAGACCGTGGCCCCCCCAAGCAGGTATATGAAGTGGCCGAGGATGATCAGTCCTGTCCAGCTGAACTTTACCCTCCTGATCTGTAGTCGCGCCATGGATATCAAGGCTGGGAGGTGGGATGCACACTCCTTACGGAGGACTTGCTTCTGTGATGGGACCTCCACAGGCTGACTGAGCAACATACTGAATGTCCCTCAGTTATAAAGTAGCCAAAAAGCAAAACAAATAAAAAAACAAACAAGCTATGCTGACATGCTCTCCTGTGCAGTTTAAAGGCTTCCCAGAAGATTTTTCTCTTAGTGGCTGATCTCAGCTGCAGCAGGGCATGTCCAAAGAAAGGCCTGGCAGATCACACCCCGATTGGTGACGACTCTGCACTTCCAACCGCAAAAGCCCTTGATAACCTCAGATGAAAAAAAAACATCATTCCCACCCCCTCCGGCCACCCCCCCCCCCAATTCTCACTCCGGGTGGGGTGGGGGGGGGGGTGTGGGGGGCTGGCAGACAGAGTCAATGGAACATTAGTTAATGTTTCACCTGGCTGTTGGCAGCTCAAGCGTTCAGACATAATGAATAAGTTGGAAGTCTCACTACTGAACAAGGTTCTAACTACCTTTCTCATCCTTCACAGTAATCTACTTGATCAAGTCCTGGAGAACCTCCCATGCTGTACTCTGAAGCCACGAGTATCATCAACCATGATGTGCATAAGGACGTCGTCTAGGTAAAGTTGAACCCGACTGACTTTTCCAAAAATGGGAACGCGATGTGCGTGCCCATGCTGACACACAGCACATCGTGCTGACCACCGACACCAGCTACAGGGCCCCCACCATCAAACAACATCTAGTTACGCAGGTGATTGAGTTGATCAAACCGGAAATAACCCAGTATGCAAATCCTTGGCTGGGCTCCTGCGGTGATTTTACATACTCGGCGGCTGGCCAAAGATTTGTGGCTTTACTCAGTGGTGGTGGTTTCTCTCTGGAGTGAGAAGAAAGTTCTGGGCCTCTGGATTAACAGTCATCTTGAGCAGAGATGTTTTGGTTGACCTGCAGCCCTTATGTTAAAAACTTAACTACAACTGCAAACTAACCCAAAACACACAACAAAGTTCCAGAAAATGTATCCTTATGGATGACTTGGTTAGCCCAGTATGTGTTAGTTCCATGTAATGATAAGCAATGAAGGCTACAGTGATGGGTTTAGGCAGGCAGCTCGCCATGTGGCACAGGAGACGCTCCTGGGTGGAGAAGATGGATCTGAAGGTCAGAGTGTATCCAGGCCGCTGGCTCAGCTCATTCCCTCAATGGAAAAAGTGGCCACTTGTGCAAGGCTTTGATCCTCCTGGGAAACACTAAGAATGACTGTGATCCGATTGCAAATTTACGTGTGTGGGGAGGGCGGGGGTCACTTCATCTTCAATAAGCAAATGCACTTGGCTAATGCAAACTCTTAGCTCTGCGTTCAGCAAGCAGAAACATTTACAGTAAAAGATTTTCTCTCTAAGGAAAAAGGTAACAGAGCACAGCAGAGCAGGGTTGCTCGTGTTCAGCAATGAACTGATGCACTCCTGCTTCAGAATATTCTTTGGCTGCTCACGGCAGTGATATCACTGACCTTCTTTTGTATATATTTTACACTGAAATTCCAGCTGTCTCTTAAATGTTAACCTACTTATGCCCCCTCTGTACCTTTCAGAACATATCTGCGTTATAAAAACATACATTTATATCCTAAGTACAACTTTTATACAATGTATCACCTAAACGGAAAAGTCACTGACAGTTATTCAGACTCACAAAACCGAATGTTCAGATTGTGAAATAACCTTTCTCACAATTCTTTTTATTTCTATGGACAATGTGCTGTATTCCTTGGACTGGCAAGTCGTCAACCTCCAGCCAGCAGGAGGCAGTGTAGGTAATGCCCAGAAAATCAAGGCATACTGCCCATTATGTCAGTACACACTGTTATGATCCTGGGTGCAATCCTGGACAGGAGATTCCATGCGTCTGTTTCTCGGTGACTCCACCTTTGCTTTCAGGAGCATTTACACGATGGAGTTGCGAATGTCAGCGTACAACCTTTCACTTCTGACTCAACCCTGAAAAACAGAGCAGAGGCATACAGTATGAATGCAAACAAGCTCATCTAACAGCAGGAAGGGTCTGTGAACGTTCTAACTAGCTATCATGCAGTTTGTAGCTCTACAGGGACACCTCCTCACATCAGCTCCTGGATTTACGGTTAATTTGTTTGCCTTTATGTGGGATACAGAAGTGACCAGTTGACAAAGCAAAGTAGGCTCTAAAGATCTTAAAGATAAGCAAAGATGTCCAGGAGAGGTGAAAAAGGCAGAGACTTTTGCACTCAGGGTGCTGCACTGCTGAGTTCCTGCGAGCTTCCCTGCACCAGTCAGCGGAGTGGCAGCTCGTTACAGGTGCTGCATGTGACAGACGACTTCCTGACTTCCGCTAGCCTCAGGATGGATAATGGTTAGTGCCAGACTGATTTGTTGATACAAAGACCTTAAATAAATGCTTCACCTACAGACCCTATTGGCCCTGGTGGGCGGCACGCCAGCTGCGGGCAGTGCAGCGATTGGTTATCCCATGTTGAGGACCCTGTCCGTCAGACAAGGAACAGATCCCATTGGTGGCCTGCATGTGTGAGTCGCGACCCGGTGGCCTCTCCCTGTGAATGTCATGGGGCAGGAGTCCTGGTCTAATGAAGTGTTCAGTGTGTTTGTACAGCGCACTTAAAAGTGAATGATTGGCCTCCTTGGGCAAACGGTGACAGGCAGAGTGTTTAAACGGCAGCCCAGCTTTTCCAGGAAGAAGTCACACCTTACTGGCAGCCATTAATAACACCATCTGTCCTTGTCCTGCCACACACACACACACACATCAGAGAGAGACACACACACACAACACTCACACACACACCAGACGCTCACACAAACACACATGTACACATACGCTACATATGAAAACACACACACACATTAAACACAAACACATTAAACACACACACACAAACACATGCTCATGCAATTCACATATCACCAAAGTTACGTTCACATCAAAGAAACAAGCATGAAAACCTGACACTGAACAAATGGTTATAGAAGATGGTTGGATAGATTGAGGCATGGACAGATGGACACTACAATTACGCCCCTGCTGCCGTCACCTGTCAGCACGATAAGTCCTCGTACTCAAGGCTAGTGTGCTGGTGTGTGGCGGCCGGTCAGATGGGAACTGAGTGCCCCCTGCTGACTGCACGTTTTACTTTCTGTAGAGGAAACTAAATCTTTTCTGAGATTCTGGTATTAACATACATCCTGGGTGATCCGATCACAAGTGGACAGCACTAATTATAGGTGTGAATGCACCCAAAACACATTGAAAACGCATCGAGATGCGATCGCTCAAACCACGCTTGGGGGTGGTCTGGGACCTGTATGGCCACATTCTAATAGCAGTGTGAGTGCGAATGTGTTCTGGGCCACACTGAAGGACCACATACTCAGCTGACGTCCTCATGTGGGCAGAAGTACGCACGTACGCATTAGATGCACAAAAGGTATTTGACATATGATTTATGTCAGAACGTATGTCAGTGCAGAATGGGCCATTGTGTACTACTGTAAACTGCTTTGTGAATAACCACACATCTTTTTTTCCAACAGCACCAAAAAATAGGTTTGAATCTAATGAGAGGTTAGTTGGACTGTTGCGACCCATTTACATGCAAACATTGTGAAAGTGCACATCATTAAGGTTCCACACAAATTCGGGAAAAACAAATGGTGTAACAGTGATTTATTAAAGATGTTTTGAGATTCGGTGAAACTTCTTGTTTATGTCAAAGCTGCTCCACTCTTTATTAATACTGCCTAAAGTGTGTAGGTAAGAATGTGAGTTCAATAGGCTAGATAATGGATATGGTAATAGAAACATGTCATAATAGTGTGATTGTTTATACCGTTTTATACTGGGCTGTCCAGGTGCTTGAACTCCCAGTTAGAAATTCAGTCCCACTAGGGCCCTGTACTTAGCATCTTTTCCTTACCTTTTACTTACACTGCTTATTGCTTATTTAAACAGGCTGCGGGAAAGTGAGACTGGATTAAAAGCTGTCAGTCGAGATGCACATTGGGGCACATGTTGATTCCAGGTGTGAATAGGCCTAGCGTTTCTCAGCCACTCCACAGGGGCCCCCACAGGGGCCCACATTTTTGCTAGGTCATCTTAAGAGTTTTCCGCTCCCTTCTCATATGCGCCTGAAACGTTTTACAGGCAAAGTCACGTAACCTGGAGTCTTGTCCTGCTGTCGCAAGGGTCCTCAGTCATTACTCATAACACACTCTTGTCATGTTACTCCACCAGCATGCCCAGTTTTCATAATTTTTTAATGGAATGAGAACATTGACAGACAGCTGGACTGGAACTCCAGTCCAGATCTTATCTTAGATCTTGCAGGAGAAGTGTAGTAAATGCTGATTATACACAAACACAGACAGAGAGCTGGGAGGGTCCCTGTGGACCAGATTGGGTAACATGAGTAAAATTCCGAGTGTCTACGGCTCTGAACTCACTTTTTATGATCTTCACCCATTTCCAGACAGGTTGTTTTGGTTCGAAAAAGCAAAAATAAGCCTCTGAATGATGAATCAATGAGGAAGGTATTTTACATATTATCATGCTGAACAATCACATTAAGGTTTAGAGTCACAATAAAAGGAGAGCTAAAGAGCTCACACTCCACAAGGTTGTGGTATGAAAAAGGTGTGTGTGTGTGTGTGTGTGTGTGTGTGTGTGTGTGTGTGTGTGTGTGTGAGAGTGTGTGAGTGGCTAGATCTTACCGGTCCGGCTCAGCAAGTTCTGTCTGGCTCTGACAAAGGCCATGATGTCAGCATCAGTCTTCTGGTCCCCAGTCAGAGGAATGGAGGACAGGTCACTGGGGGGAACCAGCCCAGTAGGATAAGGTCAGAATAACAAATTCACTGCCAGGCACAGAATAACACACTCACTGACAGACACAGAATAACAAATTCACTGACAGGCACAGAATAACACACTCACTGACAGGCACAGAATAACACACTCACTATCAGGCACAAAATAACACACTCACTGACAGGCACAGAATAACACACTCACTGACTGGTACAGAATAACACACTCATTGATGTAATCGAAGCTACAAACTCACTGACAGGCACAGAATAAGACTCTTACTGATAGGCACAGAATAGCCCTCACGGACAGGCACAGAACAACACTCTCACTGACAGGCACAGAATAGCACTCCCTGACACGTTCAAAGCTACACACTCCCTCACAGAGGAACTGTGAGTATTAGATCGCTTGTATTCATAGCCTTGGTTTTACTGAGCTAGTATCAGGGAAAAATTCATAGCAGAGTCTTAAAGCACTTATGTAAGTCGCTCTGGCTAAGGGCGTCTGCCAAATGCTGTAAATGTAAATGTAAACGTAAACTGTCTTGCTGGAAGTGAAATGCAGGAGAGACACACCCTTCTTCCAAATAACAGTAACACAGCCATAACAAAGGCCATATTTTTAATACTCTTAAAACGGAATCCAATTGCCACTTATGCAGGGCTTGAGATCATTCTTCCTGAAACAAGCTTTATTTTTCATCAGTAGCCTCTTTTTGGCATCTCCCAAGAGGTTTAACATTTCAGAATCATTCCACAACTATGTTTGTTAATGGTGGATGCTCTGCAATGCCTAAATCACTATAAAATGCTCATCTACCTGTCAATGTTTGTCTTCATATGCAGAAATAACATTTTAGAAATAGTTCACCTAGAATTCCCTTTGAAATTTCATCAGATTCCAAGCTGACTGAAGCGGTGAAGTTCCTTCGATTACATGAGAATAAAAGTCAGAAGCTGATAAAGAATGTTGAGCTAGCAAAGGTCTATAGACAAAACGCTGCGATGCAATCATCTCTGTCATGCAGTGCAAGGGAACCACAGCGCAGTGTGTGATTCAGAGCATGCCTTCGTTTTTACCCACAATTCCATGCAGGTGGCCCCCTTACCTCAGCTGGGACAGAGGTGTGGGGTCTCGGCTGCCCGGTCCGTGGCTGGTGGCCGCAGATCGAGTTGGGGTGACGCTCCTGGGGTACCCAGGGGATGACAGATTAGAGATTAAAAGTTTTGACATCACAGAAAAATAGAACAGTTACATGGGAAACAGCTGGTGTGGCTGACCAGAACCTCCTCTCAGAACCTCCCTGGCCCAGTCACTCAAGCTGTTCATGTGTCGACTGTTTCTTTAGAATTGCAGCTACTTGGTTAACATGGTCAAAGGGATTTCCCTATATCCGTCGCATTTGAATCTACCATCTTTGTTCTATGAAACAGTGGCAGTAGTGGGAGGACCATGTGTACATAGCTGTTTTCGAGTGCCATGTGTGACCAGCTGGGCAAATTCTCCTTTAGTCCCAGCCTGATTTAGCCAGCAACGGGCGCAGTAGGGAGCTGAGAGGGTGCTGCTGTCAGGGTCTGGCCATGATGACACGCTACTGTGTTCAGACACGGAGAACAACAACACGGGACAGTACTGATGTTAACTTCAGCTGAACATGAAACGTGACGGCTTTCGACGGCTAGTGCCAGTTAACAATGGTTAGAGAAAATGTCAAGGGTGTTTGACCGGAAGACTGAACATTTTAATAAGATTTGCTTCAATGGCACCTTAAAATTAAAGTTTTTTTTTTATTATTAGCATTTATTCAATACATAATTTACAATTGATAATAAACCCCTTTCCCACTAGGAATAGTACCACATTCTGGCCACTGAAGGGCGACATTGCACCAAGGTTACAGTTGAGGAAAGGATATAGGGAGGGGGGGAGGAGATGGAAACGGGGGAGGGGGGGTCTTTTCAGGTCATGTGTTTAGGGTTATGAACCAAAGCAGACTTCAGCCCTGTCACCATAACAGCAGGTGTGCGGGGGTGGGGGGGGGGCAGCAAGACGCCAATGAGGCAGTGAGGAGTAAGAATAACAACGTAGACTAGCATTACGCTGGCTTCCATTTAACACAGCAGTTGTACTTCCAGCCAAGTTTTGGTGACCCATTCAAAACTACATTATTATGCTGACACTGCCTTCAGCAGAAGAGTCTCCTGCCACCTTTGATTTACCCTTTAATCCTCTCAGTGTGGAAATACCTAATAGCACAGCTACCACAATCCACCTCCAGGCCCTGCAGCAGCTCCAGGCTCCTGCCTCTGCCTTATGCTTAATGCAGCCCATCCTCTCCTTGTTTATGTGCTCCCCCAGGTAACAGTGAGTCAAAGCTGCATGCCGAGAGCGGAGCCCAGGTTCTATCTGGATGGAGGATGCGAGTTTCCTGGAGGCTGACAAGAGCCAGTCGTCTTTGGCCGAATGTCGCTTGGAAGCGGCTCACGGATCAGGAAAACCGCAGCGCTAGCAGGTTTGCTGGCCGAACGTGGGCCACGCAAATGGACAGGAACACCAAAAAACATCCTGTCATGCCTTTCTGAAACCACAAGAGGGCACTCACCTTGCTGGGGGGAGCACGGCGGAGGGTGGTGCCCCCCACTGGCCATGCTGCCCTAAACTCTGGCCGGTAGCGGTGTCCTCTGACTCGGACTCCTGGAGAGTATAGCACAGTTAATATCTGCACTTTACTATGTCCTCATTTGCCTCGCGATCACTAGAAAAAAGCCCATTGAATAATGACTTCAGTATAATGTATTTACGAAAACTGCAACGTGACCCCAGAAGGAGATAAGAGTTAGTCCAGCAGGGGTATCCTTGCTCCAGGGCGTCTGTGGAGATCCTGGGCCCCTGCTCCATCCCTGAGGACTTTAGCATCTGGCTGCACTTTAAGGCAGAGACCTGTCTGTCTGTATGAAGGACAGTCTGAGTTTATGAAGATGTGAGCTCAGTATTTACATACCCATGGGCTGACTGAGTGTCCACCTCTGATCACCACCTCACTTGAATACCCAGAAAAACCCACTGGCTATACAGAACAGGGGTGCTATGGGGCTCAGTGAGCTTGGCCTCTGTGCCTCTGATCGAGTCCCATGTTTGGCAGAATAGTCACACCTGCATTGGGCCCTTGGTTAAGGCCCTTAATCCCCTGTTAATGCTCCAGGGATGCTGGATAAATGGGTGACCTTGTGCTCAGACTCCAGGCTTCACACACACGTCTTAGAAACGGTGAGCAAGAAGGGAAACGCGAAGTAGCGGAAACTGCATTCCGATGAACCTCTTCTCATACTTCAGCAAACGGCAAATAATGTACACGTTTGAAAATTAATATATGAGGCACCATAAAGCCATCCCCTAACATGACATGACGAGGTGTTGTGCCTTAAGCGGCATGTAAATAGCATTCAGCATCAACTGGGATACACACTGTCTCCACACACTTAATGTCAGCCATCTGCTTCACCGGCACCTTGCACAACAAGTTTCCCTTAACCAAAAATAAAATGCAATAAAAGCTCTTAATTTAAATGGAAGAATCCTTCTCTCCATGTGGTTTCCCAATCTGATGCAGGTTGCCAGTGATGTAAATATTTCCGGCTGAGAAACTCATGCCGGGCCTTTTGGCAGCCAGATCACGGGTCAGACACTGTTGTGTAACCTGGGATATCTGGGCAGCAGCTGAGCATATCGTGTCGGGCTGTGCCTTGCAACACGTCGTAACACATCTCTGCACCACCGATATTACCCCAGCAAGGGTGTAGGGGACTTAGCTGGCAAAATCTGCCAAAAAATCTGACTGCCACCACTTTAACCATGTCATGTGATGCAGCTTGACTAACATTAACCACCCTCCCCCCCCCCCCCCAAACATATCACAATAACAACCAGCTGCAACATATTCTTGGCTGGAGCAAAGCTTCCGGTAAGTTTCATGATTTGGCGGCCCTTGGCTGTGGCTTTCCCTTCCAAGGATAACATTCCTCACCAGCTGAAATCTGACTGGAGCGATTCAGGTAAAAGGAGGCCCCCAGATCAAGGGCAGAATCGATTGAGGAAGAAAGCCCACGGCAGTACACCAGAAACCGGTTTGGGGCCCAAACCACAACTAGACACGGCACACTTCAGAGCCGCCATGACTGGGGTAATCCCAGGCCTGCACTGGCGTTAGTGCCCCCCAGGGCACCATTAGCCTTTGATGACCCACTGCAAAATCTGCTTCCTCCATTGGTCGACTTTATTAATCCAGCAAGGCTCCTTTGCTGAGCCCTAAAAACAATCTTGAAAAGGATATTGCACTGTTTTGGACACCTGCCTCGCTTTCATTCCACGGCTCCCAAAGCACAGAGAACCTTCCCGTAGGGGTCAGGTGATGCCATGTCACAGAGTCGGAGCCTGTTTAGTGCAATCAGATGAACTCCTACATGTCTGAATCCCAAGCCAGAAGGAAGGATGCCCACATCGGCTGTGAAATGAAGGTACTGGGGACTTAATGGAGCTGTTTATAAAAGCAGGACCTGGTGATGGAGGACAGCCACCTCCAGTGGTCTCACATCACTCAGAAGGCAACACCAAGAACTCCCACAGAGATTTGGGGGCCCAAGCGAGTCAACAGGTCACTATAGAGCAGCTCCATGAAGGCTATAGTGCAAGATCTCCTACACACACACACACACATACACATACCTAGTAACTGCCTCCCATCCCATTCCTGGGCTTGTTGCACATAGAGGGTTAGAGGGCAATATCTCAAGTATATTTCAGAGATTATGCACACTTTGCCACATGCAATACCTCTCCTCTCGGGAATCACATCCACCAGTAAAAGCTCCTCCTCAGATGTACCATGCAGAGTGAGGTGAGCATCAGCGTTACCCAATGGAGAGGAGGGGGGTGAGGCACGGCTGGCTTCTGGACAGCAATAGTACCTGTAAGCAGGCTTCTTCTCGGGCCCACCACTCGTTGAAGTCCCTCTGCAGCTTGACCTTTGCCCTCTCCAGCAGCAGCTGCAGGTGCTCGATCTCAGTCTTCAGACCTTTCAGGCGGCTGAAGGTCATTTTGTAACTAAAAAACAGAAAGAGGGGGAGAGCCATCCAATAACGAAGGCAGTAAGGAAGAGAGCCATCCAATCAAGTAGAAAGTGAGGAGGAGAGCCATCCAATCAAATAGGCAGTGAGGATGAGAGCCATCCAATCAAGCAGGCAGTGAGGAGGAGAGCCATCCAAATAAATATGCAGTGAGGAGGAGAGCCATCCAATCAAATATGCAGTGAGGAGGAGAACCATCCACTCAAGTAGACAGTGAGGAGGAGAGCCATCCAATCAAATATGCAGTGAGGAGGAGAGCCATCCAAACGAGTAGACAGTGAGGATGAGAGCTATCCAATCTAGTATATGGGCCCTCGGAGCAAAGCCTCCCCCCCACTCACATGTACCAACAAACACATGCACTTTACCTTTTCTTTTCTTCCTCAATCTGTCTGCAGAGCTTCTCCTCAATGGGGTCTGGTTCCTCTGGTGCTTCATGGCCTTCCATCACCACTAGGGGGCACAAATGCAGTATGATGCATACCAGTGCCCCCCCTAGGGTCAAACTCAATCACATCCACCCGCCTCACCTACACCACTCAAGGGTAAATGCTCCTTCCATCGGTACAGTAATGCTATCGTCAGAAGCATTTGATCATGTGACTTATGGCAAATCGGGGAGAGTCATGAATCACAGTGGTAGAATTGCACTGAAAACCAACCAATACAAAAAAATAAAGGAGGTCAAGATGTACTCTTGAAAATATATTAAAAAACACTTGCAATATCACTAATGTGTGGTTTTCTAAAAAGCAGTGCTCTCTGATGCTGAAATTCAATTTGTCACTCAGCTTAATCTTTTAATTTTAAGGTACTGTATGCTGCAGCTGATGACTCTGACATCAAATCCACCTCTCAGAATCGCGTGGCACACTGCCAGCTGTGGCCATGCCACGTCAGCGACGCACAACGATCTGGCACAAATAAAATCTGAATTCCAGTGTCCCAGCCTCAGGGTGTCAAAGATACACCCCATTCTCTGCTCCACACATCCTGGATAAATAAATGGGGGCGGCTCATAAGCATTAATACCATATCAATGGCGTCCCAGGCAGTGAATAAACATTTCCTTTGGGATCTTGTGTGTCACATCTGGATGGGAGACAGTAACCAGAGTCTTTCCATGCGACAAATGCTAAGCTAGCACTGGTACCACTGCAGCAGAGCACTAGAGCAACACATGCACACAGCACAGCTGTAGATTTACACAGTGGTACATGTCTGTAGACTCCCTCCCACCATGTTGGGTCGCATTAAGGAGTTTACAGGCCCAGTGAAAACCCAGGCCGCTCCCTCTCTCGTTAGGACAGCTCAAGGGTTCCTGCCACGCGCTTTGCTTTCTCGACAAAAATATCATTATGGCTAGTAGCTCCCCACACTCAAGCCAACACCAGCACAAGCTCTGGGTATCCCGCGGGCCTAGGGGGGTGCTGGCAGGCCGCCAAACCGCAAGGGCTGTCCTGGCATGATGCCCTGCACATCCAGGACAGGCCAGGAGCTTCACCCACTTCCATAAATGGCACACGCTCCCTCACAATTTATCACACTTGGTGAAGGGTTTGGTGAAACCCCCCTCCCCCCCAGAGGACCTGACGCATTCCCCACCACCAAGACGGCATGGTCATCGTCTTCTTATCAGAAAAGTTTCTCCTTCCTCAAAAACCAGCCTCTGGGAACTGCTATCCACGCGTGCTCCTCTGCTGGGTTCTGGATCACACGCCATTTAATGGCCTCTGGAAAGATGCCGGTAACCCAAAGCCCCGCCAGGCTGCTCCTGTCAGTCATGCAGCTATGGACAGGCCACCGTGTCGTTTTATGGTCTGGTAGCACTTCTGGCTGTAAGTCACACATGCCACTTTCAGTGATGCTCCAGCAGACGGAGACATTAGCAGCACAGGGAAGGAAATCGGGAGCGATCACACAGGACCCTCACCTCTCAGCAGGAAAGGGATCACATAGCAAGTCCAGAGCAGGGATCTGTTTTCACTGTACCTGTCTGGGAAGGGAGTTCAAAGACTCCTTTTGTGAAATCTGTGCTATTATTTTCCTAAAAGGTGGCAGGTTACTTGACTAAGCACAAACCCCACTGCCATAAAATGGCTTCACTGTATGTGACACTGTGATCAAAGTGAACCTGCAGTGAGGGTGAGAAGTGACCGTCTCTGCGCG
This sequence comes from Mormyrus proboscirostris, assembly GCA_026779585.1. Lineage (NCBI taxonomy): Eukaryota > Metazoa > Chordata > Actinopteri > Osteoglossiformes > Mormyridae > Mormyrus > Mormyrus proboscirostris. Next base: position 21,039,963 of record JAODKF010000030.1, read on the forward strand.
TCGGTATGAGGATCTGAGCACGGGCTACTCACCCTGAGCTGCCCTCTGCATCCTCCTCTGCTCCAACAGCTGCTTCAGCTTATCTGAAAGAGGAAGAAGCCAGGGAGTGAGGAAGACGACAGCAAGGAGAAGTGAAGGAGGAAGAGGAGAAAGGAAGGAAGGGTGGTTGAGAGAGAACGTATTCTTCATTGCTGTAAGACCATATGTATTTCTATAATTTTATTTACTGTTTCAGAGCACGCTTTCATGATGTAATCCAAATGGGCCTTATTGCCATACCTACATATGCAGTTATACAGCAGCACGAAATAATGTCCCCCAGAACGGCAGTGTGACATACAGACAGCAAATGACAATAATAATAATAATAATAAAATAATAATAGTAAAATAATAATAATAATGTAGGGTGTTTTACTGTCATACCGTACATATACAGGTATACAGGAGCGTGAAATAACATCCCCCAGGATAGCGGTGCGACACTGACACTGATTATTAATAATAATAATAATAATAATAATAATAATAATGCTGCAATGGGCTGTACTGTCATACTGTCCATATACAGGTATACAGTGGCATGAAATAATGTCCCCCAGGATGGTGTGTGACCTACAGACAGCAAGTGACTGAGGAGGCTTTTCACAGGACTGTGTGAGATGAAATGGGCTGGACACAGGATAGTGTGAGATGGTGGGGGGACAGAGAACAGTGTGAGATGGCGGGGGGACACAGGACAGTGTGAAATGGGGAGGGACACAGGACAGTGTGAGAAGGTAGGGGGACACAGGACAGTGTGAGATGGGGAGGGACACAGGA
>JAODKF010000030.1:21043142-21063460 GCA_026779585.1 Mormyrus proboscirostris
TTGCACTCATTTGCTGCTCATTTATGTATTGTCTGTTGTCCTTGTTGCACTTGTCTTATTTACTTGCTGTTTTTGCATGTCTGCACACGTGCCCTTTACATAGTTGTCTTGTCTATGTGGCATACGTGCAATCTTTTTTTTTTTTTTTGTACTGTCCCAGCCCTTTTATGTAGCACCATGGTCCTGGGGAACGTTATCTCATTTCACTGTGTACTGTACCATTTATATTGTTGAAATGACAATAAAGCAACCTTGAACCTTGAATCTTGGTTGATGACTCGAAAATTATGCTGACTGTCATTTGCATCTACTATTTAGGAAAATCTGAGAAAAATATCATTTGCATGATAATTTGGAACGTGGTGTATATATAAAATTGGTGCGTTTTTCAACATTTTATACAACAGGTGCATTACTATTTTCATTTCATTTGCAATACATCAGAGAAAATCATACAATAACCTGGCTTATATACAGTACACCATCATTTCCTTCGTCTGTGGCTTAAGGGATCATGTTGGATTCTGAAGCTGTGGACCTTATGACTCCTATGACACCCTTTTTAAAATGTTGTTTTGTATTATATTCGTAGATAAAGATGGGAAGATTGGCTGCCGTCTTTTTCCTCGAGATTTCTGAAGGACTATCCAAAGCTACACATGTACCACACGCCCCAGCCGCTCTCACTCCCGTGGGTTACAGTGCTTATCTTTTATGAACCATCTTTTCCGTCTGCTCCCACATGGAATCTGCTAAATGTGCACAGCAGCTGCCCAGGCCTCTCCAGATGCCCTCTTCTGCTTCAGCTTGAGAGATCTTCTCACAGCTACTCGGCTGAGCTTCTTTTGGAAACCCATGCAATCTCCCTTCCTCGTGTCTGCTCATGTCTGGTGAAGCTGCTTGTCGACGCAGTTACTTGGCTTGCTGTGTAATCCTTTTGTGAGGCAGAGTGCCACATGCACTTGTACAGGTCTGTCCACACTTTACATACACACACTATTGGGGGGGGGCTGTGGATCAGCAGGCTAGGATACTGTGCCCATGATCAGAAGGTTAGCACTTCAAATCCCAGGGCCAGCAGATCGATGAGCAAGATCCTTAAGCTCCAGTTTTCCCGGAAGGGGCTGGACACTGGTCAACCCTGCACTGTAACCCCCAAACTTACTCTCACCTGAAAGTAAAACAGAAAGATGGCAGAGGCAAAAAGACCCCACAAGAAGGAATAAAGTATCACTATTCTATTCTATGTGTGTGCAAGTGAGTGACTGTGTTTCTTAATTCTCTATAAAACTAAAATAACCAAGCCAGTTTTGAGAGTTATGAGTTACGAGACTGAGCACCAATGATTGAAATCTGACCAAAAAGAACCAAAATTGCTCTCTAAAAAACAGTCAATGACTCAACACTCCTCTGTCCTGATGCAGCTTAAGGCTCATGTCCACACACAGAACTCACCACCTCTGTCTAACACTGGAAAAGGTTTTCACGTTACTGAACACACGGGTTAAATAAGAACCATTACATTCTGGGGTTTGTTTAGAAATGATGTGGAACTGGGAGTCGACCCCAAGCCACGTCTCAAATTCAGCAGGTTTTTTTGTCTGAGCATTTGGAGTCGGTTGCAGAGCAGCCAGGAGTCAGAAACATATCCGTCCAAAAAGATAGATCCCAAACGTTCCTCAGGCTTAACGTGGAACCGAACACAGACGTCAGGCTGACGATTGCAACCTTATTCAAACAAAGCCACGGTGCCAGTGTGCATGCAGCAGGACTCTGATCCAAAGAGACTAAAATAACAGCGGCAGCCTAACTAATTTTACACCGGCTGGCTCTCTGGCTCCTGTGACATTCTTTGGTCTTCCTCTCAAAAACAAAATGAGTATAAAATTTGCTCTAATGAAAACCAGATCCACTGCTGCAGTGGATTAATAATGTCATGCATATGGCTGCAAAGGAAGCTCCCAGCCAGTGGACACGTTCCCTTGCTGAAGCCGCTTCCAGAAGCCGCTCCTGCGGTACTCGGCAGACAAATTCAAGCGACAGGGTGCTTCGTAACAGGGGAATGTTAGCTTACGTGGATAAGAGGTCTTCTCTGAGGACACCCCAGTGATCTAAAGCAACCCGGGTTCAAATCTACCTCCATGTGGGTGAGGATATATCCTAATATCCTTATGAATAGTCTCCCTCAGCCTAGACTATACATTTAGCCAATTCAGCAGATGTGTTCATCAAAAGCGACGTACATTTTGAGAAAGCAGGATCAGACGGTCCCTGGATCAAATGGGGGTTAATGGCCTTGCTCATGTGCCTAGCAGTGAAATCAGACTATAGAACCTGGGATTTTAACCGACAACCTTACGATCACAGGCACAGGGTCCTAACCTGCTGAGTCACACACCATAATATTAGGCCATCATTTTACAGATAACCCAGGTCTGTACGTCTACCTGCACTACAGCTCAGACCATCTACTGTGTACTAGCCACAGCAGGCTATCTGCAGATTGACACTGTTTTCATTCCGGAAGCCTGTATTATGATGTAATAATCTCACTGATATGTGTGCTGGCCTTTAGGGCGAGCAGGAGGTCGAACTTCCTCTGCTACTGAATGAATGATGTCGGCGTAAGGGAACAAAACCTCAAAGTCTCCTGCACTTCCCCGTGTACGCCTGGGGCCACGCACCTCGGTGCAGATGGTGCCCTCATTGAGCTCTCCACACAATCTCTTCTCATCTTGGGCTGGCAGGCGGCCTGCACCGAACGAACGACTGACAGCGGGAACCACAGGAATAATCCTCTGAGGGTTAGGATTAGGGTGTGGGGAGCAGTAGCAGCCAGAAGAGATGACAGGCTCGGGAGAGCTCGTCTCGGTAGCTAGTTCATCTCAGCAGAAGTGCTACTGCTGGTCGCTAACTGCTAACAGCTTGCTAAGTGTGGGAGACCTTGCAGGGTTCCACGTGGCGAACGACGACACTGCGACACAGAGCAAAGCATTGAGACTAAGTGCTGTCTGAGCATTCGACAGAGACCCCTCCCCAGCAACTGCTCCCCATGGCTGAGAAGTGGCTGCTCACAGCTGCGGCAGGACAGCGAAGAGGTTAACAGATGTTGAGTGGGACACTGAGCCGTAAATCCGGGTGCATCTGGAAATGTGATCAGTCTTCTTGCTCTGATAGCCCCGCATCCCTAATACATCACAAGCGCTCTGACAAATATACCTGTCCCACTGCTTCTGGATGCCGCTCACAACACGAGCCTTCCAACCGGACGGGATTCCAAATGCCCAAGGCCTCCAAGAACAATACAGGTACCGGGGATTCTGGGAGGAAAGGCCGGGGTTGGCTGACTTTGCTCTCCCTTTCCTAAACTTCTACACACTAGATTGATGTGCCCAAGCACGGTCACCGGATGTCTGTACCATGTGATATTCTGCTGATGTCATGAACAGGGACACACGGGAGATTCCCGTGGCTTATCAGCAAAGCCCTGTAATCAGCACCTCACGCATGTAGCCACTCACCACGCGACACGCTGTCCCCCCTGTGACATGTGTTTTTGGGGGAAGACTCACACCAGCACTCTGACACTTGGTACAAGGCAGCAAAATGAACACTGTTTTACGTGGAAGTCGGATGATGAGCTCTGAAGTACATGCTAACTAATAATAATAGCTAAAAGTTAATAGCTAATAGTTAATGGATGAAAGCTAATGGCTAATACCTATCGCGGAAAAGCTAACGGCTAATAGCGTAACGAGACCGCGGGCTGTTAGGTATGATGAAGTGCTCAGCCTGCAGCTGCATCCGCAGAGGGAAACACCAAGGCTGGCCTTCCCTGCGTGCAGGGTGAGCCTCTGCCAAGTTGAGCCATGGCCCGGCCTCTGCTTCTCGCAGCTTTGTGGCCCAAAACAGGCTGGAAAACCATGTGCCAAATGTTCCGTGCCACTGCCAGCTAACGAGCCCTTAATTCCACCTGGAGGTCTGATGACGAGCTCTGAGTGACCTCGGGGGGAGCAGTTAAGCCCCTCCTCCACCTTTCCTCTCCCGCTCGGGGCAGGGGGGTTGTCATAGAATGCAATCCAAAGCATTGCATAGGTGCTATGGGGAGATGGCACCAGAACAAGGAAGCTTCTTCTCTGTAAGAAGACCAGAACCATCTGCACCCTAACACTGTAGACCCGAACTGAGAACAGCCTCTACCTGTGTCCGAGATGGTGAGTTCAGCTCAGGACCTGGAAACATGACTGACCTTGGACGTGTCAGCTTCCCGCTGCAGGTTACTAATGATCAGGGCTGGTTCACGATTCTCCTGGCAGAAACACTAATTGCTGGTATTGAAGACTGCGGCGTGCACAAGGGGTGAGGTGGACAAAATGGTAAGATGGGATGTTGCAATCCAGCATGGAAAAGTACTGCAGCTGTGGTGAATAAAACAACATCAAACCACAATACACGGAGACAGAGCATGTGAGGAAGCACAGTGCGACCCGAGATGTCACTTTTCAAGGTGACAGGACAAGTAACAACCGACGCTACAAACAGCAGGGATTAGCGGGGGCTCAGAATTATGAGTAATGACAGTGTGTAATTAGACAGGAGAGAGAGGGCAGTAGCCAGTGAGGAGAATCCCAGATTCTCAGTGATGCTGGTTAATTAACGGACAAATTAAAAATCAAAAACATATCTATGGATTTACATAAGGATGTCAAAAGGCTAGTTCTCTCCAACTGTACCAACTGTCCTCCCCCCCCCCATCCCACAATCACACACACACACACACACACACACACACACACACACACAGGAAGTTCCAGCAGGGATAGGACAGTAGCACAGCATGGTATCTCCCCACACATACTAAGCGTGTGCGTCGGAGCTGTTGAGTTTGTGGTCTTTCCACAGGCATCCTGCAGATGGCCTCCCCTCACACTCACTGTGTTTTGGTCCACGGCTCCCACACCACAACCGATGAAATGGCCTGAACGAGGAGCACCATCCCCTAAACATTTGGGTGCATGCACTCAAGACCCAGACAGCTGGAAGAGTGAGATCTGTGAGCAGCCCCGTCTGCGATTTGGCACTCCTGCCATTTCCGGAGAGCCGCGCCTGACCCCCTACCCCCCCCCTCCACCCCCACCAATGTGTCTCTGCTGCCGGGGGCTGTCTGGCAGGGGGAGCCTACCTGCCGGGGACGGTGCATGGGGAATGCTCCAGAGTGCTGACGGGACGCCCATAAAACTGTGTGATCCGGGGCCAGTAAAATTGAGATGGGAAGCCAAACGGCGCAGGCAGGAAAACCAAGACCCAACCCACTCCCAGGGTCTGGAAGGTGCGCGGAATGTGCTGAGCGACACGGAACTGTGATTAGCGCCGCATGACGTTGCATGGGATGGAAGGGTGGGACCCAAGCGGACATAGGGATGCTGATAAAAGTCGCCTGAGGGTAGGCTTGTTTCGATAACTGAAAAATCCACAGTGACAACGATGATAGAAAGCAATCTACACATCTCTGTAGCTCAGCATTACTAAACGAGATGTGGAGAGGCAGACGGCGTCATGCCGAACAGCCGAAATGCGACAGAGCAGTCTGAAACGTGGCTTATGCTGTACAAATGGTACACCCCGGGCTACACCACCACACACACGGCGGGTATCCAGCCATAGGAACACCACCGTCCCCCAGATCCTTACAGAAGTCAAGCCATATGCCAGGGAGGAACTGCCTCAGCAGATGTGAGTCACCAAGGCAATGCGTGATAATGTGTGAGCTTACTGCCAGCAGATGTACAGCTTGTATTTGTAACAATACGGGTGAAATTCCCAGCGGAGGCAAATGATCTGCTGCTGTACCGTTAAGAAAAACACCCTGTATTACATGAGTTAGCATCCTGCTGAGCAAGATGGTAGACATTTAAATTAGAAAAAGGTAAATGACATGTTTTTGATGGGGATGGTTTGTACTCTGGGGCTCCCTCCAGTGGCGACTTTAGGCTCTGCAGAGAGGTGTGCATGCAGTGGGGGTGGGCAGTACTCACTGACTCTGCCCCTGGTTCCGTTCACCTGCTCCCCCAGTGCCTTGGCTTCTGCAAACCTGTATGGGCACAGGGACGTACCCGGTATAGCATCGCAAAAGCCGCACCCCCTATAGCACTGGCCATCCTGCACAATCCTAATTCCACCTCTGCTTTCTGTCTGCCATGGTTCATGGACATCTGGCACTGACCTTTGCTTCAGCAGGGCTTTGTTGTCCTCGATGGTCACGCTGTCCTCATGGTCCCTCCTGAAGATTGCGAAGGCCTCGTGTCTGCCCATGGACAGCTCAGGTCCTGGGAAACATAGGAGGGGAGGCACAGGGGGTAGGGGATGATTCATGGGGAGTTTAGAGAACCGGTTCCTCCCCCGTCTGTCTGGCCTGGAAAACAGCACGCACATAGGTCTGGAACACACATAATAACGCTTGCTGTAAGCCCAGCTGGGTACCACTACCGACGCAAACAGCAACAATCTGGGATATAGATCACACAAGCTCACAAAAGCTGGGTTAAACAAGGCATTACTGGTTGCTGTTGAGCCTGAAAGGCAGATGTCTGCTTATCTCATCAACATCCACAACTGTGATGTGTCCAGGTTTGTTGTTTATGCAGCCCAGCCCAAAAAGTTGTTTTGGGGGTTTCCCTCTCCACCAAATTTCGTGACTATTTGTGGCCAACAGGGGGCCTCATACAAATACAGGTGCAAATTACAGTGGCTAGTTAAACCATCATCACAGCACGTCAGAGCAGCAATAAATGGGGGGGTGGCTCATTTATTTCTACCCCACCTCTGCTTTTTACAATCTCCTGACCTGTGATCCCCCACCCGCATACGGCATTCAGGGAGACAGGATGTGACCGAGGTGCTCACAGCGTTACCGCCAAATGAAGGGTTCAGCCGACTCGCTTTATACTACTGCCAAATGAAGGGTTTGGCCAACTCACCCCATCACCGCCAAGCGAAGGGCTCGGCCGGTTCACCGCTTTCCCGGCAAGCGAAGGGCTCGGCCGGCTTGCCACATCGTTGTCAAATGAAGGGCTGGGCTAGCTGTTAAATGAGTTCATTTGTTTTTAATCAAAAGTGACGAGGAGAGCGGAAAAAGCTCAACACCAGGAAAAACAAACAGGAAACACAAACTCTGATCAGGTGGTAAACATCCAGCAGCAGCCTGGATCCAATGGTAATGCCGGGCTCACTCGCTGAAAGAGATTTTGTTTTGGAGGTGGGGGGTTTATCGGGCACTCGAATGGACTTTGGTGAGAGATGGTCATTAGAAGATCAAAATTCAGCCATTGCCCTGGTGGTAGTCACAACAGAGATACCACTTACAGGCAATGCCAGGCTGCCATATGCCACCCAGCTGCTACACTGCCCAAAATGCCAACAGTGGCATGTCACCCCCTTCCACTACATTGCACTATTAATTGCAGTGTTAGAGAAGACCATAAAGAACATTGTTAGACAGCTGTTTCTCTGACTTACCACACTCACAGATGCCAGGGCAGGACAGTCTTCCGATGCTTTGAGTAACTAGATAATTCAAAGTTAAGCTGTTTTGAAGTTTAGGCCTCACAGAAAACATGGCGCTGATGTGAATGTAGATGAAATCGGAAAATGTTTCACAGCTGTTGATCTCTGCAGACATTACCATCTCATAGAAAGAAATGCTGCTTCTAGACAGAGATGGTGTTTCTGAGAATAGGGCCTGGCTGCTGGCTGAGGAGGTGACATGTGACAGACCCATCACCTGGCAGGAAACTACCCATCAGCATGGTATTGAGTGTATTCCAAGCTGGTTAGCACGTGGACATGTGCACATGTCCCTGGGCCCAGCAGGCAGACCACCGACATGTGGACAATCATCTCACAAAGTGTCATGGCTCTCCTGGGTTTACAAATGCACGTTTGGAGCCAGCACATCTGGCTCCTGTTTAATTTTAGCCACAAATGATGCAGAGGCACAGTGTGAGTCTGAATCCCTGAGTCAACAGTGACCCTGCAGTGTGCTTGTCAACATGGGAGAACATTCTGGAATAACCTTGGGGGGGGGGGGCATTAGTGAGCAACAATGAGCTGAAGTTTCTGAACCCCTTCCCCATAACACCATTCATGGCGTTCAGGAAATCTCCATCCAACACAAAAACAACAGCCTATCTTTCTGACAATGTTCAGGCATCATGGCTCATGTGGCTGGACAATAGTCTGTCTCCCATCTCTGCTAAGATCTTACACTTCCACTAAAGGCAGAAAGGCCAACAGTGAAGTACAACTCCCACTTTTCCTAAATGCAACATGAGTGTATGGTAAGTCAAATAGTAAATAAAGAAGCTGCACTGTACTCTTACTCTGAATAGGAGGGGACGAGTCAGTTAAGAAGCTGCACCGTACTCTTCCTCTGAATAGGAGGGGATGAGTCCGTTAAGAAGCTGCACCACACTCTTACTCTGAATAGGAGGGGAAGAGTTAATTAAGAAGCCGCCCAGTACTCTTACTCTGAGTAGGAGGGGACAAGTCAGTTAAGAAGCTGCACCACACTCTTACTCTGAATAGGAGGGGACGAGTCAGTTAAGAAGCCGCCCCGTACTCTTACTCTGAATAGGAGGGGATGAGTCAGTTAAGAAGCCGCCCCGTACTCTTACTCTGAGTAGGAGGGGACGAGTCAGTTAAGAAGCCGCCCCATACTCTTACTCTGAATTGGAGGGGACGAGTCAGTTAAGAAGCTACACCACACTCTTACTCTGAATAGGAGGGGAAGAGTTAATTAAGAAGCCGCCCCGTACTCTTACTCTGAGTAGGAGGGGACGAGTCAGTTAAGAAGCTGCACCACACTCTTACTCTGAGTAGGAGGGGACGAGTCAGTTAAGAAGCCGCCCTGTACTCTTCCTCTGAGTAGGAGCTACACCGTAGTCTTCCCCTGAACTAAGGAGATGAGGTGCCTGCTAAATGCCTTAAAGGAGCTAGCTAATTAAAGCGAAGTGTGCCTCCCTTTGTCTCTAGAAGTGCAAAGGATGAGACGACAATCCCAAAGGAGGTGTTTCCCTGATGACTGGGCTCGCAGTGCTGGAGACAGCCCCCCACCTTATATAGGCTTGTTTATGAGCCAAGGCACTGAGGCGAGTAGCAAACCCCCAGCTGTGAGCTCTGCGTCTATCACACATCCAGTGTTCTACCCCACAAGACACAAAGCAGGGTAGAAACACCTCCGCCTTCGTTTGCACAGAGTGATGCTGTTTTATCGCAAACATGGACTGTTTAGTCTAGGCCTGATGGTGACTGCCTGGTGTTTCCAGGCCGGGGAGAGCCTCCAGACCCCCGCTGACTACCCACAGGTGACTTCAGACAGCCATTAAGAAGAGATGCGTTCTACAAGGTCAGGATATCATGTAACTCTCCCACTCTTAGATTCACCTCAAAGCCTGTGGATAGGAGATGGTGAAAATGAGGCTTTAAAGCATGAGGACTGCCGTTATGAGCTGCTGTCAATCACCCTCTGTTTTTCCATCAAGTTAATCACTTCTTTTCATTTTAATTTCAAGCCTGGAAAGGGGTATGAATCCAAGCCAGTAGTTACAGAAAGCCACGGTTCCAGCCTGTTCTTCCTATGACTTGGCACACAGCGAGGGCCAGCCTGGGGTGCCCAACAGGTCTAACTTGGGGAACGTGTGTCCTCATTGTGTCTCTACATGCACTACAGGGCCTCCTCCGGCTTTGTCTACTGGCTGTACCCAGCACACAAAGTCACCTGAGTTTGGCCACATTGAGGTCCAGACTCCACCTGGAGGCTGCCAGAGGTGCTTCGAAAGCTACTCAAGAGTATGCTCTATCTCTGACCTTCTATGGAGCCATCAGACTTCTGTACACAAGCAGGCATATAGAACCATTGCTAAGACTGAAGGGGAGCCAGTCAGCTGGTGTGGGCTGGACACAGGAAGGACGCTGAATTATTAACGCCAGTGCTGAATCGATGCTGCTATTTATTTCCACGGCGGTGCCCCCAGTCTGCCCGCTCACACGTCTGGGTGTTCTCCTGTGGGCCTGTGTTCCCTCAGCCATCCAGAAGCAGCTGTCCATGTTGATTCCTCCCAGCTTGAAACTAAAACACATCCCATAAGCACCCTTGCATGTGTGTTCTAGGATATAAAAACTGTGGCATAAATCTCTCACATTCCGCATATTTCTGGTTAACATCCTCTTCTCAGGGCAACAATGAATAAATCACTTACTCCGACTATTACTCAATGATATTATGCCATAAGTCTGCTAGTAAGTATTGCCTTTTTGGAAATAATACATGATTTTAATTATGGAAGGTACTTCAGAAAAATGACCTCATGTGACATTAACGGCAACTTTTGAAATCTTGTATTTTATTTTTGGAAAGCCTTGACTGGAACCAGAATATTTTAGGAAACAACTCTTGCAAAAATTAATCTCAAGGAATCCCTCAGACTGCAGTGTGTAGGAAATGCAACCACGGACTTTTCAACATGGAACATTCCTGGGATTCCGCTCTGTAAGGGACATGACATCAGTGTTTATGTCAAGATGACCTCACTTTGCTGGGGACAACTTTGTTTTTCACGGTTTCTTGGTCTCGTCAAACTCTTACGCAAAAGCTGTTTTTCAGCTGCGTGTGAAGGGAAAGCCATGATGTTCCAGAAAACATCCCCCTAAAGTGGGTGAAACTGACACTGTTCTAATCCATCCTGGAGGAACGGAGGACAGGGTCATCTGAAAGGAGCTACACTAACCCTACAGCAAACAACAATGTGGATGAGTGCTGGGCAGCAACAAGGTCTCGGAGTTTGGGCTCCGAAGCTGTGGTGAATGATCTTATAGTAATACAACTTTACCTGCTGGAGCACTGTCCTCCTTCAAGCTCTTCTGGCATGGCACAGAGCTCTTTGGACTTTTCACTCTTGCTGACCACAGGATCATGTGCCACAAAATTGGTTTACAAAATTGGGGGATGGGAGGAACTCCAGGGGAGAATGCCACCAGACTTACAGAAATCTGTGGTGGTCACAGCCGACGTCCATTCTGGGCAAGTAGTGAGTCAGGATGTGCTCTTCCAAACCTCATCTCTGCCACTTTCCAGATGCTGCAGTGACTACCCTAGCCAGCAGGTAAGAGTTCCAACACCCCACCCCACCAGTTCAATCCCCATCCACCTCCAAGTGCCCTGAGGATCTAAGAGGGTGGTATGGTTTCCCACAGCGATACACCCAGATGTTTTCTGGATGGCCCACTTGTCAGTGTGTGGTGCCTAGTCTGGTAACCTCATCATCTCTCAGGGACATTCGATCTTAATCTACCACCCACTATCAGTGCTGAGATTCAATTCCAGGAAGGGCCTGGGGGCTGAGCCCGTCCTCCCACTGCAGCCTGACCACAACGCAGAGGACGGTGGGGAAAAGATACGTCTGTTAAATGACGACAAATCACCCTGCTGGCCTTGGTCGCTTAGGCCACGTTTCACTGAGGATCGTGACTAAAGATGAGGGTCTAAACTTCATTTTTTTTTGTCAGAATGTGAGTAGCAAGAAGCTTTGGTGAAAAACTTGTCCAAGAGATGTGCCTCAAGTGAGTGACAGCATGGCTATCATATAAAATATGATTCTTGGTTATCTCCATTAGTTCCTGAAAACCTAGAAGGTGGTTAAGACAGTAAGCATGAAGCCTGCTGTCTCCTAGGACAGCTTCTATGAATAAGAAGGTTATAAATGTACGGTGATGCACAAGACAAGAATGCTACTGTTGTTCATTAAGACATTATTGAGGACTTATATCACTTGGAAGCAATAATCCGACACATATGTTTGAGTTTTATCCCCTAAATTATTCTAAAGAATGATACCAAAACTAAGCCACTTTGTGGTCATAGGTTACTAATTTCTGGCCTATTCTCTAGAAAAAGTAGCAATACATTACGCACACTTACAGTCCAACTAGAATATTGGACACAGATTTAGCAACTCATGGAGCAAGCCTAGGGCCTCGGTATCCCCTATACCCAGGCTTGTGGTGCTGGCACGTGTCTCTCCATCTCAGAGCTGGACCCTTCCTGTGCAATTTTCAGACCTCTGGCAGAGTAGGCGGCCGAATGGGCCCCCTGCCACCACTGGAGGTATTTTTGGGGCGATCTCCTTTAGCGTAGCTTGCTGGCAGGGGCCTGGGCAGCAATTACCTTGAGCCGCTTCGGGGATTTCCAGGGCCTCTTTACGAGAAGTGGCACGGGGCCGGGAGGGTGCCCACACGGGGCAGAGACGGTGCCCACACGGGGCTGGAAGGGTGCCCACACGGGGCTGGAAGGGTGCCCACGCGGCACCCGGAGATCAGCAGCTGCCAGCTGTGCCTTCTTCTCGACTTACCACCTCCCTCCATCTCCTCTGCCAAGCACCCAGAGCCCTCCCAGGCTTTGCCAACATCTGTTGTCCTCTCTTAAATCATTTTGCAATATAGCTGCATCCTGACTTACCAACAACTGTCACTTTTATAAAAAGAAGAATCATAAAATACAGAAATAAATCAGAAATACGGACAGGAGAGATTAAATAAAAATCAGCCTTTCTGTCAAATCTCTCTCTCACTTTAGTTTCAAGAATCAAAGGAAGTCTGAAGCATGTTTTGCGGTATAAGCATTTCATTAAAGTATGCTCCCAATTACTGCTATTTTTAAGGCCGTAAACACCCCAATACTGCGTACCAGCTTGACTCCAAAGCATTGCTGTGGAAAGAAGCAGGAGTTTGTCTACACATGGACTGGAAGAGTCACGCGATTGTGCTTGTAGACAGACTGATTAATCAGCCAGAAAAATGTATTTGTTAGTTCAGCGGGAAAGTTTTACAAATCGGGCAAAATCGGGTTAAACCTTAAAAAACTTTTTTTTCCCCAAAGGAAAATTAATACAAAAAACAAGATTAAACCAGCACTAATACAGCAGATCACTGACTAATCGATGGAGCAGCCTAAAGCAACATGCTATTAGAATGCATTTACATTTAATTAACATAGCAAATGCTTCTATCCAAAATGAAGTAAATTTTTTAAGAAACTAGGGTCAGATAGTCCCTGGAGCAACCCAGTGTTAAGGGCCTTGCTCAGGGAAAATCACTTTGCTGAACCTGGGATTCGAACCAGAAACCTCCCAATTACAGGCACAGCTTCCTAACCCGCTGAGCAGGATAGAATCACACTACCACCATGGGGGCATTGTTAGTGCTGTCAGCATGCTGCTGCTGGGGCATGCTGGCCGGGTCTGTGGTGCGTGAAATAGCCTGAAAGTAGGCGCTAGCGAGAAGACAGCCCCTACATGCGGGACGAGAGTCGCTAGGTGGGGATGTGGGTGCTCTGCCGGCGGGAGGACACCCGTGCGGTGTTCGAAGCCCATGCAGACAGCCTGACGCTAGACAATATCTGCATGCTCAAATGTCTCTTACAGGCACCACGGTCAGATTTTATTTTCTCAGTGAAATACATCCGGTGAAAAACATCAGCCGTGCTCGGATACCGTAATCGCTGCGACATTACTCCGCCATCGGGTAAAGAGCTTTGCGTTCACTGACAGCCAGCCACACCATCTAAATATCCATCACTCACCGTGGCAGGAAGCACTTCTGAAAATGTCATTTGAGGGGGAATTCTTGCCTGGGGCTGGCCGTGCCAAAAACAGCCTTGTAGGTTTTTAAAGACTCCCTGTCCTGTGTTGAAACTCGGCAAAATCTGCTTGCATTCGCAACATTCGCCGCTCTTGTATGCTTGTCAGAATGTCTGTGTCCAACGGCGCTCCTCGGTTCAAAAACCATTAGGATGAACCATAAACACTGTTTTTATCAGAGCAGCTTTTCAAGCATGCGGACTGTGGTACGGCCGTAATCGGAAATTGGATTTTTGCACTTAATCTGAAGGAAAACAATTGCGGAATCTCCCCACGGCATGCTAATTCAGCCAGAAGACCCAGATTCTGGGCACATGCGATGATGCAAGTCCCCACTGGAATGACTTCTTGTCCATGTCGAACTTCTCGAAGGCACACATGAAAGTGCAGTGTGGTCGAGAAGACAGCCCCTAGTTACAGCATCAAGGACAGAGACCTCCAGCTGACCCATGGGAGCCGGTCAAACTGAGTTCGGCGTCGTCGTGGTAGCCCACATGGAGAGAGATGGCGGCGTGGCTGTGGGACCGGTCAAATGGCTGGGACCCGTACCACTCCTCCCCGGACGCTACCACAACAGACAGCCGACGCTGAGAGGGAAGGCGAGGGCAAAGCGATGTGACTGCCCACACCCCCCATCACCCATGAGTCTCAGTCCAGAGACAATCAGGATCGGCTGACTTTTACGGAGCGTTGCTTGGAGGCCCCGTAGTGGCCGTTACACGTGCTCCATTTGTCAGGGCTCCGTTCACAGAGCCGTGTGACGTGGCCGTCGGTTATCAATTCCCCCCTAACGAGGGCTGGCTGCCATTCAAACATGTGCTTGTTTTTTAACAGCCTTGTCTATTTTCTCATGTTCGCAATTATGTTCGCTTGGTCCCATTACCGACTCGAGGCATCATTACCCAAAAATGCCTAATAGACCTGCGGTCACTCGGATAGGCTGAGCTGACTCAATCGGCAAGGTCCCGGCCAGCACCACGATTATCGGGGCTCACGTTTATCATTGTGCAAAGCCTCTGCCAAACCAAAACAAGGTGTGCACATGGTGCGGGGGGGAGGTGGATGTACCCCTGAAAGGCCAGAATGCTTTGCTTTCCCTCTGTGTCTAAAGGGCTCTGAGCCCAACACCAACAGGGGCATATGCAGGGTGGGGCCACAGGCACTGGCCCCAGCTGATTGGCCCCCAGAGTGCATGAATTACCCTTATTCTCCCCATCTTAAAAAATCCTACAATCATCCCGGGACACCAGGCCCCCTGATGGGTGTTAGGATGTGGGGCGTTAGCGAGGGACCCTGACCACCACCAGGTGTGTGCGGGCAGCATCTGCAGGTTACCCAACACCTTCCAAACAGATTTATGCTTAATTAGCCCTTGTCGGGAGGACGGAGGACAGCGCAGGCTCGGCATACGCCGGAGCGCTTACGCTGAGAGGAATGCGTTTACGTGGCCTTCAAGTGTCTAACCACGACGTGTAAACCATGCGGGGCCCAAGCACCGATCCCTACACGCTCACCTACTCCGACTTTCCCAAAAGCTGTGGCTTTTTGCTTTGTTTTCCCCCGGGATGCATGATGGCACGCGTGCACGCTGGCCAGCACTGTGGTCTGGAATAATGTGGAAGTGGGATTTCTCCCTGGGTATCACATGGCTATGTTTCCACTACACACTAAATCCTGCCCCGGGGGGGGGGGAGTGGTTTGCTTTGCATGTGAAGAGTTTCCAAAGACAACCCAACAGGCAAACTAAATCAGCATAGATAGAGAGAAGTGCCCCCACACTCCAGCTTGGAAAGAGAGATTTGCAACACCCCACACCCGCCACCAGCCTCTTCTGCTCCATTTAATTTCCTGTTTCATTTACATTATTTAGCAGACGCTTTTTTGAAAAAAATCTTTGGAGAAAGCAGGGTCAGACAGGGGCCCAATGGCAAAATCACTCTGCTGAGTCTGGGACCGTAACCTGCACACTGCCCTTCCCTTAATAAGGGATTTGGGTTGAGGTGTTAGGAGGTGCACAAGGCAGGACTGGTACTTTTGAAAAACCAAATGTGCCCCTAAGGTCAGAGGGGGTGAGGATCGTGACCGGTTTAAGATCTGTACGGCTATTTTTGGAGCAGGGAAACTGCATTTGTGTGCTTCTAGAAGCAACTCTCGAGGACGGTAAGTAAATAGGCTCGTTCGGTTCAGCTACTAGTGCGGTGGCCTTGATGGAGGTGAGTTTACATCCACAGAAGGGGAACAGCTGCTGGACCCTTGAACAAACCACGTCACCTAAACAGTTAGCATCCAGCTGCATGGAGGAATAAAGGTGAAATGGAGCTATGTAGAGAAATCTGTAGCCAATCCAAAGGAAGTAACTACCCCACACAAACTGAAATTGCAACATCCTGGTGGACTGCTTGCTTAGCACATGCGAGTCTCTGCATAAATGCTGCTCTTCTAACGATCCAATTATTTAGTAACTGAAATAGATAGAATCTAAAAGCAGGGCCTTACTGCGATGGGTTAAAGCAGCAGCTTGAGTGACAGGCTTAAAGGAGTGGCAAAGGGCGCTGAACCGCCGCAGTGTGCGCTGTCTTATTTGGCCCGGGCTCTTGTGTTCATTGGATAAAAACTCTGTACAGAAACTCCAGTCCTCCTCATCCTACGCCGAGAGGCCCAGATGACATAAAGTAGCCATATCTTAAATTCCTCTCTGGAGGCGGGGGGGGGGAATCTATCCCAACTCTGATCCCTCCAGGTACATTTACCCTGCAACACATGGAGATCTCCCTCTCTGACTGGGCCAACATCTCCCACCTGCCCATGTGTGAGGAGGTTTGGGACGCCCTCCATTCCCATGCCTCCCGTGCTCATAGATGCATATCTGCTTCCTGCCTAATTCGGCCAATATGACTTGAGTGATCTTTGGCCATGACTCAACAACCGTGTATGACCCCTGCTGGCCAAACCATGCCACACGCCGTGCGGTTTTATACCAAAAGTTAGGGCTACAGCAAATCCAGTTGAAGTCCCTCTGCGTTTCAGAGAAATCAATCTCACATATCTGTTCAGGCAACCCTGTAAGAAATATCTATACTCAAGGCCTAGCAAAATAGCCAAATACTACACATCTGCATGTTCAATGGGTGGCAAGCTGTTGCTGCTGAATCGTGGGAAGGGAAAAGGGGGCATCATTCGAATTTGAAGCGGGATTCCCCAGGGCCGGCAGGCAAATGACCACTGTGCTGGACAGCCATGGAAAAAGCATGAAAAATGAAAATATTTGCTAAAAGGCTAAACTAATAAAGTGCATGCTGATGTTCTTAGCACTTACAAACATTATTCTTGGAAGCAGGTGTGTTGTGATGCAAATTTTAGCATGTGATTACACACAATCCATGTGAATGAGCATCTAACAAAACATTAGCGGTCTATTACAGTGTATTTTACAAGTCTAACCAGCCCATGAAATCTTTCGCATTCGGCAATCATAAACTTTACTGTTGAAAGCAAGGAGTGCGTTCCTGAATGGTCATGTAAAAAGCCCAAGATGGCCAAACCTAGTCCTTCAGAGCTGCCAGCTTATGGTTCTAATTAGCACCTTAACTAATTAACGGCCAGCGTGTGCTATAATATACACGGCCATCCAAAGTGTTTGTACAGACAGCTAGCATGTGCTGTATACGTGAACATGTGTGCATAGACCAACCTTGTTGCCGGCGTGGGGAAAACGGCTGGGTGCTGTCTTGCTCCCTTCCTGCCTCCAGCTCTGGGATTGCCTGAGATGAACTTATGGTATTATGGGATTGCAGATGGGCAGTGGGCACCTGTGCCAGTTGAGTGGCAAAGTCCTGTGCTCTCTTCTTCTCCTTCTTGAGCATGCTCACCAGAATGCCTGCAGAAGGTGCGTTAAGGAACTGGACCTACAGAGCCTGGGTTTTCAGACTGTGAGGGGTGGATGCACTGCCAATCAAATCCACCAATCAATAGCACCAATCAAAGTGTGCTACCCATCTGATGCCGAGTCCTGTTCTGGCAGTAGGACTGTTTCCACTTAGCTAAGCATCTCAGCACCTTTCATAAACCCGCCAGCACAAATATTCAACCTTTCCAAGACATATCTGACATGCACCTCTGACAATGAAACATAAATCTCTATGTTCTAGAAGGATCTCGGGCAAAGTGGAGAGTGAAGCCAAGAACATCTTCTGTTCCTCAGCGTACCGTCAATTAAAAAATGTCGTCCAAATCCCTCGACGGATGACTATAAGCTGAAAATGGCCGTTATCAGAGGGTGATTTATCTGGAGCTTGGACAGTGGCTGTGGGCTCGTCTCCTCTCAGGCAGCATCTGACACTGCCGGTGGACCTGCTCAACTCAACACAAGTATGTGTCAGAGGCAGTAAAACATCAGCGATATATGCCGGCTGGCCACGCCAGCAGGAGCACAGGGAAGCGACCGCGGGTCTGCCAAGGAACTGATCCAACCAGGAATTTATCTGCTCAGCCGCAATTTGTTCCAAAGCTGGGGGAAAGTTTATAGGTGTGAGGATGTTCTATGCAGCTCCTTGTTCTGCTCCACAGGAGAGCAGCAGCAGGTTTGTACTTGTGGCCGCTGCTCCTACCTTCAGAACTACCGTCTGAGGTAAGAAGCACGAGTGTGGAGGCTCAGCAAACCCTTAAAACGCTCAGCTCTCTGGCTCCGGGTCCCAGTGTGGGTCTCTCTTATTATTTACTATTTGTGATTCCTGTATGTCAGCAGTATTATTCATGGATGTGGCTGGATACCGTGTATACACACTATTCTTTGGAAAACACCAAAAAATTCTTTGAGAAAATAGGACGGACAGGCGGATAGGACAGGCAGTCGCAGTAGCGAGGATTAAGGATGACGGACAGGCACTGGAGCCCCGCCCATCAGACTGCTGGTAAATCATCTGTGCCTCTCGGGTGTTTCGCTTCCCGGGGACGAGCCACTGTAGAGAACGTAGAGGTTTCCGATCGACATCCAGATCCAAGCGATGATGGAGTGCAGGCCTTGCAGTTAAAAGGGGGGGGGCTGGGTGGCTTTGAGACACGAGACAGGCTGCTGCGAGAACGTTCCAGAAGGCCTGATCGGCATCAAGACGTGCAGGAAAACACCAGCCAAGACAATAACATATGCAGTCAGCTCAGAGGCACTCGGAAGCCTGCTGGCGTGTCAGCGATCGTAAGTCACGAGATGTACATGGGGCAAGAGAGAGAGCTCCTCCTTCTCTAGGCTTTCATACTTGGCTTCCATGGCAAGCACTACAAAGTGACCTTTTCACCTAAAACTCCTAGCAGCTGGCTTCTAGCAGCTCCACACCAGTTCCCCTCTTCTTCCCTAAAGGTCAACATCGATTGGTACCATAGCAGCACAGTGAAACTGCTGCTTCATAACGTAAGCATATGAACCGCACATTAACCGAATAATCATCCTGATGAAACACGTGGAAGAGAGTCTGGCCAAAGAATCAACCCCAAAACCACACTTTCATCTGGCTTTGGACTTTCTATGCCAGGGTAAAGCTGCCTGCTGATAATGAGAGGAGTCCTTTGGGAAACCCAAAGAGGGGAAACCCCAGCAACACGGTAACCAAGGGCAATCCTTTTTCTGTCTCTCAATCTTTTATGTTCTCAGGTGTTGAGAACAGCCCTGAGCCTCAGGCCTACGGGACCACCAGAGGACAGAACACATGACCAGGGACATGCAGCTGCTCCGGGGGAATCAACGCCATCACTGCCTTTCGGATTGTTATGAATTGGATTCTTCCAGGCGAACTACTAACAGCCAGTGAGGTGGTCAGCGAGGAGGTCAGTGCATGGCGTTCAGTTTGCCCCAGAGCAGCAGGCTGGGTATTTCTGCTTTCTGGAAAATGACCGCGCAGCCCTTTCATGACGACTAACTTGTAAAAACGTGTTAAAATAAACATGGGTGGATGGCTTGACAGGTTGATGGATGTGCACGGTCTGAGAACTCGGCTCCTTGGAAACACAGCCTCAGAGTCCCATTTACGAGCGAACCAAAAAAAATCTGTCAATTCACATTCCGAGTATATGGGGCATCCTGAACCGGGGGCTCACCAGCTGAGGCCATACGGTGGTAACAAGGCGGGGGGGGGCATATAAATGTGCCCTCTACCTCTGACACTGTAACCCCCGAGCTGCTGAGGCCAGGCTGAGGAGCGGCAGATCCCACACCGGCTCCGTGCCTGTGGCAGATATCAGCCTGGATGAGACTCAGATCCTGGGTAATACAGTCCAAATACTTAATGCGGAGGGAATTCATCAGTCTCTGAGTTTCACCAGCAAGCTGCCGCCTTAGCAAAAGGCCTCGGCCTGCCGCGACGTAACACCACCACATAGACAGACTGCTCATTGTGTTCAGAGTGTGCAGTACATTGCAATTCAGCAGGCCCACTCCTGCAGGAGTGGCTGGCTTCTCCAGCTTCATACCACGTTTTAGTGTACGGCTGACACATCACCCACTACTGAAGCCCTTATGTTGTTTGTCCCCACAATGCTCATCATATCTCTCTAATTACATTTCTCTCGTCCTGGATCCCAGGAGGGTGGGAGGGTTGTTCTCGTCTAACAGGTACCTGGTGCTAAGTGGGCCAAGGG
>JAODKF010000030.1:21063560-21075445 GCA_026779585.1 Mormyrus proboscirostris
CCCCCGGACACACCTTACACTAGAAATGATTATTGTTACCAATAAAAATAAATGTAAAATATACAGACAATATACAAAGTATGCGGCCAATCGGGTAAAGGGATGGAAGGCTGTGACTTGTACTCAGGCTCTTCTGCCGTTTCATACTGAGCTTATAGGGGGCCAAGGAAACGTGCTGTAAAGAAAACAGTAACGAGTGACTTTTTTACATAGTTTCCATGGATAAAAAGAAACATACTTTAAGGAGATTAGATGAATGGGATTGCAATGTCCTTATTGTAATGATCAATCCCGATATCCATATATTCATGGAGAAGGTGTCGGCAGCACCTCCAATGCTGACGAAGGATACTGATCTCGTTGTCTCGCTGCTTGAGCATGTCCTTCAGCTTCTTCAGCTCCCCTGGGGTTAGGCTGTCCTCTGCTGCCCCCACAGGAGGAGGACGGGATTGTCCAGCTGCCCCAGCCTGACTCGACCGAACCATCGCCTGTGGGAAAAGGCCAAAGTTACATTAATATAACAGCCTCCATCCCTGAGCCACGACTTCAGAGTGACTAATCAGAACTAAAGGAATAACAAGAAACCCTATGAGGGGGCAGGGGAATACAGTCAGCTAGGGAAGAGGTCCTTCGAGGAGTGGATCACAGTAGATCCATAATGCAGGACAGTTGCTTGAAGGTGGAGATCGGGAGAGGAGTCAGCGCATCATAGAGGCTGCTGCCCGTAGTCCAGTATGCCACCTGCCTGCTACTCGAAAGCTAAAACCCCGAAGAGGCACGTTTACAGGTTTGGCGAGGTGCTTCGCATCTCTTTGCCATTGATGGGGGCACAGTGTTGCAGCCCCTTTATTGGAATACAGATGGTGGAGAAGTCAACACCTATTTCCAGAAACAAGCATGTTTTGATGGGCTATAATGGAGGAATTGGGTGCTGAGGGTGTGCTGCTTTTAGACTCTGCAGTATTTTGCAAAAATGCATCATGGTGTGCAACATATTCCTCAAGGTTTTGTTTAACCGTGGCAGTGGCATGTTCCAGGCGTACTTTAAGCAGATTTAAATTTAGCTTCTTGCACTCTCTACTTATACATACTGTACATAGACACTCGCACAGATAGAGGGCTGATCTATCACAGAATCCTGTGCTGTTCTCTTGTTACAGTAATGCCATGGGCTCCTGGGCATTTCTTGCAGGGTGGGGATCAGATTTGCATGGGCTCACCCCTCCTCCTCATCATGGGGTGAGGCCATTGCAATGAATGTGAGTAAAAACCCCGAGGCTCGGGGGGTGCCACATGACACAATCTAGCTTTGAAATTAGTGTCATGCCCATCATGAAGTCCAGGCCAGGGAGTGGGAAGACCCCAAACACAGCATGATGAGAGCAAGACAGGTTGAGTGAGAGAATTGAAGAGAAAAGAAAAAGGATAGGTAGAGGTACAGTGGACATGCGGCATGGGGTAAGAGGAATGCAAACACATGCATGAAGCTCACGTTGCAACCCGGGACTGGAAGGAACAGCTGAACCTGACAATCAACGCAATTCACAAACATGCATGGCCTAATGCTCTGAATATAGCTAAAAGTATCTCACACAAAGGAGGAGGTCAGAATGAAGCAGCCGGCAGCTTTAGCTCAGTACAAAGTCCAACCTTCCCATCCCACTGACACCTTCCCTAGGAAGCTCGGAGCAATCGATGCTTTTACATCGGCACATTAACAGGTGTGAAACCCCAAACCAGAGTGATCCCTACAGAGGCATTTCTGTTTCTCAGAAGCCTTGTTCCATGATAAAATTTCACACTTTTCTTGAAGGTAGCCAGTAGGGGTCGGCGTGAGGCTATTTAACACACTCCCAGTGGTCAGAATGTAGACTTATCTCAACGAAAGAACCGTAACGTCTCAAGAGGCAGTCTTTACTTGAGCACCAGGGACGCTGAGAACCTTACCTTGAGCAAGGAAAAGCAGTGGTGGATCTTCCGCATATCTGGCCCCAGATCTAGGGTGATGTCAGGGTCAGGGTCGTCCAGGAAGGCCTTGACCTGGCCCTCCATTCTGGAGAGGGGACACACACTGCTGACTGGTGGCGCAAACAAAACACGCACTATTTATGCTGCAGACACGGGTAACCATAAACCACATCCCAGAACGTATACACACGCAGACGGCAGCGTAATGATGAAAAACCGCCGCACGCAAACAACATGGAGACGCAGACAGGCACGCCACACACATGCACTTAGCAAACAGGCCGTGAAAACACAACGCAAACAACGGAGACACGTATGCCGCGTGGCTGATTCGGGTAATGGGACACCGTGACGGCGAGCAGCCAAACCCAGGAGGTGTTTAAACATTGCTGAGCCAAAGAAAAACTATTTACTCGAAGCATGTGACTGATCCGCAGCCGAGACCTTGGATGGGCCGTGAACCAACAGGCCAGAAGCCCGGGCCTCTGCATCCACGGCCTGGCGACCCCGCTGAGTTATGGGAGGTGAAAACGCACGAGGATCAAACACCGCTTGCTTTTTGGCTCCGGCTTAGCTGGCGGGGAGACTGCTCCCCTCACACAAAGAATAAATTCAAATGAGCTCTTTACACTTTATTTCTTTCAGGGTGGGGGTATCCAGCCTGTGGGGCATTTTTCCCCCTCACAAAGCTCCAAATGCTACTTTGATTTCCAGTATTTGAACATAATGTATAACATGTTGTCACGTTCCAATGCGGGCAGGAGCTTAAATCACAGCCTCTCCTGACAGTAGAGATTGCCTCTGAGGGATGTTCCTGGAGGTAAATTTCTCCACAGAAAATGAATGGGGGAGAGGGATGTACGCCTGTCGTTTTCACTTCAAAGGACATGGGTGTGAAAATGAGTACATGAATGAGAAAATGGGGTGGCACGGTGGTGCAGTGGTTCGCACTGTTGCCTCGCACCGTGGGGACCAGGTCTCCAGTGTCTGCCAAGGTTCTATGTGTGTGGAGTTTGCATGTCCTCCCTGTGTCGTTGTGGGGTTTCCCCCAGGTACTCCAGTTTTCCCCCCCACAGTCCAAAACATGCTGAGGCTAATTGGAGTTACTAAATTTCCCATGTGTGACTGAATGGTGCCCTGGGGTAGGTTGCAGCTCTGTCCTGAGTGGTTCCCACCTTTGTGCCTATAGGCTCTGGGCCCCTTGTGACCCTAGATGGGACAAGTGGCTACAGAAAATGGATGGATGACTGAATAAGAAGTGCAGCAGCTTCCCTGAGAGTCCTCAGATGGGGACAGAAAAAAATGGACTGGAAAAATGGAAAATGGACAAAAATAATGAAGTGGCAGCGAATGTGGGGGTTAGCAATAATGCTTTTGGCGCATTAGCAGGATGAGCTAGCTTGCTATCCCCCCCTCCCCCCAGCCTGCCATGTGACCTGAGGTCCTGGGGGGGGGTGAGGCACACTGATGGAGAATCGAGGCACAATGCTCAGCCTGAGACAGGCTCTCTGCAGACCGATCAGCGTGAGAAGCACCGATTTATGGCCAAGGCTGCAGGACCGCTTCGGAAGAGCAACACCTCACAACTAGAAACGCATCTCCGGCATGCCATGTTTATGCTACCTGTGGTGATCATGTGACCTGAGACCTTTGAACCGTCAGCAAGTCAGCAGCAATTCCTGGGACTGGCCTCACCGGGCATCATTCACGATTTGGTAACACTTGGGGCACTAATATAGTATTATGCCATTATGTATGTATTAATTAACCACAAATGAAGTCTTAGTTACATACTGATCATATTGATTCATCATTAAAGAATAGTGATACTTGTTTTATCAAACAGTTACGATATCTTTTATCATTAAGTATTTGTGCCCACTCAGGTGTTACCTGGCATTATAGCTTTTGTTTCACAAGTCTGTTATTCTGCTCCGTACGAGCAAAGGCCGAACCGAATGATGCTGGTACCAGTACGACAGCAGGGTGACTGTGGGGTAGGCAGTGAACAGGCTGGGGGCGGCTGGGGCTAGGGGGCCTGGGGGCTAGCTCAGCACTTCAGAGTGCTGTCCCGAAATGACTGCCTGGGAGAGCCCGCTGCTTAGATCATGACAAACGCAGAGCTTCCATCCTGAGGCCAGAATCGCTCCGCAGTGTTTCTGAACTTGCATACCACTGCTCTTTTTTTGGAGTGGCAAAAGCATGGTTTTGCAAAAAAAAAAAAATAATAATAATATTCTTTTTTTATCATTAGAATTGCAAAAGCATACAGCATAAACAAATAAAAGGAAGACATTTGTTGAAACCACGACGAGAAGTCAGAATTTATGCTCCTGAAGATAAACAGGAATCGTGAGGAATGTGGATTATATTAGATCATAATAAACTGGCTTTACATGCACAGTTAAAGATCCCTTTGAACGCGATGGTCACATGCAATCTATCTGTTACTTCCAGAAACTGACATCACTCCATATCCCTGCGGTTGCTTATGCTCCATACTTCTGGATCTCGTCCTCGGTGAGCTGCTCCTCCCTCTGCTCCCCGGTCACCAAAGCCAGCTCCTCCCTCAGCAGCTGGATCTCCTTCTTCAGACGTACAATCACCTGGAAAATGACATCCAGACAGTGCTTCTCTGTACATGCCACCAGTACAGTGCACTAAGCTAACTCAATTTTTAAGCTTGTTGAACACCATCCAGGTGCCCCATAACCCACTCACGCCAATTGGGCACTGGCCGGGATGCCACCCTGTCTCCTGGATGGGTGCCTCACTGTTTCATTGTTATAGGATGGTGATGACAGGCTGAATTTTGCAGCAGCCCACCCCCAGAGATGATAACAAAGCTCACAAAATCCTGACACAACAGAACAGAGGAGAAGAGGGACTCTTACTAAACCACAACCACACAGACCAGGCACTCGGTTCGGGTTAATGTATCTCTGGAACTCTGACTGATTGGGACCAACTGACTTCAGAGCTGAAAAATGTTAAATATTTTTCAGGACAGAACTGTTACAGAACCCGGTAATATAAACAACAAAAATATTTTAATACGAAACCTAAATTAACCGAAGGCATAATTTAAATATTTACAATCACATGATGTCGATTCCAAGTTTCACCACAACTGTGACACGCCCGAACATATCTGACAGAACTGCATCTCCAGGGCACGGTCACAGCACAGTCCACACCGCTACCCACTGAACCCACATGTGTTACTGCTACCCAGAATGCCGAGGGGGCCTTTTTGTAGCGATACATGAGTGCATGTTCGCTTCCTCGCCCAAGTAGCTGACAGCTGCAGTTCTCTGACTGGCAGCGCGTGGACCAGCTGACATCCTTTGCAGGGTATCGCCCTGTAAAAAGCCGCAGCCAAAATTAGCCAGTGCTGTTTTTTTCCCACACAAAAACACAAACTTCTATGTCAAAGTTTTGACTAAATCCAGCTGGACTGACATCCTGGCAAAAAAAAAAAAAAATTGCAAAATGAAAATATAGATTTGAAATATCTGTCGAGGATATTATCCGGCCATGACGGAATCGTGCGAAAACTCAACTTGTGGTGAGATATGTTCCAGGAGGGTCTAACCAGCTCCAGACAAGCATGAAATTACAGGAAGCTCAGGATACCACACGACCCCAAAACTGCTATGATCAGGCAGGAAATAAAAGGGCTCCCACTGGTCAGCACGAGTTTGGCTCTGACCTGGCACTGCCATCCCTGACCACTGGTAGCGAAGATGGTATCCAGTTACCGTAAATAAAGCATTTCTCGCCATGCTCCCAGACACTGAGCACTCCCCTGAAAGGCTTTCGTCAGCTGGGACTCCTAACATTAACGCATCGTAATTATTTTCAACAGCGATTAAGGTTTCAGAGACAGACTAGGATCCCTGGTAGTGGGGAAATGCCAGGCATTAATAAGACGGTAGTTTTCACTTCATCCCATCACACACACTACCACACACAGACTGCTAAGGCATGATGGAATGACAGAGCCACAGAAACTGTAGCATTGGCGACTATGATAATATGATCACTTTGGCCTGCCTGCAAGAGGCAGCAGAGCACGTCAAGGAAAAGGCAGCAGGGCAGGTTGCTAAGCCTAAGACAGCAGGGTACGTCACTAAGCTATAAGCAGCGTGGAACATCGCTAAGCTAAAGGCAGTGAAGTACGTCACTAAGCTATAGGCAGCGGGGAACATAGCTAAGCTAAAGGCAGTGAGGTACGTCACTAAGCTATAGGCAGCGGGGAACATACCTAAGCTAAAGGCAGTGAGGTATGTCACTATTCTATAGGCAGCGGGGAACATAGCTAAGCTAAAATCAGTGGGGTCTGTTGCTAAGCTAAAGGTAGTGGGGCGCATCGCTTGGCTAATGGCAGTGGGGCGCATCGCTAAGCTAAAGGCAGCAAGGCACGTCACTAAGCTATAGGCAGCGGGGAACATCACTAAGCTAAAGGCAGTGGGGTATGTCGCTAAGCTAAAGACAGTGGGGTGTGTCACTAAGCTAGCAGTAGTGAAATACTTCACTAACATAAAGACGGTGTGGCACATCGCTAAACCAAGAGCAGCAGGGCACATTACTAAGCTAAAGGCAATGAGGCAAAACTCTAAGGTGAAGGCAGCAGTGCATGTCACTAAGCTAAAGGCTGTGAAACGCATCTCTAAGCTAAAGGCAACAGCGCACATCGGTACGCTAAAGGCAGTGATGCACATCGTTAAGATAAGGGCAGCGTGGCATGTTGGTAAGCTAAAGGCAGCAGAGTATGCCACAAAACTAAAGGCGGTGAGGTACATTGGTAAGGGAAAGGCAGCGCGGCGTGTTGCTAAGCTAAAGGTATCAGACGTGTGGCTTCGGTTGATGGTCACACCCGTTGCCTGCCCTCACGGCCTGGCCTGAACTGGCGGCAGTCAGGGATGGAGAGAGTCAGACCAGCGACAGCTCTCTGCATGCCAGTGCAAGGTTAGTGGCTGGCCAGCTGTGCCCAGACACCAACAGTATTGGACTGGGGGGGGGGAGGGGTTATATACCACATTACATATTAGGATTTCTTCCCCCCAGTAAGCCAATTTCCTTCATGAATATGCCCCGAGGCATAAGCTACTGTTTGCACCATATGGGTCTGGAGCAAGACGCCTGCCACGTAAGCGAATTGCGTAATGCGTACGCAACTGGCGGACACTGCCCCGCCTGGCGTCTGTCGCACGGGCACGGTGCCACCCCAAGGGGCAGCACGGGCGTCTCCCAGACAGGGCAAGTCCCAACATGGCCGCCCACTTCCGGCCACACGGCGGCAAAGCATGGTGGGTGTGAGGCAGATGACAGGCTCGCCGTTTCTGTTTCTGATTGTGGCTCCTCGTCTTTCACCAAAGATGACATTATAAGCGGAGAAATTCTCGGGACGCCGCAGCTCAACAGAGATGGTGGGGTGCCTGTGGCCCACTACCATACCCCTTTCCACCCCGGATCAGAGCTTGGAGCCTCTGGTGGGCTATACGATTTCGCTATCCCACAGCACCGGTGGTATCGCATGCGACCTCCAGCGCCTCCCCCAGCAGGACCAAGCCACAGGAATGTTAATGGCTCAGCTTCAAAATGCTCCCCTGCCGACCCGGCTAGTTAGTACGACAGGTATGTGCTAATGAGAGAGTCTAGCCGGGCCGGAGCCCCTCCTGAATATTCACCGGGTCTCTGGAGGGACCCAGCACGGGTTTGGCAGAGGGACACAGCGTGGGAGGCGGGAGCGGGGCTAGTCACGACTGTCTGAGCCGCTGTCTCCGTCGTCCCCGCTCCTCTGCCATGAGATTGCGTGACACCCCTAGACGCTATAGACCCAGCAGAGGGAGCGGTGTGACCTCACTGGCACAAACACCAACCAGCAAGCATGGGACAGGCATGCTGCTAACCAATCAGGAAGACCGGCAGAGGAATGACCAGCACAGTGGTACAGGCCAGAGCCTCAAGCACCTCAAGAGCTGCCAGTTTAAATCTGCGGAGAAACCATAGTATAATATCCTTAAGTGAGACAAAGCGAACTTCCAGCTATATTAACTCAACAGCTAAGAATCTATTGCCTATATACCCTGATTGGGCCTATTAGCACATATAAGAGCAATGAGTGTCGTCTGACTCAAAGCAGATGTGAGGAGCTGTCTATCTGGGCGAGCATAGCCAGCCAAGTGACCGGCACGAGCCAGCGTGACATCACGCCAGCCGTTAGCGGGCTGAGTATATCATTTCCCCATTTTCCGTGGTGGCGGCGTTCCGGTGAGCGAGTGGCATCCCACATGCCCCGGCACGGAAGACCATTCCCCAGATTCCCAGCCAGACTCCCGTTCAATTAGCTGGCGACCGCAGACTCTGGTAAAAATACGTCTCCGGGGCTCAAAAGCGGGCAGCCAAGTAATGTCAGCCGCTGAGGGCTGCGGAGCGGCGGGGGAGCAGGAGAAATACCCTGAGCAGCTAATCAGCCTGGCTGGGAAGACACAGCAGACAGGACTGGAGGGCATGGAGGGATAAGGCAGGGGAGGCAGAGCACAGTGCCGGCACAAGAGGCATCAGCGGACCTACCGCGTCTTTGCCTCCTCACTCAGATCACACTGGCATCGACATTCCTTGTGCTGTGAGTCTCTCAGACGGTTGTGTCTTAACGGGGTCCGGGAGTGGCTCAGCCGGTCAGGACATCATGCCTGTGATCGGAATGCTGCTGGTTCAAAAACCAGGGTCGGCTGAGTGATTTCACTGTGGAGCCCTTAAGTAAGGCCCTGCTCCAGGGACTCTCTGACTCTGCTTTCTTGAACGTACATTGCTTTGGATAGAGTGTCTGCTAAATATGTAAATGTTTTCCAGTTTTAAAACGACATTAAAATAGCTTTTTTGAGGCCCTTATCCCCAAATTCTCCAGGGATCGTCTGACAAAAAAATCGCTTTTGATAGAAGCATCTGCTAGATACATAAATGTAAATAAATGTAAATAAGCAGGCATTATGAGGGGGAGTCATGCAGAGAGCCATCCCCTACAGGACAAACAGAAAGTGTTCCTTTTCCCTGTATATGAACGGCAGTTTTATGGAGGGGATTTGGAACACAGACATGCTCTCCCAAGACTTTTCCTTTCTGAAGTATCTGAGGATGGGATCAATTAGATACAAATGAGCAAAAACAAACATGGCATTTTTTCCCCATTAACGCATGTTTATCTCAGCCCTTAGTGGGGCCGCATCACTGTTCGCTGCACTGAGCTCGGAGGTGAATGCCGCACTGGGGGCTGACGCCGGGACCGCCGCCCAGGTCGGGTCAGCCGCGGAGGTCCAGCAGGAACCAGAACACTCCTTCTCAAAAATAATCAAGAAAGGAGGCGGTATGCTAACGCCGTGAGGCCACATGCTGTCCCCATCAAGCAGCAACGGATGAATGAAAAATGCAGTAAGTAAACACCCCCGGCAGAATGCAAACACCCAGGGTAAACAGTATAAACACCCCCATAAATAATAAAATACTTCACTGATGCTATGGTACACCCATGTATCAAAAGATATGGAAAACCAAAAAAACTGCATGATATGCTGACTGTGTACACTAAACATTATAAGCTACGTAAATCATCATGGGAAGAATCCCTTCCACTCCAAAGACACCTGGTTCAGGTTTTTTGAGCGTCTTTGTCCATTTATGTACATTTTTCTTTCTTTAGCAGACATTTTTTTCCAGAGCGATGTACAGTATGTTTTGAGAACGCAGGATTGGACAGTCCCTGTAGCAATTAGGGGTTAATGCTCGGGCCCAGAAGCCCAACAATGAAATCACTCTATCAACCCTGGGATTTGAACCGACAACCTTCAGAGCGCTGTGTCCTAAGCCGCTGAAGCACACACCAGCCCCAGCTTGCACCCTGCCTTTTGGCCTCTGCCACCTGCTGATTGCACACTGGAAACCACTGCTGAAAATAGAGAGGGAGGTGTAATGCTTATTAATCACTGTATAATGTATGAGTCACTAAAGCACAGAACGCTTATGTATGTATTACCCAACAAAGACAGGGAACACAGAGAGAGGAAGTAGAGGTGGAGCTTAAAACCCTCTGAAGAGCCATCAACAAGCCTTTCGAGGAAGACAACAGGCAGGAATTTCAGGACAACCACACAACGGGTTATTGTTCTGCTGCATGCTGTGGGTCTGCTGACTCACCAGTGCGGGGTCCAGCTCCTCATTCAGCTGGGCTTCGTTCTTGATGAGCGCCACCCGCTGGGCGAAGCGGCACGTGGAGATGGACTCCTGAAGAGGAATGAACGCCTGAGCAGGGCTGGCTTAGCCGCCCACGTGGTGCAGACCTGCACTGTTTACCGTCCTGCTACAAGGAGGCCATGCCGTTTGGGAGTTTCATTCCCCTTTCGCAGCTTGTTTGTATGGTTTGTGTCACTATAGTAGACTTTAGCTGGGCAGGGCCAGCCGGCAAAGAGTGTTCTTCATAAGTTTGAAAAGAGCAGAAAGGTCTTCACGTGTGGCTGGTGAAGGGAAATCATGACTGTAGCTACATGCATTACATTTCTATGGTGGATTGCAATGGGGGGTAAGTACCCCAATAACATGGGCGCTAACATGTTAGCCACTTACATAGTTGGAACCATACAATTAAATGATTTCAATATGATTCAATTCAATTCAATTTCAATGATAATGGAAGTTTTGGGAAATGTACCCAGGGAAAACTGTGACAGTCAAGACTCATTGCCTGCCTCTCCTGTCTTACCTCAACATTCCTTTTGTCCACAGACACTGTCGCTATCATGGTGGTCATACAGTTGCCTCCAAGGCTGTCCCTCAGGACTGACGTCATCATGGAGTTCCGGTAAGGGATGTGTGAGCGATTCTTCTCTGAGAGAGCAATGATCACCTAAGGAATCAGGTATCACACAAACTCTCTGTGACATGAAAGTACCATTAAAGCCTGCCTCCAGTGTAACCATGGACACAACTGCCAGAAGGTGACCCACCTGCTCTAGGTAATGCAGTGACAGGTTGATGTACTTGGCCTCGGTGAGCAGCTGGCCGCCCATACCGGTCTTCGCCACACGCTCCGAGCCGGCCAGGTCCACAAGATGCAGCTTGGAGTGGCGCAGGGTGGCCGATCCCGGCTCACGGCTACACAGGTGGATGGTGAAGATGCAGTGGGAGCGTGTGGATGCCTGGTTCATTGGGGTCTGCCAGGTAGCGTGGAACGCAAGCATCGAGTCACGCAAGGTAAACGGCACACGAGACACTTCTGAGACTGGGGCGAGAACCAGCTCAGCTTACAGCGATGAGGCACCTGATGTTTAAGGAGGATCCAGTCCTTCACTTGAACCCACATTTCAAATATCACAACATGATGGCTGCTTTCTAGCGGGTTTTTTGCTTGCTGGTGATCGCCAGGAGAACAGAGTTCCAGAAACAGGCAGTGGTGTGTGCAGTGTGCCATGAAGGACAGAGTGCTGCCTCAACTCTCACAAGTTACTGTTGTAACACCAGGACAACTCTACCGGTTTTCTCTGGAAAAGCCAACAACCAGGGATGCACCAATAGCATTGTCATTGGCCGATTTTGATTGCTGATTTTTTTAAGCCTGACCTGTTGATTTCGATCCCAGCCAATTGCAACATTTCTAAATTTCTTAGATGCCCACAGAGAACTTTTGTTCACATGTCCTACATACTGCAAATGTAACGTCTTCATCCTGCGCTGTATAGAATCTCCAAACGACAGGCATCTTTCCCATGAGTGTTTTTCCGCACCTATCGCACAGCATTCATGGGAGAGGGATGATGGGGGAGGGGCTCAGGAGACCGAGTTCGGACAAAAAGTAACACTAGATGCAGGGACGGATTATGGGTTGTATGGGCCCCTGGGCAAAACGTTTGCAAGGGACCCCC
>JAODKF010000030.1:21102808-21113025 GCA_026779585.1 Mormyrus proboscirostris
TGTAATGTTGCTGTTACCAGAGCACAGGCTATCACTTCAGCTTCTCAAAGACGGGTTTGTTTAGTACGCACCCCCGACCCCCCCACCAGGCCCCTCGGCGTCACGCGCAATTAGCTCCCGTCAAAACAGACCATGGGGAGGGTGTCCCCTACCTGACTAATGTTACGCGGCGGCCGCCCCCAGCACAAAGCGGGCCTTTCACTTGGGGAACTGGGCCACATATGGAAGCCTTTTGCTCCTGCTCCGCCCCCGGCCCGTTCCAGGGTGACACGGAAAGCCGGGGCGTTCCCCAGCACACCACCTGCGCATGGCTTCCCTTTCCATTCCGTACCTTGGCCTTCACTGAGGCCTCCTCCGGCAGAGGCTGCGGTGCTGGTAGCAGCTGTCAGGTTCTTAGGTCTCGGGCACCTTGTAGGTGTTCGTCACCAACGGAAGATCAAAAAATGGATGGATGGTTTCTGGAGACGGGGGTGTAGTTTTTCAGTGCCTTGTTTAGTTTCAGGTGGCTGGCAGAAGCAATCGTCAGACGCAGCCGAGGCAGAAAATGGCGTGAGCCGGCGGGACTCGCAGAAGCTGAAGCAATTAAGTGACAGGCCCCGAGCTGTGTGGTCGCGGAGCGGGCCGCCAAAATGCTTGCCGGGAACTGTCACCACTCAGCGGTCTGGTGATCCATGCCCCACGCCACTCAGGGACCCAAGCCATCAACCGCTAAGAGCTGAAGTCATCTGGAATTCACACATGGGCATCGACTGCGATTGCAAGCAGCTGATCTGTGACTCTGGCCTGCAGCCGGTCCCCAGGTCCCACCTGGCCTCATCTGTGCCCTTAATCTAACTTTAATGCAACACTAACCTAACAGCTGAGCGTTGAAAACCATTACACAGCCAAATAGCCTGACAGAAGATTCTTTTTTAATGTTATAGTTAAGCTTTCAGTTTAAGAGACCTGGAATTGTTTCCTTTTCTGTTAATTTGGAGATTATCTTGAGTACTGCGCATTCAGAGATTGTTCTCAAATCTTCAGCAAAGTTTCATTCATCAAGGAGCATGGTAGTGGTGACTTTGGCCTGTGCTGGAGATAGAAGATGAAGAGGTGGAAGAGTTGACTGTAGTGGCTCGTTTACTGGAACTGTACTCCGAAGGCTCTCTAGGGTTGAGTTTGTTTGTCTTTGATCCAGATCTGGCTGGGAACAGGTGTTGTTGAGTTGTCATCCTGAGGTTTGTCTTGACCATGTAACACGGAAGTAAAGCGTTCTGTCAGTTTAATGTGAGCTTTACGTGTTTCTCTCTGGGTCATCGCTTTTACGCGAAGTCGTTTAACCTCACCTGAACCCTTCTAAACCCCAACGGGGTCTGGCCTTGTGGGGGGGGCATTCAGATTCACGCCGGGTCTGAGAGTTCAACATGATCTGCTTAAAGCGGAACAGCTCCCCTAGCTGTCTAGCCACGTTGCCTGACTTCATTGTTGCACTGACTTCATTGTTGCACTGACATCGCAGATGCCTTCATACTTGGGCCTGACTAATGAGGGAGCATGACTGATATGAGGACAGTGATAACACTCAGTTTCCTCCTAGTCAGATCCTCCCATTGGCCTGGATGCTAACCTGATGTTTAGCCCTCAAGGCTTGCAGAACACAGTAGCTAAAGAGACATAATGTCTTACAGAGGTAAGCTGGAAGAAGCAGGCATGGTTTTCTGATGCATTTAGGCTCATCGCGCCCGTCTAAGTTATGCCGGTGGGCCTCTTGGCTGATGGGAAAAACCGCTGTGCCCATTCATGGCTGAGATGGAGCCTGATGGCCGCTTGCGTATCCCTGCCTTCCGGCAGTATTTCAGGTGGAAGAGTAATGAAAACATCCAAGAAATATCAACATGATGTTATTGCCTTTGAAGGAATGTCTTCAGATCAGCTGTGCCGCAGGGAAGGGGGCGCTGGGGGAGAGGCGAGGACTGTTAAAAGCATGAAGACAGAGTCCAGGGCCCCCCGCCCCAGGCTCTCCTTGCGGCAGACTGGGCTAATGATACAGCCTCGTGCTGCTCTGGTGTTTGTTTGTTGAATTGTGGGAAAATTCCTCAGCTGTCCGTGAGAGTCCCAGCCTGGACATGCTTTTCCCCAGGGTCCCCCTGCTGCACAGACTGTGCTCCTCGGACTTCCAGGGTCCCAGATCTCCCAGCCTTGGCGCACTGGGCCGGGCGGCAGCTGGCGGCCAAAGAGACCCTCCCCCTGAGCCTCCCGTCCCTTCGTTTCCATCATCCAGGTCATTCGTCCTCTGTCTCCCCCCCCCCACGACCCCCTCGTAGCGCCCGGCGACGTTAACACTGTATCAAAACACTGGAAGATGTCGAGGGCTGTCAACGCGACGATTAAATAGCTGGGAGGCATTGTGGATAAATCACCGTCTACAAACGCGCACGCCTGAGCCATAGATTGTGAGTATTTCAGAGTTTGGGGCATTGCGGGTTTATTTTTCTGCCTTCCAGGTGCAGACATTGAACCGGAAGTAGGTGTAGCTATTAGAGTTGATTTGGGAGAGCTTTGGCCTTTGGCCATAGGGGTGTTTTTGAGAGCAATTCTTTTATTGACTCTATGGGGAAATGTACCAAATATGGGCAGTTAAAAGCAAAATAAAAAGTAAAGCAGTATGTACCCCGTGTAGGATTTCACTTGGATTGTGTGGAATGTGATGTTCTGTCGACATGCTGTTTTGAAGTTGTTTGCTTTTACTTTCACATTCTCGAGAACTTTGGGGATATTCCAGGTGAACTCTGGTTACGTCAGTTAGATAGCGTGTCGGTTTACTTTGACAGCTACACATCCTGCCATGAGATGTATCATCTTACGGGAAGTCCTGCAATCTGGTGACACCCTTACATTGTGTTGTGTCTCAAACTCTCACAATACAAAAAAAAACAAAAGTTGTTGCTGTAAAATTGTGGTGTTTTCAATTATGCCGGAATTTCTGAATCTTGCCCTTTGAAAAGTTTTCTTTTGTTTAACTTTTACTTCTGGATGCAAACACAGTAGTAGAGTGTAAAAATTGGACTGTCAAGGTCCAGATCCCCAGAGAAGCTTACCCACTACACTAATCAAACAATCTCGCCTGGCTTTGCAAATATTTACCTGTACACACAGTGAAAACTGTACACCTTGGGAATGACTTTTAATACGTCATTAACATACCATTAATGGCTATGCTGTATTCTGATGTTAAAAAAGCATTTAGATTTGTTCTGCATAACTGTCTCACATAATGGACTTTTGGGTGGTGCGTTGCCAGGGGATACTGGAGGCACAGCTGATACCAGTGAGTTCATGTCCAGACAGTGGGTCAACACAGGCCTTCTGGATCTGCTGTTGTCCTCTCTCCTTTGTATGAATCGGGTCTGAGGATGTCACGGGGCACATCCACAGCAGTCATTAAGGTCTTACCTGCTTTCAGTGTTCTGATGAACTGCTTCTCCTCGGGTCTCTTTACATGCACCGCAAGGCAGATAGAGTCTGCTAAGGTCCGTCTGATTATTTGTTTGTTATTTCAGGTTTTGAAAACCATTGGCCTGGATTTTTACTTGTGTGTGTGGTTCGGGTTGTGCTTGTGAACGATTTAGTACCCATCATGAATCAGTCTGGCATCGGCCTGATCGTCACGAGTCCTCATCTCAGTGGCACGCTGACATTTACCAGCCCCCCCCCCCCCCTTCGCCGCGAGGTTCACACGGAGGGGCAGGCGCGGGTGCTCACGTCTCGGAGAAGCAGTATGTTTTTTCCTGAAAATAATTGAGAGGCAGATCTGTTATCTCAGGATGTCCGAGGATAAACAAACAGTAAAGCGGGACGACACTCAGATGACAATCTGCCTGTCAGTGTCCTAGCAACCATGAAATGAATGCAGACTCCTGGAAAAATAAACAGGTCTTGCAGGAGGGAGAAACTAACCGGAATATCGTTTAATGTCCGGAATAATGTTAGTCTGGCCGGCCTACGCTTTCTGTCACATGGTGGCTGTACCGGGTGGACCCATGTGTGCTGCCCCCGTTTTCTCTCGCTCCGTCCTGCCAGAAGGACGATTACTCCTGCACCGTCGTGAATGACGATGAAGAGAAGGCCTAGCACTCTTATCCTGGTTTGGTACGACATGCTTGCAGTGACATTAATACCCGACTGTCCAGCCCCAGCTTCCGGGTCGGTGTCTGCGACAGTACTCTGCTGGGTGGCAGGTGAATCAGTCACGCTTTATCAGGACTCCTGTGATGTTTTGGGTTGAACTGCAGTGGGGCGCATCCCCACACCCAGAGCGACCACTAGCACCAGCCCCCGGACTGGGATGAGAGAGGGGTCAATCTTGGCCAGCCTGTTCTGCAAACAGAAACATCGGTATCACAACCATTCTCTGTAATCGTGTGCATTTTATATATTATACACACATTATATATGATGTTTCAAAGTTATATCTTGAACGTTTACACTCCTTCCAAGGCATTGGGTTTCGGGGTGTTCATATGAGGGAAAGATTGTTTTCTCTCAGTTTTCTCATGGCAGTAAGATCTTTTAATTTCTTTTGCAATATACACTTAAAGCACATTAAGTGTTTTGTCTGCAGTTGCAAAGGCAGAAAATATCCGGTATAATCCATAAATGCTCCTTCTGAAGTTGGGTGACACAGCTTAAGCTGTATGCTGCTGTTATTTTCACATACCTGGCTTTTTGGCACTTCCCGGTTGCCGGTCTCCAGAAGCCTGGTTTATAACTGCGTGATCCTGGACACAGTACTGCTGTTGTTAGAATGGGTGTGTTTCTCTTTAAGGCTTTTCTTGCGTCTTTCTGCTGGAACAGTGATTCTCTGGTGCAGGGCCCTGATTCGCTGCCAGGTTGCCCTGGCGACACGCCGCAGTACATAAACTGGGAGATGTTTGGGGAGTTACGGGCTGCGGAACAGGAAATCTTGCACATTCTTCATCTCTGACCCCTTGGACTTAACTCAGGAAAAAAAAGTCGCTTTGCAATTAGATTCTTTAGACTATCCACCTTGTGTATCTGAGAAGGCTTTGGTGGACAGAATGCAAGGAAAGGTAGGTGAGGCTTCCTCTCTGAGGTTCCTAAGGGGTGGAGAAGGTTGAGGTCTACAGAAGACCTAATCGATACATGTCCAGCTAATGTCTAATCACTTCACTGCTTGCCAAGGGAGTCAATAATGGAGGGAGACTGAACAGTTAATTCCTGAGAAGCGGTGAAAGCCAAGCTGTGATCAATTTATTAGTCATATATATTTATTCAGTAGGCACTTTTGTCCAAGGTTATCAAAGAGTCAACTAGGCGTAAGTGCAGCCAGGCTGGCCTGCCAGTGAGCGCCCAGGTACAAGCTTTAGTGTACGCAGCATCGGAGCAGGAGCTACAGAACGACTTCTAAACAATGCAAGTCCCTAATAAGAGTGCTATTCAAATCAGAAGACACAAAGAGCATTTGGGTAAGCCAAGTGTTCCCAAAACAGGTGCATTTTGTAGGCTTTCTTGAAGTTGTTGGAGGAATCTGATGATCCAGGCGGTTTCATCAGGAGCCATGTGGAACGTCTCTGCAGGACACCCCACCGGTGCCTTCATTTGCCGTCGAGCTTGATAGACCTCTCAGGCTCGGTGGACGCAAAGCCGTCCCGCTCCTCTGACTGTGGCCGCTTTCATCGCTCACACATGGAAGGCGGTCACTGAAACATGGCAGTGCCTTTGACAAGGGCCTGCTCTGCAAAGCCCCATGCGGGCGAGCCAGTGAGCATCACGCTGGAAACGGTGTCCTTTTGTGTCTTCTTTAAGCCCGCTAAGCTCACAGAGACACGCTTAGCTCCACTGAGCTCATCACAACTTCAAGACCCTTCCTCCCATTGTGGAAAAGACTCACTGATGTAAAAGCCACCCCTGACAAACTCCACTCACAAGTTGGTTTCCTCAGCATGCTGTTGAGATCCTTTTTGATGTAATTGAGGACACAGGATGTATTTGAGACCACAGAAGCCACCATTGGCTTGCAGCTGCCCCATCCAAGGGCGCACATGCAAGGTTTGGTATTCAGTTTATGTGTTTGATGATGCAGGGAATAGCAGAAATGGCAGCCATACTACCCATAAAACCTGCAGGTGCTGTACCCAGCATTCCTGGGAAGAAACAGAAAACATCAAGCCACATTTTGGACCCAGTCGCTTGACGCATGGCACGTCTTTAACTAGGCCTTACCCATCTCAAATAGTCCAAGAAGTGCTCAAGTCGCCTCCCCCACTACGGCGGATGGAATTACAGTATCATAGACAGACCCAGGTACAGGACAGCACTGGGAATGGAATGACCCTCCTAGAGGAAATCAGGACCCTAACGCAGAAGAAGGCCACGCCACTGTATCACCGCAGCAATTAACCACGCCTGCGTAGCCCAAATATCTTAACAAGTAAGCAGGGAGTGTTAAATGGGATGTTATAGCCCAATGTGAGTGCTCTCAGATGTTTACGTCTCCTTTGAGAAGCACCAGATTTAGCGCAGTGCTGGACTAACCTTTCGTTCACCTGGTGTTTCTATGCCGCTTTGCATTCCTGCTGTCCCTTTTTCAGGCTTCCTCTGAGACATCTTTTATTACACTGACCTCCAGGCTGAGGGAGAAGCCAATCCCAAGGCTGTGAAAATCAGGGAGGCGGGACAAAGTGCGGGAATAGAGCAGCAGTGGAATTTGCGGAAGACAGGGTGGCTCTGTGCAATTAGAGGTTTCATCCTTTCTCATGAGTATGAGAAGGTCTTTCGGTTTGTGCTGCGCGCGTCGCATGACATCCCATAAGCGCAAAGTATACAATTTACAGGGAAGGCCTTCATCCACCACTACCTAACCTTCAATCGGCAAACCCTTGGAAACAGGGAGCAAATATGAAGTAACATACTGGCATTGTAGCTTTCTCCAGTGACAAGAGTGGAGACGAGCTACTGTAGATATGGGCACAGCTTATGGTTTGCTCAGCGTGCGATCTGGTGACTTCTTTCTTTACTCCAGAGCACATAAAATGATGCTCAGATGGTGAGTTTTTCCCTTTTGCTACATGTGATCAGGAGCCACCTGTGACAGGGCAGGGGGCAAGTTCAAATCAGGGTCGGCAGGGTGATGTCACCATGGGTCCCTGAGCAAGACTCTTAAGCCCTAGTTACTCCAGGGACTGTATGACCCTGTTTTGGGTAAAATAATACGCTAGATAAAAAAAGTTCCCTTGATTCGAATGCTAGCAGAACAGGGGACAGTGAGTTATAGGATCTAGACCCACAGTCTCACCCTAGCCGTTATTCCATGCCTGTGCCACATAGCATCAGGTCTCATTCCAGGCATGTTTTCACCCCATTGACCATTTTAGGCTGTGTTCTGTTTTGTTCGGGGGGGAGGGGCATATAATCCCAGATGGGGACGTGCTTGTAGTCTTGCAGGGGGCAGTATGACAGAGACTCTATAATTAAGTAAATATTGATACTTTCAGTGCTGCCCACTGGAGGAAGACAAATCTGAGAAGCCAGAT
Source organism: Mormyrus proboscirostris (assembly GCA_026779585.1). NCBI lineage: Eukaryota > Metazoa > Chordata > Actinopteri > Osteoglossiformes > Mormyridae > Mormyrus > Mormyrus proboscirostris. The sequence continues at coordinate 21,110,341 of JAODKF010000030.1, forward strand.
TCCTTTAACCATCTGTGGAGGATTCATTAGGCAGCCTGAAGGTGGGCCTCCGGCCAGCCAGTTCAGGAGGCTGATTATTTATTAGGCAGCCTGAAGGTGGGCCTCCACCCAGCCAGTTCAGGAGGCTGATTATTTATTAGACAGCCTGAAGGTGGGCCTCTGCCCAGCCAGTTCAGGAGGCTGATTATTTATTAGGCAGCCTGAAGGTGGGCCTCCGCCCAGCCAGATTAGGAGGTTGATTGTTTGTTAGGCAGCTGAAAGGTGGGTCTCCATCTGACCAGTGCAGGAGGCTGATCATTTATTAGGCAGGAGGAGATAAAGGTGCCTGCTGTGGGATACCGGGTGTTGGGGGGGGTAGTAGGTGACGAGGAGGTGAAGGTGCCTCCTGTGTGTTACCGGGTGTCGGGGGCTTGCTGGGCGACGAGGAGGTGAAGGTGTCTTCTGTGGGAGACTTGGTGTTGGGGGGGGGAGGTGTTGGGCAGGGAGGAGATGAAGGTGCTTTCTGTGGGACTGTGAGTTGAACTGGCCCATATGGTTCTAATTCAAGCTGCCAAAAATAGAAAATTGTAAGAGGCCCCCTTCGTCACACTAACCAGATTCGCCGCCAAGAAACCCTGCTCCTGCTTAACCTGCCCCCCCCCCACCCCAGTGTCAAGGGTGGCCAGGAAAGCCTCCATTCATTTCCTTTTGTTGTGTTTCGCTTTTCGTCTCCCTCCATAAGGCCTCCCTTTCTGTGTTGCTATGGTGCTCTCCCCCGTTTCCTTGCCATACAGCTAAACAGTTGCGTAAAGTAATAAAGCAGAATCCCACAGAGGCGGGGGGGGGGGCGGGGGATGCTTTTTCGTGATGCACGTTAACGGCCAGGGGCATCCCGGAGGGGAGTGGGCTCAGGAAGCTGACATCCCGAATCTCCCGCAGAGGAAGTACGGCGAGGAGCTTGGCAAGCGCTGCGTTTAGACGGGAAGCGGTACGGACGCACATGCCTCCTGAGGGGGGAGAGGCCGTGGGCTAAACCAAGTGTGGAACTACGGGGAGGGGCTTACAAGTCGATTAGTTTGGCCCAAGCAGTACAGGTACAGAAGATGGTTTGTTTACTCATAACATGCCAAAGACATGGGTGTCAACAGGGGTGTCAGTCTTATCTAGAACGGCCTGCTGTGTGTACGGGTTTTTGCTGCAATTCCCTAACTAGATTACTAATTAGAGGACTGGTTGGCTGAAAAGTCCTCACACCTGGGTTTGAACAGTTGACCTAAAGGTTGTTCCAAGCATCCACATACCCACCGTCCCTTTGCGGGTAATATTGGCCATCGCTGGACTAAAGAATATAAACTGAAGACATATTAGTGTTTAACGGTGTCAGACTCAATAGCCCTAATGGTTTTCTTCACAGTGAAAAGATGAAGGCCGTCCTTATGTTATTACGTAAACAGACAATTTTTCAGCACCTCTGAGGACTGGTTGTTTTAGGGATGTTATAGAATACCATGAAAGGGGTGCGCTGAACGCTAACTCAGGAGAAGAGCGTCCCCTTCAGGTCTGGGGGGGACTCGAATGAGACAGCGACCTGGCTACTGGAGGTAACACCCCTGTTAGACAGCAGGTAGCCTTGTAGTTACAGATGCAGACTTACCAACGGGGGGGGGGGGAGTCTGGACCGAGTCTGGGGAGCTGAGGCTCCAAATTGCTTTTGCAAAAATATATAGCCATACAACACGTGTAACAGGTGTACGTCTGGAAAAACAAGCCTGCCATAAAAATAAATAATGTAATAGCATGAAGTTAAGGGTAAAGACAGAACCCCTTACTGACCCATCAGCATCCAGGCACACATGTCTGAGGATGAAGGGGACACCCCCCTGGGCCAGTGAAGCAGGAAGTGGGGAATGGTGGCTGTTTGTGCTGTCATCTCACACACTGCAGAGACGGTGGAGAGAGATGCTGAGGTCAGGTGACAGGAAGTAGGAAGTGACATATGCTTCTCGTTGTGGGGGGGGGGGGGCACTACATACAGGGTTTTTCGCTTGTTTATGGCTGGTGCTAAATCCGAGATGCGAAGGTACCTGCTTTCCTTCCGTGTTGCACTGCACTACAGATGCTAGATCATCCAGAGACCCTATATACACCAGCGGTACAGCTGTGTCCAGGACTGCTGTCATGTGACATACGGTGCCCAGATGTGACCGTGACGGAACATGAGCCCCACACTTACAGGGATTTCTGACCTTATTATGTGTTATTAAGTTACCTTTTTACATTTTTTATGGATTTTCCAGACAGGAATGTTATGTGCTTGCACAAATGAGCCCTTTTAAGTGCAAAAACACTGGTTTAGTACGTTTAATTGTAAAATCACAGAAAAATACAGGCACTGATTTGTACCATTCAGCGGATGCAAAAGTCAGTTGATTTTAGTAAAAGAAGAAAAAAATGAGCAGTGACATTAAAACTGTTGAAAAGCCACAAGCTAATCAGAAAACAGAGATCACAGTGTAGGTCTTTGTAGGAAAAAAATTATTATTGTCACTCGCTGTCTGTACGTCACACTGCTGTCCTGGGGGACGTTATTATGTATACCTGCATATGGACGGTATGACAGTAAACCCCCAAGTCAAAGCTTGACTTGATTACATATGGAGGGCATGATGCAGCTCAAAGGGCAAATGGCCATATCCATATTGAGCT
>JAODKF010000030.1:21113125-21130918 GCA_026779585.1 Mormyrus proboscirostris
CTTCCCAACAGAGTGTTAGATCGCGGGTATTCATAGCCTTGGTTCGACTGAGCTAGTATCGAGGAAATTTATAGCAGCGTCTTAAGCACTTATGTAAGTCGCTCTGGCTAAGGGCGTCTGCCAAATGCTGTAAATGTAAATGTAAATGTACCACACGCCTCTCTCGTTATGTATGCTCTTCCCAAAAGCTCCCCTTTTCATATGCGTGCTGCAGCCCCCTTACAGCCGTGAGACCTGCTGCCAATTCGCAAGACCCTCAGCACACATGTAACATCGCTGGGCAGATTCTGCAGCCCTTGCCGCATATTCAACATTGGCTGATCTCGGTACCCTCCACTGCATCCTATTGGCTGGAGGCTGAGGAGATTAGGGCAGTGTTTCCCAACCCAGTCCTCCGGGACCCAAGGACGGTCCATGTTTTTGCTCCCTGCCAGTTCCCTGCCAGACAGTCCACATTTTTGCTCCCAGTAGGGAAGGTGAGAGGGAGCAAAAACATGTACTGTCTGTGGGTCCCCGAGGACTGGGTTGGGAAACACTGGATTAGGTTGACCAAAGTGAAAATGAGGTTATGGTAAGGGACAGGAGACGTGAGTTACCAATGTGTCCTGAGATAACGGCTTTTCCAGGGTTTAAGTGTCCGCTGTGTTGTATCAGTCCAGTCCCAAGATCTGCACAAATATAGTTTTTTCAGTAATTCCTTTTTTACAAATAAAAGCCCCAAAGAGCACAGTTGTAGTAATTAAAACTAACCATCTCTGTAATTTTGGGTTTGATTCGTGTCACTATGGGAGTTTCGTGAGATGGAGACAAATGAAAATGGTCTGTTTAAGACCTAATTTGCATCGCATGGTTATTTACTTTAAATGGTTCTGAATAATTGCTATAATTAGGCTTGACATTTCACTATGTCTTGCTGAAAGTTCTTATCACACCACCACGTGCTACCGGCAAGCCTGGATATAAAAGGATGGAGAAGAGAGGGGATGAAGGAAGAATAAAAGACAATGAAAACGAAAGGATTGTGGAAAGAGCCATTTTTGTTTGGGTCGAGTGAATGTCTTGGCTAAGCCAGTTTAATATTAATGATCCCTCTGTCCTCATGCTAGTTTTGTCTTTCATACATCTCAAGCTTCGCTAAAATAATGTGCGAAGAGGATTCACTCGACAGTGCTAATCACCAGGCCTGAACCTGCCATGATCCGTCCCAAAACAGGGCACTGATCCTCAATATACAGCATCATCCAACAACCTCGGTGTCACTGATCCTCAATAGACAGCATCATCCAACAACCTCGGTGTCACTGATCCTCAATAGACAGCATCATCCAACAACCTCGGTGTCACTGATCCTCAATATACAGCATCATCCAACAACCTCAGTGTCACTTATCCTCAATATACAGCATTTGTCAGCAAGCTCTGGGTCACTGATCCTTAATATACAACATCAGCTAACAACCTTGGACTCACTGATCTTCAATATACAGCATCATCCAATAACCTCGGTGTCACTGACCCTCAATATGCAGCATCAGCCAACAACCTCGGGGTCACCCTTCCTCAATATACAGCATTAGTCAACAAACTTGGGGTCACTGATCCTCAGTAAATCGCATGAGTCTCAATACATAGCATCATTGTTTCTGAAAATACAGTTTCATCTTGAGTAAAACCTGGCTGCATCACCGTCCTTCACAATTCAGCTTCAGACCTCTCTTGCAGGATTCTTCATGCCAAGCAGATGTTTTAATAATCAAGACAGTGCAGGAAAGCAGAAGTTCTGAGAAGTCATCTGTTCCTGGCATTTTTAGCAACACGCACATCTCAGCTTCACTGTATGGATGTCTAAGAAGAGCAAGACTAGCAATAAAGATTTTCTCTGGCCCAAAAGAAATATACAGCCATAAATTACAAAACATACTGTAAAACAGGACTTACCATAATTTAACTGTCAATTGCAAGAAAGCACTGGCAAGTTTGGACCATTTAGTGGACGGGACATCTGTGGGCATATACTTTTAAATCTTTCTTGCAAACAAGGTTTTTTTTATCTTTAAATTGGGCTTGAAGAAGACTGAGAGAATATGTCCTTTTGTCTTGGGAATGACCAGTGTCGTACCTACCATTTTCTGTCTTTGTGCCAGGTTATTAAAAAACACAATTTAAAATGCTGACCCCAGGCTAATTCTGGATTTAGTCAGGTTTGGAAATGTGGTTCTTGTCAATGTGGCCTGTGAGATTGATGTGAAATGGTAAATCCTCCGTGAGCTCAGGAAAGCCATCCTTGGAAACCACATCAGCTTAGTGTCCTGCATCCTCAAGAACTGAGGGCCCAGTCTTAGGCCCGAACCCATAAATCAGCAGGTTCCTTAAGGTACCATACTTAGGTTCCAGGTTCAAGCCACTCCAGGGAGCAAATTGGCACTCATTTCCCCTGGGGAGACACAGTCACTCGGGGTATAGTGCGATTTCAGCCCAGAGACTGAAAGTATGTCCTCAGATTACACACATTGCTGTAGCCAGTCGCCTTGCACAAAGCCTGACATGTAGTCAGAAATGAGAGGGAACAGCTGCTTATTTTCTGGGGGAGTTCATGCTGATGTACAATTACCAGGGCGATACACAGCCTGACCGGGAAGAGAGCATAGAGGGAGATCGATGAGGTGGGAGCCGCTTAGGGGTCACGGCATTGCTGTTATGTGGCAAACCTGGCTGTGTGTGTTTATCCGAGGTGGAGGAGGACAGGGAGTCACAAGGAATATATAGGAATCCATCCCATGTCATTTCTTAAGGCAGGGGTGTCAAACTGCAGTCCTGGGGGGCCGGAGCCCTGTGTATTTTAGTTCTTTCCCTGTTCCACCACATATGATTCAGCTCAAGAGCTGTGTGGTAATTAGCACAAGGATCAGGTGTGTTAAATGAGGGGACACCCAAAAACGTGCAGGGCTCCGGCCCCCCAGGACTGCAGTTTGACAGCCGTGCCTTAAGGAGATAGCAGGAGTACCATTCCCACAGCAAATGGACGTGGGGAGGGGGGGGTGCACATGTGCTCTCACAGGAAAAGCTCTGAATCATCAATCATACAGGTGAAGAAAGGAAGCTTTAGGTTGGTGCATTTGTTGCATATCTTGAAGCCTGTCATGGTTGACTTTTTGTATTTAAATTTTTTAAATTGTCAGTGAAGGCTCCAAGGAAGTGATGTATATTCTGTGTGCCAGCATATTTATAATTTATCACTTTTAATCATGTGTGCAGAAGAAAGCAGTCACGCCTCCATCCCCTCTGCAATGGCTCCAAGAGCTGCAAGGGACTGGGACATAACCACTGTGTCACACTGCACTGGTGACATTGACCTCCATTGCTGCCACGGATGCATAATGGCAAACTGTCAACTCCAAAACCCAAGGAAGGAACATCACAGTGCTGTGGTCCATAGGTGACCAGGAACGAGTAGTTAACTATGGCCATTGTTTTCGAATGCCAAGATTCCTTCTTGAGTTCAAGTCCTTGTGGGCTTCTGAAGGGTGATCAACCCACAAGCCAAAGAACCCCCCCCCCCACACACACACACACACACACACTCCCTGTTATGGCAGCAGCCCCCACCCAGCAAATCCTGAATATTCATGCATGAATTCATTAGAACTGATCAAGGGCACATCTGTGGAGATTCTCACCGTCAATCCAGCGCTGTCCCGGATGCAAAACTGTCACAGCAAGTGGCCCCTGAAAAAGGTCACGGCCTCGACGATGTTTTGGAAAAAGTGACGCACGTGAATAGAGCCAGCTGAAAAAAATGGCTTTTCCCTAAACAGCTATTAAAATTGCACCCTAAAATGTAGAGGACAGGGTAGAGTACTGACTGGACCCCTGGGCTCATAGAATGAAAGGTCATGCAGGGAATCCCAGCTGCTGTACTCCTCAGATCACTACGCTGCTTGATGTAAGGGTTCGTAACGTTCCTACTCATTTCAATCAAGTCCTCTTTTCTCAGTGGTCAGGGGTAATTTTGCATCCTTTGATGAAGTTTGTAGCCTGTATGTCCCTCGGTTTTTGGGGGACGCTTGTCCATGTTTTATCTTTGTGCACTGGAGTTAATGTGGACCGGCAAAGCGGTGGACTGAGCCCGGGAATGCTGATTGCAGCTTGTTATCCTGATTGCAATTAACTGTTAGGACTGGCCCTGACTGAACAGACATAACTGAGGTCGGAATGGCGGATTTCCGAGGCCTTCCCCTGACCCTTTTCCAATGTTGGGTCACCATCTGGAGCATGGAGGGAGTGCAGCATAATCAGGTTTGGGGGGGCACAGTCTTTCAGTTTCCCGCCAGCTGTTATTTTGCAGATAAACAAATATATTCCGCTCAGAGAGACAGGGAAAATATAGGAATGCTGAAAAGGAGGCACAATGGAGGGAGATGTGGCAGCAGAATTGTCAACACAAGCCGTAGGAAAACTGTGCAACCCAGGGGTGTCTGACACCCAGGAGACAGAGAAGCCCAAGAGCCGGGGGGGGCAGACTCTGAGCTCCAGGGACTGTGTAGTGGGGGGGGGGACTGTGGCCGCCCCCCCCACAGGGCCCGACATTTCAATTTCCGCCCCCCCCCCCCCCCCCATGCTATGGGTTCAGTTTACCGTGATCCAGGAGGTGAGTGGCGCCGTGGGAATGGGCCACAAGAGTGGTTTCGGCATGACGTCTTGTTAACATGGGGGGACTGGAGTCCAGCAGCGGATAAGAAATAAGCACGAGGGGTAGCTTTCGATGGGGGGCGGGGGGGCTTGGTTTCTGGTTGGACGTTATGGAACATAACAGAAGCAGGGGAGCTCAGTGTGAAAGCGAAGCATGCTGGGGGTATCAGTGCATATGGGCAAGTCGGTGCTGATGACACTTAGCCTGGGTTAGCATGGGGGGGGGGGCTGTCCTCTGTCAGTGATGATTGGGCACTGGGGGGCCTTATCGCTAACTCTTTCATGGGTGCGTGCAAATGTAGGGCGAAGGCACCAAAGCGGAGCGACTGACAGGGTCACGGACATGAGGAGACCTGGAACAGCTCAGGTTTCTGTGGTTCAGGAGGTTCCAGACAAAGGTGCCGTGTTTGTTGCACATGGCATTGGAAGGTTGTTCAACAGGAGCACAGGAACATTGCTGTTTAACTGCGAGGCCGCCCGATTGCTTTGTCTGTTTCCGGCGTTAAAATATCACATAGGAAGAGGGTGACAGATGGGGCGCAGTATCACTTATCCAGACTGGGTTTCTACAAATATTAATGTTTCAGTTTTTTTCTGACCATTGATTTAATTGCCTTTAGCTACTATTTTATTCCTTTGCTGTTTGTTTTGTTCTTTTCTAGCTTGATCTTGTTGCCGTTTCAGTTTTTACTACAGCCTGCTTTTTCGGTTTTAACTTCTCTTTTTGCATTGTAGTGTATCAGATATGAGAAATGTGCATTATGGGTAAAATATCATTATGTATTCTTTGGAAGAGTGACATGGGAAAGAAGCAGCTTGTTTGTCTATAAGAGGTTCATTTTCATGGTGTACGCGTTTGTCTGAGAACAGCGGCCAAACTGTAATCTGTCATCTGAGGCTGTGAACAGCAACACTCAGCTATTTGTGAAATGTTTAGTGGAGATTACAGTGGGGTTGGTGACAGGGCATGGGGATGCAGAATGAGGCTAGAGGGGATACGGCATGGAAAGCTGCCCGTAAATTTCTGCAGGCTGGAAGCAAGGGCTGTGAGAGGCAGTGCGGGCTGGGGGGATGACAGGCTGCAGGACAGGGAAGGAATGAACAGTCACATCCCCCTGGGTGATTAGCGGGATCCATATTAGGAGTCTGAAAGCATCAGGAATGTCAGGAATTGAGGGAGGAAGTGAGCGGAGGCCTCCAGACTGGGGCGTATTCAGGCTCGGAAGCCACTTGTCGGGACAGACAGGCAATCTCCCAGTGAATCGGGGAGCTTTTCTTCTGCGAGCCAGCGAGACCGAGGACACAGTCCCAGCGAGTCAGGGAGCCTTCCTTCTGTGAGTGAGCGAGACCAGGGACAGTCACATTCCTCATCATCCAAATCCGAGGCACTGTTCTTTGGGCAGGTGCTCCCATGGGCTCTGTGGTTCTACTGAGGAGCTGAATATTCTGGAATTGATGCTGGATCACACCACTGTTTAGGGAGCATGCTAGTGCACCTTGTGGCTGTTGACATAAAGCTCTATCAATTGGTTACTCTGGTTCTCCTTGCAAGCAGACATCAGGCTGAATTCACTCTGAAATCAAAGAGATCTCTAACATGCTGAATCTGCAGCTATCTATCCAAGATTCTTGAATGTGGTACAGGGCCTTCATAGCCCAGCAGCGCCCCCTAAGGGAAGGTCCAAGCAGACTCGTAAATTCCCCATCTGTGGCGAGGCAGTAAAAGTTCATACGATCAATCCATGAAATCAATTATTGGCTGTAGTTTCCCCATGACCTTTTGTCTACCTCCTTTCCAAACATTGGGTCTTTGATGAATGTTCTTCGCAGACCTGGTCTGCTGGTCCAGGCTGGTTTTCCCTCCTCTTAGCCTGCTGTTTCTCCACCCATATGGAGAATGCCAGAAACTGAGACTCCCGTGACCTCCAGGGTCAAACACGGGGACCAAGACCGAGTGTCGTGGCGACACCGCTGAAAGTTAAGGAGGGAGAGAGAAGTTAATACAGCTCGGTCTCAAGGAGCTCCATCCATTACAGTCATCGGAGTGGTGAGAAGTACTGATGAGACCTCTTTGTCATCCAAGACTTCGACGCTCAGCAGTGGGTAAATAGAAGGTGGAGTGGGAGGTGCGTGGTCAGGCAGGGGAATCACGCAAACAGTTTTCCCAAAATAAAAAACAGCTCCGGATTTTAATTTCGGCGTCCATTCCATTCCATTCCTAAGTTCTGGCAGCAAGATAATGGGCGGAATGCTGGTTGGAGATGTATTGGTGCTGTACTGTCATGCCTGCAAGGACACTGACGGCAGAAGGAGAGGGTATCACATCAGTGGCAGAAGGCCTAGCAGCAGGAGAAATTGTCTTTTTTAAATATGTTTAAATATGTATGGGAAGTTCCCTACTTGCATGTGAAACAAAGTGACTACAGTGTTGCCCATGGTAACAGATTCTATAGCTTGTGATCCATTGAGCATTTTTTTTTGGTAGCACACAGTGCTTTGATTCAGAGAGTTTCATGGAGACTCCCAAAGGCTGGCATGCCACTGGCTCTCCTGTCCACGCGCCTAAAATGGTCTGTGAGACATTCCAGACGTTGCCCACGGGCCCACAGTCAGCTGCTGACCTTTCACCCCTGTGAGGACGTGACCTTCAGCACACAATGCTTAGCGAGACTGCCAGCCACGCCCACAGTGGGTCACCGGGGCGATGCCCTGGATGTCTTCGGGCGCCGCCAGCTTGACACTATAGCTAATAAGCTTGCAGAGAGAAAATCAACAAACCGAAAAAACAAAACAATCATACCTGCAGCTGTATAGCATAACTAGCCATTAGCATTAACCTGTAGCGAAAGGACAGCTGATAAGCACATGCTTCTGTTTAGTGTAATTACTGCGCAGGTGTATCTATTTACCTTGGCTTATTAAGCACCTGGGAACTATAACTTTCATGGGCGTAAATTGGCCCATACAGCCAAAGTGAAAGTACCGCCAGAGAGTGTGATCTCCTTAGCTGGCGAACTGTGGTGATGTGCTTTATTTCCTTCTGGGGTTTTGGGATGCGAGTGATCGCCTTTCCAGCCCATAGGGGGGGAGGGGAGCACGTGAGAATGTGGGGTCACGCCTGAGCTAAGGTTTCACCAGGACCCTGTGATCATGTGAGAAATGAAGGGGGGTGGCCTGGAATATGTAGCGCCCCCCCCTTTGATGAACGGGAATTTGAATGACCCAGCTTGGTGAGTGTGCCCCCACCCTGTGAGAGCATGTTAGTTTCATGTTCGCGAAAAGGGGGTCAGCAGGGGAAACGGACCCCAGTGTCGGCCGACACCTGGCTCATGTCACCCAGCAGACCATGCAGATTTAATCTCCTGTTTATTGCTCTGCAGTTAAACCTCCCGCCCCCCCCGTGAAATCTCCATACAGCAGGGAGGTAAAAGACATTCATTCCAAGGGCTTTTGGGGGGAAGCTGCTAAAATTAGCCCCCCACCTGTCAATTATACATATTCCGCCTTCAAACAGGTGGATGCTTCAATGATTTAGGTCCAGCTTCTCGTCTCTCAGGTCATCAGTGGCCTTTCTGTTGTCAAACGTCATCCTCATCATAAACATTTTCTCTAGCACCAAGTTGACTTTTGAATCGTAATGGCGGAAAGTGGTATTGCTTAGATCTGCTTAAAATTAGATGGCGGCTGGTAAATCTGGCCTGCATCTGTCCTTTTGAAACTTCTGAGCTGTCCCTCCCCCCACAGGGAAATATCTATTAATAACACTGAGAGAGTACAGGCAGCCCCTCCTGTCTTCAGTGCTGGTATATTCCTGCCTCCAAGGAAGATGCAGCTCTTGTAAACAAATGATTATTGTTTGTTTGTTTCAAGGATACCCAGAGGCATCCTGTGGTTAGCTTGTACTGCCACGTGGCTTCGAAGAGACACCCACCTTCCAGTTTAGGCCAACAGTACCCCACAGAACCAAGCTCACTATGAGCCGCCATCTGTCATATCCCTGCACGTCGCAGAAACGCAACCACCATGAGAGCCACACTCCGGTATCCAACAGAGTGGCCATATTTTGGGAGATCGAGATGATGTGTCCATGGGAGGAGGAGGAAGAAGAGGGAGGGCTGCAGTTTTGCCATCCATTTCCGAAAACTGCCTCTTTTCAGATAAAGAGGACCAAAAAAGCCAAGGAGAGAAAGCAGGCAGGGAGAGGCAGCATTTCCGCTGTTTTGGCTTGCGCTCATCCCCCGCACGTAGGCACACTCCAGCTCTGAATGCCTTTCACTTTATCTGCGGCCCAGGGGGATTCTGGGAAAAAACGAGATCCGTCACAGGGATACCGCTAGCTGGAGAGTCGGGCTTATAGGGTCCTGAAAGTATGCTCCTAGAGTTCTGCCTGCACCAGCAGACCTTTGTTTCTTGTATTATCCTCTCATTTCCTGTCATTGTATTTGCAAACTTTTCAGTTCTGAGGCCAACAGACAACTAATTGCACACTGGCTTTAACTTGGCAGTTTCTGAGATTTTGCCCACCTTAATTCCCCTGGTCGAAGATCTTTACAGCTTCCAGGACTAGAGCCAGGACAGTGCCCCCGTACACAGTTTCAAGTTGATGCAGAACGTCGAGTCGGCCAAGATGTTGCGAACTTCATCATTACACAGTTCACGGTGGTCAGTTGGGACTGTAACTTGACTCACCGGCAAAGATCGGCATAGATTTAAATAACTGCTTAGATAACCATGCAGGAATGTGGAGTGTGTGTATGTGTATGTGTGTGTGCGCCAGGCTGATTTTAAAGGCGTGTTTACAGAGAGTCCCCCAACCCCCGATAGCGGCTGCTTCGTATCTGGTCTTAAAACAAACATGCGCCAGAGGATTCCCACACAGGACTTCGTCTGCTTAGGTCCACCGGGGTCAGACACGCCGGAGGAGACCGTAGGGTTACATCCCCAAAAATGGTCAAAAGCAAGCACTGCCCACGGGGCCAATGACACAGAGGAATGGGCACAGGCTAGTTAATTCCTTTTTAATAGGGATCTGTGAGGATTACCACTTACAGTTCGCCATATCATCTCCCTGACGCACTGCAGAAGACGGGGGGCCGGATGTAGCAGGAGGTGGTGTGTCAGGGCGCTCGTCTGTGGACACATTCGCTCAAGAAAGGGGTGGGGGCTTCTGGAAGGGTGGTGGCCATGATGCAAGATCTTTGTGCACAGTCGAACATCAAGTATGCTCCCAAATCCTGGCCCTGACCCTGACAGAGGGCAAATGTGAGTGTCCATTACATGGTGGGTGAGGTTAGTTAGTTATGTTGATACTGAAGGTCATCTCAGCAACTAGGGCTATATTCATGGCAAGAGCATATAGGTATTAAAACAGATTAAAGAACTAAAAAGGTTAAAAACTTAAGAAGTAGTTATAAGATGTTAGAAACAATCAAAATAAGATTCTTAAGATTAGATTTCAGATTTCAGGTAGATTTTGGACTTGACTTTGCAGTGGTATAATCTCTGGCAAACACACAGACACACATGGATACCTACAGTTCCATTTTCAGCAGATGCTCAGAATTTTCTGGAATCAAAGAGCTGACATTTCTGCCCAGAAAATGACGACCACACAGAGCCCCAGGTAGCTGGCAGAGGGCTGATGATTACCAACGGACAGGTGACAGGTGCACCCCCAGGAAAAGAGGGGGCAATCAATAACCACATCACTGAAGTACGGGTTTGTGATGGGAGGGGGGCAGGGAGTCGACCCCAATCAGCATCTCCACAGTGACATGACGACGTCGGGGAGGTACATGGTCCAGGGTCCCGCGGCTTGGCCTCCTTTGATCTTAATCAGCACTGTCAACCCCCATGTGCCCCCCAACTAACTCGCCGCGTTCTGCCGCCCGGCCTTTGTGTCCAGCTTGGCCCCCAAGAATGTTATTAATTTGCACACGGGGAACAATAGGCCTTCTCCTTCACTTAGGAGGCATTCATGCCACAAAGGAAGCATCCCGCTAACAGCAAAATGAAACCAGGCCGGGGGGGCGCAGCATTGAAGAGCAAAGGTGAAAGATTTTCTCACTGCGAGCAACGCAGAACGAGGAGGAGTGGAAACGAAGAGAGACAGAGAAAATGAGGGATAATGAGGGGGGAAAGGGGTGAGAGTGAGAGGGAAGGTGAGCAAGAGAGAGAGGGTGAGTAAGGATGAGAGAGAAGGAGAGGGCAGGTGAGAGAGAGAGGGTGAATGAGAGTAAGAGAGGGAAAGAGAGAGGGTCAGCGAAGGAGAGAAGGTTAGAAAGGGAGAGGATGAGTAAGGGAGAGAGAGGGCAAGCGATGGTGAGAGAGAGGGAGAGGGGGAGAGATAGAGAGCGGGTCGGATCCCCGTCTCACAGCACTAAAACCCCACGGCTAGAGCAGGAAGATATGGGAGGAGGAGGCAGCCTGAGGAAGAAAGGGAGAGAGAGAGAGGAGATAGTGAGGAAGAGTGAGGGAGAGAGGGAGAGGCCAGGTGAGAGGGAGAGGAGATAGTGAGGAAGAGATAGTGAGGGAGCCTGTACACCCCACCTCCCTGACCTACTTCTCAGTGGTGCAGATGAGCAGACGAGGTAGGGCGCTGAATTATAGGCGGCATCTTTGCTTCGATGGTGTGGTCAGTGTGCAGCCACAGCCTGCCGAAGATGCGTGTGACAATGTGTCCAAGGCGCCTGGGGCTGGCTTGCTCCAGGAGCAATCGCACTTCTGGGAATGTCGCTGACTGGGAATGTGACATAGAGCACTGGGAATCACAAAGTGGGCTTCAAATGGAAGGAGAGATAATAGAGGCTTGGGTGCCCTGTCACTCAAACCACGGTCTATTAATATTAATGAGAAGTGGGCAGGTCAAAATCAATCCGTAATACATCCACAAGTGCCACAAGCCGGGCCATGAATGTGCTAACTGGACCAGAACACCAGTATAATAATGACAGATGCGTCTGCATATCGTAAGAGGACAGTGGTTAAATGGCTGTGGTGTATTTCAGAGTAGCTGTCACATGGAATCATGTTAAGAACTTATACTGCAAATAAGGTGATTGTTGTGTAAATTCACCAAAGCGCAGCACACCAGACGGGGTAGATGTTAGCCAAGGGGTACACACGTTCAGAGGCAGACAGCAGCTGAGGTCACATTGGCCTGGGTCAGTATAAACACTGCTGGCCTGCACCTGTGGAGCTGGGAGTTACCAGTGACATCTGATCTCAATGTTTGTTCCCCACGTTTGTGAATTTGCTTAACTTCCTCCTGGTCATGGGTCATGTCCACCACCATGGCCAGAATGGATAAACGTCAAAAAGTCAGTCGACTGAACGGCTGTCCTCTTGAAGATTTACTGGTATGAAACGGAAACTGCACAAGAGCAGTTCGAACCTAATTGTGCCTGCAAGTGGCGTCTCGTCCTGCAGCTAGAAAACAAACACGTTCATATAAAACTCCAGGAACTGGTGGGATATTTGGTCTCTTCCTGAGTATTATGGATTAGTGAGTAGAATAAGTCAGTGGCAAACTCCCAAATGCACAGCCATGCCACACAGCATGTCACACGTGCCTGCGTCCGTGTATACGTACGAGTGCATGCATTCATTCAGGAAGCATTCCAGGGTCTTGCACCCCGACCCAGATGGTAGACTGATTCTATATCGATTGGACCTCCATCCAGCTCCAGAACACAAAACCACTTAGACGGCTTCCAGCGTTTCCTCTGCTTCATTAGTGGTGAGAAGTTAACGGGATGATGGACCGGACCGGAGGCCCGGCTCAGGCAGCTGAGAGCTGACGGTTCTGGGTTTTTGGCAGCTGGTTTTATGAATCCACGGATGCAGGCTGGGGGGGTGGGGTGGGGCTTTTCACTGTCCTCCAGTGTGCAGCTGACCTGGAGACAGCAGAGCAGGCAGAAGGCGGTGGACGCCTCACTGTAAAAGCGTAAATCAGAAGGACCACTTCAAAAACACAGGAAACGTGGACTGTAATGGGACTGCCGGTCCAAACCGTATGTGAAACCAGCCTTAAATCAGCCTTGAGATCCTCAGGGGCGCACAGAAGCGGGTCGGCGTGAATTGAGCCAAACCCCACTTTCACGAGCGAGCCGGATCCGGCCCGGACGCACGCTGACGTGCCAGCTGCCCGGTGAGGTGATGGGGGCTGCCGGAGACCGGCTGCACTCTGGACCCAGGCCTTTTTGGAACGGGGCACGATTAAAAAAAAAACACGCTGGAACAATGCTGGCAGAGCGCCGGGCCGACGTGTCACCGGATGGCGATAATGAAGAGATCTGTCACCTCTGTCACCAGCACCGAGGTGCTGTCAGCACCGGGGCACCACACATATGCTCAGAATCAGCCGGTCCTTCACACATAGACACGGCCTTAGACAAACACCGGGGAGTCCAGAAACAAAGTAAAGCGGCATTTCATAAGGGTGTGGTGGAGGTGATATAAAACTGAAATGGTAACAGCACTGTGAACCCACTATGAAGGAAGGGGGGTGGACTGTGGGGGTGGAGGAATAAGAGCCTTAGCTGGAGCACCCCCTCCCACACACACACACACACAGAGCGTGGAAATTACATGGGCTGTGGCCGTTAACGGTCAACTCCAATTGGTCCTGAAAAACCGGTAGCATGAATGACGGCCCTAGGGGCTTTTACTGCATTGTCTGTTTGGGTCTCTGAGCCTGAGCCCCTCAGGGTGGGGGCAGGGTGTTGGGGGGGGAGGGGGGCTGCGTGCTATGGCTCATGCGCGGGGCCGCCTCACACTGTGGCCCCAAACAGTGCGGCCTTTCAAAAGGAGCCCTCGCGGCCTGCATGCAAAGAAGGGCTGCGGCCCCCAGACTGCCACCGCCTGTGGGCGGTACCACACAGCCAAGCCGGTGCCGGCTGACACGCCGCCCAAGGACGAGCTGAGCCGGATTCAGTGAAGTGAACTCCCCCCCTCCTCCGCTCCCGCTCCTGTTTCTCTTTCACTGGCAAATGAGAAAGCATCAATGGCCAGTCGCCGAGGATGATGATTTCATCCTGGGAGGCTTTATTCAGTGTTCACAGCGTATCTCCTAATTACAGAGCCGCGGAGGTCTCCGTGCGGAGCGGGGGTGGCGGGTTTAGGGTCTGCAAAGCCCACTTTCATGCCATGCACGCAGGGAGTGTGTAAACAAGCAGACAGGCAGCGGGGGAGGGGGTCAGCCTCTGCTGGTTACTTCATCTGGCAAAATGAAAGAGTCCTTTTTTCGCCAGGAGGCATCTGTGGCAAAGCTGGGGAGAGACATGAGTCAATGGCTTTGGAAAGCTGGCTGGGTTTCGGAGAAGGGTTCCGCGGCTCCGCCCTGCCAGCCAGGCATTCGAGTCAGGGACTGGATGGCAGATCCTTGCCCTCATCCCGCCATATGGATCAGAACCATGGGAATGAGATCAGGAGGCACAAGGAGAATGATCATCCTCATTCAAATAATCCTAATATCATTGTAATTAACAAACCCTTCTTTTTTTCTCTCCCTGTCTGCAGATCATGTCCCCTAGATAGCAGGCCTGTGGCCCCTCCCCCACCCCCACCCCCCCGCGCCCCCTTCCGTAGAGGATGCCCCCCCGGAAGAGGACGCGCCCCACTCTGGGGTTCCTGTGCTGCTTCGGTAGCAGCGAGCCACCCGAGATCAACCTGAAGGACAGCGTGCCTCTGCAGCTGCTGGAGTTCAGCGCCCCCATGCCCCCGGCGGAGGAACTACATGCGCGCTTCTCCGAACTGGTGGTGAGTGGCCCGGTGGCGCCGTCGCAGTGCGTTCGCCCTGCCAGATTCCCGTTATCAGCACCGACACCTCATAACTCATGTCATCGGCGTCTATTCTGGGCCTGTCTGCTGCCCCCTGCACCAGAAAGATCGTGAGAAGTCCAACGTATAGTCTATGGCCAGCTAATTAGTGCCTGATTTATGACTAATTATTCCTAGGGAAAAAAGCAATCAGAAATGCTGTTTCTTCCTGACGATTTCTGCTGTAGGAGAAAAATAAGCAGACATAAGAGAATCCATTCTTGGAGCAAGAACAGAATGGATGCATGCATTTCTGGAATGTTCTTCCTTTTAATGGGAAGCAGTCCACAGTAAATAGGCTCTGAGCGTGCTTCGTTAGCCTTGTCCCAGATGGTAATGAACCAGCATCCTAACGATCCAAGAACTTTCCTGGGAGCCACAGTGCCCCCCACTGACCCTCAAGTCTCTTTTGGCCTGTACCCAGTTATGATGTGGCATGCGGTGGCTGGGAGGACTAGAAGCCTCTAAATTTTCATGACTCAACAACACATCATCAATGTTTTGAGGTTCAGTATATAGCAATAGCCAAGACTGGACCATTGTCCAGAAGCACAAGGTACAGTATGACAACTGGTCAGACTGGAACTGTTTTTATTGCCCCGATGAAGTTTCTCCAAAATGGAAATGTCCCAAGAGATCACATGACACTTGCCAGGTGAAATGTACAGTATTCAATGGGGAATGACCTGACATGACCCTGGCTTGATCTTACTAATATCCTGCAAGTCAGTTTGACCACAGATCTCATCATTAGTCATGACCTCAACCACCATATCACGCGAAGACTGGGCCCTTACATGCAGAGGACCTGGCTGGTCCTTTATTCGCCAAAGCTTATGTTCCAATTAATTTGGGTCTTTTTTTCATTTGGAGAGCGCCGTTTGTGTTTGGGTGCTTTAGTGGAAAAAGAGCATGCGAGAAACGGAATAGGGGCTAAAATAGAACTTGCCCCGCATATGGGAACGCTTAGCCAAATCACAGCAGCCTCATGGTCGAGGAAACAAACGACTCAGAGCTTATTTATGGTAAATATCTTGGCTTAAGTGGAGTCTGACAGAAATATTAAGACAGGCAGGCCACATCCAAAACAATGAAATGGATTCAATGCAAGGCTCTCCAAGCTGGACACGGAAATCAGCCAATGCGCTTAGATTTGTGTTTGGCGCAGTGCGTCTTAGGAAGGGCCATCTGACCAGTATATTGCTGAGTGAAGGCCATTCTCCTGTTTTTTTCCGTGTTAATGTTAAGATAGATTATCGCAGATGTGGTTCGTCTTGATTGCAATAATATAACCTCTGCAAGGCCTTGATAACGAATGATGGATCCAGGGCACGCCATGCAATAAAACTGCCTTTTCTCAACTTCTGGAAGTCGTTACTCTCAACTCCGCCACCAGAGCATCGTGATAAGCTGCCCCGTCACTTAGGGTGGAAGTTAGGCAGGCAGGTCAGTTATGGTTGCCGACACCATCAATTTTCTTTTCACTCATTCTGATTTTGCTCTAGCAGCAGGGTCTGCAGCGGCAGCCGTATGAACACAGCGACTGAAGGTCACGTATCCTCGTGACGGAATTCGGCGATGTCACGAGGATAGCAGATGTGACCCGTTCAAAGCCTGCAAATCGTGGAAACCGCAGGGCCCTCAATGGTCGACACAACCCCCACAGAAGTCAAAACATGGAAGATCCCTCCCACATATGATTAGGAGGACGCCAGTCCCACGTGTAAACATCATCCACCCACATCGGTAATTACTGTATGTTTGTGGAAGATGTTGTTGCTCAGGCTGGTTGTCAGTGCATGCTTTTCAGCATCCTTTTAGTGTCGGTCAAATGAACAGGGAACAAATAAGATGAGGAAAGAGACTGACTTTAAGGCTCAGCGTTGCCAGTAGACCCAAAATTGTTTCACCTTGTCCGATGACCTCCACCTAAATTCAGGCACCAATGGTCAGGAATCTGGCAGGGATGCAGGGATACACACGTTACTATGACGACAATCCTGGGGATGGGGCTGGAAATCCTTGATGGGTGTCTGTATTTCTTGCGGTAGCAGCTGTACCAATGATGGCAAAAGTGACTCCAAGCTTCGCAGCCCACGTGCAGGAGATTCCTTGGTGCAGTTGCCTGGAACAAGAATGATTCCAGGTTAACCTGGAAACGATTAAGCGTCCTGACCGATTTCCTCATGAGTAAGAGAGCCCATGTCACGGGCCTTAATTGGCTTAATTAATCACGATGGCTACAATGGGTTTCAGATACTGTATGGAATTTGGGGTCATCACTGTAGCTTGGATGCTTCTTGCACAAACGTGCAATCGGTTATGGAAGCTGTGGTAATTCTGTCTGCTTGTAACACATTTCAAAAGGCAATTTTTCTTATTGATTAGGTTTTTGTTTATTTTTATGTATGGTCGATGTGGTGGCATCTGGGCCATGCAGTGGTAGAAATATAGTTTTGTTTATCCGACGGTCCCTCTTTCCAGTGCAGTGACGTTTTACAACCAGACGTAATGAGTCGCACATTTGTGTACTTGGAAACCGGTGGAGAACATGCAGTGGGAACAGATACGGGGGTCGCATGAGGACACATAGGTGACAGTGAGTGGGAGTAGGGAGGTTCTGCTTGGAGTCCTGGATCGGTGCCTCTCTGCAGGTTCCAGTGTGGTCCCCATTGTGCCAAACCTGAGCCACAATCCGCCACGGGGTGCGAAGGTCTCGGGAGGGTGGGGGGCTATGGGGAGATGGATCAGAGCAGAGCGGTTGGAGCAGAAGGATAGAGGAAAACGGTGTTATTTACCAGGTTAACAAAGGCCTTTGGTCAGACTGCAGAACCTCCATGCATGGCAATTAAGTTAAACTGAAGCTGACACTGAATGGGAGAATACTGGGGTGTACGTGGGGATTGCGCAGACCCAGGGGTCCGTGCTGGTGCAGATGTGGGGATTGCGCAGACACAGGGGTCCTTGCTGGTGCAGATGTGGGGATTGCGCAGACACAGGAGTTTTTGCTGGTGCAGATGTGGGGATTGCGCAGACACAGGAGTCCATTCTGGTGCATTTCTGCTAGACAGTGGCCGTACCGGCCAAGAGTAAGGTCATCTTAGGAAGGACCGCCATGGTGCCATCTGCAAGCACCTCGGATCATCTGCTTTAGTGAGGGGAGGGGGGGGTCTTGTGCTCCTGTGTGAGAGGACCACCCTGCTGGCTGAACTAATGGCCGGGTGTGTCGACAACCCAGTGGCCAGACTTGGGGGGGGGGGGGGGGGGGGGGGGGGCATTCAAAAC
>JAODKF010000030.1:21139270-21169551 GCA_026779585.1 Mormyrus proboscirostris
CACCATGGGCGCAGTGCGTAGCTCATCCCCCCCCCCCCCGTCCCCCCCACCTTCACATCGCACACATTCCTGCCTCCAGCTAGACACTCACACCCCTGGCCAACAATAAATGGTCATTAATCTCTCAATAGCCTCAGGGTGTCAGGCATCAGAAAAATGTCCGGCTAAGTGATACAGAAGTATGTAATCAGCCACTATAAAATGTCGGTCATGCCCTTCCTTGCACATCAGAAATATGCTTAAAAATGTTGCAGACTCACTCTGTCGATGGGAGGTCAGGGCAGTGGGGGTGCCATGCACCAGTAGGTCATCTTCACGGCCGTCCGAAGAGGAGCACGGAAAGAGTTGAGGAGAAGCAAATATTAAACATGACAAGCTTCACCAGACCACCAGCCAGTGCCACGTTGCTGCTGTTTGATGTCACTTTCTGGCTACATGGCAAAGGTCCTCTATTAGCAGAAAATGTTTCTGTGATTTGTGGAATATAAGTCAGGCATGTCCTGGAAAGCAGAACGCAAAAGAGGAACAGGGCACTGTGTTTCTGTTACGCTACATTAACTCATTTGTTTTCCTAGTTGACATTACTGACCCAGAGAAACCTGCACTGCCTGCTGTGTATGCAGCTGTTTTTGTTTATTAATGTGAGCCGGATAGCATAACGTACCTGGCGTGCCTAAAACTGGAACCTGGGACCCAGTGGTCTTGTGACCAATGTGGTACCCGCTGTGTGACCCCCCATGGGCAATGCGAGCCTTGGCCTAATGCTGCAACCCTAACATTAAAATAATCTTCAATCTCAGTAGCTCAGAGCCAGGAGTACAAAATTTACAGCATATTACCTCGATAAACTCAGACAAGAGGAAAATTTCTGAGAATGGTGGCGGCAGGAAGGTCAAATAAGGTGTTTTAATTATGTGTTCATTTCTGTATCCAAGGGGGCACAGCAATTAACCAAGGTTGGGGAAGGAAAGAAGAATGAAGGTCTTTATGCTGAAATGAGGAGCTGGAGGGTTAGTGAGTCCTGCAGTTCGGAGGAACTCAAAGCTTCAAAGATTCTAGATCAGGGGTTCTCAAAGTGCAGATGCAGACAGAACCGCAAGTTAAGGTGGACACAGCCGATAATGCACCTTATGAATCCATGTGGTTAAGGCAAAAAGGCTTATTTTGCGGTACAAAAATACAACGTGAAACCCCTATGAGAAGCCCTGTTTTAGATACTGCTCCAAGGTGAATGCAGACCAGACATTATTTATGATTATTATACGATTTTACCGAGGGGTCTAAGTAGCAGTACTTAAGTCTGGAGGTGCTAAAATTGTCTCTCTATAGTTCAGCAGTAATCAGCAGAAGTTTCTAATACGGTTTTAAAAAGAACAGATATACACACTAACGTCTCCTTCCTAGTCTCCCTTCCCTGGAAGAGCACAACCTGAATTAGCAGTGGATCTGACGGATGGTCACGATATCCAAGGTTAGGGGCACAAATGGGTCATTAAAGACCAGAATATGGGTGCACTCTTTCCACTTGTGCCACTCACACAGCCATAAACGTGAACATTAGAGCCATTTCTCCTCACGCCTTTGTTCATTTAGCAGGCTAACCCTGGCAGCCTTTCAGTTCATTTTGATTTTTTAAAAAAGTCTTTTAAATCAAATAAATATGCACCTCTTGTGAATTGTTTATTGCACTCGTAAGGAAAACATCAGAGATCCGTTTGAAGAACTCAGCGTGGTGCCGCGACCTTACTGGACAAACAGAAGCTGGTGGAACAAAGGTTCCAAACAAACTTAACAGAGACCATAATGTAGTGGGTGAGCTTTTAACGAGCGGGTAAATCGATGTGCCGTTCATTGTAGTTAATATTTGAATAACAGTTCTGTTTAATGCAAAATACAATTTTACAAGAAAATCGAGCATGAAAAGCATGGGTATGTCTCTGCTGAACAGATTTGACAGTTTGAGTGAAGGTGGCAACCGCACTGGAAATACAGACTTCATCTTGTCGATGGATATCAGTCTGACGCACAGATGGGTATCAAAGATGTTGTGGCCTCTGTTTGCTGTGAAAGGCCCAACACCCATCTCATAAACTGACTATCGCTAGGTCTGTGGTCTGACTGGACAAGGCGTGCTTAGATGTCAGGTTGACCAATGGCATGCCAGAAACTCCAGGAGCTGGGATATACAGTCGTCCCTCACCACTTCGCGTTTCGACTTTTGCGACTTTTTTTCGCGTTTTTTTGTATATTCATTAAAGAGTCGATCAAAACAGTGAAAATGATACATTGGAAGCATCTTTGCTCTTCGCAATTAAATGTACAGTAATAATAATATATTTGTAACATCTAATATGTCTTATTTTCTCTTATTTTCTGTAATATATTGGGTAATACGAGTGTAATTGTCATAACCTACCTGTACGATCCTCTTGTGTGCCACGCCTCCTTATTAACCAAGTGTGCAACCCCGATTGTGACCAGCTGTTTTCTGTCAGTTTGATTCATCCGGTGTATTTAAGTCCACGATAGAGTCTGTAACCCCAGATCTGTCAATGACATTTTCATGTTACATGTTCCTCTGTCCTGCATTTGGAGTGATTCCAAATAAACCCTTCGATCCTGATTCCGTGTCCAGCAATCATAACAGTAATGGTGAATAAAGGGTGTTATTTCATGTCTAGGGGGCTCTAATAATGTTAAAATCTGTATTTAAAAGGTCATAAACAGGTTTTCTATGCTCTAACTATGAAAATATTCGATTTATAAATAAAGAATCCTACTTCCCGGAAATTCACTTATCACGGTAAAGTCTGGAACTGATTAACCGCGATAAACAAGGGCCGACTGTACTGTAAACGTGAACTATCCAAACATTTTACAGATGCAGACACTTTTTGCCTTCGACGAGGAGGAGATGGAGATGAGGAACAAAGTTGTGGAGGACCTAAAGACGGCATTGCGCACACAGCCAATGAGGTATGGCATGTCACCTAAACAGCTTAATGAGCTATTGTTCTTTCAGGTGCTTGGCCAATGACATGCTTTCACTCAAGGTGAAGTCTAAACAATGGGGCAGTTCTCCTGTATCAAAATGGTCAACTGGTCTTCGATATTCAGCTTCGTATCAACAAGGCACATCTCTTCTGCTGCATATTTGGTGCCCAGGGATTGTTGCTTAATCATCCACAAATGTCACCAGCAGAAAAAAAAGCGTGCCAGTGTAATTATCTAGAGCATCGCTTTACAAACACACAATATCCAGACCACGCTTCCCCCCACCTCGTCAACAGCCTTTGCACCTTTTTCTAATTTTTAAGCAATGTGGCTGCTCTGCTAGGAAACTCGAGGCCCCAGACTTCAAAACTCATGAGCCCAGGCAGGGATCGAAAGCTGGGTGTGTGTTCTTTGGTTGGTCATGGGTAAGAAGGCATCCCAGGGCTGGGCATTGGTCCACATGCCTGGCGGGACCACGCAGAGCGGCAGGGTACGGCCGGAATGGCCTGGCCCCTCCTTTGTAGATGAGCCATCTCCCACGTTGTGGAGCCGAGGAGGGGGGGGGGTGATATTTTCAGATTGAGCCAGCTCTGGCATTCTCACAATTCCCTACTTTCGCTTTTCTGTCGCGCCAGAATACATGCGCAAGTTCCCTAACTGCAACAAGCAGGAGGACAGCTGCGAGTCGAGAGCTCATCAGTCAGGAAACGATAACAGCAATGTTCTTGGTGTGTATCTGCGCGCCTGTCTCGGGGCGATAGATTCCTTCGGCTTGTGGGCCCAGGACTGCACTGCCACGTCGGGCTTGGCTGGTGCGGCAGCAACAGCAGGACTTGATCACTTTGCCATGAGAGGAAGGGGTCATGAAGAAGAGAGGCAACAGTTAAACATCAGGGTCATGAAGAAGAGAGGCAACAGTTTTGTATCAGCCAGCTACCCTCGCATTTTCATTTGTGATGACAAAGAGATCAAACAAAGAGATCAGAACAATAATTTGATATTATCAGGCAGAAAACAACTGGAGAACAGTCAGCCGGAACCTGACTAACCTCACCGAAGTAGAATAACTGAGTCTGTTGGGCATCTTGTGTGTTATGGTCAATCAAGCCATATAGTTACTTTGTAGAGTAAGTCTCCATGGACTGCTTACACAAGCTGCTCTCACATGGAAACCTGAACCTCTATAGACACATTCACAGCACCATGAAACTCAGAAAGCCTCAGAGAAATTGTCTGACTCTGATGAAGTTCCAAGTCACTGATTCCAGTCTCACTGTAAGCCATCCCATAGGCTTCAACTCAGCATTAGAATGTGACAGTTTGTAAACCCTGACTCAATAAACAAAGTTTAGATTTGGGCTATTTGTAAATTGAGGCAGACAATGACCAGGCCTGTGCAAAGAACACAAATATCAGCATGTGTGGGATGTTTGATGACCGTATAAAATCTCACTGTCAGTAACTGGGAAATGTGTTGCAGTTTTTTCATTACTGTCACCTTCCATGAAAAAGTTTATGTTTCAGTAGACTGGTGTTCAGGCTTGAAATCAAATCACATGGCTTGTTTTTAGCCACTTCTAGAAAATACCTCAGAAGATTTATTTGACCTCATTAGCCACACAAAATTGCGCTCACATACAGAACCGAGATAATTGAGTTATATTAAAGAGGACGGCATACACAGACTTCCAAGACTGCCCTTTCACCATGGATAGAACTCCCAAATATTTACAACTTTGCATACTCTCCCACGATGCGATTCAGCATGCGACGACAGCAAAGATGAAAGCTTGTCCAGCCCCCGTTGTTCAGATGTATGGTAAACAGAGATTACCCAGCATTAGGCTAGGCTGACATTGGGGACTACTTCAATATGCAGCCCACATGCGTTTCCTGTGCCACGCCGCGATCATCTATGTCTTCAATCCCTGCCGTACGTTTATGTGGTAATCCTGAGCATCTGATGACCCTAACCCCACCCCTGTCATGGCATCTCATCTCCGGTCGTGTGTGTCCTTCTGAGTTTAATGGGGCTTGAGGTCTGTGTGTGTGTTTCTGTAAGCTAAGTGAACTACAAGCATATATGAGCTGGAGAAGAAAGAAGAGTCTGGTCCTCATTAGATACCAGCCCCAGCTGCTTTACAAACACAGCTTTAAGATTATAGTGACAATTACAATGTATATCTGCCCACTCCCCTTACACCCATTGCTACACCCCTGCCTGCACCCCCGAGATCATTATCTAAACCTCAACAAGCCCTTTAATCGCACTGCGGTGATTCCTTCCTTCCTGTGATCTTAGCCCTCATCACCAGGCCCAGTAACTGGCCCCTGATGAGGGTGGGCAGGAAGGGATCCACGCCAGCACTAGGTGATTTCATAGAGGGGTCACTTGGGTGTGCCCCCCCCCCCCCCAGGGAACGCAGGCTAGTTTTGTTGACTGTTGACAGATGCATTTGTGTTTACCCGATATGAGCATGCAAATGAACCACAGGATTGACACAAAGGGGTGACCGTACCAGGCTGGAGATGCTTAAGTAGCTCCTGAGGAAGTAGCGCTAAGCCGACTTGCATAGCCTACCGCTGCACACCATGAGTTTGAAAACTGAAGCTGAACATAAATGTCACTGTTGCTATGGTTGGATGATCATTTATTGGTCTGCCCATCTATGGCAGACAGCTAAGGTTGAGTGAACCATATTATGTAACACACACACATATTACACATGTATAAGGGAAGCAATCCAGTGGTTTATGTCCTGAAAGCACTGCCACTCTGGTTAGCTGGGGCTGCATGATGGCTTTCAGGCTATGTAAGGCTCTCTCTACGGTCCCCGGTTAGTTCGAACGAAAGCAAAGTTCAGACAGGGGCTAAGCAAGCAACACTTTGACACTCGGCTATCTGTCGGCCTCGGTGCCCTTTGAAAGCCTGTTGCGCACCGACAAGCTCGAGCATCAACGTTTATTTTCCGACCTTCTGAAATGCGAGAGATACGCATAAACCGATCAAAATCTAGAGATCTTACGAGATATTTGGCAGGAACCTAATATCGTACATTTGGAGATTTTGGATGTGGAAGTGTTTTCTCTTTTCTGTTCTGTGTCAATACCCCCACACTGGGGCAATCGGCACGGGCTTGGGGGGGTGAGGGGGTTAGCATCTGAAAGAAAGCGGGGGGAGAAAGAGAAACAGGAGAGGTAGCCGCATCATGCTGCTCAAAGCAAGAGCCGAAGCGGTTTGTGTTGGAGGTGGTTTAAAGGGCTGGGAAGGAGGCAGTGATCCAGCTGTGCTACCCCCCCCCCCCCCCATCCATGTTTCTGCTGCAGGGGTGTAATTACAGACCCCCACCCTGTCTCAAGCAACAGAGCACTTGTAGGATAAGCAGGAACGGGGAAACAAAGGGATGCCAATCAGGAACAGGAGTCTGCGCACATTAACACACACACATGGCTTTGTGTGGTTCAGTCTACACGACACGGAACGTTCTACAAGGCCACTAGTGCATCTGTAGGGCTGGTTCTGACTTACCCTCAAAAAATCCTCACTTTACTCCATCAGAAGTGTCCTCAAACTGGGATTCCTGGTCCCCATCCAGTCAATCCAGCAGTGCAGGAGATGTGAGCCAGGGAGCAGGGGAGTAAGGGAATTGAGCCGGCAGATATGGACGGCCACCAGTTGGCGCTGCGTTGATGAGCTGCTCCCCTGGCCAAAGTTCACTCAGGAGCTGGCACGTCTCCCACCGGGCCAGATGTGTTCTGCTGGAGGCTGCCGCTGTATCGCATCACGCTCTACAACAGAACAGGGGGAAAAAAAACATGAAAACATGGAACCTCTCTTATGCTTCTGATGGAAAATGAGTAGCAGCAGCAGCCGGGGGTTCGGGGAGCACCATGAACTCATGCTGAAGGTCAAGGGTTAGTGCCAGGTCACCAGCACAACCAGCAAGGCAGATGGTGAGACCCAAAGCCTAAGACCTTGCAACTCCTCCCGTTCCTGGACAATCAGTGGTGTCAAAAACGGCAAGAGGAAAAAGTCAGTAACAGGCAGTGTGCTTTGGTTACTTTTCGGGGCCTGTTTAATTACTCCCGTCTCACCCTTTGAAGACTGGTCCACGCTCCTCCTCCCCCCCACACAGTCGCCGGTGTGTGTCGGGCGCCCGGCCCTGTTCTCCATCACTCTAATATAATCTCGTCACCGCTGATCATTGTCAGCACCAGCTAAGCTGCCGTTTCAAAGAGCTGAGGGCCCCCCGGCCCAGTTCAGCCCCCGGTATCCTGTGGGGACCAACCGGTCCCAAATTTCCAAGCCGTGGTTCATTTTGTTCTCCCATTGTCTCTGTTTTTACTGGGATGTTTCTCTGGGCAGCGCGAGTCCTTGGCTGCGTCCGAGAAACACTCAGCCCCTCCATTGTGTCCCAGCTCATATCGTATGCGGGTCTCCAGAGCGAGGGGCCTCGTCGGGTTCAGACGGTATGTGGGGGTGTGCGTCCAAACGGCACCGAGCTGGAAGAGGAAGGTGAAATAGAGGGGAGCAGACACTCGAGTCGGTCAGAATCTGTTTAGATCAATTCCCATGGTTGTCTCCAAAAAAAGAACGAAAGAAGGAGGGAGCGACTGGCCAGCGGTACTTGTAACGGTTTGTTCTCAGTTCTGAGAACTTGTCAGCATTGAAAGCCCTTTATAGAGAATAGGAACATATGGCGCCAGTGGAGCCTGGCCCAGTATTTCAGCAAGTGTGTATGTTAGAGTAGCAAGAGTGTCAGATAACCAGATCATCCGACTCGGGCCTACTGTGGACTTTCCTCCAGTCAGACGCCGGCTGGCCAGCCGGGATAACTCACTGTGCTCGCCCAGTTGTCCAGCTGCCAGTCGAATGGGACGGCTGAGCCTGTGCTTCTGCAAATGGGCCAAACATTCCTGGCTCCTTCTGAAGCCAGCTGAAGCTCCGTGTGCTGAAAGGTGGAAGACCAGGAATAATCCAGCTTAAAACTGCCTGTAGAGACCGCTTAACCCCTGAGTTCATCCATGGAGGTCTGAAACCTCACCAGCAAGAGCTTATGTTCCAGAAGTCCAAGTCGAGAGTCCAAGCCAGGTGATGTCTATGTTGAACATAAGGTTTCATGTTGCCAGTCTGGAACACTGCATTTGACAAGAGAAGCATACCACAGTCACAGTAACACACGTAAATGTCAGTCCTATCGGTGACATAGGCAGCTGCCTAGGGCACCAACTTCTGAGGAGGAAAAGACTTTCCAGCCAATTTCATTTTGCCTCCGACATGGAGTGCCAGTGGTGATGCTCACCTAGGGCGCCAAACCAGCTAGGGCCGCTACTGGAAATGACCATTATCAAAATAAGACTTGTCACCCTTATTCAGTGTTGGTTTTGATCAGAGATTCTCATTTCTCTCAAGCTTTGTGTCGCTGGTGTCCAGCTTTATTATGTTACAATGGTGATTGAGTTGACGTGTCCAAATGACACACTTGAGGTGAGACATAGACTAGAGAAATGTGGGAATGATTATATAATACAGGAGTCAGACTTAGGCGTGGGTGAAGCCTAGACCATTGATGTTAAATGATGTCAAAACAATGTGTCTCCCATCACTCACTGCGTATTTTCCCACCTATGGTCCAAGCTAATATTCTTCAACGAGGCCAGATTCTTCTCACAAGGGAGAGACCAGTGGATTTGGTGAATATAACAAAAGTCAAGCCCCTTTTTTCCAGCTAGACATCTGCTTCACATATTAGTGTATTAGTAGGTCATTGGAAAACACTCACACGGAGAACACTTTAATCTCTTAATTAACCTTTAATTATCTCAAATGTTGGAAATTGTGCTACAGTCATTAACGTGATGAGTTTGAGGTTAGATTCAGGACAACATAATTAAACATAACAGAAAAATACTTGAGTACAGACCATGAGCAATTTTGTCTGAGCGGATGACATATAAGTGTGATTAAATGTAGATGAAGATGAAGGAGTTCCCTTAGACGGTCCAGGTGTACCTGACTGCTACTTGTCTGCCTTGTGTGTTGAGTTTCCATACGTAAGTTAAGAACCGCAGTGCTAAGTGCTGACAGCCCATGTCACACCTTCCTCCATCCCGTGCAGGTTTGTGACACGATTCATCGAGTTGGACGGCCTCACGTGCCTCCTGAACTTTCTGAAGAGCATGGACTATGAGACGTCGGAGAGCCGCATCCACACATCCGTGATCGGCTGCATCAAGGCCTTGATGAACAACTCACAGGGTCGTGCCCATGTACTGGCACACCCGGAGAGCATCAACACCATCTCCCAGAGCCTGCGCCAGGACAACATCAAAACTAAAGTGGCCGTGCTAGAGATCCTGGGAGCCGTCTGCCTGGTGCCTGATGGTCACAAGAAAGTCCTACAGGCTATGGTCCACTATCAGAAGTATGCAGCAGAGAGGACCCGCTTTCAGGTAGAGACACGCTGGTCAACCCTATTGGCCTAAGTCATCAGACCAAGTTAAAATGGGCAGTGAATTTTTTTTTGGGGGGGGGCGGGGGTGACAGTGGTGAAACTTGACTGGAGCATCACATGGGGTTTGACCAACACTGATTACCCAGCAGAACTTAATTATGAGTGCAGAACCTACCCTGGTCCTCCCCATAGACGCTGCTCAACGAACTGGATCGGAGTACTGGACGCTACAGAGACGAGGTCAACCTCAAGACTGCCATTATGTCTTTCATCAATGCTGTTCTCAATGCTGGGGCAGGAGAAGTAAGTCGAGAACAATGGCCATGCTAATGACTCAAGATTACATTGGGCTGCCTAATACCTAATATCCCTTAGCTGTTAGCTGCTAGTGGCTTGTATGTCTTCCAGTATCGCATCGCACAAATTTAAGTCCTGCGACTAATCCTGCTTCCACCATGATTGCCTTACCGTAATTACATGTATACTCACATTACTGATGCTGTATGTTTCACCAGGACAGTCTAGAGTTTCGCCTCCATCTCAGGTACGAGTTCCTGATGCTGGGGATCCAGCCTGTGATTGAAAAGCTGAGGGAACATGAAAACGCCACCTTAGACAGGTAGCAAAGACGCCTGAAGCCTTGTTCTCCATTATCGTGCAAATCCTGGGTCACTGTAATGCCCAGAGTGTGACCATCTGTGTTCTGTCTGCAGACACTTGGATTTCTTTGAGATGGTGCGGAATGAAGATGACTTAGAATTAGCCAAGCGTTTCGACATGGTGAGTGGTCAGGAGCTTCTCTTTGGACCACGGTGGCACAGTACCCACTGTGCCAGACACCAGAGAACCACATTCTATTCTGCTTTGACAGTAGAGGATTAAGCTCCTTCTGCAAGAAGTAGCTGTAATTAACATGAGCGCTAAATAATTATTTTACAATTAAAGTTCAAGCTGGGAAAGATGAGATGAGAATGGAACTCCCCTACACAGGAACACGTGGACACGAAGAGTGCCACCCAGATGTTTGAGGTGATCAAGAAGAAGCTGACGCACACAGACGCATATCCCTACATGCTCTCCATCCTCCAGCACTGTCTCATGATGCCTTGTAAGTGCTAGTCTGCAACGGTGTGAACCATGTCCTGGTATGATCAAAAGCCAGTGTCAGTCAGATTCAACGCCAAGCATGATGGTTAGTCTGAGTCAGGTGGTGACGTCGTCTGTGCAGTAGATATGGACAAAGTTGATTGTGACTGCCACGCTGCATCGTGGCAGTCTCTCCCAACTGAGACTGTATCTGACATAACATGGAGAAAGAGCGATTTCATTAGCCTGATTGAAAAAGGGCTTAGAGAGAAGTTCAGTGTGAAGTCAGTTTGACCTGCAGTGAGGTTGTCGTTCGCCAGCCTAATGCCGTCGTCACTGTACTACAGCAGTGTTACGCATGTCCACCTGTGACCTTTGACATCTCACCTCAGATAAGCGTGGTGCAAGCAGCCTGCAGCAATGGCAGCTGCTGGACCGCATCTTGCAGCAGATGGTCCTGCAGGACGAGAAGGGCGAGGACCCCGATCTGGCACCCTTGGACAACTTCAGTGTGAAGAACATCATCCGCATGTGAGTGGAAGCTCTCCTTCCATTGCTAGCGTCACACCAGCACAGTAATCTGGCTTTCGGTCACGCATTACGTCCCGTTAAGCGTTTCCAGGAAGTTTCATGCCATTTGTTTCCATAGCTTATTAATCTTAAATTATATCACATTATAGCTTAAGCTCGTCATCACAGTCCAAATACTACTTCTTTCGCATAATATTTGAAAGGAGTCTCTTTGGCTGTAATGCTCTCTTGATTTGAACCAGATGATCTTTTCAATATACTGGTGATTTTAAGCAGTTAACAGAGTTCTGAGATGTCGGAGCTGGTGCTGAAAACAGCTAAAATTAGCCTTTTGAAGATGGAGTCTCTCACGCTGAGGACAGACTTCACAGCATCCGGAACCAGCTGGATCCCAGCAGATCAAAAGCAGGCCCAGCATCCGCTGGTGCCCGGATGCTCGAGGGGCTCAGACCTGACCAGGCCACGTGGAAACACTGATCCGTTCAAAGGCTAGCGCTTCTGGCACGCAACTGAGAGCTGGACAAACAGACGAACACGTACCGACCTGGGCAGCAGCCATTATGGAAGGCTAGATGGGAGAGATTAACGCTCAGCAAGGAGAGATCTGTGGGGCCGATTTAAAATCAATTGATTTACTTAGCTGATGCTTTCATCCGACGTGACGTCTACTTTGAGGGAAAAAAGGGTCAGACAGTCCTGGGAGCAATTAGGGCTTAAAGGCCCAACAGTGAAATCACTGCCAACCTCAGGATTTAAACCAGTGACCTTCTGATCACAGGGACAACATCCTAACCCACTGAGCCTCACACCTCATTCCGACTCAACCAGCCATGATCGGATCACAAGCTCGGCGTCTGTCTTCGAACTAGATGCAAGTGCGGCCTTCACTTAGATAATTCCTCACCACTGTGCGATTCTAAACACTGCAGCAGAATAGCTTTACACAAAGCAGGCAAAGGAGCAGGACGCTAGCTTCACTTAGCATCGATGCTTTCGGCTTGTCTATGTTTCAGAGGCCAGGGGATTGTATGGGTCATGGGCTGTTTTGGTTCCTGTCGCGTGATCCTCATTAACTCACCTGCTCCCGCACAGCCCAGCAAGGCGCGAGAGCAGATGCATGCCACTGAGCCGTCATGGTCGGTTTGCTAAACAAAACGCCGAAGCAATAACAGACTCCTTCATCCTCTCGACTTTTCATTCTCTCTTCTTCCCCTGGTGTCTCCGTCTCACTTCTGACCTTTTCCATCCTCCTTTAGCCTGTGACGGCTCTGTTTAGTCTGCAGAAGGTGAGCATGGAGTACGAACCAGACATCTGTACAACTTGTTTATCTGAATCTTGCACTTATGGGTAATTCCTTCCAGTACTAAACAAGCGCCTGTGCTATATGTTGTTTCTACGTGCTGTCAGCCAGTGTTAGGGAACTGAAATAAATCTTTTCACTGTAACTCAGCATATATTTGCTGGAGCAGTTTTTAGTTTTTATGATGCTACATTGTGTTCAGAATATGAAATAGAAGAGATATTTTAGCCATCCAATTCTGCATGTAATTCCAGCAAGAAGGTACACGAAGGTACGGCTTTAACAAAAGGCGTGTAGAGTTTATGAATCATTTCAGGTAACACGCAAAGAACATGACTGATGGTTTAGAAACCGCATTTGTGTCCAAGGTCCTTCAGAAAACAGAGCCCATTCTATTCGCCTGTGTTACTATCGTCCTGACGCTGTGCTGGGACAGGGACAGTGTCACGGACATGGTCGTAACAATGGTGTTACTGACGTACCCATACATGGTCACTCTGTGCTGACAGGTTGGTGAACGAGAACGAGGTGAAACAGTGGAGAGATCAAGCGGAGAAGTTCAGGAAAGGTATCTATCCATCTTCCCCACCCTGCCTCCTGCTGGAATTTGTCTGAAATGCAACATATTCCACTGGTTACTGGCTAAAACCTGTGTCCCGAGCTTAGAAAGGTACACGAGTTACCCTGTATCGGAAGGCTCCATGGAGCTCCTGGTGTGACACCAGCGTGACGGTGAGCGTCTTCCCGTCCTCCCCCTCCGCTCCCTCCCCCAGAGCACGCCGAGCTCATGGCCCGTCTGGAACGCAAGGAGAGGGAGTGCGAGACCAAGACACAAGAGAAGGAGGACATGATGAAGACACTCAACAAGATGAAGGACAAGCTGCAGAGGGAGGGCGTGGAGCTGCGTTCGGCACGCGAGCAAGTCGTCAGCTTGTCGTCACGCATCGGTGACATCACGGTGAGAAGGCCTCTCCCTCCACTTCCCCTCATATTACAGATATAAGAGGCGACACAGTGGTGCAGTGGTTAGCACTGTTGCCTCACACCTCTGGCACCAGGGCTTCAGTCTCCGCTGTCGGTCTACGTGTGTGGAGGTTGCATGTTCTCCCAGTGTCATCGTGGGGTTTCCTCCAGGTACTTTCTCCCACAGTCCAAAGACATGCTGAGGCTTATTGGAGTCTCCAGATTGCCCGTAGGGGTGCATGTATGAATGAATGGTGCGTGCCCTGCAGTGGCTTGGTCTCCCATCCTGAGAACCTGTAACCTCCGGGATAGGCTCTGGACCCCCGTGACCCTAAATAGGATAAGCAGTTACAGTGAATGAATGAATGAATGAATGGATGATGACAGATTTGCTGTATCTTTCTCAGAGACTTAAGTCCCTTGTATGCCTGTGTTGATTATTAGATTTTTTAAAGTAACGCATTTAGGTTAACACTAATGTTGAAGTCAAAATGCATTTGATTGCATTAACTTTAAACGCGCTAATTTTGATACCCCAATGGGAGAATCTACAAGCAACTATTTTATTTGTGATTAATTTCACACCTTGGGGATTAATGGCATATCCAATCATGTTGCAATATCATCAAAAAATGTTTTATTATGTACGTTCAGTATAGAAATCAATTTATATTAAAAACCATTGGTCATTTTCCCATTGCGGTATCAGAATTAATGAACAATCAAAGAAAGCATTAATGCATTAACTTCATCAGCACTGGTAATTATGAACTCATCTTAATAGTAGCAGTAACAATTCTCGGTTCTCCTCCTTTCAGGGAGGCAGTTCCTTTTTGCCACCTCCACCACCACCAGGGGGCCCTCTGGCTCCTCCTCCACCACCCATGATGGCCGACTTCCCTCCTCCGCCACCCCCTCTTCCCTTCTCCTGTCCGCCCCCACCCCCGCCACCTCCGCCCCCAGGAGCCCCTCCACTCTTTGCCCCAATGGCGCCCCCACCTCCGGGGCCGGTGGCATTCAGCTCAGGGCTGAGTTTGCGCACCAAGAGCATCCCGCAGCCGTCCCACCCCCTCAAGTCCTTCAACTGGTCCAAACTGGGGGAGGTGAGTCCCAGTGCTCCGTCCCTCAGCTGGTCGGATTTGGTGGGGAGATATCAGGGAAGCCATCGATTGTGTCATACAGTAGGTGTAAGTCAACAGCTGTTGAATGTAAAGCAGGCACAGAAGTAAAAAAAAAGTAAAGAATTGTAAAGATCTCGCACAAGAGAGAATTACAGCCATTTAGTTATAATTCATTACTTTACGTTATTTGATAGACACTTTTATCCCTGGAGCAACTGGAGGCTAAGGGCCTCAGTCAAGGGCTAAACAGTAAAATCAATCTGCAAACTCGGCAATTTGAACCAGCAACCTTCTGATCACAGACAGTCTCCTAACCCACTGAGGCACACGCCACACCCCATCACCCATTAATAACAAGACAGTGTGAGACCCCCACCAAGAAATCTTACTTCAGAAATTTTCACAATATCCCAGTGTCACAGTCCAGCCATTTTCTCCACCCAGAACAAAATCAACGGTACTATATGGCACGACATCGATGACCTGCGTGCCTTCAAAGTGCTGGACCTGAAGGAGATCGAGAAGACGTTCTCAGCCTACCAGAGACAGCAGGTACTGGGACGTGCATGGTGGTGGTCTCCCCTTTGGTTGCTCAAAATGACTGGGGCCCTGGTATTTCCTGTTCTGGTACTAAGTCCTTCCATGCTGGTGATACGATCATTTGCCATCCTGTGGTACTGTTTCTTTAAATTATGTCACTACCCATGATGCCTTGCTGTGTGACTGGATTTTTTTGCTGCAGGCTGTCATTAGCCGCTGCTCTTCCCATCATGGCTGACTGCATAGATCTGCTGCATGCCGTAGTGTTTGTTAGTGCAACGTTGAGGCTGGCTGAGGTCTTCCCATTGGCTGCCAAGGCGGGGGACAGACAAACGAGATGTCTAAAAGAACAAGACACACGTTAGAATTCAATGTGACCCCAAAGTTTCCAATCAATCTTTTCAGCTGATGAATTGTTATAATTATAAAATAAATACCAATATATCTGCTGTGGTTGTTCATTTTCTGTGTCCTCCTTAAGAATAATAACATGTATCAGTCAGTGAAGCCTTCCAGGCCCCCAGAGTCATCCAGCCAGCCTCTTTATACATATTGAAAGCCCTGCTAGCCCAGCTATGGCTGCTTGGGTTGCTAACTACTGCATGTGTTTCAATTTTGTTTTCTCTGCGCTCCACGGCTGCCTGGGCAGGAGCTGCTCACTAACCAATCCTTCAAGCAGGTGAGTCCCCCCACCCCCCCCGCCCCCCCGGTACAGGAGCTACTCACGTATTACTTTTGCATACCAACAGCTTGCATCTTGAGACACACCTGCAGCATGACGCAGCTCTACTGCAGCTTGAAAGCAGGAGCTGCGTTAGCGCCTTCTAGTGAAACGTGTTAGGGATATGGGACTAGGAAAGTTCCCCCAGTTCTGTTGTAAGTGGGGCGAAGTGGATAGTCGGAACAGAACATGCTTACCTCACGGGGAATGAGAAGTGGTTGGCAGGCTGAGCATCCAGGGGGTACGCTGCGGTTCACTGAAGCAAAGCCGTAGACGACCTGCCAACCAGCTTCAGAGGGTAGCAGGGTCTGGAAGAAAGGAGCTCTCTTTCAAAGAGTCCTGCGTCATTTCACAGTTTAGCTCCAATAAAAAGGTTCTCAGAGAACAGCCGATGTGTGCTGACTATATAAATATAGCAGCATTTCTCACTGGTAAAAATCTGTCATTAGAGATGAGAACTACCTTTCACATGCCATGTTCCCTCCAGTCTGATTTTTATTAATAAATACTGCGTTCAGTGGGTTTTTGATGTGGGAGATCTTACCGGCATTTCCACATCTCCTCTCCCTCCGCCTGCAGAAAGAGACAGGTTCCATGGATGACCTCTACCTTAGCACACGCAAGGTGAAGGAGCTCTCTGTTATAGATGGCCGCCGTGCCCAGAACTGCGTCATCTTGCTCTCCAAGTGAGTCCCAGCCTGAACATCTGGAGCTTTGTATCATGTTCTCAAAGGGTATGTGGGATGTGTAAAGGACTCCAAACTACTCCAGACATGCATCACATCACAGATCACTGTCTGTGATGTCACTTCCTGCCTCGAGGCTGCTCAGATTTTTAAATAAAGAGATTTGAATAGCCCTTATATGAAATTCCAGTATATGAACTGATTCCTTCCAGTGATGGGTTTGTTTTCTGGATGTAAAATATGTTTCTGCTTAGATTAAAAGCTGAGGCGGTTGAAGTTACATCAACAGACAGAAGTACATTTTTGGCTAAGCTGTGAACAGGGAGGGTACCCATCTAGGACTCTAAGAACATGGCAGTGTGGTCAGGGCCCAGTCAGTGGTGTGGTGCAACTGGAGCTATAGAGGAGGATTCAGCTCAGTGAGCTTTGATCACACTGACCGCTGTTCAGCTTCAGCCCCAGACTGACTCACAGCTACCATTCTCGGCTTGGGTTTGTATTTCCACACAAGTGAGGAGCCCTCTCAAATTTCGGTCATGCTTACTTAGAAAACCTCTTTGGGGAGTTGAAATCTGATCTGCTTTAAGCTTTGCATAGCTTATGCCCCATTGATGAGATGTCAGGTCAATGAAATCATTGCCGACATGGTCCAATTAGCATGTGTTGGGGGAGCAGAGGGGGGTCACGCTGTAAGAAACTGCCCACCAGGAGAAACATCTGCCACGGTAGCAGCTTAATCTGACACATTTTTGACATAACATCAAGGTTGTTGACAGATTATGTATAATATCCCAATATGTCCATTGAAACTGAAACACCGAAGCTGATGTGGAGAAGTAGCACTTAGCGGCTCAGCTTTGTAACTTGCAGGCTGTGGATTGCAGTTCCAGCATGTGTCCTGCTATTGTACCCTTGAGAAAGGCTGCTTACTTTTGTAAAAGTTACAGCTCAGCAGCAAAGAACTTCTGACCCTGAACAGGTTGAAGATGAGCAATGAGGAGATCAAAAGGGCGATCCTGGAGATGGACGAGCGTGAGGAGCTGGCTAAGGATATGCTTGAGCAGGTAGCCTCATCCAGACCATGAGCCAAAGGTCCTGACATGATCCATAGACCATGTTCCATTGGGTGCTCAAATATCATAAGACCCGTCCCTATCAGAAATTAATTAAGGTTATGCAGTTTGAGATTTAATCTGCAATAGCATCTTTAGGGATAATCTCAGACTGACGAGAGCGTTATATTAAACCCAGATGGTTTGGGATGAACGGGGGCATTTGACCAGTTGGTGTTTGTGGTGTGGCTGATATGTTCATTGGCTTCCTCCCAGCTACTGAAGTTCGTTCCAGAGAAGAGTGACACTGATCTTCTGGAGGAGCACAAACAGGAGCTGGAGCGCATGGCGCGAGCAGACCGTTTCCTGTTTGAGATGAGCAGGTGGGGGCAATTACTGGGGCAACAGGGCAACCGACGGTCAATCTGCTTCTGTAGCTTAGGCAAAACTCAGGCATACCTATGACATCATTCTCGACAATGAGAAACTTCCTAGTGTTGTCCTTAAGACCATTTGAACTCAGTGCCGCCCCAAAACAAAGGATTTCATTTCCAGTCTGAAAAACTTACCGTGGCCACAAACATACTTCTAAGGCTTGTAAAATCAGAGCTTGCTCTTTCTCAGTTTAATTTCAAAATATCTAGAAGCTCCATAGACAATAAAAGGAAAAGAAATCCAACTCAGCCGATGCCCTCTGAGAAATTACGCTCACGTGACACTGCCTGCCTTTACTGTACATCCCACTGAGAGGATCCACTTCATCACAACCTACTGACAGATTCATCTCCTGGCATCACTGCTTTAGTGTTTTTTTTTGGCTCGCAGCTTTTTGAGCTAACATTAGTCAGTGCTCACTTTCGCCAGCTCTTACTCACCCATTTAATATGCCCGGTCTCCTCCTTGATATCACACAGCATCAGTGCCCGACAGGGTCACTACGCAGCTCACCGTGAGAAAGACTTTGAAATTTCTCCACATCCCCAAGGCTGAACCTCACACTTCATCTTCCTCTCCTCCTCCAGGATTGACCACTACCAACAGAGACTCCAATCCCTATTCTTCAAGAAGAAGTTTGCAGAGCGCCTCGCAGAAGCCAAGCCCAAAGTGGAAGGTAGGTCCGACGGCAAGCTAATGTCTACAGGATAAACAAGTGATTGCATTTAAAGCTGCTATCATGAGGAAAGCGAGAAGCCAGGTGCAGGCAGGGAGGTGATGCAGAAACAGTGTCCGGCAGAAGACGACAGGAAACAAGAGGAAACACACGAGGAAGCTGGTTGCCAATTAGGCTTTTTATGAAGCTTTCTGTCCACTCAGAAGACGGAGGTCCCAGCGTGTGCATGCTTGTGTGTGAATGCTCGCTTGTGTGTGTGTGTGTGTGTGTACTCATGCACAGAGACCTCACACTACCAATCCTCCAGCGAAAATAAAGGACTGGGTTTCTAGGGAAGCTGTTTTGGAAAGCTGGCAGGCGTTAAGAGAGGACAGCCTCTCTCATGAAGCAGGCCCTGCAGTTCAAAGAGCTGGAAGCCACTGCAATGGGGGCACCCAGCCTGTGTGTGTGTGGGCATGAATATACAGAACGCGGCATCTGCATCTGCATGCACGTCTATGCACACGTACCAGCAGCGGTTACACAAAAGTGCACATTTTCCCCAGTCCAAGACCACCACTAATGGATCAAAGGATCCCTGATCCATTTACGGACCCAGTCCCAGAGACTCAGCGTCAGCCAGCTGGCCCAGTCAGTTAAAGAACAGGCATCCTCAGATCCAGCACGTTAGCCGGAGTAGGTCATATGACACAGTCGGCTGATCCATTCTTGACTGGGATGCTTTGCCGCACTGCGGTTCTTTAATCACAGACAAGGCTGCACTCTTTGTGTCCAAAACTGTATTTATTCACCACATCAGTCTCCTTACAACTGGGGGAAATGGGGACAGTGAGATTGAAAAGAAGTCAACATGCACATGAAAAAGGAAAAGGTATTAATTATAGCCCTGGCCACAAGGGGGCGATGTTAATGAGTCATCATGGGACAACTCTGGTCCTTAACAAGCACTCCTTATGAGCCTGTAGGCCTCGAAATCCACAGCTCTGTGACAAGACCCTATCCCCAAAACAAGTTATTTGGACTTTTACAGAGAAGGAAAACAAAATACCACCCTCTTCTCAGCACTGTCTAGGTTCAAGTTTAAAGCATAAATCAGCTAGAATCACAGAGGCCCACCATGGATGCGATGGACCCTGGAGTATATCATCCGTCATTACTCGTATTTTTACAGACCTTTACGATTTTTAAATTGCCACCAGGACTGCAATATGAGCTTGAAGTGATTCACAAGGCCGTCATACCCAGGCACATCATGCGTGTGCGTGTATTAATTACTTTCACATCCTGCCTGAGGTTTTCGCGGGCGGCCATGTGACCTGGATCAGCGCCGCTTCCCATGGGGAGCACTGTTGTTTTTAAGGCAGGACATGGCGCTGTCGTCCTCTTCACGGGGCTGCCCCCCACCCCTCGGATTTTTCAGCCCTGTGATGAGAATCCCAGCGTGAGACCAGGGCCGTTGCTCGGACCTGGGGTCAGGCCCGGTTCATGGCACCCACTCTCTGCCTCACGGACGAGCTGGTCCCTGCTCCCTGCCAGTGGAATTTCCTTGCGGGATATTCTGTTCTTCTACTTTGTTTTTCTGTTGTCCGACATTGGGGGAAACTGCATATTCCTCATGCCCGTTACTTCGGGTCCGCTAATGGAGTCAAGATTGTTCACATTGGATGAGTTTTGTTTGTTTACTCGTATGAAGGTTTTTGGATCGAAACGTGTTTGTCTGGCTCCCTGAGTTAAGCGAGCGGACGAGTTTTTTCCCCCTTCCAGTGCAATTTCTCCAATATCAGTAGCACAGGTGCAGTGAGGTCACCTTTGGAGTCCAAATGTAGAACGTCATATGCTTTACTTGAACACAAATCTCATGTTTCAGCTCCTTGTGGTGAGCAGTAAGACATCTTCTTTTCCCCTCATGTCGCTCCCTTTTTCTCACGCTGTCCTCCCCCTCCTTCAGCAATCCTATGTGCCTCACGGGATGTGATGAGGAGCAAGCGGTTGACACAGACCTTGGAGGTCGTCCTGGCATTCGGAAACTTCATGAACAAGGGCCAGCGGGGCAACGCCTATGGCTTCAAGGTGTCCAGCCTCAACAAGATCGCTGACACCAAGTCCAGCATCGACAGGTCAGTGGGCACAGCTGTTAAGGGTGGGGCTACTTCCATTAGGCATTAGGATTCACAACACTGGGCATATGGGACAACACAGGTGACTTGTTCTTCTGTGTGCTGCAGAAACATCACTATGCTTCACTATCTGATCATGATCTTTGAGAAACACTACCCAGACATCCTCCACATTCAGCAGGACCTTCAAAGTATACCGGAGGCCGCCAAAGTCAAGTGAGTAGCTACGGACTGTCCTGCTGGACAGATGTCTTGCAGATCGGGCTCCATTAGATGCTGGTGGAGCTTTACACCTGCAAATCAAGTCAGACAAAGAGGAAGTTCATCTACAAAAAACAGGCAGAGGCAAACATTAAGTTGCGGAATCTGCTGAGCAGACAGAATAATCAGCTAAGCTTGCATGCTTTGCTCTGTATGATTCACGGAAGCCTGTTCTCCTCGCAGCATGGCGGCGTTGCGCGTCTAAGCATTGATATCTTTTCCTTCTGACTGTCTGCTTTCTGATTTTCTCTTTCAGTCTGGCCGAGCTGGAAAAGGAGGTGTACTGCATCAGAA
Source organism: Mormyrus proboscirostris (assembly GCA_026779585.1). Taxonomy (NCBI): domain Eukaryota; kingdom Metazoa; phylum Chordata; class Actinopteri; order Osteoglossiformes; family Mormyridae; genus Mormyrus; species Mormyrus proboscirostris. The sequence goes on from JAODKF010000030.1 coordinate 21,160,504, forward strand.
GTGGACTGAAAGCTCTGGAGGCGGTAGGTTAGCCAGACACGCTAATGATCGGCTCGCCCTTCAGAGGCAGCTTTTGGACAATCACATTCTGTAGGCATATCCAGTTATTTCAACCTGTTGTTAATCACCAGTTAATTATCCTTGAGATATGCTAGACAGCACTGATATAGTGTGATACACTGCCCACCCAAACAAAACCCCCATCTAAAATTAAGCAATAAGGGAATGTCACGCATTACCGTCGCAATAAACGGTCGCCTGGACACCTTCCAGACAGAAAGAATGGAGGGCTTAATACCTGGAAAAGAAGTTACTCAAGATTATTTTACTTTACCAAGATTTTGATTTCACTCACGAATAACATACCGTCCTTAAGACATGTCTAGAAAAGCTATCGAGAAGCCAAGCGCCACCATGAATAACCCGCCCCCACTGTAGGCCACACCGAAGATTGGAGATACCCCAGCAGTGCGTGGAACCGTTTTGCTTCTGGCCACAAGCACTTACCATGCCTTTAATTATGTTTTGGAAGAGCAAGGAACAGAAATTAGATGCAGGGAGAAGTGTTTAGTGGCTGCAGCGTGACATGATGAAACCAGGGGGAGCCAGATTTGCCCTTTTAGACCAGCCTGGCGGGGTGGGGGGTGGGGGGGCATGATTGCGTCCCCAAACCGGGCTCTCGTGTGTCTCAAGGCTTGGCCTTTGAGCAGAAGGATTTTTGCAGTTCTCATGGACATAAATGAGCAAGGAGCCAAAAGAGTCGTTGGCTCAGGCTTGCCAAGTTAGAAGTCAGACCCTGATCTCAGCCCAGATAAGCTACTGGGCGTAAGCTTACTCAAACATGTTCTGAGGGCAGAATGAAAAATGATTGGTTCAGAGAGATAACCACAGATTGTACAGGAGGTGGGTTAAAGCAACTACAGGACGTGGGACCAACCTATCAGATGCCTTACTCCTGCTTCCTCTAGTTACTTGTACCCACCTCCTGTACAATCTGATTGGTTCTCTCACTGAACCAATCATTTTCCTTCTGCCCTCAGAACATGTTTGAGTAACTGAAACTCCCATGAGCTAAGCACATTTGGTGTATGGATGGTAAACATGGGAGAGGGGCACAGGGAATGTCTAGCAATGGGCCTAATTTCATTCCAACCATTCATCGGGGAAGGTATGAATGCAAGGTGTGTCAGGGGCAAAGGGCTGTGTCTGGGCCCTCAGTACAGTGACTGCTTGTAGTTAACAGGGGGCCCAGGCAAATGCGTGATTTTTAGTGGCTCTAAACACCGACACTGCCTAGTTCATTAGTCTAACATATGTCCTAAGAAAAGACATTTGCATTTCCACAATCATGAGGGGGATGATCATTTGCATTTCTGGACACATTCTTGGCTCAGTCAGTCAAAGCCATGACGCAAGCTAGGATAGCAGCTGTAATTAATACCAAACTGCTGACAGTCCCTGAGTGATCTGGACCCCCGCTCTCTCCTGACAGGAGCTGCAGTACCAGCAACGACGTCCCCGGGATCACGGTGACAAGTTTGTCCCGGTGGTCAGTGACTTCATCACGGTGGCCAGCTTCAGCTTCTCTGAGCTGGAGGACCAGCTGAATGAGGCCAAGAATAAGGTACTACACCCTCCCCCATTCTCAATGGTACTATGGTTCAGGCATGTCAGTTCAGACTCAAGGGTCTCCTGGATCTTTCAGTCTCTGTACTGGGCCTTGTACAGAGCCGATTGGACCCCCACGCTAGCCGGCTGATGAGAGCCTGATGTCCACTCAGTTTTAACCCCAAAACCCAATTAAATTCCTTTGACTACTCTGTCAAAAAACACATTAGCAATGAAGCTTTTAAACCTGCAGCAATGTCTGCATATGAACCAGCCACCCCCCCCCCCAACCAAACCCTGCTTTATTACAGCTATGCTCCAGGCCTTGCTACCTTACAAAGGGCTAACCCCCCCGCAAAAAAAAAAAAAAAAACAGCAGCTAATAAGAAACCGAACCTGAGAATGCATATTTCAGTCCAATAGTGTTTTCCAATAAATTTACAATCCCATTCACAATGCACCATTTTATGGAAGCAGTTACTACAAAAGAGGGACTTTCATAGACCCGGGCACTCAACTGGCTGACATCAGTCCCGGGCCGTGCCGGGCCGGCTCGGCAGAGCCCTTCTTTGTCAGGTTGGGTCCACTTTTCCCCCTTTCTCTCATTCAGGGGACGGACTTGGACTGTCCCTATGGGGCTTCAGTGTCAACCCTTTAAAGATGCAGAAGGTCCTGCCAATTTTGTACACGATGGAGTGGTGGGAAAACAACTGAGGGGAATGGAGGGAGGAAAGAGAGGAGGCTTTGTGAGCCCCATGTAATGACTTAAACATCCCAGGGACGCCCGGCACCAGGTTCTTTTTAGGATTCCTTCTTTTTCTGCTCTGTCTGCGTCAGATTTATTTCCCACATTCTGCTTTTCTCGGAGCGTTAAAGGAGGCCGGAGCAATGACAGTAGGGTCTGTGGAGATGGTGCATGGGGGGAGGTCTGGCTTTAAGGTAGTCCTGGGGCCGCTGTGACGGGGTGTGCACGGCTGGCCTTCCTTTGCCACCACAGAAACCCACCATGTTTTGCCTCCCATTTCTCAGATTATTTGTTCAAGTAGAGCCCAAGCGTAAAGAGTGTTTGGATGTCGGAGGAAAACCATCAGCCCGAGTTACATTCGGCCCTTGGAAACAAAGAGGCCCCTCTTCTCCCTCAGCCGTGACTTCCCCAGAGGTTACAGACAGGCCCCCCAGCCCACCCCACCCCAAAATCTCAGATGCATCATTAGCACATATACTGGGCCGAGGAGAAAATGATTCACCCCTGAGATGCCCAAAATCCCGGGGGAGGCTGCGCATGCGGGGTGCCCTGCACCACTGACTTGCCAAATGTGCTGGAATTTATGATGTTGACGCAGAGGCCCTCTGTTTTCAGGGAGGGGGAGGGCAAGTGTCCCCTTTATTGTCTCTGTTACAGAAGTATTGCGTAGCGTCAAATCTGTCATATTTAATTGAGTTTTACTGAAAGAAGAAAAAACAGTTGCTGCATGTAGCAGGGTCAGGATGTGAGTGTGGTGCCTTGGTCATGCACTGGGGGGCAGCAGAGCCAGATGGGAGGGCCCAACATCCAGTCCACCGACGGTCCAGTAGAAGCACAACGGCTGTAGGGCTGAAGGGTACTCAAGCCAAAACTATGTGGGCAGGTCAGGGCGTGAGGTCTGTCTTTGTATGGATGTAAGACAGGAAGGGAATTAAAATGGTTGAGATGAAGTACCACCATAGGCTTGTGGAAAGTGAGTGTTGGGATGATATTAGCCTCATCTCCAAGTAAACAAGCCCCCACCCTCTGACATGATGGACAGAATAGTTTTTTCCCCAAGACTGTTCCCATCCATCTCCTCTTCCCAACTCCTGGCCAGACCAGGTTTGCAAAGCCCAGAACTGAATAAATACCTTCGTAGCTGACTAGGTGTCATTAGCCTGCCTCCTGTTCCTGGCTGTTTAGGGAGGGGGGCGGGCATTCCAGTGTTTATGGGGAGGCAGGGTCGAGGCAGGTAAGCATTGGTCAAGCCCTCGACCCTGGAGCTGGCAGACAAGTTGGCATGGCGACAGAATGGCAAAGGGATTTGATGGTGATGACACCTTTCTTGATGGGATGGACCAGAGAGTGATGCAAACTTAATCATGGATTGGTGCTGGCTTCTCTTCTACACTAAGTATTAATGTAGGATATCCTGGTATTCTGGTGTTGGGAGTTTAAGCCATAATAAAGATTCAAATGGGGTCAGGGAAGAGGGAGAGGTAAGGAGTGCTTCTCTGCTGAGCCAATTTCGCTCCTGCTGTTGCCAAGCGAACAAATAAATACACTTTTTTGGTTTCTTTTTTTGGTGTTCTCTTTCAAAGCTCCGTGCCTGGCGGAGATTCTCGGGCTACTGTCCACCGGTTTTAATGACAAACTATTTAGAAAAGATCCTTCACCCCAACCCTCCCACATAATCCACTACATTATGGGATGTTTAAAGGCCCTGCACTGTACTGCTGGGTGTGTTTGGGGGGGGGGGGTGATGTCGGGCCTGAGGCCAGGGGAAATGTCTGCGTATTCGGAGTGGGGAGGACAAGAAGGGGGAGGAGCTGGTGTTCCAGGCCCTGAATTACATATTGCACTGACAGTCTGGATGGCTGTGGTAAAGAAAACATAAAGAGCAGCCCGGGGCTCTGAAACACATAAAGCAGGATTTCTGCAGCCACATAACGTGCCCCAAGTGAGGCCCGGCTAAGCGCTAGCTGGGGCTAAATGTCAGGGCCTGCATTCGAACATACACAATTATTCATGGTAATTACCTGGCCCTTTTCGCTCTTCCTGACTTTAGCAGGCCCTAAATTTATCAAATGTATATATAAAAATAACAATAATAAAACAGTAAAACATAAATCAAGGGGAACAAGTCCATAGCTTGTCAACTGAATGTGCGTTCAAGTTAGCAGTTAGCCCAGGATCTCCGGAATGTGGCGCAGACTTCTGGGTGCTCATGGAAGCCGAAGGGGAAGACAACTAATTCACACGTAATGTGATAAGCCAAGCAAATCTGAGGAAATGCCATCGCAATCGAGTTTTGCATTTTAATTGGAGCACATCTGTGTCCCAGACATGGGGATTGGCATGAGTCTGGGTAGAACTGGTCCCTTTACAAGGGAGTTTGTAAGTGTGGCAGAGTCCTGATTGAGGTCCACACAAGGCTGGCAGCGGACATATAAACATGGATTTGGCAGGGCAGCTGATGGGGCAGATAGCTCTGGGGGGGTGTGTTTGCTGAATAATTGCTTCTCATTCCTTCTTAGACAAAGGCAAGGACAGCACGTGGCTGCACTGTGGTGGGGGGGGGACGGTGCACTACCAGCATGGTACTACTTCCCCCACTGACTTTCTGTCCCTCTTTCAACCCTGAAGTTCTCAAAGGCCCTGAAGCACTTTGGAGAAGATCAGGGCAAAATGCAGCCCGATGAATTCTTTGGGATCTTTGACACCTTCCTGCAGTCTTTCAATGAGGCCAAGCAAGACCTGGAGAACATGAAGCGTCGCAAGGAGGAGGAGGAGAGGAGGGCACGTATGGAGGCTATGGTGAGTGGTGACCTGTCACAACCCAACCAGCTCCATTGGGGCTCCAAGGATAGATTGGAAGGATGAGCTCCGCAGTCTAGTTTTGCCACTGATATGTTGTATAATAATGTATACATCTACAGCATACTGTAAATAATTCAAGCAGATCCTTAATTTCCTCGAAGCATTTTATATACCTTTCACTGTTGCCTAATAGTTCAAAATTTCCTTTATTATAGTAACATTTGGTCCACTATCTTTTGGTCCAATATCCCAGCATTTGGTCGATTCTACACTCGGAAAATCATGTGCCTGGTTTTGAGTGTTTTTGTGTCCGTGTGCCGGTCCAGCTGAAGGAGCAGCGGGACCGAGAGAGGAGGTCCAAGAAGAACCTGGGAGGGGGTACCACGTCAGACGAGGTGGGCGAGTTCGACGATCTGGTGTCGGCGCTGCGCTCCGGTGAGGTCTTCGACAAGGACCTTTCCAAGCTAAAACGCAACCGCAAGCGCTCTGGCAGCCAGCACGTGGACGGCAGTGGGCGTGAAAGGCCCATCACCAAGGTCAACTATTAAGCACCCTGTCGCCCTTTGCTGGACGGCACCAGGCAACTGCACACCTGAACGGAGCTTAAAAAAAAACAATAACTTTTCCTGCTCTTATTTCACCAAACCTCTGACCGGGTATTTACTCCCCGAATGCAAGAAGAAAACCAGAGATGGACTTGCGGAGACCACTGGGTCTGGCTGTGGATCACACGTTACGTCTCTCGTACCTCCCTCGTGTTTATCTCCCTGCTCTAGGACAGGTCCAGCACTGGGCTGATTTCACTGCTCTGGCTTCACGGCTTTTGACTCAGGCACCTGGCACTTAAACCAAAGCCTCCCAGGGGCTCCCACAGCCCGGCCCACCACTGCCCTGAACACCTGTGCCCGCACACTACAAAGCACAGAGGCTCAAGCCAAACCCATCCAGAGACAAAAAGAGCAGCAAACTGTGCTGCTTCTCGACCAGGCCAGGCTGGGAGCGGCTCCATACCCACCCGCCCTCATGAACGACAGACACATGCTCCAGGGGGCAGAGCCACACTGTGTCTCCCGTATTCACTGTGGTGCTCGGTCATGATTGATTGTGAAACCTCAGTCCCTCCATCAGGGAGGTGGATAGGAAGACTTTGGTCCTTGGGGAAGCCATTGGTCATACCCCCCCCCCCCCCCATTCCCAAAGAGCATCAGCTCTTAATGCGGCACTTTGGTGCTGTGGCCGTTAGCTGACTGGAAGCTCAGAAGTCTCACCTGTCATAAGGCAGTCTGGTAACGATGCAAACCGAACTGGAGCGTGGGGGTGTGCCCCACCCCTTCTAAGTGCCTCCTTTCCCACAATGCATTCCTCCTACCTCCCAGCTGCAGTTCTGGAGGGAGAATGGCACCTCGGGGGGGAAAACAGGAAAGGAAGGCAAACTTCAAAGACGGGATGTGACAGAAGGGGTAGAGTTCACTTTTCTTTTCCTCAAAAAAGAAAATAATTGTAAAAAGTAAAAAAAATACATAAATAAAAAAAACACAAAAAAGATTGTTATGGCATTAACTAGTGCCAAAGCTAAAAAAAGATTAATACAAAGAAATGCAAATAGGAAGGCTTTTATATATTTATATATGTAGAAGTGGACATGCTAACGTTGAACTTTGCTGTTCATTATGTTTAATTTTGGTTTCCTCGCAAGTTTTTCTAATGTATCTTTGTTAAGTCATTTTTTTAGCTATTAATGTTTTTGTATCGTCCTGGTCTCGCAGTCCTTACGTCCCAGTCTCATTTGCACTGTAATTTACTGAAGACCCCCTCCCCTCTACCTGGTAGAACCCTTCTTTCGTTTTTACTTCCGTCGTCAACCCCTGGTGATGTTCTATCGAGCACCCAAAGGCTACATGATGAACATTTCAACGTGACCAACACATGGTCCTCAGCTCCCTCACTCGCCTGATTACAGCGATTTCCACCTGCACTGTCCGTTCCCCGCAGTCCTCTACATAAATACAGTAATGTTCACAACACTTAAAAAGGGCCAGCACACTTGCCTACTGTTCAGGATGGAAAATGGACGGAAACTACACTCAAAGCACCAAGAAACCCATCGACGCAAAGGAAGGAACGATGGCGCAGTGACAAAACCTGCAAGCGCAACCTGGGAGAATCCCCAGCAGGCATGGCAGACCTCTCCTGTCTGGGATTTAGATAGCTGTTGGCTCAGGGATCGAGGCCGATTCCTGAAGGCCCCTGGGAAGACATGAGTACAGCGTGCCCGCCCCCAACCCCGCTCCCCCTCCATTTCTCTTTGCAAAGGTATTGTGATGATGGACCTTTGGCTCGTTCAAGCGTCTGCGTAGGTGCCTCAGCACTAGACGGAGGTGGTGGGGTTGGATGGATCAGCCCCAGTCTGGGGAAGATCAGCCTGGCAGGAGGCTCAGCCTCTGAAGCCGACCTCGCCGCCGTCGGGTGACAAAGACTCACGGGGTCATTTTGTGGAACTACTGAGCTGGGGAGAGACGGCACACGTGCACAAACACACGTGCACAAACACACGCACACGCCACACATTCATATCTTTGCAGGGACCCTCCATTCATTCTATGGGAAAAACCCTAATCCCAACAATGGCAACCTTAACCATAAGTAACCAAACTAAATACAAAACTTTTTAGTTATTCAATTGCAGTCACAGATCGAGGTTATCCTTGTGGAAACTAAAAAAAAAATATGTTTTACCCCACAAGGTAAGAAGTTGCAGGATTTTTTAATCACATTGTGGGGAAATCTGGCCCTCGCAATATAATCACTGCGCGCGCACACACACACACACACACACACACACACACACACACAGGAAAGAGGAGGGAAAAATATATGGAAAACCAAACTCAAAACAAAACAGAGAAACTGGAGGCAGCTGCCTTCCAAAAGGCAGAGACCTGGATCCTCAGGACCAGAGGGGCTCGGAACCTCAGGCAGGTCCCTCTGCCATCTTTGGCCGTGATGCTCGCTGCCTGAGAAGTGCAAAATGAGGCAGACTGCAAGCTTATCAGAAACCGCAGAGACTGCCTTTAGAAAACACATCTGTGGAAAGAAAAAAAATAGACTATATACAGTAAAACAAAATGAGAGTATATATTTCTCATATAGACATGAAATATAGTCATCCAGGGATGCATAATGGACAGCCGTCTTTACAAACCATCCTGACAGGTTAACAGTCAGTCAGTTGTACATCTCCATCTTTTTCCACTAAAGCTAGTTGGCCCACTATGAGAGTGGATAGATTACTGTTACATTCTCATCTGGCTCTCAGGCCTGGAGATATTGCATTTATTATAACAACAAATGACAAATAACTCCTCAGCAGTCCGAAAAGGTCCGGTCAGAGAATACATTAAAAAACACTTACTCTGCTTAAGTGGTGTCGAATTTCCTGGGGCGGATGCTGGACAGGAAGGCCCAGGGGCATTATCGCATCGCTCGGTGTGCGTTTAGCCACAGCTGCACGGGCGCCGAGTCCAGGGGCTGCAGTCTCGCAGGAGATTAAGAGGATTTGGACCAGGCCTGGCTTGCTGGAGGCGTGACAGACCGTGACCTGTTTGTTCCATCTCCCTGACATCCTGCATGGGCCACTTCCACCTGAGCAGACCAAAACCAGGAATGGAAATGGGCCTCCGGTCCAGGAGCCCCCCCCGCAGATGTTGGCCGCATCAGCACAAGATGTTGCGTCATACCCGCTCCGTATGGCGCTGATAGTGCGTTCTACCCACTTCTCACTGCACTCACAGTGCGTCGGACCCGCTCCGATGGGCGCTCACAGTGCGTCGGACCCGCTCCGATGGGCGCTCACAGTGCGTCGGACCCGCTCCGATGGGCGCTCACAGTGCGTC
>JAODKF010000030.1:21169651-21198096 GCA_026779585.1 Mormyrus proboscirostris
CTCACAGTGCGTCGGACCCGCTCCGATGGGCGCTCACAGTGCGTCGGACCCGCTCCGATGGGCGCTCACAGTGCGTCATGCCACACTTGCAGAGATAAACACTCCGTGAAACTGTGTGCTGGATTCCTGCAGCCCAGGATAAGGTTTAATGCTCTCCTAAAGCAAAAGGCAAGAACAAGTAAACAGAAAAATCTCTAATATGAATCAATGGACCTCCACTGTGGCTGAGCGTTAGACGAAATTAGGTCACTGTGCATGGGGGTGGGGGCTGGAGATCAGCGCATTAAGCGGATGGGGTGTCCGCTTCCATCACTCCAGGGTCTCGAGGCCATTTCCCCCGGGGAATATTCAGGCCAGGTCACAGGCCCCTTAATCCCCCATGCCCCAAAAGCCTTTCCTGTATTTTTTGCGTTTTCCCTCAAGTGCCTCTCTCTCTCTCGCGTTCCGGTACCTGGCTGTTGTGGATGCTGTCAGGCTCTCTCCAGCAAATCAGTTTTGAAAAAGAAAAAGAAAGTTCTGGTTAAATGGGGTGCAACTTAGCCTGGGCCCACATTGTCGGCTCCTCTACATCCTCTCCAAAAAAATCTCTGCACACCCCAGGTATGACTGTCTGAGAGTAGACACACAAAATCAGTGCCAAAGCCTGTTGGAAATCCAACTCGCCGCTCCACGCGGCCCAAAGGTGCTGCTGCGTAATTTGTCACATGTAAGGTTAATGTGTAAATGCACATCGAGTTTCCTCCTGAAAGGATGGCCCCCTTAACACACAAGGGGTAACGGTTTTCCCCTTCATTTGCACCTAGAAGGGCCCCGACTTAACAGTACTGTGGTATTTATTTAAATAGCGGAAACCTAGAGTATCTGCACGTTTTATTTCACAGTAAAGGGCAGTCAGGGTTCCAAAATCATCAGTATTATCTCATCACCTTCAGCGCAGAGTCGCTCCGAGCAATCACTGTCTGAGATTATCCCAGAAATCAAGTGTTTGGCGCATTGTAACACTTGACACGCCACTGCATTTGCTTGAATCAAAATGCAACAAAAGAAATAAATAACTTAATATTACTCACCCATTTTCACACAGGAAACTGGTGTTATTCGCCAAATGGCCAGCAGGTGGCACGATTTCAGTGCGATTCGCGCAGTGACACGTACACACGTTTCGAGCGGGGTTAAGCGAAGTTGCACCCAATTTAATCTAGTTGTATACACATTCGTATTTGTAAGAGTTGAACAAACTCTTGTGAAAGCTGTACAGCCATTTAACGTTTTGTACACCGTTTTAGTTGTTGACAAAAGGTAAAAACGAAAGTTAAGGAATGTTCAATTTACCTGTAAATTGTACCTCTATTTATTTGCCTTATTTAGTTTGCCGTATTTTATATGCATACACAATAAAAATGTTCTATAAAATGATTATAAATAATTATACTGTTTGTATTTGTCAGTCAGTTTCAGACTTGTACGAGAATGAGCTGTTCGGAATCCTGTTTTTTTTATGTTGTTCTACCATAATTTTATTTAGGTTCTTTTTGCTCGCATTTTGTGTCATTTTGTAGGGTTACAATAAAATGAACCTTTGTCCCCTATGTGCCGGTGTGTTTTGGACGCTTTATGATGGAAGCACAAGCATCACAGAGCAACTAAAATCACTTGCAGACAAAAACGGTAAGTACAACTCCAAGTCAATTTTAAAAGCAATATACCAGAGTACAATGCTGCCCCCCAGTGGTACTTAAGCTGGAAGGTGTTTAAAATACTGGTCAGAACATGGATCGCGCCAATGAATTTGTAGAAATTGTGAAGACTGAACGGTCAAACGAAAGCATTTTTAAATATATCAAAGAAAAATCTCTCCATCATGTCAAGTTAGTGTTTTTATTAGTGAAAGCATCCTTGTGTTAATATGCAAGATACCTTAAAACACAGAGGTAGATAAAACTGCCATCTGTGACAAAACTCCAGACCTGGTGCCACCAGACAGCCATCAGGCAACCAGAAATTTGCACCTCAAGCCAGGAGCCTTCAAACTCGAGGGTAAAGGGCAGAGACACGGGCATGCACAGGTGCTATGGGGGTCGAAACCCAGAGCCGAAACCCCAGCTGGCCACGCACAGGTGCTATGGGGGTCGAATCCCAGAGCCAAAACTCCAGCTGAACCTCCGTTCAAATTTAAGCACTTTAGCTAACAAAAATATCTGCCAAGCTTAATTGCCTCCCATTCATCTTCCAACTACTTGCCCAGTAGAGGGCGCCAGGGGACCGAGTCTGTACCAGGCGAAAAGAGCACACAATAGGGCAAAGACACTCCACACAAACACACGCTATGCGCATCAAACTGCATGTCTCAGCACCACAGGGCAGGGGGTGGAATGAGATGAGAGGCCACCTCACTAGCCAGTGGGCAACAAAAAGCAGGAACAAATAAACAATACCAGAATCGTGATTTGACATTCCATGTAGAGATAAGGAAAATATTCAAACATAAAAGTACAAAATCAATAACCACAGCAGAATAATGTGGAGTCAGAAATAACTGGGACGCATTTCATGGCATTAAAAAGTGTCACATACAAAAACAAAGCTTTTGAATTATCAAACATACATGAAGACTCTTAGTATATATTAGAACTTGGCCAATACATTTTATCTAGATTTAAGATGTACTCTTAACTAGACATTCCTGTATTATTTCCCAAAAAAGGCATATCACACAACACACAAAAGAAATCACAAGATTTCACTACATTATTTGTATGCAATCATAAATTTGACTCACAAACATTAAAAATAGATTGTCACATTCCACAAACCCGCTTTGGCTTGTCAAAGCCCCCGAGGGGTATTAAAGCACTGCATCATCACTTAATCCCACTGTTTTAAGGGCACCTTAAGATTGAACCCAGGGAAAGCGTCCCGTTGGCCTCACAATTCGGCAGGCAGCATTGGCCCTTGATCACTTCCCCTGGGTTCAATTCTGGAAATAATAGAACAACCTTAGAACTTAAAGATATAAAATGCTAGAGCCCATCATTTGAACCAAAGGGAATTTGCAAATCATTCATCACGTGGCTTCAGTATAGAAAAGCTACTTTTATGTTTATGGGAGGGGAGGGGGGGGGGGGTCTTTTCAGTCTCTCTCACGTGGCCACTACTGCGCTTGACATGTTCTTTTTCAGTAATGTCACCTTCATACTCCTTCAATCAGGTTTGCTCTGAGAGGTTTAAGCAGCCAGGATTTACCAGAATGATCTGCTACGGCACGACCAACGGACGACATCCAAACCCGAAACAGTACGAGCACAGTGTTTGCTAGAAAAAGATATTGCTTAGAGAAACGTATTTGTGCGTGGTTCATCTTCCTCATTCCTATTGGTCAGCCTTCAGCAGAGACAGCCCAGAATTCCCTGCTGCGCCTTCAGCTAGCAGCAACGTGAAACACATTCTTCAGATAAGCTGCAGTACCTCTGTTTAACCACTAGGGCAGCAGTGCAGAGACACCGGGGGATCTTTCCACAAAGACCTGGGTCAGGCTCACAAATCGCCCTGTAAACAGCTGCATGTGTACTGGGCCAACAGCTGTCCGTGCTTGAAGGTGTGCACTGGTCCTGCTGTAGCACTTAATCTTAATAGGATCTTCAGTGCACGGTGGACACAAAGACCTGGCTTTATACAGCGACACGCTGGGACAGCCAGCCTACAATTCAAGTGCTGAGGGAGAACAATACCAGGTGGCCTGACCTATTGTGTTTAAGCGATTTCCCAGAATCCTCTTCATTTGGATGCAGTTTGGGAGAGTTGCAATTATTCTTTATTTTAGAGATGGCTGCAATAAAGATCCCACTAAAACATTTTTAATTCATTTGTCATCCATTTCCAGCGCTGGTGCTTTGGGGTTGTGGGTGGGGCTTGCCCCGCCCAGGCGTTTGTGCTGGTAGTCGCCTCTTTGGCCCCCCGTCTTACTCAGCAGTTTGATGTCCGTGATGGTGATGTCACGGCTAACCGCCTTGCACATGTCGTAGAGCGCCAGGGCGGCCACCGAGGCGGCCGTCAGAGCCTCCATCTCTACCCCGGTGCGGCCAGTGGTCTGGCAGGTTGCCGTGACGACAGCCACGCATTCCGATTCCACCAGCTCCATGGTGACGTTGACCTGGTCCAGCGGCAGCGGGTGGCAGAGTGGGATGAGGGTGCTGGTCTGCTTGGCGGCCATTATGCCAGCGACTTGTGCCACAGCCAGGGCGTCACCTTTAGCCAGCTGGTTCTCCTTCACCAGGCTAAAGGCCTTGGGCGTCAGGTGCACCACAGCCCCAGCAGCTGCCGTCCTGTGGGTGACGGGCTTTGCACCCACATCCACCATACGGGCCCGGCCCTGGGCGTCAATGTGCGTCAGCTGACTGGCTAGTGGTGTTGACAGGGTGTCAGTCCCGGCAGGGTTGCTGGGGGCCTGCCCATGCTTGCCACTCAGAGTGCTTTCTAGTGGGGGTCCGTCTTTGGCTTTCACCAGCTGGCTGTCGATGAAGAGACTGCCCAGTGGAAAGCGAGCCGCCGCCCCCAGGACGCTGCCATGCCACTGGTGCCTCGCTGGGTTCTGTTCGTCAGCGAGCGCTTCGAGTTTGGCTCTCGATGCCTGTAAACCGGCTGTCAAACTGTCACAATCCCACAATCCTCTGCGGGAGGTTAATGCAGGAAGGGTCGCTCCCTTAAACGTCAGAGTGATCCAGTGCTGTGATGACCCGCGGTTCCACCGAGGGCTGCCCCTATCTATGACGGAACCCGGGTCACCAGAGGCTGTGCTATTAAGAAGGCACCATGTGTTTTTGCTGCGAGAGTGACCCCCACAGAGGGAGTGGTACAGTCTCAGGGAGGGAGTTGGCTTGGGGGATACTGCATTTAGGAGATGAAAGAGCGGGTTCAGAAACTGCAGAGGGGGGATGGAGGGTGAGGAGGAAGGAGGCCTTGATGAAGCAGTACCTGAGGGAGAAGGAGCAGGTTTGGATTGTGACATTTCAGGGAACCCTGCTGAGTCACTCAACTGAGTGACCGAATGGCGCGTCCAAGTGCATGCTGGTAAGCAGAGTACGTACTGCATCACCCACCAATCAGGACCATGGGCCGGTTCTTCATCTGGGAGATGCTGAACATTCCTACGGAACAGAACACAGAGACAGGATATGACCATGCACATCAGTGGAGAGTTCTAGAAGACCAGAAGGATATGGAGAGGGAGGGGATTAGAAAGACCTAAAAATATAAACATCAGGAAGGTGATGATGAGGAGGAGGCTTGCCCTTCGCCTTCAGAACCACTAAACACCCCGGAGTTCTTGGTGAGACTGGGTCACAGACGTACAGATTCAGGCCCGTGGTCATTTCCCAGGTCGTCCTTTGTGGTGTTAAGCACCCCCCCCCCTCCCATGTCGGTCCCTGTCACTGAGCTGCAGCTGGCAGACACATCGGGGCTGACGCACTCTGCCCGTACTCGGCACAAAGTTGAGTTTCATGGTCCATGTACCGCATAGAAACACACTGCTTTTCCACCTGCTTCTGCGACTTTGCTAGAAAGGAAATTAGCAATACAAAGAAAAAAAAAAAAAAACACACCCACAGACAAGAATAAAATACCAATAATATAAAAGGTGGTTCCCCTTCACACATTATATAATCCTGCACTTTGCTTGACCAAACTCACGCCACTAACCTAACGTGACTCACCTCTGCAGAAAGCTTTCTAATTGGGATTTGACTGCCATGTCCCAGAAATCATTCATCACGTGCTGCTCCCGTTATTTTCTCCCCGCCCCCGGTACGTGTCCCAATTTGCCCTCAGGCATACATCAGGGCATCCGCGGAAGGCCAGCGACACCCTTTAGGGTAATCCGTGCTCTTCTATTAGCTCTCATATACGAGAAAATGCCACACCTGAAGAGAGTGTTATCCAAGCCAGTCGAAACCAGATTCCCAGCTGGCAGGGCGGCGCCCTCCCTATCCCTGCTCCCCAGACATCTCCACCACACCCGCACCTGCGTGATGCTTCTTCTTCCTGCCCACAGCAGCTCCGATGATCTCCAGCAGCTCCTGATCAGTGGCTCCTGATCGCAGATAGTCCCTGAGGGATACCTCCGCGTTTCCGAAGAGGCACACCTGAGCACACGGCAGAATTCAGTGAATAATCCCACATGTTGGCACAGACGCCATTGGCAGACCACTGGTCAGCCACGTGACGGGGTGCCCACCTTGAGGTTACCGTCCGCCGTGAGCCGCAGCCGGTTGCAGGAGCCGCAGAAGTGGTCGGACATGGAGGTGATGAAGCCCACACGGCCCTGGAAACCAGGAACCCTGAAGATCTGCGACACGGGAGAGATGATCAGTCTGGAGGGTCACCTTTCACACGGTCCACAGGGGCCATGGTGACCTAGCAGATGGGAGCTGACCTTGGCCGTGTCCGCCTGTCCTCCGGGCAGCGGTTCCAGGTTAGGCCACTTCTGCCGGATCCCATCCAGCATCTCCTGAGAGCTCACCATCTTCTTGAAGTTCCACTTGTTGCCTGCGGGTGACACCAACACGTAGAAATACATCCGAATCTCAAAATTGACCATGTGTCAAAGAGAATGATTGTGGAGTGGGGACATTTTTACATGGATGACATTTCATTCAGAAAGTCTTGGGGAACCAGACACTAGGATGGTGAGACTCTGGAGCCTTGAGTCTTGACCCAGATGATGGACCAGCCATGAACACCACCTGAAGTGAACGGCACACGACTCACCATCAAAGGGCATGTATTCGATGAAGCGAACCTCCAGGGGATTCTTTTCAGTCCAGGCCACAAAGTCCACCAGTTCGTCTTCATTGAGACCTCGGATCACCACGCAGTTCACCTGCAGAGGGCAGTGTGGAGTGCACAGACACGGCATTCCTCTAGACCAATCAAGAGCCAGAACACCACAGGTATTGTATTAAGAGCATATTCCCAAAAAAAGTCACTAAAAATGCATCACTGTTTTGTGTACTTTGCGGTCAGCCATTGCAAGCTGACACACTATCCGTTTATACAGCTGGAGTAGCTCAAGTACTTTCCGGAAATATGCCACTGCGAAAGCCCCCCTGGACATTTCACGCCTCCCTAACCGAGCCTGTGACGCCCCGTCTCTGCAGACGTCACCGTGCAGGTTGAAGCTGAGCATCAGATATCCCACCATTCAGGGCACACGTGGTGGCAGCCATCTGTGCCCTATCTGTCACTATCCAAGAGGAGGTATTCTCCGTGCCATCGAAGTATTAACCTTCTCTTCAGTGTCACCTTCCTGAATTCCCAAGTAAGATGAAGCCACTGAACATAGATATTTTAATACCATCTGATTCGGTAATATCTAAATTTTAGGCTTAGATCCAATCAAGGAATGTACCCCGATACACTCCGCCCCAAAGGTGCTTTGCTCGTTCCTGCGCGACTCACCTTGAGGGGGCTGTATCCCATTTCCATGGCCTTGTCGATGCCTTCCATCACCTTGTGGAATCCTGCGGCATTGGGACAGAAATTAAGCTGTCAGCTCAAATCTGGTCAAACCAGCTCATTTTGCAGCCCACGGAGATTCTCTGCGGGCTCCTATCAGCGGCTTACAGCATCCCACCTCGACTCCATCTCTGCGTCTATTGCCAGATTGGCAGCCTGTATCGGAAAGGCGAGGGGAGCTTGATTAACCTTGTCTGAGCTGCCAGGGTCAAGCATTTCCGAGCCAAAGGCTGCCGAGTTGTTCACACCAATCATGCTGCCCACCACAGCACCCGACGTCCTGGTCTGGACGTTCTCTTCATACTGAATGGCTCTTTCGAAGTCAGGGCACAGGCTACATGCTTTTCAGCGTGTGGTCGGGACGCCACTTTTGTGGCAGAACACCTGAGCTTTCACAGTGGACGACTTGGTGCGCTCTTTCAGGGGGCTTTCAAGCGCCAACGCCTTTCTCCAAACCGGGGAACAAGGTCACCGTCCCCCCAAAAAGCAAAAGGGTTTTCCTCAAATGAACTCGGGTCACGATGATTCTGTAATTATCCGAGTCCACACAGTCACGAACACAAGAGCAAATCGGAAGCCACAGGAAGCCGTGCGGTCCTAAACAGAACCATGCGACCGAGCCGTCCTAATTCCAGAAGTATGAGGTTCCGGCACCATGACACGAAAGCGCATTTCGAGGCAACTACCGAGACGGACAGTTTGAAATTCAAGGCCGAGATTAAGCTCAGTTGCCCACAATCTCTAGAGCAAAGACAGAAATACTCGCAGCCCGGAGCCTAAGCGGCCATCATCAGGACAGGGTGCTGATCACAGCCAGGCTCTGCATCGCCTTGTGCAGAAATCTCTGTATCAAGCAGGGGCACAGGGACCCTCAGGGACATAATCTCAGCTCACTCAGTTACTGGTTTCAGGAAGAACGTTCCAGAAAAGCTGCAAATTGCAAGCATCCTTTAAAACTGAACGGCGGACCTTGTTTAAATAAAAATAAACCAGACAGGAAGCCAGCCTCAAACTGCACTTCTTGGCACTGCAGCCGGAGGCGCTGTGACCGTGTGTAGGAGTGAGGCCAAGCATCCCTGGGAGGTGGCTTTAGGTACACTGCTGTCGTATTCCTGAATACCATGCCAGCATTTCACCAGCTACAGATGGTGCTTAAAATAAGACTTACTAATATGTGAAAACTGTTAGCAAGAAATAAATAAATGGCAAATTCATTTAACACTTTTTTTTTTTTTTTTTTTACATTTTTAATTATTTAGTGGAAGCTTTTGTCCAAAGCGATAAACAATATTGTTTTTGAGAAAGCAGGGCAGCAGGGTCTCACAGTCCCTGGAACGACTGGGGTTAAGGGCCTCGCTTAGAGCTTAATGGTGGCATCACTCTGCTGACCATGAGATTTGAACCTTCTCATCACAGACACAGCACCCTGGCCGGCCGAACCACACATACCCCTTTTCCACTCCACTGGTGCCAGTGCTGGCACTGGAGCTGGTGCTCAGCCGGTGCTGAAGTTAGGAACCGGCAAGAACCGGCCTGCATTTCCACGGACTTGAGAGCCCAGCTGGAACTGGGTGACAACACTCTGCCCACCTCTCATAATGACATGGGTGCTTCATCCAGACCAGCAAAGGTTTACTGCCGGTTCAGAGCCGATTTTGCAGCACCTGTGCCATTTTTTTTCTGTGGAAAAGCGTGGCACTGGTTCCAAATTGGGGATCGTCACTGGAACGGCACCGACATCTTTGCAGTGGAAAAGGGGTAACACTGACCACACATCCTCTGAAGAACGCTGCGAAACATCCCCTTGAGACCCAGAACGGCGCCCCCTAGCGCAGAAATCACCTTTACGTCTCACGATGAACTCAAACTTGGCTGGCACCAGCGAGTCCAGGCTGACGTTGAGCAGATCCAGGCCCACCTGCTTCAGTCCGGGCAGCAGCCTCGCCAGGTTCAGGCCATTGGTCGTAACGCCGATGCTCTTCAGACCCTCCAGCTTCCGGAGCTCGGCTGAACACAGACGGAGGAGGATGAGGAAGGAGCCTTCAAATGTCAGACTGAGAAAAGCACCAGCAAACTCAAAGATGCTGGAAAGGCCCCCCAGGGTTCAGCTGAAGTCGTATGCATCCACACAGCTAGGATAACACCCCAGGGCATGACTGTCATAAGGTAAAAACCACCCAGATCCAATCCCGGGATGGGTGCGGAGAATCCAGGAACCGTGATCCTGATTAGGCCCCCAAAACGCGGGTGCACACCTTAAAACATAGGAGATCCACCCAGATGCAAAATCACAGCCCAAAAATCTAAGAGAATTAGATGATAAGAGCTGTTATTGATCTGGGGGGGGGTGCAGAAGCTCTACTCAGGCTTAAGAATGAGATAAGTGAGGGATGGAGAGCATGAGAGAGGACAGCAACGGCGAGATGAAGATCAACAGAGCAGCGCTGATGAGTACAGGAGCCCCGGAAATACCAGGGAGCAGCGACTTTGGAAGTGGAAGTAAATGGGGAATGACAGCGAGGCCAAAGCAGGACCCCCGAAAGCTCACCGATGACGTCCAGGATGTCAGGCCGGATGAGGGGTTCCCCCCCCGTCAGCCGGATCTTCTCCACCCCCTCGTGGACAAAGAGGCGGGCCAGCTTGAGCACCTCCTGTGTGGTTAGCAGCTGTGCCCGGGGAGTTAACGTCACCCCCTCCTCAGGCATGCAGTACTGACCTGCGGGAGAGCGCCCCCCCCGCAAGATCAGAGCCCATCACCCACTTTAATGTCACTTGCACACTTTCATGCTCCAATTCAATCATTTATTGGTGATATTTTTTCACTGCGACACAAATAACTTTTCTGTAAAAACCGATGGAAGTTGGGCTGACAGACTTACACCTCAGGTTACACCTCTCCGTCAGCGAGATGCGCAGGTAGCTGTGTCTGCGACCAAAACCATCCGTCAGGAAGGAGGAGAAGGCCGCAGTCTCCGCAGGCAGCACCCGGCGGGGGACTAGAGTCTGCGGGCACGACAGAAGGGGGTGTTTCTCTCTCTCTCTCGAACATACAGACAGAAACACACAGGCGCAGAAATAGAATCACTCATTCGGTCACTCAGTCAGAGAGACAGAGGTGCCTTATTTCTGGGGCCACACACAGTGTTACAATGGACACCCCCCCACTTCAAAAAAATTAATACCTAGAGAGCTATTCATATTACAAACTCAGAAGATTGTAGCTTACTAACTGGTTAACAGAATATGCAACTTCAGAACCTGTTACATCATAGTGACAGGTGGGGGGGGGGGGGGGGGGGCGTGGTACACAACCACTGCAGCCTGTCTCTGCCACACACACTCCTACTCCAATAGCTGATCAGCTACATCATATACCTAAAACAATAATTTAATTAAGAGTCCTGATCCTGCATTGTGTCACTTCCAAATGATCAGCCATTTAGGAATGATTGAGTCAGCATAAGACACAAGGAAATCAAGAGGCAGGATGCAAAGATTCTGCCTACTAGTGAGCTGATCCCATATGATTCATTTACCCTTAAAGGAAGTCTCCATAAATCTCAACTAATCAGGGCCCAGAGCCTGACACTCACAGCTTCGGAAGATTACCAGATATTCACCTCATAAGCAGGGCCCTAATGCTGAAGTCCAGGAAAAATAAAACAGGTCATTGTGCCTGAAGGTACACTGTATCACAGCTATTTTTAATATGTAGACCTGCAAATTACGCATTAGGTGACACCGAGAGGGTTTACCCCTGTTTAGCATGCAGCGAAACACCTACATCGAATCACGTATCACTCCCATGAGACAGAGATTACTCTTTAAGCCTGTTTAATACCACTACTTTAAGTAAGTTTTGCGCCCGATCAGACGTGTACCAGGTGTGTCCGTATACCGACATTCCCTGCTTAACGTGCAAGTGGGAACTCGCAGTCCCGGGACGCCTGTGCAAACGCACCGATTCGTACGACATACGTGTTTTAGTGCATCGCTGTATGACATGCATTGTGCAATATTTTTGCAGAATATGACTACTGGTTAAAACCTGTTTTATCATTGCGACACACTTTAGAAGTCCATGTCTTATTTACTGGTTAACTGGAGAGCGCGGTGCAATATGCCACTTTAACTGGAGTTCAGGCAAAGGCAGGGGACCATGCCTAAAAGTACGCAGGGATTTAGGATGCACGGCGACTTACGGTCGTTTTGTGCTGTGAGTTAGCGAGAGGCACCTGCGTTTACCTGATCGGGAGCAGCTACGGCCGCTGCGGCCGCGCTCGGCTCCGGGGCTGGTGGGGTAGCGCTCGAGTACCGTCGCCGCCGCAACAGCCCCGCCGAAAGGGCCCCGGCCTCGGCGCGACCGCCCAAAAGCATCCGGTGGCACCACACGCCGTATGAAACCATGCCGTCCAAAGCACCTCGAACAACCCGCAGACTCGCCGGACGTGTAAAAAATAAGTGACTTCGGACTTGGTGTCTGCGCCTGAGAAGTTAGAAGCACGACGGCCAATCGGAGAGCCCGTCTGGAGTTGGGTGACGTGCGCGTCTTCCAATCGCGTGGGGACAATAGTCTGGTGGCATCTGGGTAATGTGGTTCCTCTGTCTTTAAAATCCCCACGCAGAAGTCGACGTTGGAATCAGCGCTAAGGTTTTGAGTTGCAGGATGACAGCGTACATGATACATGTTCAACCCACGATGTATTTGAGGAGAGGAAAAAAGTCGGAGATCTACGAAGTTAGAAACAGGTTCTGTTCATTTCGGTGCATGACCCTGCTCTCCGTTTTACATGGTAAAAATAAATCCTGCCTGTTTGGAGTAACTCCGGAGAAACCCGTACACTGTATTACGAGACAGAAAATGGCTGTAACTTTTAATGACAGCTATGCTTTTTGATCTGGCCTTGGGACCGAAATCCAGCCAGACCTTAAGACGTGGGTGTTCTGTTTATACCTGTTGCAGATCATTTTTATCTATCCATTGCCTCTGACTCAACTTATCAGATCATTGATGCCACAGAACACACGAGTCACCAATGACGTAGATGGCGTTTATCAATAGTACTATCGCTCAGAGCTGGGTGGGATATAACGTGAATTGTCACCATAATGAGGTCACTGCTTACTTGCACACCTAGCCCTCTTCAGTCATTATTGTACTGGCAGTATAGCACCTTTCACAAGTCACCCAAAAGTGTGTTACAAGGGTGTATTGAAATACCTTCCTACCATACCTCATTCATGCAGAATAACTCAAAAGACAAAAGAAATGAAAGACACATAACAGGAGAGGAACCAAAACTTCTGGGGATTCAAGGTCAGCTGCCCCCCGCTAACATTACTGAAATAGAAAGTTCGGGGTTGCTTGTAAAAGCAAGGTGTAGACTGTAGTCAAGGTCAAAGCCAAAGTCCATCAATGAGTCGGTTCCGAGATTTAATGACTGGGACCAGTGCTGGATCTCACACATGAACTGGCAAGCAAAACATTCCACGATATAGGGGTCCTGTGGCAAGATGCTTTACTGCCAACTGTGGAATGAGAAGGAAACCTGGGTTCTGTTTCAGGTAAGAGGCCCCTGTTTGGCTGCATACGCACAGGGACACATTCGGTTTACACACCCAGCAGAGACGGCCATGGGGACAGCCTGGCTCTCATTTCAGATGAAGGTTCCTCTCCAGGTTCAATGAAGGTTCTAATAACAAAAGAAAGCAGCATTTCATAATTTTCTGAGGCAAACGATCCTGCACAGTGAATCAAACCCAACATCCCATCCACAAACACATTCTGCTTTACAGATGTGCAGTTCAAGTAAAACTGAACCAAGGGACCACAACTGCGCATCTCTCGCAGACCCCTAAACATGACTGCCCACTCCAAAACCCCATCCTACCTCCAGTCAGCCTTTTTAAGGCTTTTATGCCTGAGTTTAACCAGCAAGATCACCAACATCATTATCCCCACAGGAAAGCAGGTGATTAACTGGCCAGGTGTGACCAATTAAAATGTACCACTATTGATTAATTAAAACCAAACAGTGAAGATGATTAAAGTAAAAAATAATTTAGTTTAAAAAAAAAGTTATTCTCCTTAAAAAGTCAGAAATCAAGTGAGAACACTGCAGCTTCAAGTCATCAACATAACCAGCTTATGACACAGGTGCACACACCCCCACCCTTGTGAGTTTTGTGTGTTCTATCTAATGTCAACCAGTCGTACAAAGCCGACTATCTGCTGTAAACACTGCCTGTAACATCACACCCTGCAAGCTACCCGAGGCACCATGCCAGCAAATGTGTATGAGGTGCATGAGCCTGGTTTCACACAGGCTATCAGTGGTTGGATAATCTGTGCTGATTGGCAGGTGGAGCCAATGACATCGACTTCAGGCACTACTCCCAGGCATGTCTGCACTTTAGACTTCAGCCCTTTCAGTTTTTTAGTGCCAAGACAACACCCTGTCCCCTGACCAATCATACAGCTGCAAAAGAAACGAACATGGAAAATGTAGTTCCTCGATAGTAGACCTGAGATCATTTCAATATCTCAATAGCACATTTAAGAAGGTGATTTTGGAACAGTGTTTAAGCCCCTTGGCCTTGCACCATTAAGGGTGTGAGTCTGGATCCCAGGTACTGCTTCTGTGTGTGAAGCTTGCATGTGATAGACTAGCATGCTGTCCAGGGTCCTCCCTTCCTCATGATTTTCGTCTTTTCGTGACCATGCTTTAGAGTTGTGGCAAAGCAACGAGGTCAAATATAGTATTTCTTCCGGCGCCTGAACAATTTCAATTAATATGACCGATAGAGGGCAGCATTAAGCCACGAACAGATCGGCGTCGGTCGTATTTACGCAAAGTTTTTTTAATGTATCTTAATTTGTAACTTTAATAAACTGTTTAGTTTAACAGACCCATCTACCAAAGTCCGAAATTAAGAAGGTCGAGTGAAAACGCAGATTATTGATAAGAAATTGGAAAAGGTTGTGTCGAAGATACTCCAGACCAGTACGCTCTGTCAAACTAAATCACTGCAGCCATCTGCTGGTGGCTCGTGAAAATTCAGCTGAGGCATTCCTGTTAGCTACGTATTTCAATTTTTCTGGTCAACTTGTTGTATATGCCTTGTCAGTTTCGTTAACATTTTTATCCGAATGAAACGTATATAGGGAACTATAAATATATATATATATTTTATTTTTTATTTTACTTCGAAAAGAATAGTATTGCCTCAACCTCAGAGCCCATAAAAACACGACATATGTGATCTTGTTTTTGATCATTTATTTAAAAAAGCAAAATTAAGTTCTTTGATAACAGACAAAAAATGGCATTTACAGAAGTACGGAACATTTTTGAAGGGGAACAATTCAATGGGTCAAACAATATCAGCAACACACGACAACTTGGAAAGTCAGAGAAAAGTTATACCCGATGGTATGACCCTGCAGTGTCAGGGGGCTTCCAGATGTGAAGGGGAGGCTGGATGCACGGGCAGCCTTTCCGAGTGCAGATGGGGGAGGGAATGGGATGAGGCAGACGGGGCCGGCTTCAGGGCAGGTCTGGATTCTGATTTCGACTAACGGAACCATAAAAGGACGAATGGAGTGCTGATGGGCTGGAACTGCGAGTGGGGGTTAGGATAGTTCTGAGCACCTCCTCTCGTTATCACGCAATTACTCCACCTAGCGCAGGTAACCTTCTGAAATCTAAGGGCAACATGCTCAATCGAGCAGACACATACAATCTATTCACGAGATACAGGAACCGAGGGAAAATACCAGAAATTAATCAGAGCTGAATTTCAGCCTGCTATACATGATGAAAATATCATTTTAAATTTAAAGCGTCATATCGGTGTATCACAATTTATAAGACGACACAAAATATAGCTCCCTCTGCTGGGGACAATAGGAACATCAGGCCTAGAAGGTGCCTTGCCGCGAGTACAAAAGAGATTATTGAGACGGTATCGAGTGGACGCTTTTGGGAGCGACGCAGTGCATTCAGCCCAAAGTACAAAGAGGAAGAGTCCACTGACACTGCAGTAAGGCCGCAATGTTCACCGACACTCCATCACGTTACCACAACACAAGCAAGGTACAGTTATCCAAAACACCAAGAGGTTTTTAAAAAAAAAAAAAAAAAAAAACTTAGTTTATTGATTTAAATTACTAAATGAACAAACACTGCCATAGATATTGCTATTTTTGTTGGTTTTGTGTTTTTAAATAGATAAAGCATTCGGGAAAAGAGGAAACCAAAGTCAAGCCGCAGACATGGATTGAGAATCGCGGATGGCTTACCTACGTGTTTCTGCAGAATTAAAGAAAAAGAAAAAGAATCTACACGCCTCCTTCACTCCAATGACGTTTTTGGTTTTTTGATTGCAACTCTCGTCTGTGCTGGGGAGGGGGGGGGACGTGTATATTCCTCAGAAATATAAGCTATCCGTCACTTTATTCAGGCTCCTGCTGCATCAGTCCCTTGGGTCAGAATTCCCCCAAACCGACCAAATAATCCTTCACAAGTCAACAGCAGCAGGTGCCTCACCTTCCCTTCAGTTTCCACACAGAGTTCAGTCCATCTTCTGTTGCAAGGAATGTTTTAAGTAAATCATTTGTTTGAATATTGCAGTTGAATCCTTTTCCAGTGCTTGGTGTTCATTTTCATCCCACCTCCCACCCCAAAAACATCTTAACTCCCATCCAGATGGAAAATAACAAAAAAAAAAACACCCAATCACCCACTTCAAAGCCTTAAAACCACAAACCAAGATTCTATAATACATATTAGAACACATACACATTGAGATCGCAAGTGTATCTCCTCAGGATTGAATACCCAATCCTCAGAAGTACCTCTTCTAGTGCTAGAGATTCCTAGTGCACTGAAGGATTAGCCACCTAGCACTTAGGGGCACCCTTCCTCAGGACCCAGGGCTAGCCACCTAGCGCTCAGGGGCACCCCTCCTCAGAGACTGGGATTAGCCACCTAGCGCTCACTAGTGCATCTCTTCAGAACCTGGGTTTAGCCACCTAACCTGTTGCTTAGGTTATTTTACTTATTTCCCCTCAGTCCAGCTGCAGTAGGAGTCACATATTTTATCCCCAAACCAACCTTTTAAAAATAACAACAACAAAAAAAAATTGAAATAAAAAGTGCACATAACAATTTTTCCTGGCAGACAATTCACCACCAGGGGGACCATATTTTAACAACACACATCTTACGGCAGACATAAAAATTACATCATCGTTTTCTTATCCAAAACACCCTGCCCACTCGCACCACCTTAAAAAGTTTAACAGACTAGAGGAAACAATGTTCTGAAGAGAGCGGTTTGTTAGGAACCACAATGGGTCTCTACCAGACTGAGACGCTGTGGAACCGACAGCAGACGTGCACAGTGCTTAGATTCAAGCGAAAGCTCTGCCCATAATTCCTCACTGACTGCAGTTTGCTAACATCGTCCACCTTCCCCAACCTCTCCATTCGAAAGGACTTTGTTAACATGTCGTTTTGCCACCATAAGGGTGGTGGGGGGGGGGGGGCTTAATAAAAACAGTTTCCACCGAAGGTAAAAATCCCTGACGATAATTTAAGTAGCACGGATGAGCTGGCGCTGATGGGGCGAGGCGGGCGTGCGGATTTGTCCACCGTCGCTCTGCACCAATCCGGTGGCTGTGCTCCTTTACCACATGACGAAATGCAGGCTCAGCCAGCGAACCTATGGCTTCTCTCAAACAAGCAAGACCAGAGTCAAGAAGAACAAGAGAGAGAAAAAAAAAAACAGCAAAACACAAAAACGACTGACTCCCATTATAAATACAACGGAGGATTCATCAGGACCACGATGACGACAACCAACGTCCAGGGGTCAAGGTCTGCAAGCTCTCGCTGCCGCAGTCTTGACCCCAAGGAAGCAGATCTGTGGCCTTCACATCCTGACTGGAAAACACATCAACTGCCAAAAAATCCAGGGAAGGTA
This sequence comes from Mormyrus proboscirostris, assembly GCA_026779585.1. Classification (NCBI taxonomy): domain Eukaryota; kingdom Metazoa; phylum Chordata; class Actinopteri; order Osteoglossiformes; family Mormyridae; genus Mormyrus; species Mormyrus proboscirostris. The sequence goes on from JAODKF010000030.1 coordinate 21,187,151, forward strand.
CGCATGGGAGGAGGGGGTGCACCAGTCGGGATTCACCTTCTTCCTGCGAATGCCTTTGGTTTTCATCCTCTGCGCCTCCTTTGATTCACGTCACACAAGTAACGGGTCGAAAATAAGTACACGGCACATCTGCGGGGGGCGGGGGGGGGGAGGATTGAGGCAGACCTCACATGGGAACTGGGGTGAAGCGAGACTATGTTGTGGATGCACTCGAAGGTCACCCCAAAGTTCTGGAGATGAACGCCTTAGCCCTTGAGGGGTTCTGTGGGTCGCGGTAGACGACGGGCACGCGCCTCGACAACCACCCATCACTAGAAGTCATCGTCTGTCCAGTCCCGATCTCTCCTTCCAGCTCTGTGTCGCCGCCCTGCAGGCTGGCGACGCGCTCAGAGGGCCAGCAGAGTAGGGGAGTTGAGGGAGTCTGATGACTGGTCACCGCTGCTGCTGCTGCGGCGGTGGGCCTTGGAACAGGACTCGGAGGACGGCGAGGGGCTCTCAGACTCCAGCATATTGGGGTAGGTGAAGATGAGGTTGGCCGTGTTGGGTGTGGCGGCGGGTGTGGAGGCAGCCACCACGGGGGTGTTCAGGCTGTCCCCCTCAGGGCAGTAGACGCCGATGCCCCCCCCTATGCAGATGGGCTTGATAACAGACCGCTGGGGCTTGTCATCGTGATCTTCCATGGGCTCCTGCTTCACCACCACGGGGTTGAGGAGGTGCAGCGGGTTGCGGGGGTTCCGCAGGTTCGGGGACATGGTGGAGCAGGGTTGGTGCCTCTCTTCGGGCGGCAGCTTACACACCGGGTTGTGGGCTACCAGCATGAACTCCAGCTTTTCCTTCTCCTTCTGCAAGGTCTCAATCTCCTTCTGCAGGCCAGCCTTCTCCTCCTCCAGCTTCTCCGTCTCCTGGACATGGACAAGAATGAAACGTGTGTTGTGGTTTTAAAGGGCTCTATGGTTGAGCCAATACTATTTAACTATTTTTGGCTGCACTACCTAAAATTACCACGTGGTGGCGCAGCATGCTTTTTATAAAAAAAAAAAAAAAAAAAAAAAAAAAAAAAAAAAAAAAAACAGTTGAACATCCTGTACTTGCTAACCACCTTCACTTCACCGCAAGTACTTTTGGGTTTTGTGACAGCTGAAAGCTACAGGAAAATGCAGAGTTCACGACGCTAATCAGATTTCGCTCTTGATTTACCCCTGCACTGAGTTTCAGCGTGTTTAACCGCAGGAGGGAAAGCGGCCGTGCAGAAAGCGTTGCTCCTATGCCGCAAAATCAAAGGTGTGACCTGGTTGTGACCCTCCCCCCTAAAGAAAAGAAAGGCGGATGACCCATGATGGGTCAGGAACATGAATGCAGGGAGACAAAGGGCTCAGCCCAGTGACACGAGCGCGCGGGAACGAGGAAGGAGAAATGCAGTGAAAGAGGGCAAAAAATCCAGCCCGAAAGACAAAAGGAAGAGGCTGTGTCTCTGGGCTGGGCTGGGACGCGTTCTTCCGCGCTGGGGTTACTGGCATGTGTGGGCAGAGGCTTGGGGCGTGTGTGCAGGTGCGTGCTGCACTTCCCACTCACATCATGTCACCTGATTGCCACCACAAAACCTGACATCAAATTCCTTCCACAGGTCTGACTGACAGACTGATTATTATAGTAAGGGAACTAATTAGTTTAATTTAAGATGAGCTGTCTGCTTTCCTGGGGGGTAGGGACTCTCGGGATCAACCAAACTACAGCCACCTCTGTGTGGAACCATAAACAAAACTCCCCTCCCCCCTCCAAATGTGCCCAGCCCCTGTCTTCCTATCTTAATCGCGTTTGTGGTCCAATTAAAACACGTCTGGGGCGGTGGGAGCTACATTTCACTGCTCAAACCCCGGTATATACCGTCCCGTGGCACCTTGGAAACAAAGGCTGTGTTTTTAACCCAAATGCTGCAGCAGAACCACCAGCTCCAGGTGTGACGTGAGGGCCGTGTCAGCAGGGGGTGCTGTGTGAGAAACTTACCCCCTGTAGCATCTCAGTGAGCTCCCTCCGACGGTTGCGGCACTTGGCGGCAGCCAGCTTGTTCCTCTCCCGTCTCACTCTCCTCTTTTCCTCCTCCTCTGGGGTGAGCTGGAGGCAGGGAGGGGGGCACGGTAAATGGCACAGTCCCCCCCACACACACATACACAGTGACAATAAAAAAACGCGTCATCCATCTGCGCGTGACCTCCGGCGAGCGCGACGCGGACGGCGGCTTGCATGAGTGAGGAGGCCGGCTCGTGTTTCGACAGGCTGCTGCACGGCAGCCCGCAAATCAAGCGGAGACTCAACGTCTAAATCTGGCCGAGGCGTCTTACACACTGCCAGTCGCTCGGATACACACAGCCGACGCCACACAGCTCAGTACAGACGGGGCAGCCACCCAAGCACAAACAAGGCGAATCACGTCCGGCCTGCAAGCATGGCCGCCACAATGAGGCAGGAGACATGTTGATGTCATCGTCATTAGGAACCAGACGCTGTACTAAACTTTGGGGGGCCCTGTTTAGAGTGACCGACATGTGTGTTTTTATTTTAACCCAGACAGGCAGGGACTGTACCCTACCCTGCCTGTACCACGAAGCCGGATTTCTTAAATAGCCTTTTTCTTCATTCACTTACATTTAGCCCAGACTACCTTAAATTTGACAAGTTTTCTGGCTACATGAAAAATCCTGCTTCATTGCCCCAGTTCTGGGCCCCCCTTTGGAGTGGGTTTGCTTAGCAGTGGCTAAATATGGGAGCAGCGCCATCTAGTGGAGCTATCAGCTCACCTGCTCGTCCCGCTTGCGGCGCCCGCGGGCATCCCCGATGGAGCGGATGACCCCCGGACGGGGCAGCGCCGTGTGGCCCAGGAGCCCAGGCCCTCCAGACACAGGAAGACCGTATGGGTGTGAGCGAGAGTAAGGGTTCGACATGGAGGTGATGACCGTGGGCTGGACCATCCACTGCAGGTCCTGGCTGGTGGTAATGGCGTTGATTGTGGGGATGAAGGCACTGCCGGAGCCTGGCATGTCGACCCTAAACTTCTGTGGGGGGGGGACAAAGGAGCATGCTCAGTTCACATCGGCCAATTGATTCCATGAGACCCTGCGGACACAGATTAAAACAGAGTCACCCCAGGAGTAGCTGCTAGTGCTTCCATCTTTGGAAAAACGGCTTCCTGAAAACGGGCTCAGCGGAATTCGTTAATGCCACGCATTAGACGTATTCTGAGCAAAACTTTATTTTCTGTTAGCATACATATGGATCAATCACGCACACATAGTAGAAAAAATAACTTTAATACAACCATTTGAAAAACATTTAGATTTGATAGTGTGTTATGCATGAACGTCTCATGGAAAGCGGAGTGCCGGCGGCCAGATGCGGACCCGATGGCGTTATGAACGGCTGCCCTGTGGTGGTTATTGTCTGGGATCCGCTGCACAGACACTTCTCCGCATAAAGGGCTAGAGGACTAACACGAATGACAAAGATTATTATTTTTCCTGTGATTATCGGCGCGAGATATAACATATTTACTATGCCATATTTGGACGGGGTTAGCCTATGTCACACTGATTTTGCCAAATCTCATTCCTTGGCTTTTTCACATTATGGCCTATAAATAGACCATTTTAGGATACATTCGTTAGGAAAGCACTGGCTGAGTCATGTTTAACTGTGTAATCGGTAAGTACACAGTCACTTCCAGTAATGCGGGAGGGGATAATATATTTAGGCGCTGGGGAAATGCAGGGTCTTCGGCCAGGACATTCCAGACCGCGGGGTCCGCCTCATTCACACGGGAGCTGGGACTAAATGGAGGAATATAACGCCTCTTACGGCAAACTGCGGGACTCCGTCCAAGAGGAGCAGAAATTCCGAGTACGGTAACAGATCTGCCTTTTCTTTGAATTATGTCCATGTTAAGCAAATTAATAAGCATGATAGGCAGTAAATGGGAAAAGAACGATCAGATGTGGGGTCGCTACACAACAAAAAAAAAACAGATTGTTTATATATCATGAGGAACACGAGTCTTTTCCGCATTCGTGGACTTTGGGTTGTCTTATATACAAATCCGTCCCTAGTCAAGAAGTTGCGAAGGCGCCCCTCCTCTCTGTGTTATTGCCGGGGCTCTAATTACTACCCAGGTTGTGCAAGGCAGTGTTACGCCAGCGCTTTGTGACAAGCCGCAGACACACGGCGTTTGTTCTCCGAAGAAAAGGAGACAAAGACGGTGACATTTCACGAATAAGCAAAAAAAAAAAAACAGGTGAAGGAGCTCGGCAGAGCGGAATGGGTCCGAGTGGCCCATTATGCACCGGTTCCTGCCATTAACCCCCGTACTGGGAACGCGTCCAGATTTCCCAGCAGAACCTATGGTCTCCCCTCCAGTGCAAATATGACTAACACATGATGCAAACTTTCGGGAACAATGTTCCACCTAAACACTTGACAAAGAACAAGCAATAACTGAAATGGTTATGAAATAATTCGAGCGAATGTCATAGACTTACATCTTAGTTAAAACTACGTTTTATTAAATACACTGATTTAGCCGTGTTAATGACACCGTTAAAGTTCGTATCTACGTATGTGTTTTCCAAGCAGGAGCTAAAAATGGATAGCTTTCTGGATCGGGTAGACCTCAAAACTTTTGGGAATTAAACACAAATATATTTCATCTTTAACAGTCTGCTTCGAAGCCTGCAATAAATAAGAACCCTTTGGGGGGGGTTAAATAGTGTGAGTAAAATGGCAGGCAGAGATTTTCCAAAGCTAAAACTTTACAGACGATTGGTGTAGCCTACATGCGCTTTCAGACTGCAAAGCTGTTAAATATATGTATGCGTGTGTGTGTGTGTGTGTGCGTGTGTGTGTGAAGCAAATGAACTATCATTTTAAAGAATGCGATTTAGAAGGGAATTACCCCCTCCCCGGGAATAAATGAGGTTCGTAATCATCCAGTTGAGTCACGTTTTTCGTCGCGGTTCTCTCCCGTCACCGGTCCAGTTTTGCTTATTAGGGTGTTATGGGTATTGTTGGTTTATTGAGAACATGAGCTCAGCCGGCAGCTCTTCCCAGTTTCTTGCAAGGCAGACAGATTCTCCTATTTTGGCCAGTGTTCATCTGTTTCGTGCGGGCCACATTTCAGAGGCGAGATGAGATTAAAATACCAACGTCCAGAGGAACAACCTGCTGATTATATAACAGTGAACAGAAGCCCTCTCATTTGCAGCGCGGCCCCCGGCTTGGTTTGCCTGCAGTCAGGCTGCAGCCCACGAAGACAAATAAAGCGGAAGCAGGGGAAGGACGGGGCGCTGGAGCTGACGGGCTCACGGTTAATGTCTCTTGCTAAGGTACCAGTGATTGAGGTACTTGACCTTCACTGTCGTTATGGGTTAAATATGACCACAGATTTCATATGTGGCGCGTTTTCATTTCTTAATGATTATAGCTTTTAAATTGTCATTTATTTTGTATAAAGAGAACATTTTTTGAGGGATGACTTTTAAAGCACTGTCAAACCTGTCTCCTCAAAGAAAAACCGCCGCTTACAAATAAAGTACCCTAGAAGTAAAGCCATCGAGACCCCTCAACATTCGGCTGCTCCCTTCAATCACTGGCACCCGGCCCTACCGTAGTCTGCGCGATGGCTCGGCTCTCAGGCATAGGCTGCATCCTGACCAGTAGTAAAATAAGCTCTACGGCCAAAGGCAGCGCGCCCGTATTACCAACAAGCCAGCTTCGTTTTCTTACCGAAAGCGGTAAGTCGGGTAACTAGATATTTTCCAGTGGAATATCCCTAGATTCCTCTCCTTCAAAGAGCAGACGGTGGGCGCCGCTGGTAGTAATCACTGTTCCTACCACTAGGGGTCTCTTTTGACCTCCGACTCACTTTCGGGGCCAGACCTTCAGAAGTTAATGTTGTGAACAAATTTTGACACGGTCCTATACTTTAACGCAAAACAAGAAATAGACTGGCTTTATCAACCCTCTTTGGTAAACTTCATGAAGGAAAATCCCCAAAAGTCAGGTTTTGTTTAACTTCACACCGTTAGTGGTTTTCTTTGTTTCAAACTGAACAGGAACAGAAAACGTTAATATAATGAAGCATTTTGGTTTTATAGTTATCTGACCGCAGACTACAAAAGTGGTTAAGGGTAACCTATACGTGACTGTCCAGCGGTCTTTTTTGGGGTTTTGATTGTGTAGGGAAGTTCAAAGTCAAAAGAAAACACAGACCTTTACATTAAAACCTATGGAAAACAGAAGAGCCGACTGTATTGTCATAGCTCCCGCACGATGTTGTACCTGTAGATACTCAGAAACCAAAGGGAAAGGGGGTATCAAGCAGTTAAACTTATTCCGCAAAGAATAAAGTGGTGATGTCTAATTTATTATATAGGGCACTAAACTGCAAGAGGTGCAGTGATTATAATTCGTGGAAATTAAATCGCGCACGTGGTTATTCCACGCGCCCACAATCAATCGGGACTCTCGGGCAAAAACATTTGATCTATGTAGATTTAAAACCTCACAGTAATGGCAGTTTAGGGCGCAATTGTTGCTTTCACGTGCATATGGGATCGATAAAATAAGATTGTGTGCTGCCGGGTAAAGGCAGACGTTCTTCCCGCGGATCCAGCTCCGAAAACTTCTGGCACAGGTTGCGACTATAAGCAGGCTACGCGTGTTGTTATTTTATTATTGTCCATATACAGTAATATAGCAGTAATCACCCCAGACTCTCCACATTTTACCTCTAAGAACTTTTTAAAATAGTATTTGTCTTAGTTCTTTCATCCTTCATTGTCATTAAACCAAATCTCCAATTCCCAACTTCTACTTCACTGTACTGTTCAATATACCTCTAATCTGCGGCTTGTTTTGCAGCAATGTCCTCGTGTAAAAAAATAAGTGATAGATACAAACCAAAGGAATTGAATGGCAAATACCACGTTGCTGGAGGTGTTTCAACATATTTCCAAATTTTATTGACTCGCGGTATTGAATTGTACACATATTTGCCTTACGAAGTACGAGCTCTGCAAAACCGCGACAAGACTAATTTTTGAAACTCTTTATGCACAAAAGATAGCTTTTGTGCATATAACTGTCTTTTGTGCAGATAACTAGATAATCATACAGATATACTGTGCGTAGAGGGAAACAGCACAGAACTAAACAAAAAGTCACAGCGCTTTTTGCGTGCGCATGTTTACAGGTATAGGAGGGGAGCTAAGAAACGTAAGGCAGGTAATTCTGACCAACGAAGATACCCTTCAGTCTACCTGGTAATTTGAAGTTGAGATCGGACTGCCGATTGTGCTGCTGCCGCTTGTAAAGGACTCTGGTTGGGCGGGGGATGCACTGCTGCCGCGAGAGGACGTGTCGTAGTTCCCGGAGTAGTCCTGGTACATGATCCAAGAAAAAGGGAGATTTCAGTTGACGATGAGAGCCGCGGTGCACTCAAGAGTCTCTTCGTCCTAAAGATCAGCCCTTCCAAAGAAAACTGACAGTGGAAATCCCTTTAAGTTTCAGAGCAATAACCAATAAACTTGAAAGTCAAAAATATATATTGTAAAAAATATATATTAAATCCTGATTCTTCAAAATGAAATAAATAAGACAACCCTATTGTGAAAAACAATAAAAGAGTCGCAATAAATGTTAAAGACTTTGCTCCGTGTGTCCATAAAAATCTTAGCTAACAAACTGCAAGGAAAAAAAACACGAGAATATCCGTCTGGACTTGTCTCTTATTTTCGTGTTATTGAAAGCGCTTAGTGGTGTAATTAGTGCGTACTTGAAAATCAAAACTAAAGTCACCGAGTCACCTACTTTCCGCAGTAAAATCCCGAGTTTGCCTTAAACAGCACTGTGCAGTCGATATACGAGTGACTCACAACGGCTTACGCTCTACTCTGAATTAAAGACGCACTTTTGCGACACACTTTATTCAGCTTGCCTCTGTCCCTCTGGAACAGCTCTGCCTTGTTTCTTCTAAAATTTTGCCGACCATTTACTTGTATGACTCACTTCAATGGCACGACTTTGGAGAGCAACTCCGCTTATCAAACCCTGTACGTCGTCACGTCAGCACAGTCATTTCAAAACACAGGGGGTTATGTATTTTTTTGCAAATAAGATATGCATTTTGCTTAATGAAAACACAATACTTTATTACTATTATCTCTATTTAACGTGTATATAATGCGTGTATAATGTAGTACTTGAAGCATTACTGTAGTAAAATGTGTCATTACATTTAAACTACAATACAGTCCCCCCCTCTTGATAAACCATTTGTGTTAGTTGGTCTCGTCCATTGACGCATTTTTCCAAAAATGGGCAGTTGCGTCAGACAGAACGTGTGCGGGTTTCCTTGGTAAGGGGACGTCAAAGACTGGAGGGATTCCCTCCCTTCTCAGCCACTCCCCACCTCATAATTCCACTACTAGGACAAGGGGTCTCATAACCTCGCTGTAGCCAAATGAGTGTAACGGAAAAACATATATGCGAGCATTTCCATACCATTACAGCTTATTGCCGTCGGTCGGTTGTGTCAGCTCCAAAAGCTCTGTGTATGCCCACACAGTACGAGAGAGATTTTTGAGATGTAATAGTTACATGGGGGGCGCATTTCGTTGTATTATACATTTTGAAGTTTATGTTTTAATTCGTTTTCAGTTAGACGCGTAATTTGCATGAAGTCATATTTCGAGAGGAGCCTAATCTTACAGCGAGGAGAGGGAAGAGATTATATTTTCTTTGAAGTTTTCCGGAGCTTTAGAATTTAATTCCTGTCCGCATCTACTGCCGCAGGAACAGATAGATGTCGCCAGTAGTACAGGGAGATTATCTGGAAATAACTGCAGAAGTGAAGAATCTCCACCATTTCAACAACCGGACTGACTGCAGCGCTGCCGAAGCTTCCTCAGTCCCCGCCGGCGGCGAGCGCAGCGAAAATCGGAGCCGGAGCACCGCGCTGCTCCACAGTGTCTGCAGTTACTTATAGGCGCTAGTGCTACCTGAGCAACCCCGTGATCGTACAACTCAACTACACACGTCAAAAACAAACAAAAACAAAGAACAAAGGCAAAACCAAATATGTCGATTAACTCCGTTGTGGAAGTTGCAGAAAAATTCACAAGAAAAACATTATGTAATGACAAAGACTGCATTAAAATATCTGATGATGGGAAACCTAGAATGAAAAAGGGAACCAGCTATACCGAAGGGATGTAAAATTTAGGTTAATTCTTGTGGTGTTTGATGTTTACTCCAACTACCGGTGCAGGCAAAGAGCCCAGACTTTGACATATTGAAGATAATGAACGTCGTATTAACTGCAATCCAATCTTGTATGGTTCCTATTTTAAGATTAAATACCAGCACTCGCTAATTACATATAGTAAGACTGTTTGCTTCGCATGTCTTTGCCAAAATTGCACATTCAACGACTCTGCCTTGGACCAGAGGCTGAGCAGAATTAAATATATGATTCACATTAAACTTGGATTTTAACGGATATTAGGGCAACAGCTTAATATCCCTACGAACATGTAATAAAATCTGACACAAATTGTATTAGGCTGTTTGTGTAGAGTGCAGACGACCTCTGTCCGTATTTCTGTATGTGGGGATGGAAATAATACGGGAGGAGAACTTAAATATTTAGACCCATTTCAGTATAATAAGAGGCCAACAAAAGCACACGTTTATAGTTTATGTTACACTACGAGTGTGTGACAGTATAGTATGTTGATGGTCAACAGTTTATTTTAACGGAGTAAATATGTATATTTTGTTAAGAGCGAATTATTCGTTCACGAGTTCCCAGCTGTCAGTCCGATCGTTTCCTTGAAACACAAATCGGTTTACTATGGTGTTTCTCATCATCCATCACATTTGGTTGGTTTCTTCAGTTCTCCCACGACCTGTTTCTTTTCGCGCATTTGATGGTGTATTTGATATGTGGAAAGAGTTGAAAAACACGTAATTCTTAAAAAAATGGGGGGGGGGGCACCGATTTCTTCGCTCTTTTGCAGTGGGTATGGGGCAAGACGCGGAAACTACCGACTGTGACCAAACTATTAAGAAACAAAGATCTCAACCGCGCACGTCATGGACGCTTTAGTTGAGCGTGGGTCAGTCTTCTGACTCTCAGCGGGGCTATTTACGTCTTATCACCGCAAAAAATCAAAAGCTGGCTGCTCATATTGCTGTAGTCAGTGCAAAGGATTCAATTGCTCCAGTTGCAGTTCAACAATAAACTGTAAACATGAGGATGTGTCTGGTATTACCCTGTGTTATAGTAAATTACTTATCTACACGCCCTGGAAAAGTTGAATACTAAAAAATATACATGATGTAACAATATGGCAACTACCCAGGAATACTCATCATGTTCTACAGTAACAATGAAACTAACCCCATCGTACACTGAGAGATAATTCAGTTTTTTCCCCGAAAATAAAGCGAGTAACTGCACAACACAGTAAAGGACTCTCAAACGTGCGCGGCTAGTTAATTCATTGAGTACTATGTTGCATGTGACTGTCCTGCACACACCTGTTATTGCTTTCCAGACAAAACAACATGCAATATAGTTTACAAATCTTTTACATGGTATATAGACAAATTGAAAAATAGCCTACCAGGGAATACCAATGCATGAATATGTTGATAATCACACTCCCATCGATTCGTTCGCATTACTTGTGAGAAATTATTGAATCTCCCAGTGAAATATATTGATCTCTCGGATACAGATTCCCGGGCAAAGACCTTCCTAAAATACGCCAGATTTGTGTCACAATCCGGGACAACGGGGGAGGGGGGGCATTAGTCCACCCCCAAAATGTAGGGAATGTGTGGTATGGAAAGGATGCCAACCGGAAAGAATGACTTGGTTGAATGACAGGGGTCTG
>JAODKF010000030.1:21207687-21227256 GCA_026779585.1 Mormyrus proboscirostris
CGCTGTGACAGTACCGGTTGTGGGGAGGATTAGGTAAGGTCCTAGGTGTACCCCGCCCCCCCCCCCCCCCCCTCCTGCAAGGCCGATTCCATCCTGATGGCAGCACTCTGCTCTTAATTCACCTTGAAGTACATCTGGAGGGAAGCAAACAAGCTCATTTTCTAACGGTGAGCCTGACACCCGATGGTTTCACACGGTCCGACTCCGAACGGCCCGAATTTCATGAAGTAACTGCAGAGAAACCCACCCCCTCACCCCGGCTCGGGCCGGGCGATCGGGCAGGTGGGAACTTGAAGGTGCTTTCGATGCAGAAGGCTGTGGCTCCTTTGTTTTGCTCAGACGAAATGTCGTTTGCTTGCAGGCCGGGTGAGTTTGGCTGTGAACGAAGAGAACGGGGAAGCTCCCGGTTTGGCAGGCGCCCCGAAACTGCAAGACCTGGCGGACAGCCTCTGAAGTCACCGCAGACGTCTGGATCTGTGACGGGGACCCAACAGGGATTCACTGTGTTGACCAGTGACTCAGCGATGACACCTAATCTAACTGCGGCATCTCCGAGCGATGACTGGCATCGGGCGCTCAAAGTCCTCCGATTGGTTGGGAGTGCGCCGTAGCCATAGGAACCCTGAGGCATCCAGGGGGAGAGTGAGCGAAGATGGCTCAGGGCAGCAATGGCACACGTCCCACGTTCTTCCACAACGCCGGAGTTTTCCGGAAGCTTTGGGCCCCAAGCCACGGTTTGACAATGTTGCAACGAAACCCTCCAGTGAAGCCAATGAAAACGAGGGCCCGCTGTGGAACCACCCCATCCAGCCCCACCCCACAATGTACTCTGGGGTAAAAAGGATCAGACTCTTTTATTGGGAAGGATTGTACAGATTAAATTGGCTGAGATGGCGGCGTGACCATATAGGCTTTAGGCAGGACGACTTGAGACCATTTACACAAAAAAAGCTGAAGACAAACAAAAGACAACCCTTGAGCTCAACACGGTCGCAATAACCATCAGTGATAAACAGACACAGGCACAGGCACACGCACACAGACACACGCAGAGAGGGCCTCTCCCTAACGAACTGTCTGGACGGTGTTCATGAAACAGATTCTAGCTCACACCGACTGCTGCATCCTACAGCTTCCCATTGGCAAAGGCGCCCTCCTGGAACTGTGGAATAAAGCTCTTGAAGTAGGCTCTATAGAGAGAGAGAGAAAGGGAGAGGCAGGGAGAGATTGAGCGAGATAGAGGGTTCAGTATGTACCCTCTTGTCCTGCACACGAAAAGCAGTAATAAAAAAAAAATTATAGTAAGACAACGTAAGATCTTGGGAAACAAAGGGGACCAGGGCGTTTTGCAAACAAGGCTTAGGACTGGCTGTTCTGTTCTCGCACCATGGGCAGTCTGACCTGACAACAACGAACAACGCACCCTTTGGGGCATTTGTTATGGGCCAATACCCATAAATGCATTGTGGGAAAGGTGCAGAATAGATACCTCCATTCCATGATGGAGCGTGAACAGAAAAGCAGACATATTTCCTGTTTTAGCTAAGAGTTGATGCCAAGGATGTCTCCATCACTGTGTAGCCCATGTCACAGGAAAGATATCGAGACTCAAAAGTGAGCTTGGTTCTGGAATATGGGCTCTGGAAGGACTGGGACTTGAATGAAGAAGGGGAGTCTAGCCTGGTGATCTGTGAGGAGGTAGCAGGATCTCAGATATAGATGGGAGCATACTCGGTAGACTTACTTGGATGAAAATAGGGGGCCTTAGTTGGTGGACCAATGATCTTTATGGAAATCAAGAGTCTCAGGTCTGAATAGCAGCGATGAGGTGGACTTACTTGGCTCTCTTGGCCATCTCATTGCCATCCCAGCGAGGGCTGTAGGGGTACGACTTCTGCACTTGGGAGTAGAGCTGTCCGCTACTGGTGAAGTGGTACACCGACTGGAAGGTGAGCGTGGGCTGGTCACATGGGAAGTACAGGGGCAAGTCCACTGCAGGGGCGGGGCCAGGAAGGAGGCAGGACATAGAGAGGGGTCAGCGGTCACAACACAGCCACACCGTGCTGAAAGAACCCTGGATGGCAGCTGTCATTGTAATAGGACCTGGGAGAGAATGACCCTGGTTCTAAGGTACTGTGCTGGTTTTCATGCACTCTCAAAACTTAAGCGCTTTACAGAATTCATCATTTGGACAGAGGGTTTCCTCGGCTGGTGATTTAGTTAGTAATCGGGGGCTTATTTAACTGTGCTCCCCCAAAACCTGCGAGAGCAAGGTGGGTCTGGCGTGCCCACTGGACCGCGGGAATAGCAAACAGCACCGACCTGCGAGCAGCCTGATTTTCAGCAACAGCGCTGTGCCATCAAGAGGAAAAAAAAAACGGGCATTTGGAGGGCAGACAGCTGTGCCAGGCAAGGGCCCGCTTTACTGCCGCGGACTTGGCCGCTTCACCCTCACCGCTCACCATGGCAACGAGTGAGTCCCAGCGTGGGCCTCGTAAACAGCAATCAGCTTGATGGTGGGATCTGGGGCAAAGGCAAACAGCTGGAGGCTCTGGCATGTTTACCCTGTGGGTTACGGAGTGTGCAAACACACACGGACACACGCACGCATACATGCACCCATACACACGCACGCACGCACACACACACACACACACACACACACACATACCCACACCCGCTGGGGGAGGAGGACTGTAAAAGCGTTCGCGGGAAACAGGAGGGGTCGAGACCCTCACTGGCTGTTTGCACAGCGTGGGAGGGTGTCTGAGGAATGCGCGGGTGGGACTGCATGTGTGCTTGCTTGCGCTTGCAACTCACCGTGCACCAGGAAGCAGAACTCCTTCCACATCAGCAGGAGCGTGAGTTTGGTGAAGCCCTCGGCATCATACTCTACGACGCCCCTGGAAGCACAAGTGCGCGCACACACACACACACACACACACACACACACACACACACACACACAGTGAGGAGTGACGCACGCTAGGGACACCCCACCTCGCTCAAGCAGGGTATAATTAACGCTCACCTGATGCACCCCCATGGATGTATGGCATGCAAAGCGGCGCATTAGAGTGAACCAGTCGTTACCAGCCACTTGACACACACACCCACACGGAGCCTCTGAAAGCGGCGTGTTATTAACGTTCACAGGAAACACACCCACACATGCTGCGGTGGACTCACATGCCAAAGTGGCTAAGGAATGCGGCTATGTATTCCCTCCTCTTGTGGTAGCCCTGGATAACATACTGCACCTGCAGGGGAGGGGGGGGGGCATCAAAGATCAGGTTCCGCCCACAACCCCCCACCGACAGGAGAAAGTGGTCTGACCGAGCACGAGAGCCATTCCTGCGATGAGGAACAGAGAGATCTAACGTGATACAGCTGTTTGGAAGAATATGGGGACTGTGAGTGATCAGAGGACATATGACTCTGGGGACACCCACCCATTGACGTTACAGGGGGCTGCCAGACTCATTGAAAGCTCCTCTCCCAGGGGCAATAATGAGGCCCTCTGAGGTCGGAAGTGGGTTCGGCGCTGATTCTTACACAAGGTCAAACTGCAGCGTTAGGGTCGGTTCAGGTCACCTCTTTGGTGAAAGAGAAAAATGCGGTCTGTTTTGTTTATGTGGCTGTCCCCCACGGGTAACCTGCTCATAACGCCGCCCACCAAGGGGGAAGGGGGAGACACTGAGTGAATGACAAACGGGACATGGGAGTCGTGCCGGGAACCGCTGCGGAGTACCTGACAAAAATAAGCGGAAAGGTGGAGAAGGGGAGAAGATGTGATAAGATGTGAGAGTCAGCCGCACTCTGCGTGTGTCCTGGCTGGAGCGGAGTCGAGCGTGGCGGCGGCACTCAGAGCACAAGCTCCCCTCGCGAGCCAGCGGGATCTCTATCCAGCTGGCTCCCGGGGAATGAGGCCCTGCTGTCAGGGGACCCCCAGAGTCGGGGGGGCCCTGCTGACAGCCGCCTGGAGGGTAGGTTTGCCTCCGCCAGCCTCCTCGTTTACTGAACCCGCCTGACAGATACAAAGCACTAACATAAAGCAAGATCAGCCAGGTCTACAAAGGGTCTGACACTTGTGGGGTCACATGACTACCAACCATGTGATCCCTGACCCCAGGTCACGAGGCCAAATAGGGAAAAGATCGCAGATTCTGTCACTTTCAAGGCCTCCGAACCACAGGCCGTGTGACTGATTTGCTGTGGTTTACTCTCGTCTTTATCGATGCGAGTTATCGTGAAACAACACCCCCATTGCCTAGGAGAATCTAATCCATTACTCAGCCACACTTGTGTTTTTCTGCTGTGGGTAGGAGAATAATCCCATATACACAGGGCAACTAAAGGGTAGGAGTGTAAGCCAGTTACCCAGGGCAACACACAGCTTTATGGGCTGACTGACACTGGAGTCAGCCACACACACGCCAGATCAACCAATCCAGTGGCTCTGATTGGTCAGGCTGTTGGCATCCCCCACCCCCATGACTAAGAAGTGAACGGCTGCTTTAATATTTATTTTTCTGAAGGCCTGTGGGTGACTTGCTTATGCTGCCTGGAGATGGGGGGGGGGGGTGTGACATAGTTACACAGAACTTAGTGTTTAGTCACCAAGGGTGGGAGCGGCTAACTGGAAAGCATCACGCTGGCCAGGAAAGGGGGGGTGAAGTAGGGGTGACTGGGCTGGACCGGGAATGCCGGCCCCAGTGGGATTCCTGCGTGAATGCTTTATAGTCCCACTGATGACATCAGGACAGGAGTTACTGGTGTTGCTGGGGTTGTGGGAGTGCTGGTGAGGAACGCTACCAGGGAGGGGTCCAGGAGACCTGCCAGCCCCCCCCCCCACCACACCACACCCACACACACACACACACACACACACACTCACATATGTTGACGTACCTATCTAAATGGAGGCCTTCCATTCATTTCTACAGGAAAAGCCCTAATCACGGTGATGACGTATGTAACCCCCACCCAGCCCTGACCTAAACCAAAAGTAACCGAACAAAATACAAGGCTTTTGCCGATTTTACTTTTTTAATTGCACTCACAAATTATCATTAAATTGAGCTTATCAAAAGGGGGGGCAAAAAATGTCCCCAAAAGTAAGGAAGTTTCAGGTTTTACCACACTTTAGGGACATTTTGGTCTCCAAATATGATTGATGCAAACACACACACAGGCACAATACATACAAACACACACACACACAGACACTCACACACTCCTCTTGCAGGTTTTGCTGTGTGTTATTATAAGGATGTGTGAGTAGTCACACGGTCACTGAGACCCTGGAGTGACCCAGGGCCCATCTCTGATCTGACAGGGGCCCATAATCTGAAGGTTCCCAGTTCAGTCCCTGGAGGAGCTGCGAAACACTGAGCAAAGTACCCAGCCAAGTCTAAATCATCGTGCTGAAAAACAATCATTAAACGCAGTAATTATAACCATTTGCCAATTAGCCAACAAGCCTGGGATTTCAGCTACTATGCTACCTGCTTCCCTCGAAATTAGTCCAGCTAATAGCATTTGATACTACAGTCATCGGCGACTCATAATCTGTGTCACAAAGTCCATGGGGCGGTGTGACGAACACGCCGTCGGGGGTGCTAATTACACCGTCGACCTTACCTTGCTCGTGAGCAGCTGGCACACTTGTGGTACATAGTCGATGAGGCAGCCGCCGCTGGGGAATGCTGGGATATGTAGTGCGGAGGACCCTCCCAGGGCACTGAAGCAGAAGATGATAATAAATGATAGGTGATGCAATGTGGGAAAAACTCAAGGCTCAGCTTCTGAATTGTGAAAGAAATAAAAACAAAAAACCTGGATGTCTAAAGATCCCCCTACACATATGCTGCTACAAGCGTGACAATCCAGTCCCTGTACGTCACCAAGGTGAAATAAATTCTTTGTGCTTTTTTTTTTTCCAACAGGCAGCGACAGAGGCAGCTCAAGGTAGGTGGGGGCGAGAACGAATCTGGCATGCAGTGTCTCAAACACAGCCTGGGGGGCAGAGAGAGGCTATTTGCATGGTGTAGGTGAATGTCTGAGCTTTGGTGGGGGGGGGCAGGGAGGCAGCCTGGGGGCATGCTGGCTAGAGGGTGGGGGCACTAAGGCAGGGTAGGTCACCTTTGCCCCGGGGGGAGGACGCGGCACGCCAAACCATACTGCTGTCACGCAACATGCAGCGCACATGCTCACCAGTGATACACACACACACACACACACACATACAGGCATGAAAACACCGGGCATGAGGTTGGAGCAAGCTGCTGTGCTCTGCTCCATGCCGTGCGAAAGCCCGGCGGACCGCGCGCTGCCCCACCCTGCCCCGAGCGCAGCAGTTCCCGCCGGACCGAGCACCAGTGGGACAGGTGGGGGGTGTCCGGGAAACTGACATCAGGCTACACACCGCGTGGAAACCTCCAGCGACCGCAAGGAGCGGTTCTCAGGGTGGGGAGGACTTTGATCTTGGCATGGTTCACACACCTGGAAGGAGCTGCAGCCTGCGGGGGCATGTGCATACACACACACACACACACACACACACACACACACACACACACAAAGACAGACAGACAGACAGACAGACATACACAAACATTAAGAGGCCTAAGGCCAGAGATCACTAAGATGATACATACACAGACACAAGCAGACAGACACAAAGACACACACACACTGACACACATGCACAGACAGACAGACAGACACACATTCATACACACACACACACACACACACACAAACACACAGGCAAACAAGCTGAGGCAAACAGTAGAGCAGATTACAGGGCTGAGGCGTGTAATTAGAATACCTTCACCGCTGCGTCAGGGCACTTGGAGTCCGCCTCACTAAGCGGACCCATCGAGAACCCTGTTAACCTCAGAACCTTCCACACAGGCCTTTAAGGGACCGAACAGGAACATCTGGGAGAGGAGGCTTGTGTTCAGGGACCCCGAAAACACTCGGCTCTAGTCAAACGGCGGCTGGCTTTGGTGCCGGAGGTGAGGCTGGGGGCCTCTGACCGGGAGAACATTCTGGAGCCACGGTGGCAGTGGAAAGGCCCGCTCGGCAGACCTGTGACACAGGGGAGCCGGCACAGTGAATCACTCTGCATTCACACAGCTCGTGCCATACAGCTTTGACGAGAGATGGCCATCCACCAATGTGCCTGTCGTTCTTTTCCCTGAGATCCCAGGAATGCAGGAAGTTCAAGCCTCTGTAGAGCAAAATTTCCCTCTTGGGGGTTCCAGCATTTCTCTTGACTCTGTTGCTGCTCTCGCTGGTGCCCCCAAAAGGGTCCCTCACAGGCACAGCTATGAGGGTAATCAAAATCCTCACATAGAGAAGACCTGTGATCTCAGCCAGAGCAAAAGCGAAAGCATAATGAAGCGGCTGACGCAATGAGCCTGATACGACGGACAGACGGCAGGAAATGAAAGCAGACTGGCACCAGGAAAGCAAACAGCGGGTGTAGGGGGTGCCGAGGCAGGATTCTTCTGAGCTGTCGGACGGATGCTAGTCAAAGGGTGCTTTATGACACCCCCAGAGTAATGGACCCAAGTCGCAGGGTGCGGCGTGTTCCCGTAGGGTTAGGAGACTGTCCGGGCATGAAGGCACATGCCTGAGCCCTCCGTGGGAATTTTCTGGAAGCCCCGTGATCTCCTGCTGGGCAGGGGACTGAGCCCAGTGTCCCTCTGCCAGAGATTCCTTCTTGAGACACCCTTTACCTGGCTTCACCCGGCCTGACGAGCTGCACGCCAAAGCCCGTCCGTAACTTGTGGGGAAAAAAACCCAGAACCAGGATGTAAACTCTGAGGCTCGGAAGCGGCTGAAATATGACCCAGATGATGGCTAGTTAAGAGTAACTTGTGGGTTATCGTGATTAACTTCATGTACTGGGTATGCTTACATGCCATCTCCATATATGAACAGTGGAAGAGAGACGGCCTGTGTCCCCAAATTGACTAATTATTCCGGGTCTTCCTACGGGCCGTGTCCCCAAGCTGGCTAAATATTCCAGAACATTCTACGGCCTGTGTTCCCAAGACGGGAAATTATTCGTGGCATTCCTATGGCCCGTGTCCCCAACCCGGGAAATTATTCCGGGTCTTCCGACGTTCTGTGTTCCCAAGCCGGCTAATTATTCCGGGTCTTCTTACCACCCATGTCCCTAAGCCGGTTAACTATTCCGGGTCGTCCTATGGCCCGTGTCCTCAAGCCGGCTAATTATTCAGGGTTTTCCTACAGCTTGTGTCCCCAAGCCGGGAAATTATTTTAGGTCTTCCTATGGTCCGTGTCCCCAAGCCGGTTAATTATTCCAGGTTTTCCTATGGCCCATGTCCCTAAACCACCTAATTACTCCGGGTCTGCCTACGGCCCATGTCTCCAAGCCGGCTAATTATTCTGGGTCTTCCTACAGGTCGTGTTCCCAGGCTTGTTAATTATTCCGGGTTTACTATGGACCATCATGCGCCAGAAGCTCTGGTGGGAGTGTGGTCTGGCCCACTAACTGCTGCAGGACAGGAGACTGCATCTGGCTGAGATTCCGGGGGACACCGGCTGGGGACGGTTGCGCCTCTGCATGGTGGCAACGTGTTGCCTAAACGGGCTTCTTTAGGCTGGGGGCCCCGAAGACACGGGTAATCGCAGTAACGAGGAACCCCCTATGGACTGCCACACCTGCAGGGGGCACGTGGGGGAGATGGCAGGGCCGCCAGGGGTGTTGCTATGGGGCTTTCACGGCCGCTGAACCGGTTTGCAATTCCGGGGAAGGCAAATCTGGTCTTGCCGGGTTTGGACGTGGCCCCGTTCCACTTCACACAGCCCGGTTTGGCACACTCGCTCCGAATCCTGGTCGAGTCACCCACGGCGATGCGTCCGGATCAGATTCTTTTCCAAGGTACCGAACGGGCATGACAAAACCCAACAAGGAAAGGATCGGTCCCGACTGGCTGCGATGGCACCCTCAGGAACAGCCTCCTTCTCACTGACAGTCCTGCTTTTAATTGTGCAATCCAATCCGAAGTGTGTAGGAAATATCTGAAAAATTTCTGAAGCCTCACAGGCGTTCATTGGTCCGTTGGGCTTGTTGTTATGTCATGTGACAAGAAGTAATGGCAATGGACAGAGCCACATCCCCAGGCCGATGTGTACATATATCCACAGGAAACAGAAACACACGAACACACACAGCAGCAAGTAAAAAGCAACCATGGAACAGCTCTCTCACCACAGTGGGCAAGCTATGTCGTCATGTGACCCTGATCAGGTGATTCTGTGTGCCCAATCACTACAGCTTTACCATTTTCAAAAGGTGTTTTACCATAATGTCACCCAGAGATTTTCCTTTAAAAAAAAAAAAAAAAAAAGGCAGAAAGTAGATAATACCAGTCATTGGCTAAACTGGAAAACCTCCCTAATCCTTTCCCTGATCCACATGAAATCCAGCCCACGTCATGGTCTTACTCTGAGATATATTTTCATCCCTCTGAATGCAGCTGCAGTTTAGCCCTGCACCTTTGAAAAAGCAGAATCCCTCTCCATTTCCACGGATATCTTGCAGGTGTGGTGGCTCAGGCACAGAGTAAGCTGTGCATTGTGGGTAGCCCCCCCCTCCCCCCCACTCCTTGGCTGTGCCGGACATCGCACTGAATTATGGTGCACTTACAGTGATTCCATAAATGTGGACCAATCACAAAAAATCATATTTCTTCAGCAAGCCCAATAGTCGTCTCCTCCGTATTCCGATATTGCCCGACCTGCTGGATCCCTGTGGCGCAGCATTCCATCCATCCTGCTGAGATTTCTTTATTATTTTCTTAGTTCATAGTCCTAAAGGAACCTTCAAGTAAGGGGGCACCAGCTGCCCGGTAGCAGGGGGAACGATCCTGAGCAATGGAGCACCCACCCCTCACCCCACAGAGCAATAAATTCCACATAGATGGGGGTTCAGTATAAAACAATAACCTGAAATAACTCTGCCTCCCACCAAACATGAGGTTCTTTTCTATATCACATCTTGAATGGAATGGCTGTTAGACCCTTGAGTGAGGTTTTCTTACAGCTACGGCTCTGGCGAAATCCCAACTGCCCCAGCGGGGGGGATTTCCCGTGGGCCGTCAGTCAGCAGAGAAGCAACAGAAGTGAATAGGATGGTGTTGGCTGCCCAATTAGGTTTCCTTGTAATTAAGAACCATTCCCGCCGTTATTAACGGTTCTGGCATTGAAATAAGACCTTTCAAATGAGACATGACCTACTGATGATCGGCATTTCTTATGCCGCAAACGCCCGGGATGAGCTAAGCTGCCCACTCACAAGGACCCCAAGGCTACTCCAGCTGCCTGAGCAAAAATAATAAAGAAACACTGCACTCCTGCAAAACCTCCCCGACTCCTTACTCCCCCGGGCTTGAGCGCGGGACGCGGTCCAACCCCACTGGTATGGCAGGTTCTGAGGGGTATTTCATTATGAATTGGGAGGGGGGGGGTAGAGAGACTGGGACCAGTGACAACAAGTGGGCAGGAGCACGGCGGAAAGGTCACTGGGAGCCCGAGCAGACAGCAGCTCATTAGAGCATCGGCGGAAAGGTCGAGGGTGCATTTCGGAGTTAAGGGTGCTGGATGCCGACCCGCCTGGGCATCCCCCAGCCCCCCAGCCCCCCAGCCCCAGCAGAGCGCCCTGAAGTCTTGGTGGGGCATGCATTCCTTCGAAAAAGGAATAACAATAAATAGTGGGGGGGGTGGCGAATTAATGAAAACTACAAAATACAGGGCAAATGAAGGACCCCCATGCCTGGCCATAGAAACCCCCAGGACTGCTTGAGGGCCCGGAGATGGGGAGGGGGGGGGTCTTCTCCCCTCGTCGGTGGCCCATTTCCAGGGGCATCTTTTGTGCACCGCTGCAGCAAACCAACATAAAAGGACCAAGACCCAAACCGCTTTTTATACTCTCATCTCTCCATCTCTCTCTGCCTTGGGGCCTAACTGTGCCCACGCACCTTATATAACCCTCTGTCTCTCTCTCTCTCTCTCTCTCTCTCTCTCTCGCTTCGCGGGCGAAGGAACGGGGAGCCGGGCCGGGAGCCACCTGCGACGTCGACGGGCACCCAGCACGGCAATGTGTGGAAATGGCAGAGAGGGATCTGACGGAGAAGAGGAATAAAGAAAAATGAGGGAGGGGGGCAGCAGAGGGGGGGGGCGTATCAGGGCACTGCTCCAGCGATGGAATCAGAGAGAGATGTAGCCACGTAGACAAGAGTCAAAAGTCAAAATGAAGAAGAAAAAAAAAATGACAGAGCAGCTGTGAGCAGCTGAGAGAGAGAGAGGTGCAAACTGGGGGGGGGCACATTTCAATGGGGCCGTTAATGTCTCAGAAAGGGACAGCAGGCGGTAGCCGCGCCAGTTCACTGTTCAACAGCTCCAGTTGCGTTTCCACGAAACAGAAAACTGGCCTGTTTTCTTCTCCCCTCTGCGGTGCTTCCCTTATCAATCGCGTGAATCCCCTGTGTGTGTGTGTGTGCGTGTACATGCGTGTGTGC
Source organism: Mormyrus proboscirostris (assembly GCA_026779585.1). NCBI lineage: Eukaryota > Metazoa > Chordata > Actinopteri > Osteoglossiformes > Mormyridae > Mormyrus > Mormyrus proboscirostris. The sequence continues at coordinate 21,219,246 of JAODKF010000030.1, forward strand.
ATGTGTGTGCGTTTGTGTGCATGTGAGAGCCAGTTCAACAAGCGACGAGTACAGAAATTAAGACAGAGCACAAATAAAGACACACAGACACACACAAACACGTTGTTTTCATATCTTTGTATCATATTTCCACTCATTTCTATGGGTATAACCCTAATCCCAGCAATGACACTCTTAACCTACCCAGCCCTAACCTTAACCATTAGTAACCAAACTAAATACAAGACTTTTTAATTTTTTGATTACAGTCATACATTTTTATAAAAATGAGTTTCCCCTTATGTCCTTACAAGGTGACAAGTTACAGGTTTTCATTAAAAATCAGAAAAATCTGGTCCCCACAATATAATTTCCTGCAAGGTGTGGAATGGAAGGGAGTCACAAACATGAGCAGAGGCGATTTCAGGCCAGGCTTCCCCCTCAGAGGGCTGAGGTGCTGTCAGCCCCCCCCCTCCCCAGTAAGCCTGCCCGCAGCTGTGTACTGCCCCCCTTTCCTCACGCACACCGCTGGGGGACCTCAAACAGCACCAGGGCGCCAAGGTCAGGACTGGTCACCGCGCTCGGCCATGGGAGCAACATTCAGCTCAACATGCTCCCCTCCAGCTGTCCCAGCCCCCCCAGCTCTGTCAGCCCCCCCGCCTCAAACTGTGACACGCAGAATATGAAGTGGCTGTCATGAGTCAGCGGCTAAGCAACCCCCCCCCAAAAAGTCAGGGCCATGGCACAAAAACAATAAACCAAAACAAGGAGCAAGAGGCACACGTGGGTAGACCTGCCTCAACCCCACTCCCCATCCCCGGGAGGAAGCGTCAAACGCCGCCTGGGGTGCAGCGACGTCAGTCCTGCTGCAGCTAACAGCTCCAGCAGAAAGCCTCCATGCATAAGAGTCAGCTCGAAAGTGGCAGGGGAAGATAAGCCGAGGAGACCCGTGACGCAAGCGGGGGGAGGCTTTAACCCCAGAACAGGGTCAAAATCCAGCACAGCATCTCTAATTTACGATGAGCTGAGATTTAATTAAGCCGGCGCTTTACGTTCTAAAGCCGCTACATTAACACAGGAAATATGTGGTATTTGGGGGGGAAAGCAGGTCGCAGGAGATACGTGTAGCGGTCAGCAACGATTTGGAGAAAGCAGCACTTAACCGCTGTCATCTCACAGCCAAAAGCTAAAGAGGATCCTTCTTCCTACTGGGGTGTGTTGGTCACGTTGTGGTGGTATTTTTAGTTGTGTTTGTGGTGGGGGGTGGGGGAGTGGGTCTCGTAACCTGTCTCTGAAAATCTGACCACATCTGTATACAGCAGGAGGACGAGGTACAGAGAGGAGTTTCAGCCTCCTAACCTGCCGTGAGAGCCTCAGAAATAAAAATCACCCCGGATCGTTCCGGATCAGGACGGCCGAGACGAGTAAGGGAAGCAGGGATGGTGGCCACACCTCGCTGGCACGACTACCTGTTGGCACACGTGTCTTTGTGTAACACACACGCGCAAGCGCGACACACCCACCGGCGAGGAATCAAGGCTTCCCTAAACAAGTGCTTCGGAGTGAACTACAGACACCGTGAATGTACCCAATCGTCAAGATGGAAGGACAAGCTGCTCTCGTGACCCCCAAAGCTCCACCGCTGCTCACGTGAAGGCCCCCTTCACGTCCATCGATACATCACAACCATCAGCGCTGCACAGCTAACTAAAAATACCCTCATCAAACGGCCATGCTACATTGTTAGATTACCAAATGGAAATTGACTGGTGTCCCTTCTGCTGGTGATTAAGTGTCGAGGAACAGCTTCTCATCTATTTTTACCCAAAAAACCCATTCTTTTGTGGCAAGATTTAGCCCTTCAGAGTGGCAGACCTTACCCAGACATTCTCTGTGTCATAAACAAAGCTAGTTCTCGTCTTCCTCAGTATTTTAGAGAAGTAGACAGCAGAAAGAAGAAGTCCGCTCTTTCCAAGCCCCTCACAGCTGCCAGGGTGTGCTTGTCCGCTCAAGTCTTTATTTATTTTTAAATGTATTTTTGTAAACCACTCACATCTGGCGCATGCTGTAAACAGATCCCACTGCAATGATTTAGAAAACTGGATTTTAGCAGACTCATTCCAGCAGAAGGAAGAGTCAGTTCCAATAAGGAAAGAGAGCTAGGATGAAGGGAGGACTGGTGTGGACCATCAGGGTCGGAGGCCCAGAACGACGGCCCCACTTACTGCTCGATGCTTGGGGACAGGTAGAGTTTGGGGAACACCTGGGTGGCTTCAGCATCTTCAAAGCTGACGGACAGAAGGGCGACGTCTTCTCCTGGGTCCAAGGCTGTGTCCTGCCAGGGAGAGAGATGAGATGGAGGCGGTCACTGACCACACAGAGCGACGGACCATGGCCATGATACCTTCCCATGGAAACCGGACCGGCCTGACATACAGTGTATACACCACGGTGAGAGCAGGGGCTGGGTTAGGATTACTCTCTTGGAGGTGGCCTCCAAAGGTGCTTCAGATGACCCACTTAACGCCCGCACATGTGTAATGCCAACAGCTCACCTTTCGGCTGCTCCGAACGGCCGCCCACAGCGATGGTGTTCCACGAGAACATCACAAGCTCACTCGGATGACTAGCAGAGCACCAGATCAAGGAGGGCCACTTACTGACCGAGTTCATCCTGCCCAGCCATCAGCTGCTCAACTGGAATGTGCCGTTTCCATCTCATTCACAGGCACAGAAATCCAGAAGACAAAACAGGCAAAACGCTCTTCACCAAGCTGGCCAAAAGTTAGCTCAACTCCAAGATCTGGCCAAACAGCTACAAGTGACACAGCACAACTGAAATTAAATTCCTCATAAATGTACAAAAACAGACTGGAAAAAGGCACCTTATTAGGCTAAATAGTACAGGTAATGGATGGTCACCGTGGCCTACAAATGTGGTGACTTATCACACGTGTCAGGATATCGGTACACTGTCCTTAGAAGAGGAAAAAAAAACGAAAGCAGCAAGGCACTCCCTGTGGGATAGGGGCTAGCCGGGGGTTCAACTTGACCGAATCAGTCTACAAAAATGTGGCTCTGCCCGCTCCAGGATACGCCGCGGTACTCATGTTCTCTGAGACGCACGCTTTTCCGTGTTTCTGTTTGGATTCGCCGCAGCCCCGGACGCTCTGGTCACCGCTGTCACCCCTGGTTTCGTTTCCCTGGAGCAGCATTGGGCTGATGTAATGGGTGCCCTGCTCAGCCCAAACAGGAAGCCCTTCCGGCCCAATGACGCGTATGGAACCTTCTGTCCTTCACAAGACTTCAGCACTAAGTGTCACTTGAAGACCCTTTTCAACTGTCCCCATGCGGCTGCTGCCATAGGTCCTTCCCTTCAAAGTCATGGAAATAGCAAGATCAGTCTCAATTCGAATAAAAGTAGACTATTAACAAAAAATAAGTGCAGTAAGCTATACAGGTCATGTCTCATCCATCTGGTTGATCATTGTGCTGAGTATGTAAAGCCCTCTCATTTCAAAAGTATTTAATACAGGAAAGAAAACCACAGCCAGCATGACAGCAAAAACAAATATATTCCAGTTTTGAGTTTAGGATACAGTCTGCGCTGGGAAATCCAGGCCACTAAGACAGACTAAAAAGACAGACTAAAGCCCCAAGGTGCCTCCAGTGTGTCCCGAGAAGGTCAAACCCCCCGGGCTCCCATTAGAGTGGGATACGGAAGCTGTCCTTTCCAACATGCTTCCAGAAATCTGAGTCATGCCGCGGCCTCTCAAATCTCACGGCTGGGTGAACGAGAAGGACTGAAATCCTAAAAGACTGCTGCAGCCCTCTGATGATTATGAACAGGACTTGGCTGTAATTAGTAGCATACGCAACAGGATGTTGGACAGGCAACCGGCATGGGCGACTGATCGATTGTTCTCTAATGAATTACTGAGAGGTGCAGAGTGCAGGTGTAGAGGGCAATCCCATACGGTAAGTATGACACACTGAGGATAAGTGTAAGGCTAACCCTCAGTGACGCATAAAGCACACGGTAACCCTGCACTCGGTAATAAAAACCTACAACGAGTAACTTGACAAGCGCTCTGCAGAATAACTGCCACTTTCCTCAGTGTGTTAGCAGGTTCAGGGCCCAAGGAGACAGCCTCACTGCTCCCGGATCAGTGCCTTTTCAACTCCATTACTGCTTGGTGGCCATCCAAAGTGATGTACAACTGAGAAAACAGGGTCAGTTGGCTCCTGAAGCAACTGGGGATTTGTGGGGTCTTCCTCAAGAGCCCAACGGCGAAATCACTCTGCTGACCCTGGGATTCAATCCCGTGACATTAACAGGGACCTTCTGATCTCTGGTGTAATGTCCTGACATGCTAAGGCATACAATGCCTCCAAAGTTTTAACTAAAAGCAACCATGATGATTCTCAGCCTAGATGGCTCTCCTTGAGGAACTCAAACCAGCACACTTTCAAAGCATAGAAGCAGCACGAATCTGTCACTCAGAAATTACCCACTGTAAAGCAAATGTAGCATCTCCGTGATCCTTGTCCATGGGTGATGGTGAAGGTGGAAGGAGACCAAAGCCATTCTGTGGCCAGAAGAACACCTAAAGGTTGCAGTTGGTGTGACAGCGAGCAAGGTCTGATTACTGTGGGATTCAGGCATTTGCGAGCATAAAGGGGAAACTGGAAACTTAGGGGTGGGCGGGGGGATGGAAGAGACTGACTCGAGTATGGTTCATGTCCTCCACATCCTCCATGCCCTCAATGACACTGACACAGAAGACAGCGCGGGGAAGTGACAGGCCCTCCCTGAGCAAGTCCTACCGGACCCGACGCACTGACCGCCCAAAACACAAGCCCAGCGCATGGGTCCAGCATGCTGGTCTCAGCTCCAAACGTCAGCATATCTGAACCAGACAGAAGGATCTGCGACAGTAGGTAGAGGGAAGATGGTGGCTCTTAATATGTGGCTGTACTAAAACACTGTCCATCTTATCAAGTGGCATACGATATTACAGACTATAACCTTAACCTGATGCCCTCATCCTTCAACAGCTAAGTGCATGTCTGATACATCTCAGGTGTCCCATCAGCCACAGTAACTGAAGGCAAGAGCTAGTGGGCTTGGGTGAGTGAATCTAGCGGATTCTCTGAGAAGACCACCAGCTCTGGCACCTCTGCCTTGACCAGGGTGGTTTGCCCATTAAAAGTGTGCTCCTGCTTGCACATGGCAAATGGTTTTGCAAACCCCCACCCCCACTACAAATCCGTAGAAGCAAGAGAACTTCTCAGAACGGGTTGCGGAGTAGGCAGCAGCAGTGATGAAGAGGCACCACACCCTTCCCGCCGCATAGGAGAACACAGCGCCCGCTACCCCTCCCCCAGGACCTTGGTGGAACTCCTGGGCCGATTCCAATTGTACACACCCACAGTTCGTGGAGCAGCCAGTGATGCAACTGGCTTCCCAAGGAATATGAATCACCACACCTGGCTTGACATCAGCATGGATGTTCATCCTGTCCCATCAGGCAAACGGGGATGCACAAAGTCCAACTGACATCAAACCCATAAATCAAGGCCTAACCTGAACAAGCAGCCCTCACCATGACTTTCAAAAGTACACAATGTATGTATCCTTCCCTCCATCACTGTGGAGGAGAACCTAACAGGATGATGGAGATAATAGGGCCTCCCATTTTTTAAGGAAAGACTCTAGGTGCTTCCGAAGCGCCTGGCACATGGCGTACCCTTAACAGCAAAGCCCCTCAAGCAGGAATTCAGCAGGATGTGAAAATTACTGTGGAGGTCAACAGGAAATGATTAAATGTGGGACATGGCTTGCCGGGAACGTGGGATAAAGCACGGCTGGAAATTACTGCCGCTAACATTCTGTAATGGTGGCGTGTGTGTGTGACTGTGTGTGTGTGTGTATGCTTGGGTGTGTGAACAGAAAAACATCAGAAACAATGGTACAGACAGCTGTATAAGTTTTGTCAATTAAACATATTTAAGATAATTTATCTAACAAAAAATATACTAGGACATCTCTGAGCCTAACCAAAAAAACAATATATTGGATAGAAAATTTATTATGCTAAACTAATGAACATACATAGCTCGTTCTCCAAATTGCTGTCATCCCCATCGCAGATGGCTGTTGTGCAGGATGTGGGGGGACTACCCAACCAAAAACACCCTCCGGCTCGTGGTCATCCCTGGCCACGGAGCGCACGGAGACCTTCGTCTGTTCTTCCCACCAGGGGGGACTTGGGGAGGGGGTGGGACTCCGACCCATTATTACTGGAAGCCAGAGTGCCGGCCTGTGAGTCAGCGTTACAACGGTGACGACATGCGTTTGCCGTGAAGGAGTTAACACAGCCATTGACACTACTTGGCTGCTGCGCTCACCGCTTCCTGCGTGCCTTGGCTGCTTGCCAAATGCTCGGATATGTTGGCGCCGGAGCACTGGGCCAAATCCCGAGCTGACGAGCCAAAAGGGGTGGGATCCCCTCCCCCCCGGCAGATAGGACCTAACGGGGCCTGGTACACAAAAGGGGCTCCTGCCTACTCACGGCGCTGGCTGAGCTCACACCGCTAAACCCAGGAAAATGTGGCCCATCAGGAAAGGAACAGATACGACTTTCTTAGGAATCCCAGTGGGGGGGTGTGATCCCAGATTCGGCACTGCAGTTGTACCTCGATCGAGCACTTTGCCTGAAGTGCTGACGCGATCTGATCTTATCAACAGAAATTGAAAAAAATGAAGCCAGCAAATAAACAAACTAGGGGAGAGAAAAGGTCTTTTAATTACGCAGGGCCTGCGTGTGTAACAGCACGGCGGCCTTCTGACGTGAACCAGCGACTCATACACCCCCCAACTACAGAGATGCCTCACGTGGCTGGTCCTCTGGTATGGAGCAAAATAGCTTTGTGACTCTCATCCAGAAAAGCCACAATGATTCCTGTCCCACCCCCCACATAATTTGCATTTCTCAGTATCTCTGTGCACCCCCGTTACCAAAAGCGAGAGGGGTCAGCGACGTCAATCCGTTGCCTCGGGCCAGACACTGTCTGCGGTGGCGAAGGGTGATTACCACTAGGGGGGTAATATGGCCTCCTGGGGGGTGCTCGTTGGACAGAGGGCATAAAAAGAATGTCGCCGGAGGTGATGACTCACAGACAGGAAATGCATCTCTGAACGACGCTGAAGAGGATCATTGTTTTTGAGACTCAAGCAAGGAGCCAAGAAGCTGAATGAAGCCGAATTGGACAAAAAGCACCTTAAAGAAAAACATACATTCTTGCAGACCCGTGCAGGACAATGGCGGGCGAGAAAAACAGAGAGAGAGAGAGAGAGAGAGAGAGAGAGCACTTCATGACTCCATCATCTCTGACTGGAAGTTTTAAAAAAAAAAAAAAAAAACCCACGCGTGACTCACGGTCACAGACACATGCCATCCCGAGCGGGGCACAGCGATGACAGGTAATAATGTCAAAGGGGGTGCTGTTTGTTAGCAGGATGCAGGGGTGGGAAGAGAAGCCATGCTCTGACCACCAGGGCAGGGGGAGCATGCCAAGTTTGAGGACAGACCAGTGTAAAGCAAATGGGATACGGGGATGGCAGGCAGATGCGCACAAAGCCGGGGGTCACAGTGTGGTGTTACCGCCTCTCCCTTCACTTCACGAGCGGGATGCTGTCCGTATCAGAGAGATGGGGGCCCCTGGGGGGTTGGGCCTGGGGGTATTTTGAGCCCCTTCAGCTGGCAAGCTGCCAAATCAAGTTTACATTACATGCACACACACACACACACACACACACACACACACACACACACACACACACACACACACACACACTCGGGCCCTGTTCCTAAGCCTGATCGCTCCCTCGGAAAGGTGAGAAGCCTGTTTGTCTGCAGGCAGCGGCGCTGCACTCCGGTTCCCCAGCATTCCTGTCTCGGTAAAGCCCGCTTAATTACGAGTCAGCACACCTGAAGAACAGCACCCACACCCCACGGGCCACACATGC
>JAODKF010000030.1:21236343-21259718 GCA_026779585.1 Mormyrus proboscirostris
GCCTTAGCGCACACACTGTGCTACTTAAACTACCCCCGGGGCTCGCTGCGTCTCCAGCTCGTTAAAAACAACTCTGTCAGCCCCCCCGCCCCTCAAGAGGCAGCCCGTTTATCCCGAGCGTAATAAGGACGGAGCCGCCTCACATTCCCCAACAAGGCGCGCAGACGGGCTCCTTCTCGGATCTGCGGCCCTCCTTCCGGGAGCAGAAGGGGCGAGGGTCCCAACGGGGGGGTAAGTACAGGGGAGAGGGGAGTACAGAATAAAGATGGAAATGAGTGCATCTCCCGAATAAATGAAGCGGACCAAGGAGGTCAGTTTAGCCAGGAGCCTCAACCCCCCCCAACCGCCCACCGCTGTTAATTCAGAGTTTGGAAATCTGTCCCAGTCTGGTCCGACTCACAGAAGTGATCAAATAGCGAAATCTGAATTCTCAGCTTTATCAGGTGCTCAAAATAAGCTTTTATATCCTCGTGGAATGGTTCGAATGAAAGGGACAGTCCACCTCAAAGCTGAAAAAAGATGTTTTAGAAAGTCTTCAGTGCTACCTATCTATCCGTGCTGTTCTGCGGGGAGTTATGTTCTGCCGGTGTGCTCGTGTTTCAATAGTCTGTGCGGTGATATGATCGGTGCGTGGCGTTTGGTAGAAAAAAATAGTTGTTACATTAAACTGCTTCCTACAAAGTCTGCGGATTATCTTGACTAACCGGGAATTTTTCAAATGTATTGCTCTGGCGCTTTAATCGCATTATACTGAAGAAAAGCGAAATATTTCTATGGCCCATATCTCCAAAGCAGAGCAACCTAGATGGATAGAAAGAGATAAAGCTTTGGGGTTAACTTCCCCTTTAAGGTGGTTGTTTGCTGCTCGAGTGCACCGCGTACGCATTGGGTGTGTTCATTTTGTTCCGATACAAGCCACGATGTTGCGCACACTGTCTCTCAACTGGCTGACGGCACGCCTGACGTCAGGACCCTGGCGACCTCGTCGGGACTCTGGGCCTGGGGTTACGGCCGGAAACAGACGGGAGATGCGGCGGCTCGGCGGAATCTGCGGCATCTGAGCACGACGTCAAACATGGCGACTCAGAAGCTTTGAAGTCTGCCTATGGGACAGGAAGTGGGGACTTCTGACATTAGATGTGGCCGGGAGGCCTTCCTTCGCCGAGGCACACGGCGACAGGGAGCTAACGCTGCCGAAATCTTGCAGACGCCTTTTGGTTGACTTTTCTACCTGACCTGACTTTTTGACCCACTCTGCTCACGTCAGTGACCGGGAGGGAGAAGTTGCCAGTTTGAACACCGTCACCGGTGTGACTCTGCCTTTCAAGTGGTCCTTCCTGGGGACCAGATGACGTCACGTTTCTCTAGAACATCCTGTGCACGTATCTCTGCACCCAAACCGTACTTCTGGCACAAACACACGCCACTTTACACACTCACAGCACCCCACATTGTACATTTTCATTGCACAATTACTGATACTCTTATTCACTATTTTTGTCGTCTTATTTTGCAGTCTCATTTCATTTTTATGGCTATTTCAATTTTTATACTATTTTTACTTGGTAGTACTTATTTATACTTCACTCTATTACTTTATACTATTTTTACTTGGTAGTACTTATTTATACTTCACTCTATTACTTTATACTATTTTATTTTCCCTTGTATTATATGCGTTGCCCTTACAAGCACGATCCTGGAAGCGGCTGGAAAAGTATGTCACTACACAGATGCACAGCGTATGTTTTTATTTGTGACAAGCGAAACACGAAATACCCAGAATTCCTCAGAACAAAGGGGGACATCGTGACTGCTGAGCTCACAGTTACTGACTTCATCCCAGAACGCGGGCAGGGGCGTGGGGGTCTGTGTAGCCAGGAGACACTGAGCAGAGAGGGCCTGATGTGGAGTGACAAGCCTCTGATTAGGCAGCTCACAGCCCTGTCACCCAGTAGAGAGACACGGGGACATGTGGAGATGGACAAGGACAAGGACATGGGAGGAAGGGGATGGTCACTCTCTCTCTCTCATGCACACACACACACACTCACACACACAGATACCATGGGAGGGCCTACCTTCAGCAGATAGACAGGGATGTTGCTAAAGTCCACTGGCAGCTTGAGCAGAAAGCGAGCAGAGAATTCGCCAGTCTGTAAAACACATGGGGGGGGGCGCAATTAGTCTGCTTCCATGGGGGGAGGAATCCTAGCACACATAACAATTTATTGTTTTATTTACTGTCCAGCATCAAAAAAATAGTTTGGCAAGTTAATGAAACCAGCAGCAGGAATGATAAGGAATAAGGGTGATGTGGCTCGGGATTCTGGGGGCTGACTGACCCCCCCCCTGCAGCCGGACCTCAGCCTGCTTCACCGGGCGGTGCCTGCCATGAGCTCCCGTGTCATCCAGCCCTTACGTAAGCGGGTGTTTGGGCGGGGCAGCACACAAACCTCCCGCCGTAAATCCTCTTTATTAAAAACGCCCAGCGTACAATAGGGTCGCGGACGAGGCGTGTGACGCCGCGCCGTGCTCATTACTGCTGCACCTGCGGCGCGGTTATTACCCTGCCAAACGGCAACGCACGCACATGCACGCAATACCCTGAGCGGCCAGAGAGGCGGCCACGTGGAGGACGCTCCCGGGGCAAACGCTGACCCTTACAGACAGCTCCCGAGTTGCAGGAATGACAACTTCCAGGCTTCCGTACCATTGAGACCTCACTGAGACCTCCGTCCTCCCCTCCACACTCTCCCGACTCAGACACCCCCACGTAGAAGCGTGTGGCGCGTCATTCCACTGCAATGCGCCCCACTCACACCTATGCACCCTCCCCCACAATGCGCCTAGAGCTGCAAATCCTCATCTACCCCCCCCCGCCACCCACTTGCTTCACCCACCACGCCCCGGGGGGAGGGTGATGCCCCGCACAGACGGGGCCGTTTTAGCCCTACAGAGACACACTAATCAATCTAGCCCCAAGGGATCATGGGAACTTCCAGGGCAATTACAGAGGCAGACTTTATAATGACTGTGTTCATGTGCACGCATTACTGTTGACTGACTGTGACGGTACTGGGGCACAGGTGGCTCAGGCAGGAGGGCCGTACCCAGCTGTTCTTGCGACCGGCATAGATCTCCATGCCGCGCCCGTAGCTGGGGTCCTCTAGCAGGCTGTCGTACTCGAAGAGCAGCCGTGAGCTCTCGCGCAGCCGCTGGCACTGGTACTGGTGGTACTGCTGCACAAGCTCCTTCACCAGCAGGAGCAGGCACTCGGGGTCTCCGGCATCCCAGCTCACCAGGTGCTGCGTGGGGGGGAATGGTGTCAGAGGTCAAAGGTCAGAGGCTGCAGAACACACAGAAGCAGCCAGGGCAGTGGGCGGGGCTCATGGTGCCTGCCACCACTCGAGGTGACCGATAATGTGGTTGAAGGGCACGACCAATCAGTATGTGAGTGAGCAGGCACCCTGAGGTTATTGTGCAATTTAAAACACACACTAAAACATACCGACGAACTTGCACGAGATGGAGAGGCCACGGGGTGCACACCAGACACAACAAGGGGCAAAGGAAACATAAGGAAACATAAGCAGGAAGACTACTGCTATATGGGGCCGGGCCGGGCCCCAGGGGGCCCCGCCACCTCCAGCTCACACGCAGTGGTGCGCCCACTCTGTGCCCGTCCAAAGGCACTCCGCTCTTCCGCATAACAAGTCCCCTCCCACCGCCGGTGCCATTCCTGCAAACCCCCGCCTACCAGCCCAGCTCGTTACTGGCAAAAACAGGCGCTGGAGTCATCTCCAACGGCATAGATGGGACTCAAGCCTCACCTGGGGAGGTGGCCAGCCAGGGGGGAGCCAATGGTGTGTGCGGCGGAAGCCCCAAGAAGGAATGCCCCCCCACCACGCTGGGTCACCTGACCCTGGGGCTGGGGCCGGGAAATGAGAATTAAGGAAAATAAATCACACACACACACACACACAGACACACACCTGCACACACGCACACACACATAAACATGCACACAGACACACATACACACAGACCTGCACACAGAAACACGCACACAAAGACACACATAAACAGAACGAACTAGAAAAAGCAGCCTAATGAGTTTATCACATGGGCTGAAGTTTGAAGTTTAAAATGATTATGCTGTGATTTCTGCAGGGTTTTACTGCTCCGGTGACTCACAAAGTCTACACACTCTGCTTACACATGCTGGGGGTGGGGTGGGGGGTGAACCGACAGCATTCACAGCTGTTACATAAAACACACCCGTTACAGATAAGACTCCCCACACACTTACAGCAAGCTGCGTATGGACATCAATCAGCCCAAAGTGTTATGATCAAGGTGGGGGGGTGCTTGGGAAAGTTCTGGTAAACAAATATATTGCCCCATGGTGTTTCCACGCCAGATTGCTTGTGCTGGGAGCTGAAAGCAGCAGAATTCGGGTGCAGGATCGAGCTGTAGGTTCATCATGATGGAAACACAGGCTGCATGAAAGATTTTTGAGATAACACTCTACCCATAATGCACTTTGCCGGTACTAGGCCAGTGCCCCCTTTGCTACAGTGCCTCTTCCAACCTGCAGAAAGTGAATAAGTGCACGTGGGCACACGTGCATGTATATGCATGCACACACGCGCACACAAGGAGACACAGAGCGCAGGCTGGGAACAGCCTCTACAGGCCTGGCAGCTGGCAGCAGTGCGGGCGGGGCCTCGCCCACTGCCCGAGGTGACTCACTTCCTCCCAGCTCCCGCTGCTCTGATGCCCGAGCGCTGCCCACCTTGACGGACGGCAGCTCAGTCAGGTGCAGCCGGTACCACACTGCCGCAACTCACTGAGCCTTTCCTCATTCTGTCCTCCTATTTTTTGTCAGTCTCTCTGTCCATCCTCTTGTCCTTTATCTGTCCTCTTGTCTGTTCGCCCGTCTACTTTCCAGCCAGTTCATTTGTCCACCTGTCCTTCCGCCTATCGCCAGGTCTACCCATTCACCCATCTAAGAATACGTTTGCCTGCCTAACTGCATGCCTGTCTGTGCTCCTGTCAATCTACCTGTGCGAGCAGAGCTGAGGTTTGGCGCTGCAGCTGCTGACCTCATCATCTGTTAGCTGAGCCGTCTTTACCGGCAAGGCCGGGATTCCCAGAACGAAAAGGAAACATGAAGAACGGGAGCCTTTGTGAGATGGGGGCGGAGAGCGGGACAGTATCCAGCCCGGGTAGGCTGGGCTTCAGTGACTGGACCGGGGCTGACCCGGGAGACAGGCGACGCCTGGGCTAAATGAAACCAAGGGAAGACTCAGGCACACGCTCAAACACACACACCTGCACACACATACAGACAAACGTTCAACCTTTGGTACCCACACCTGCATACTTCCAACCACACACAGGGGGTAGACATGGGATTTATAACACAGAGAAACACTGTGTTTACATTCCAGGCAGGACTCTTGTTTAAACTGTTTAGACAACTCAGGGTTCTGATTGGAGATCTTGGCCGGCCTGTACCCCCCAGGACGTCTCAGAGTGCGGCCGCTCACGCCAAGCCACACCAACAGTGCGCCCGCGGAGGGAGACTGCGCTGGTCACATGACCCCAGCCGTTGCACCACAGGCCCCGGCGGCACGCCGCGGAGGTGAATGCGGTGGGGTGTTATGAAATGCCTTCCCTCTCGGGGTGTGGTTGGTGCTGGACGTTATGATGTAACAGCAATTTTAATGAAAACAAAACTGTCTTTGTTCTGGTCCGACTCACAAGCTCAGGCAAGGTGTCAGCATGGAGCTAACAGGGTCGCATTGCAGGACTGAGGCGGACAGAGGGCCGTGTGGGATCAACCCATTGCCTTGCGTTTCGGAATCTTACTACCTGCTCACTTTGCACAAACAGGTACAGAACAGAAAAGAATGTCGACCCAGGAAGAGGAAACAGGCCAACGCGCCAAAGAACGCCACGAACCAAGCCCCGATTATGTGCCGGACCGGTGACCAGCTTGTAGGGGCCCTGATCAGCAAGCTCCAGCCGTCTTTCCTTCATTTACAACTTTAATCGAATGCTTGTTTACCGATGCCATGACAACAGCTAACAGCTGGCATCTGACATTTCAAGATAATTATGTAGGCCAAAAATAAAAATATTTTTGCTGCATTAAACATGATTTTTTTTTTTTTTTTTTTACTTTACAAATGCTGGAGGGGCAATAAATCGCATCCGAGTTGAAAGTCGTGCGTTTAACCTGAGTATTAAACTAATCTGAGCGAGACGGGCACTGAGGAGGGGAGCCAGGCGATGTGCACCCCCGCAGCGGGCAGAGCCGCGCCCAATGAGGTTTATGCTCATTCTGTGTCTTTGCCCCTATTTTAATAGTTTATTCTGTTCAGACATGCAAGGATGGAGTGGATTTCGTGCTCCTGAACACACAGCGACAGCAGGGAATTCAATATCTCACAAGTTTGCTCTTCCTTGAGCATAACATGCATGTTTCTTAACATGAGTCTAACATCTGTGTACCCGATTCTCAAGAGTCAAACATCTGAATGTGTGCGTCTCAAGAGTAACATCTGAATGTGTGTGTCTCAAGAGTAACATCTGGGTGTGTGCCTCTGAACACAGTCAAACATCTGTGTACCCGATTCTGAAGTGTCAAACATCTGAATGTGTGCGTCTCAAGAGTAACATCTGGTTGTGTGCCTCTGAACACAGTCAAACATCTGTGTACCCGATTCACAAGTGTCAAACATCTGAATGTGTGCATCTCAAGAGTAACATCTGGGTGTGTGCCTCTGAACACAGTCAAACATCTGTGTACCCGATTCTCAAGTGTCAAACATCTGAATGTGTGCGTCTCAAGAGTAACATCTGGGTGTGTGAGTCTCAAGAGTAACATCTGGGTGTGTGCATCTGAACACAGTCAAACATCCGTGTACCCGATTCTCAAGAGTCAAACATCTGAATGTGTGTGTCTCAAGAGTAACATCTAGGTGTGCGAGTCTCAAGAGTAACATCTGGGTGTGTGCATCTGAACACAGTCAAACATCCGTGTACCCGATTCTCAAGAGTCAAACATCTGAATGTGTGAGTCTCAAGAGTAACATCTGGGTGTGTGCCTCTGAACACAGTCAAACATCTGTGTACCCGATTCTCAAGAGTCAAACATCTGAATGTGTGCGTCTCAAGAATAACATCTGGGTGTGTGCATCTGAACGCAGTCAAACATCTGTGTACCCAATTCTCAAGAGTCAAACATCTGTATCCATGTTTCTCAAGAGTCAAACATCTGTATGTGTGTTTCTCTAGTCTAACATCTGTTTGCATATATCTCATGTGTTTAATATCTGGATGTGTGCTTCCCTAGAGTCAAAAATCTGGCCCATTCCAAAGTAGATCCACCTGAAAGAAGAACAGAGTGCGACCAAAGAGGAATGAGAATCAATACAGGCTACAACTCAAATTAGGCTGGGTCACCCAAAAGTGAAAAAACTGTCCTCTAGGAACCATTGCTAGAAAGCATTCCCAGACCTTCTCTAAGTGCAGGCTTAACGGTTCTGGCCCACATCCACCTGGGCCGTCTGATCCCAAGCAAGCTTTGTGATGGGCCGCATGACGCAGCAGATCCTACCCTCAGGTCCGTCGGGCCGGGTGAGAAGCTGAGCAGGTCGGGCGCCGGGTGCGGTCCACCCCCCGTGCATTTGGCAGCTCCGTCAGGAGTCACGAGACACCTTATCAACGTGGGCCTAGGGCCTCGTTTGTCAAGATGCGGGGAGGGGCAGACCGTCAAGGACAAGCAGCTCAAAGAAGGATGATAAGAGACAAACAGAAAGGTGCGAGGGACTTCATGCTGAACCTCCCTCAAAAGCCAATCCCAGGAGAGCAAACCTTTCACACACCATCTCCTGACCTCCGTCAAAGGAGCTGCCAGTTTCAACACACAGCAAACAAATGGTTAAATGAGACTGTTTCCGGATTTGTCTGCCGACACGGGTGTGAGGCAAGCCCAAGCGGAGAGGGGACCGGCTT
The DNA here is from genome assembly GCA_026779585.1 of Mormyrus proboscirostris. NCBI lineage: Eukaryota > Metazoa > Chordata > Actinopteri > Osteoglossiformes > Mormyridae > Mormyrus > Mormyrus proboscirostris. The sequence continues at coordinate 21,244,372 of JAODKF010000030.1, forward strand.
CCCGGGAGATGCAAGCTGGGTCCAGCCGGCCGTGTTCCGAGACAGACGAGCCGCGGCGAAGGTCACAGCGGCATGGGTGTTCCCGCCCAGGTCATGCACTCCGCGAGACTCCCCCGCCTGCAGGCCGCAGCCTGCTCCCCTCCCCGCCTGCCCCCCGGGGGCCTAGCCTGCACTGCTGTCATTCCAGATGATCCGGCGGGGCCACGCCCTGCGGCGGGGGCTTACGGGGCTCCACTAGCGATGCTCCAGGGACCTGCGAAGGTGCTTCACCGAGCGCCCCCCAGAAGTGAAACGGGAGAGGCACAGCGGGAAAACGCAGACTACCAGCAGGAGCCAGTCCCGGCAGCGGTGGGGTTTTTCTGCCACTCAAACCCGAAATCTGCATGGGGCCCCCTGTTGGTCACAACCTGTCACTACACTTCAGGGAAACAAGTGATATTTTGAGAGGGGTCCCCTGAAACAACAAAACGGCCCCTGCCTTGTAGGAAGGTGATTAACCAGAACGACTGCAAAATAGGTCTCAAAATTAAATGGGGTGACAGCATCTTGCTCGGACATCACACTGCCAGTCCCCTGCCTCAGCATACCCCCCCCCCCCCGGGCACCTTCCCATCAGCCCCTCTCACATCCCACCCATTAGCTGAAGTATCCCCCCCTCTCCATCCATTGTGTGAAGCCCTTCCTCCTTCCACAAAAGAACGCATCAGATACAATACGGGACTCTAACCAGCCACCATATAACTCCGCCCCTCGCCCCCCTACCCTCCCAAAAGGTGTGGGGGTGCTCGGGCTGCCTGGCACTGCTGGCGGGGAACTCTGGGCCTCGCCGGATGCTGAATGCCGACTCTTAATGACAGGAAGCTGGGGAAACTGCTATGCCGACGGGAACATTTAAAATACCTTTACGGGATTCGCAAAAAAAAAAAAAAAAGAATAAAAAAGAAGAAAATAAACAAGGGAACGAAATGTTCTAATAAAAGGAAGGAGAGCCAGCGAGGGTTTTATGCCGTGCCTCACATTACACAAACCAGACCAAAACTCTCCGAGACGACTAATTAACATTCTGACCTTCAAAGGGCCGTTTTCTGCCAACAAAACAGTGCTAACCATTAACCCATCGTTATAAATCCCACCCCCCCGCATTTTGAGCCCAGGACCATTCCCACAGAAACGGGAAAGGGAAGGATTTCCGTGCATGCGGCACCTGAGGAGGTAGTAGGCGCAGAGACGGTAGCCTGGTATCTACTCTGTTTTCACGGAGGCCGCCCTTGACATGACCTTTTCTGCAAGGAACGGAGTAGATGCACTTTAATTTAAGGACTTTAATGAGAGGCTGATTTCTCCATTGCTGAACTCTACTTCGAATGCCAGCCGTGGGGCCTTTATGAACAGGCAACACGCCGGACGGACCCACTAACAGGCGCCGGGATACGTGGAGGTGGGGAAGATGACTGAGGGCAGCCTGCTGAACCAAGGCGGGGCTGATGTCTCACAGAGAGTGCGTGTTTTGGGCAGCCGGCCATTCGGGCGAGGCTGGTTATACCACTCCTAAACAGATAATTGAACAAAGCAGCAACAGGACCCCCGACGTCCCAACTGTCCACTGGAAAGACATGTCTAGACGTGTGCTCCCCCCCACCCCCGCACGCCGCATGTAAACACAGCAGCCTTTAGTCACGCTGCCATCTTTCCTGCTTCTATATTTACTTTAATCTACCTCAAGTCGGCAGAACTTTGCATCACATGTTCCACATCCCCCACCCTGCCGCAGTCTGGGAATGTCCCAGAACCCACCCCCCCCCAACACACCCCACCCCGCCTTGCTCTCCCACAGTAATTAACCAGCCTTTGTTCGGCTGGAATAAAACGCCTCATTTCAAAAAATAATTATGTCATAGGGTTATGTTGCGGCAATAAGTCAGCCCGTGTAAGTATAAAATAAACAGACAGCCCTCCCCAGGGTGGCTCTGTCCTACCCCCGCACCCACCCGTTTACCCATCGGCTCTTGAGCATCCACCATTTGCCGCGGCTGTTGCGGCCGGGGGGGGTGGAGGTGTTGAAGTTCGATTAGTGGCTGGTGGGGTACCACAAACACAGGTGAGGAATGCGAGGATGCGAGAATGCTGTGAAAAACACAAGAGGACACAGAGCGCTTCATGGACGCATTACAGCACAGCGCCAAATGTCTCAGGCGGTCACAGAAAAGGTTCGAATCATCTTCCTGCTTGGGTGTTGTCCGTCAAAGTGTCATTTCAGAATCACTGAATCTACTTGCTGTTGTCTTTCTTGACTGACCACCACCTCACTTCATTTGGCTAACCAGTGACTTATTCTAATTAAGATAATTAATTGAGCTGGTGTTGAAACGCAACAAATATATGGAATGGCTGAGGTGCCCCGGAGGAGATGTTTGGGAATAAAGCAGTGGCCATGAAAGCGTTTTTGTATGTTTTTATTTTACTGTTTACTTTTGGCCTCAAACATTTTCATTACCTAAGCCTGTGCTGTACCCATGTGTGACACAGAGACAGAGACAGAGAGAAAAAGCGAAACACAGAGAGACGTAGCGAGAGACACAGACACAAAGACAGAGATACAGAGAGAGGCAGAGACAGAGAGAGGACGGAGTGCAAGACAGAGAGAGAAAGAGAGGCAGAGAGAGAGAGGGGCAGAGAGGCAGAGAGAGAGAGAGAACAGAGTGCAAGACAGAGAGAGACAGAGAGGGGCAGAGACAGAGAGGAAGACAGAGAGGGGCAGAGACAGAGAGGAAGACAGAGAGGGGCAGAGGGGCAGAGAGAGAGAGAGAACAGAGTGCAAGACAGAGAGAGAAAGAGAGGCAGAGACAGAGAGGAAGAGAGAGGGGCAGAGAGGCAGAGAGAGAGAGAGAGAACAGAGTGCAAGACAGAGAGAAAGAGAGGCAGAGACAGAGAGGAAGACAGAGAGAGAAAGAGAGGCAGAGACAGAGAGGCAGAGACAGAGAGGAAGACAGAGAGATGCCAACCTGTTAGCTGCGAAGTGGACAGGCTGGTCCTTTAGCGCATCTCCCACATCCATACTGCTGGTCCCAACCTGAGGGTGCACACTGACACACACACACACAGACAGACACAGACACACACACTCATGTGCACACACCTTCACACACACCCTTTCATGTGCACACATACCCTCACACACACCCTCTCATGTGCACAAACCCTCACGCCCTTACACACACCAGCAGACACACACACACAGACAGACACAGATACACGCACTCATGTGCACACACCTTCACACACACACACACACACACACACACACACACACACACCCTTCCATGAGCGCACACACCCTCACATACACCCTCTCATGTGCACAAACCCTCACGCCCTTACACACACCAGCAGACACACACACACTCTTACACAAACACACACACCACCACCCTGCAGGCCCAGATCCAAGCTGAACTTTTAGAGCTTTACAGACCGACTGCATTATTTGTTGCACTCAGATTTGCACAAAAACTGTGGTAATATGCAAATAAAAAATGCACCTTTGCACACGGCTTTGCATTCTTTATTCCGAAAAGCATTATGAAAAGCTGCATTGGAATGAGTCGAGTTGTTGACATGCGAATTTCGACGGACAGCTAAGTCCCATCCCAAATGAATCTAGCCTGGAAATAACGATGTAAAATCACCTCTGTGGGGTCCTGTGGTCACGTTTCAGGCCCAAACTTCTCCAAATCTTAAACTGGGATAAAAAGAGGATGAGGAAGTAGCCCTAAGCCTTTTTCCACTCGGGGAAAAAACAGCTCTGCTGGTGAGTCTGAAGGGCAGGTGTGGCCCGGCTTCTCATGGCGTCCGCTTTCCAAACGGACGCCACGCCACCACACATCGGCCACGTGTGTCCGGCCAGGAACCCTGCTGCCCCCTTCCTGAGCTACACGGGACTGGAATAGCCCCCCCCCCCGGCAAACATTGCTCCCAACCTTAGAGCCACTTGTAGAACTGCATCACGGGAAAAACGGTTTCTATTGTCAAAAAACAATGAGGCAAACGCCTGATTTTGCCCAGATGATACGCGTAAACAAGGTGGGCGAATTTAGCGCCCGGACCAAAAGAGCGCTGGAGGCGCAGGCAGGACGGTAGCCCGTGGACCCAGAAGCACAGCACTGTCCTGACTCACCGCCCAGTCACTTGCATGCATTTCAAATGCTAATTGACTAAGTGTTTGCAACATGACATTTTGGATTTTTCTTTTTTGCACATTTTCGTTTGAAGATAAAGGTTAGAACGAATTCCAGCAGATGGATCTTCCTCCCTCACTCTTCTGCAAAGTCCCCGTCCACTTTTAGGAGGGATCGGGGGTCCTGATGTTGCTCCAAATCGCTCGTCTGTTTGTTTTTGTTTTTCTTTTTTTGAGGGAGTTGGGGGGGGGGAGTTATGGGTGCAGAATGAGCTATTGTCTGTGTCAGTGAGGGCACAGCTGAAATAGCCTGCCAGATGACCGAAGACATGCCACCGAGGGGGTATTTTTAGAAACATCACTCAGTCATCCCCCCCCCCCCCACATCATGGTGGTCCTTGTGGTTCATCTGTAAACCGCTATGGAGTGAACTGTCAGGCCCCTCTCATGTCTGGGATGAATGGTTTTGTCAAAGGTCTGAGGTGATAACAGGTCACGCTGTCCACAGGACTACATCACTCAGCTAGTCATGACCCGCGACCTGACATTTATAGTGCACTCCCTGGCGCCACCTGCAGGTCAACACCCACAGATTACCAAGCAGGCTTTCAGAGCTCTAAACCTTGCACAGACGGTTTTACCCATAAATAAAAAGAAGCCTGACTGCTGGCATTACGCAGGACTGAGAGAGTGTAGATGAAATGTGCTTAAAGTTTGCCGGAATGTTCCTTCATCACCTTTTCCTGGCCATCCGGTGGGAGGCAGCGGCGGAGCAGAGAACCAGGCAGTGACCCACCGGGAAGCGGAAAGGGAGGAGCTCTGGCTGGGTGCAGAACAACAGGAATACAAAGCGCCCCCTAGAGGGCAGCCGGATGGAGCGGATGCACTTCCAGTGGAGAAAATGGGGAGTCGGTGAGGCCCGGCCGAGATGCTTGGGACGCCCCACAACTGAGCACGTGTGAACTTGACACACCCCTGCGGCTCCTTTTAGCTGCTGCAGTTACGTTCTAAATTAAGGCTTATTTGGGCAATTTCCCGTGTTGTGTTTTTGCATGGCTACACACCAATGAAAGCCGTCGGCTGAGAATCTCTGTCTGAGATCTAGGGCGTAAGGATGAGGGTGGGGGGGTGGGGGGTTCCCAGGGATCAAAGTGGCACTGGACTCGTCAGCCCTCTTTAATTACGGGCACCAGAGAACCTCCACATGCCGTTCCTGTCTCAGAGGACACCCCCCCAACCAACCCATGTGACTTGCTGCCCCACTGTCTGACACGGCGGGATGCTGAGGCCAGTCACCCCTCCGTCGTTAACACCACCCTCCCCCATGCACCCCCCCCCCCAAACTATGTTCAAACACAGTGCAGTAAATCCTGTTATTCTGTCAGGCCTATAACACCATGAAAACAACAGTGGGCAGGATATGAGATTAGGCAGAGAATGGGGAGTCTTATCCAGAGTGTATCACAAAGCGGGAGAGGGGGTTACAAACTACAAAACAACCAATGCTGGGAATGAAGAGGTTTGTCAAAAAAACGCAGAAGAGGCCAGAAACAGGCCTGGCTGCTAGCTGAAGGACAACAGGGGGTGCTGCCCTTCCCTCAGCAAGTGGATGGCACTAACCCATAGACTGACTCTGAGAGGATCGCATTGACTGAAAGACTGACTGAGTGGCACTGATTCACAGACTGACTCTGTCAGAGGATCACACTGGCTTTTAGAGCGTGGCACCGACTCACAAACTGACTGCAAGAGGATCGTGCTGATAGAACGACTATGAGTGAATGACAGCGATTCACAGACTGACTCTGTGAGTGGATTGTACTGACTTGTAGACTGACTCTGAGAGGAGCACACTGACTCGTAGTGGATGGCATTGATTCACAGACTGACTATGCAAGGGGATCACACTGACTTGCCAACTGACACAGAGAAATTCTTCAGCTCTGCTTCCTTTAAAATAGCCCTGGACACAACTTTTGGCGCAATTAACACTAATAAACAACACGGCAAATAATCAGCTGGCCCGCCTACCCCGTAGAGGTCACTCTTGGGAAGTTCCCTGTGCTCTCCACCAAAGTGCATTATCCACAAGGGCGGTGACACCATGGCCCGCAGCTCAAACCATGCCGTTTGTGGTCAAGAGACGTTGGACTGCTCACGTCATTAGAGTTTCTGCGGTGGCCCCTAAGGGCCCCGCGGCCCATCTTTTCTCGCCGTTTTTTTTTTTTGCTGGGCAACCCATCCCTATCGCCGCAGAGTGCCCCACAGCCTCGCCACTGCCGCCTCCCTCCACCCACACCCGGCTGCTGACAGAAGTCGCATGCAACTGCCAAGGATTCTGTAACCAGAGGGACAGAGAAACACGCCTGGGAGACATGGGGGGAAAAACAAACCAGAGCTCCCCCCCATACCATCACATCACCCGTTATTTTAGATGTGACATGGGTAACCCTCTCCCCCGACCATGTACATTTCCAGTCGACAAACACACACTGAGAAACATGCCAGATGGTATACCCAAAAAATAAGGACACAGTTAGGGGGGGGACTTCCCCCCCCGAAAGCGGCCCAGTACTGTAAATGCACCACGCCATTGTGGGGGCCATTCACTGGGCTGGGTGATCAAACCACCATCCATCTCATGGGCGATAATCTTAACACCGAATACATAATCAGTTTTCCCAAGTCCTATCAGGGGAAAAACATGTATGTTTCTGTGAGAGCCTCTTGGAAGCCTGGCATCTGCTCCCGCATCCAAGACGTCCAGGCAGGGAGGCAGACGACAAAAAAAAAAAAAAAAAAAAACTCGGGTTATGCAATTGGCCACGTCTGATTAGGGGTGTGACTCACCCCTGTGTTTCAATACCGATTTATCTCATGCAGCCATCGAGTCAAAGACGAGTCAAAACAACGTGAGGGTCTGTTGGCTTGGGCTGTAGTTAAGGGTAAACAGCCACCAGTGGAAAGGCCCCACCCTCCTTGGGAGAGCCGGCTGGGACTCGGGCCAGGAACAGCTCGAACCCAAGCCCCCACGGTTTAAGCCCTCATCCAGGAACACATCTGCATGCTCGCTCATGCAGTCCATCCTGCAAGCCCTCACGTCAAGGGTATAGGGTAGGAGAGGCACTGTGCTGAAAGCCCTGTGTGATGTCATAATGACTCGGCTGTGGAAAACAGATATGGCCAAACAGCAGCCAGAGAATACCCAGCACACCGGTCGGGGTCCACACCCATAACACCTACACCGGGATTTCCATCGCTGGTCACAGCCCCCCATCAGCAGCCGCTATTACCTACTGACTGCATGGCGTTACCAAACGCCTCCACCTTCCAGGATGAAGCCCTCACCTCCCCGCCCAAGGGGGTTTTACACTGGACCGCCTGCAGGTGCCAAACAAAACAGCGGAGAGGGGCTACTCACTGGCAGCTCGGAAGCTTCAGGAAGGAATTCAGCATCCTCCCCAAAAATAAAATCGGGAGGCAGCTCCGGGTCTCTGGCGTTGAAGATGATGTCCCCTGGGGGGCGGGAGGAGAGACAGCGATGATGAAAGTCACAGATTCAATTTACACTCCAGTCAATCAATCAATTAATCAATCAATCAAGCAAGGAAGGAAGTAGATGTTCAGAAATATTCCAGAAGAGCTTTGAAAGCAAGACGGGGTATTAAACTGAACTGGGGGGCAAAGGGCCATGGCTCTCAAGACAGAGCACAATAGAGACTATTCCTGAGAGGCATTTTCCCAACATGGATGACTGTGGCATAGTGAGAGAGAGCGGTGTGCCCGCCATTTCAGGCACTCCTTAGCCCCTCGCCATTTCAGGCACTCCTTAGCCCACCCGCCATTTCAGGCACTCATTTGCCCCCTTGCCCGCCTGCCATTTCAGGAACTCATTTGCCCCTTCGCCATTTCAGGCACTCATTTGCCCCCTCGCCCGCCTGCCATTTCAAGCACTCCTTTGCCCCCTCGCCCGCCTGCCATTTCAGGCACTCATTTGCCCACTTGCCCGCCTGCCATTTCAGGTACTCCATTGCCCACTGGCCCGCCTGCCATTTCAGGTACTCCATTGCCCACTGGCCCGCCTGCCATTTCAGGTACTCCATTGCCCACTCGCCCGCCGTTTCAGGCACCGATCCGTCTCTGACACACTCAAACCCCCCACACCCCACAAGGCAGAGAAACAAACGCGGGAGCAGGACTGACCCCCTCTATGAAAATCCTTTGTCCTACAACGTGCCTCTCTCTGCATCCCCTGGACTACGCCACGGTGCGGGGGGGAGGGGGAGGATGGGGTGATGTCAGTGGCCGCACCAAGCCTTCGTCACAGGGGGTGGGGGTAGAGGGGTATTAACTCGAGGGCCCTCCACTGTTCTGATCTCGCACTGATCATCTATTTTTGTCATCCCCAGTATGTTTTCTGAGAAGGAATTAAGAGAAGAAAAACGGGGCAGGGGGGGCAGTACTTTTCCACACAGTAAAGGTGGAAACTCTCCAACTCCCACCGAATCACCCCCCACCACCAACCGCCGACCGAGGCACAGTGAGAGACACTATAGGTACCTGGGAGGTGGTCCCCCACCAAACATTAAGTGGGACCCCCACCCCCTTTGGCCTAACAGTAACAAGGCCTCACTCTCCGGTCCCCTGCAGCCCTAAGCATCCGGGAGCAAGCGTTCACCTCGCTGACTCACGCACATTATAGAAACGGCCAATTAAAAGCAGGCCGGCCCAAGCTTTCGGATACTTAACAACATATTTTCCTTAGCAAAACTTTCCCGCTTTGCGGCATGCGGACGTGCTTCCAGGAAGAGCTTCAAAGGGCTTGCATCATAATGCAATTGTAAGGCGAGCGTAAATTAAATGTGAGCGGTTTGTTTATTGGGAAGCCAGAGTACGCAGCCTTTCCACAGGTCGGGAACCACGAGGGGGGCAGATTATCAGAAACTTCTGCGTGGCCTGTAACAAAAAATCCTTGGCACTCAGTGAGGCTCAGAAAGTCCCGCAAGCCAGGACGGCAGTAATTTAAAGCAGGCCGTACTCCAAGGCTGCCGGCTTCAAACAGCACATAAAAAAACTCCCAGACCTAAACATGGTTTTGACATAGCAATCACATGACCGCATGCTAAATGTTTAACAATTACATAATGCAAGCAATACAGACAGTAACATCAATACTGGTGTCCCGCCCCGAGTAAGACTCAACTGTAGATCTTTATACCAGTGAGACTTCACACAGGTAGATTCGTACGACGGCCATAAGATGTGCCTTTTTGCACGATCAAGAGCCGCACTTGAATGTTTATAGAAAGACAGACAGACAGACAGGTAAGACAGGAAGAGTTATAATTATTTAGCAGAGTGACCCACAAGGACACCTGTCACCTGCGTTTGGTTTGCAGCTACACGATTTGGCCCTCTCCAAGGTATCACGACAGGCAGCTGACTCGAGTTAATTTAAACCAGCCTGTTGTGCGAGCGTGCCGGCTGACGCAACTACCGCAAACCGTGGGGGTGTGGTTTAAAATTCCAAGTGAAATGTGGTGAAGAAACACTGCGAGCAATGGAAAAAGCCACCTCGTGATTGAGTCTGGATGACATCAGCCAACATCTGTGACAGGAGCTCAAATGTCCAGTGCGGGGGGCAGATGAGGGGGGGTCATACGAATAGGCAGCTATGTGACCGCATATGGGAATCGGTGAAGGCCATTAAAGAATAATGGAAATGCCGCTTATTAGTCAGAGAAGGTCTGTAAGGTGAGCCTGGCATTTGGGTGGGACCACCCACCCAGAAAGTCACGAAGAACCGGCAGTGTGGAACTCCAGGGCAAGGAGACGTCCTATGAAAGCTAGGCGAGGACAGACACAGGGACCCGGGGACTAGCAGGAGTCAAACGGCGGGGCTTACATTTGAGGGTCTCTCCGGCATAGGGTATATGCAGCTTGAATCGGTCACAGCAAGGACCCGGAGTCAACGATGTGCATCTGGGATGGGAGGAGGGGAGAGACGAGAGAGACGTCAAGCGAGGAAGACGAGGCAGGAGACACTGCGGTAACGGTGGGCGTGACGGGGAAGGGCCAGCAGTGTGGCCCCGGGGCGAGCATCTGACTGCGTGCATCGCCGACCTCTCTCGTCATGTCATTCAACACCCGACGAGATCAGGTGGTGCGGTGTTACGAGTTGGGGTGCGTTCGTACCACTTCTCAAAAGCAGGCTTGCCAGGCCAGTTGATTGCACAACACTCCTGTGCTGTTACCCTGGGAGGCCACTCACGTGTCCCCGAGGGGCCCAAGGAAAGCAGAGTCTGCATGCTGACACCCCCCCCTCCCCCATCAAACCAGCCTGGGTTCGTCCTGATTTATTATTTTGTTAGTCATCAGAAAATATGCATCAGATCACTTGCCAGTCTCGTGAAATCTCTCACAGCTGGCTCTCTCTGAGCAGATAAGCCACCTGCCATTAGCAGTATATATACATTTTATTTAGCAGACATACACTTCTGAAAATGCAAGAGCTAAAGGTTTTGCGTAGGGACCTAACAGTGACATCAACCAGCCAACCCTGGGATTTGAACTGGTGACATTCTGATCACAGGCACAGTGTCCGAACTAGATGAAGCACACATCTCCCCCTGCATGTCATCTCCATCAGAGTTTGTAAAAACGTCATTCACCCTACCAGTGTGAAACAACCCTGTAAACTTCTGTAGCAGACTGTGTCTTATTAGGTGTAATATTTGGGAATTTTGAGTTAAATCTCAAATTACAAAGCCACCGCTGCAAGCAAAATGATGATGGTTCTCCTGATAGTTTCCTTGAATTATGATAACAAGATGCCGTGTTTTTCATCAGCCGGAAACACTGATGCATAGCGTGAGCCAAGACAAAAATTAATCATTAGTTAATCTCTAATCATGGCATTAGCTAAGCAGCTTCGTATGCAACGTGCACAAGGTATAGGTACACAAATGGCAGGGTGTGCCAGTTTAAAGCTGTTGTTCATGCAACGCCTCTGGGAAAAAGACCTGTGGTTCAGCACAGGCATGGAACTGACCTGGCCCCCTGTGGGGGGCAGGCTGGGGTCTCAACTCACCCGGACTTGAGGTCGGTGATACGCAGGCAGTTGGTGGAGTCCAGGCCCACGCGACCGTTGCGTACCACACTGGACAGCAGGGGGCGCAGCTCCGGGGAGATGCGGTTTAGTGCCACTTCAGGGGACAGGCTGTTCATTTTCTGATCGTGGATCTCTGTAGGCAGCCCCACAAAGATAAAGAGAGAATGATTAGATCTTCAGGAGACCTGCACTGATACAAACTGAGGCAAACTACAAAAAGCCTACGGGGACTTTCTGGGTGCAGGTAACGTCCTTTTACAAGGTCAAAGCATTTCCATCACCCTGAAACTACTGCAGTGAGTCACCGACACCACACATAACACAGGTGTTGTGCATTTGCCAAACACAGATTTTAATTACTAGATGAAAAAGAAAGACAAACAATCTCTCAGATCTGAACACGGTTTTGACATAATCGCATGACCACGTGGTGAATACATAACTAGCACGTAAAACAAGCGTTATTCTCAGTAATATTAACACTGGTGTCCCATATATGAACCCACAACCGAAGAGCGCCTCCGAATCAAACTAAACAATATTTTCATATCTAGATGTTTATTTGGCTGTGACACTTCCGCATTAAATTGACACAATGGCTGTAAGAGACGTGCATTTCTGCGAGTACGTGAATGTTGATAGATAGATAGATAGATAGATAGATAAGTTTATGACGGATTTGTGTTCTGAATTTGAATTGAAAACGCAAATTCATAATATCAAATATAGCAACACACATGGACACCTGTGACATATATTTCAATGGGGGTGGGCAGGACTGCTTGCAGCTACATGTTTTAGCCATCTTCGAGGTATCATTAGAGTAGCTGTCCAGTCATCGATAACAAGACAAGGTAAACTACCAACACTTATTTAGCTACTTGCTTTGAATAAGAAAAAAAACGGTCCCGTGAGTGATTTCTGCGAACACGGTGAACAGAGATATATTAGCCTTCGAGTACATGTGGGGGGGAAAGACGAACATTTCGTATAAAACGAGACGATTATCAGTACCTGCTTTTCAAACGAAATCCCGACAATATTTACGTGAGATAAAAACACATCCCGCTCCAATCGCTTCCAACTAATTTGGTAAATGTTTTCCGGGGTCCTTCGGCCTCCGAAAAATAGGACTGTCCGTATTTTTGCCTGTTTAAAGGTATTTAACAGATTTTTTTTAGCAATATATTATATGTATATTTTGGAAAATAGTAACACTGATAAATAACGTTTCATAATTTTCCTAGTATTCTTAAGTAAATATTTTATTTATGGTTTAATTTGCAATTTTATCCGTAAAGGCAATAACGCGTATTGATTAGAGGTCCTTCGTTGCTCATATGTACTGTAATAGAATGTGAAGGCGTTGAAATGCACTTTGGTCAGTGGGAGAATTGTGAGATAACCAAACAACAGCCAACAAGTTGGAAAATCGGTAATATTTTAAATATTTACATTCAGTAACAAGTCCTACAGCGTTACATTATTCACTGAAAATTGTTGTTGTTATTATTATTATTTACGCACATCTTCTGCAGTGAAAACGGAAAGCGTGTGTCCAGGTCGGGATGCTTCGCTGTCCGGTGCTCGTCAAACTATCAGCTGACTCATAAGAGCAAATACATTCGCCTGAAACTAAAGTTTGTTTCTATTCTCATGTCCATGCAATTGTAATTGCTAGATAAATACAATGATTAATATATGTGTAGTAAGAGTATTTAGCGAATCAAGAATTTCTTGGGGAGGGTCTCCTTGTTAGTTCTTGGCCCTTTATTAATAGTGTCCACATTAATTTTAAAACTGCTGGCATGACCTCTGTGAAAACTACACAATGTCAAACTACCGAAATAAATAAATATATATAAAGGCATCTAAATAATGATGTTGTTAAATTGCACTGCAAAAGCGATCATGTATTCTGAAATAAATTGACATGAAATTGGCACGGGAATTTCTTCACACGAGGTAGAATAGTTTACAATATGATCACCCTGATGAGCAGCTCTAAGACCCCTCACATTACATGGGATAAGTTGGTTACATATCGTTAAATAACCTGCATCCAGGGAAATGGCGACAGTGCTGTCATTGTATGACACCACGGACAGTCTGTCTTTCCCGGGGCTGTGTGAGAGGTACCACTGCTCCAAATGGAGTCGACGCCTTCTGAAAAGAGGAGTTTCCTCCGCCGTCTGCCGCAGTTATGCAGCCCGTCAGCTTTCGAGTCGAACAATGGAGGGCTGTTGTGAGCAGCGGTGCAACAAAGCAACCGTTTAAAAAAAAAACGCAGCCTTTTGTCTGGCAAACATTTCAGCCACATCCAGAATTAACGAATCACGCTGCAATGATGCCGGTGTGCGCGTGGCTTCTCGCCGCGGACGAGGCATTCTTGTAACATTACCATGTTCCTCAAATGCCTTGAATGGCAATCCGGTTAGTTAGACCACCCCCTCGGCTTCCTCTCCTTATTGTGAAAAGTACCTGATACCACCTGAGGGCGAATTCGTTTTTTTTCCCTACTTGCCACCCTACCTGAAGGAGGGCAGCTTCACGGCAGGGTTAAACATGTCAGATCGGTCCCCAATCTTCGGGCCGTAACGTAATGAAATATGAGCTGGGGATTTAATAACCGCGTGGAGGAGCAGCCCGTGAACGCGGGAGCCAGGCTTTGAAACTGAGCTGCCCCTTAGCCAGCGGGGCCGGCCCTCCCAGACAAGATCTGAAGAGATTAGTCGGCTGGCACTCGTCGGTGAACGTGCACGGGGAGATCACATTAAAGACTCGCGGAGCTGCAGCGCTGGGGCTTCAAAACTCAAGTAATGGCCTGGGTATTGCTGGCAAAAGGCCAGCTTTGTGTAAAATAAAGTGCACTGTTTTTGTGCTGAACTGATCCACTTAGCCTAAATGGTTATGGAGCAGGGTGGGGTGTGTTGCAGGGGACAGAGGACAGTCTAGGGTTAAAGATCATGTGTAATCACAGATCATGAGCTTGCATCCCAGGAAAGGCTGTCATTTCCTTCTGCCTAATTTCCAAATACACGTTCAGCCTTAGTAATAAATATTGAAGAGGATGTCATTAAGCAGCATTTTAGATGCTTTTATCCAATGCAACATGTAGTTGAGAAAGCAGGGTCCGACAGTTCTGGACCAACTGGGGGTCAAGGGCCCAATGGTGAAATCACACTGCCAGCCATGGGATTTGAACCTACAACCATCACAGACACAATGTTCTAACACACTGAGCACCCCAGAACCAGGGTGAAGGATGCTGAAGGTGTCCCGTCTGGGAGGGGTCCAGCTATACCCTCATTTATTAAGGTACTTGACTGCTCAGGGTCAAATAGCAAGTAGGGTTATTGTTAGCTAAGCACCAAAATTTCTCATATTTCCCTCCTTCAGGTCATGACGGACGGGACCTACGAGGTGGTGGTAGTGGGGTCTTGTATGACGGACCTGGTGAGGTAAGACACCCCACCCAACTTCTGGTCCAGCTTCAGTCCCCCAAGGGGACGCTGTGAACACAGGCTCCTGCTGGGAGTTCCGGGTTTGAGCTAGGGCCGTTCAACGATCATGGACATCCTCATAGCTGAAGGGTTTAGCATGGTCAGAAGCAGAACCTAAGGATGCTGGAGGAACAGCGAGCCGTGATGGCGCCGCCCTTTGGGTGGGTGCAGACATGTTCATGCATCAACCTCATCGATATCTGATATCCGTAACTAACAATAAAACACGATCGCATGTTGCTTTGTTTACGTGTCTCCATATCAGCATTCTAATACAGATGATGTGTATTTTTGGATGGGGCGTGCATGCCAATCACAGGACCTGTATTATCCATCACTCACACTGGTCATATTTCTAAAATAACGACAGGGCCTTTCCAGTCTGGAGGAGAAGCGCAGCAGGGGGAACTGGTCCAGTGATCTGGCCAGAGTTTGGGGGCGGTGTTGTTACGCTTGTCCACCCCCGTGGCCGCCTGTAAACCAACACAGTCGGGGGGGGGGGGGGGGGGGGGGGGGGGGGGGGGGGGGGGGGGGGGGGGGGGGGGGGGGGGGGGGGGGG
>JAODKF010000030.1:21283071-21298337 GCA_026779585.1 Mormyrus proboscirostris
CCCCCCCCCCCCCCCCCCCCCCCCCCCCCCCCCCCCCCCCCCCCCCCCCCCCCCCCCCCCCCCCCCCCCCCCTCAGTGATAATCACACACATGTCCTCCATGACTGGGCAGAGTGGGCCTAAACTGAATTAACTGAAAATTCGTGTGTGATGTTTAAAAAGGGCCAGCCCGGATTGTGTCGAACATCAACAGCCTGGTCTGTGCTTCGGAAAGCACCCTTATCTCCTGTGGTTTCCTAAAACAGAGGTCCCAATTGCCAAACCACCAACTGATCCAACCCAGTACCCACTGGTTTTTGATATTCAGTTAAGAGGTTTGTCTAACTATAAAAGGCCTTGACTAGTTTTTTGGCAAGTCCACTAGCGAGGAAACCACGTTGGTCAGAGTTGCCATGGAGATATGCTCTATCGTGTAGAACAGGAGCTGTAGAGAGGGACACTGTTAAGGACATTGCCTTATAACCCCGACATTGCTAGTTCAATGGTCAAGAAGAGTACTTCAATGGCACTCTTAAGTAACTTAACCGGAATCACGCAAAGAGCTATTAATCTTAAAAGTAAAACACACATTTGTAATTTGATGATGCCTTGCAGTAACACAAATGAACAGCAGGGGGCAAAACAAACTTTTCATATTTACGTACACGATGTATGCAATACATGGGAGATATTTACTGAAAAACAGAATATTAAGTGTTGTAAAATTTCCAAACATAGTCGATCCGGTGCGTGGGTACATGCTAAAATGCCTTTTAAATGGTTGTTTAATTCTATAATGTATTTTATAGATGACGAAGGCTATTTTTAAAATTTCCTTTGGACAGATAGGCCTGTTCTCCCTAATTGTTTAGATTTCTTCTAAACATCGTACGCAATATATCCGTTGTCCGATAATTGCCTTATCGTGTTTGTAGCAACACAGGCGTCACTGCCTGTCTGGCTCTGCCGTTTACATTGTGAGGCTTTAGCATGCTCCCGGCTTCTCCGTGGTGCTGAGAGGGACAGGCAAGCCAGGTTCCGTGGGCTGAAAAGTGACTGAGTACGCAATATTATCTTCCTTCCTTCTTTAAGTCTAATGACATCCAAAGGACATTAAACAGGCTGAAATAAACCAAACGGGGCTGCTACTGAGGATGCAGTCAGTTACTGCTGTACCCATGATATGGCACCCATGAAATCTTTATCAACTTATGAAAGTCGCTATGCCTTAGATCAGGGGCGTGGCTACCGGTGAACAAAGTTTACACGACTTTTGCTGTCAGCGTCCCCCCCAGAGCTCGACAACTGGCCACCAGAAGACCCCCCCACCGCCGCTAAGAACACGGTTGTCCACAGATAGCATTCTGCTACCAGTTATGGCAACCTCATTTGGAACCTCATTTGAAGGGAAAAATAATAATATTTTCACCCCACACACACACACATCTTTACTCTGGGAGGGTTTCTAGCGTGTTTCACGTTTTCCACGATTTACCGCAAGGGATCAAACATTAAACAGCACGTATTTTACCAAAAAGGAAGGAAGGCATTGTGTAACTTTTGGAATAAACAACCTGTATCTTCCAGTGAAGTCACTCAAAAACCCCAACCGGGAAAAACCGCATCTGCAGCACATAATAAACAAAATCGCACTGTTGTAAATCAGACCTCGAAAGCTTAGTCCTCTAGTCCCCTTTTTAAAAAGAATAAATTTACCACCTGAACAGAGCTAACAACATAAACCTATTTGATTCTTAATCAAAACGCCTCCCACTTGACCGCGTCTTACTGGAATAAAGTAAAACTATTTTAAATGTGAGGTAAATCACATTTAAAAAATCAAATGAACAAATATTTGTTCTTAATGAAACCTTGCGCCTTTGTAATGCGTTATGCATTATTATAGCCGACTATATTAGTTAGTGAATCCGACGATACTATTATTGGCGGTGCATTATCCCCCCCTAGTGGTCTGTCCGGAAAGCGCACTCACACCGATAAACGCGCACTAAAGCAGAAAAAAAGCTCTTGACTAACTGTTAACTCACTCCGATGACGTTAATTCACAATGAGTGTAGCTGTACAAAAATTCAAATAGCGTCAACCCTGCAAAAAAAAATCCCCACCTCGTGAAAACCACTTTATTAGTAATGAACTGATATTAAAACGTCCAAAGTATGCCATTTAAATGAGTGTCTATAAATGTCAATGACTTCTAGGGGAACTAGTATCAGAGTTTGAGTTTATGTCAGGATGACATGGTGAGCTCCTGTGATGTGCCAAATTTACTGGCAACACAGCCAAAAACTCAGAGTCTCACAGGGTTCAGCGTGTCACTGACCAGATATTTCTATGTAGTGTCTTCATATCTGCCAGAGACCAACAGGCAGACTGAGGTCACGGTGGGCCAGTCATCTGAATGCGGCCCCCAGTTGCAGCTGGAATCCCCTAAAAGCATTTGTCACTTATGCTTGACTGACAGTAGCTCAGCCTGGTGATTTATGGATAAGGTGAATGGCAGGCATTCCGGGGAAATTCAGCCGCTTGTTCGGTTTAGAAACGGAATTGTACAATCATGTGTGAAACAGCTCAGAGTCAGAAGTGTAACCATGGGGAGGAAGAGAAGGAGGAGGATAAGCACCCCCCCCCCTTGTGACATTCACACCCAGGGCCCTTTTCCCTGCAGAGAGAGGAAGAAGAGACAGGAACGGTTTCCAGGTAACGTGCTGAGTTCGTCCCCTGCCCCACCCTTCATCACTCCTAATCCCTCACACACTCCTCCTCACTGCTTAAAGGTGGACCTTAACTAGGCCACTCAATCCCGATTTGCCGACATCCCAGGGGCCCGACTCAGACCACGACGTGCCAATGGAACCTGCAGTGGAACCTGCAGTGGAACCTGCACGCTGACTTTTGGGTTGGAGACACCAAGAACAATATCTGTAACATAATCACTGTTATAATACCTGAATTTAAAGTACGGTGAGTTTACCCTCATTGTGACTTTCTGTGGCAGGGGCGGTGGAAAAATACCAAAGGTGTGAAATGATTGTTTTCCTAGAGAAGTTATTTAATTTCAGGTGATTAATTATGACTACCTGGATTGCGCCACGCCGCTAATGAGCTGGAAAACTAATCCCTTCATTTATTAGTGGGACAACTGTATGTTACACCTAGTGATTAGCCCCCAGCGACACGGTAACGGCGGTGTTACCCCAGACTCCGGGCGTGCTCACCTGCGGCGGCAGGCCTCTGAGAAGCGCACAGGCCCAACCCTGGAAATCTGAGCATCTCTCCTAACTGCTGACGTCATGGTAATAGGACTGCCGAGCTTGTGCCGATTAACCCCGTCACTCTCTCTCGCCCACTGAGGCTTCGCTGTTAACCTTTCTGTTAGTCTGCGCTCGCGGTGGGGAAGGTGCAGCTCAGGCTTTTCCCAGCAGGACTTGGGGCTGGCATCCCACCTGAAACCTGCCAGCAGAAGCCGTGCTGTCATTTATAAAAGAGGGGGAGCAGCTGCACCTTTGGGTTCATCGGCTCTTTGGTTGATTAAAAGGCCTGGTTTATTAAGCCCAAAAGAGCCGATCTATAAAGAGCAGTTTGGCTGGCTACTTGGGGATTAGGCAGACAATTATAAGGCCGGCATGAAAGATTAGACGCTTGAGCAGAAGAGCTAAGGAGGGCTCAGATTACCAAAACTTACCTGGGGTATTTACACACACGTGCAGAAGAAACCTGCGCACAGGCATAAAGCCCCGCATGACTGACTGTACATGCATAGGCTCTCCCACGCACGTATGCCGCTGACAGACACACACCCGGCACACACACCCCGCACACACACCATCTGTTTTAACCAGTTTCTAGAACATGTTTCTTCTGCCCCAAAAGCTGCCTTCACACCTGATGCTGTGACAGTGATGGTCATGTTCCTGTTGGACCTTCACTTCGTTGCATGTGATCTGACAGTCTGAGGCCCCTTCCTGGTGCTGGATGAACTGCGCTGCCAGAATTGGGTTTTCCTGCATAACCCCATTCTAAAGAAATATTTCAGTAATGCTAATGCGTTAGCTAAGGCTCCCTTTTGCAATAAACACCCAGAACCCTTTAGCATGAATAATACAGATAATACAGACACCACACACACACACACACACACACACACACACACACACACACACAGATACACACACACATGCACACACACACACACACACACACACACACACACACACACACAAATGCATTAACTTAAAATATATGCCTTATAATACTAATTTGGATAGCTGTATAGAGTTCAAAAATATTTCTGAAATGTTTTATACATATATCAGTTTTATTACTAAATAAAAATCTGCCAAATTTTTTCTACAATAAATATCATTATATACTAGTTTAAAATACGTGCATAATGGACAAACATATACTAATACAAGACTGTATTATTAACTGTATGATTAAACAATCAGTTAGATGTAAACAGTGTATTTACATACGCATAGAAGTACCCCCCCCCATCCCGGAAAAATACCTTTAAGACGATCGGCCCGCCCCCTCGAGGGAACGCATGACATCACTCATCTGATCAGCCAATGAGAGCGGTGGATGGATCAGAATGAGGGATAGTGTGTGTGTTTGTCATGTAAGCGTGCGCACAGGGCTGCGTGTGAGTGAGTGTGTGTGTGAGTGTGTGCTGTGCTGTGCTGTGTGCGTGTTTGTGTGCCGACCCAATTCCGACCGAAACAATACGAGCCGCGGGACAGGCGAAGTGAGACCGATCAACTTCGCCATAGTAATCGCGCATAACGTTTGCAGAAGACTCGCTTGGAAAATCATCATCGTCATCATCCTCCTCACAATAATGTTTATTTTTTATCCGGTGCGGATTCCGTTCTCCCTCAACTGATATATATATATATATATATATACATATATAATTATATATACAGACATCTATCAAGCTACTTGGCGGAGGAGAGTTGTTGCAGCAGTTTAGTAGTAGTTAGCGAGGGGCCGTTTCGATTCTCCAGCAGAAGTTCATAAGTGTGCTCTTTGTGCGTGTTTCTGTGTGTGTGTGTGTGTGTGAGTGTGAGTGTGTGTGTGCGCGCGCCTTTCACCAAGTGTGCAAAACCGAGCGAGCGCACGATCTCAAATGTAACCACTTTAGTACTTATTATAACCAGTTAGCTGCATTTACGAGACAGCGCGAGAAAAAAGTTCATCAGCTCGGTCCCGCGAGCTAATGAAATATAAATCAAGATGTTGAAGACCTTAACGAAAAAGCTAAGGCGGCAGTCCCTTAATGAGATGCACCCCTTTCAGCTCAAGGTAAGTTCATAAACTGCATTATTTAAAATGAAAAAGGGGAATAGCGCGAATGAAGGATGGAAAGGTGATATGCCTGAATGTAAACACTGTGCGAAAGTTTGACTTGGGCTGCAAGGGCGCAGCGTAAAATGCGTAATGCAAAGCAGCCGCCAGCGCAGGATGAAATGCGGATGGCGGTGTAATGTTGCAGGGTTGTCATGACACAATGTGCGCATTGTGAGTTGCTGGTGATGTTTTTTACCTGTCCCCCCCCTCCTCCTTCCCTCAGATCCTGTGGGGCTCTCCACTAGGCTGCGGGGGTGGGTTTCACGTTCATGTTTTGGAATGTCATTCAGCCCAGGAGAGGAGAGCTCGCTGTCGTTAACCCCCTGGCCTCTCGCGGCTCTGGCTCTGCACTTTCTTGCTGCTCTGCTCGCCTGTGACTTTCTCAGTCGCATACTTTCGGTTTTATGCTGTCCCTGGGCTGGGTGCAAAGTGGACTCGAGGGTCGGGTCACTGCCTCGGTGGGGTTATTTGGACTGCGCAGGGGCTCCGTCTAAGTCGCCCCCATGGACACACGTGCATGTCCGCTCTATTTCGATGTGTACAGGAGGGCCATTAAACAAATATGGGGTCTGGGTGAGGATACATTTCCAAACAGACCACATCTCACATCCTCCTTTCTTAGTAAGATGAATTTTCTTAGTTTAGTGAATTGGTCTCACTTTTTTGGCCGTTAAGAGCATGGAAGCGGGCAGGTGACAGGTAAACCCTAAACTGCTTCTGTATCCCTAAGCCTGTCACCCAGCTTGACTCCCTTGTCATATTTGCCCCCTGGGCCCCCGAAGAGACCCTTACTTACCCCCCATTCTCCCCGTGTCAGTCACAGGCTGTGGTTGCAAGACACACCTATTGGCATATGACTGTCTAGAGCCCCCTGGGCAATCAGAGAACCCACGGGAGGCTGTTGGCCTGGCTGTCTTCAGCCACAGGAGCCCAGAACCTGAGAACCATGACGTTTGGCAGCCGTGCTAATGGCAAAGCTTTGAGATGCGATGGGAAGACGGTGCTGTAAAATCCCGGGGGCCAAAGTAAAAGGCAAATGGCTTCCCTGATTTTGGGGTTTTCTACACACTATGTTGCTCTGATGCATTCTGGGTAAAGTGGAAATGCCGACGGTGCCGAATGGCTGGGAGAGCAACTCTACATGTGCTGATTAACACTTGAACAGAGCCGATCCCTGCCGCGGCATCCGCGGGGGCCCCAGTTCGGCCTGCCGCGGCACATCCGCGGGGGCCCCGGCTTGGCACCCTGAGGGCTGCATCCCCCTCATTCAGTTCAAATAGTCAGTTCCTCAGTTTAAAATGTTCCTCATTTTTAAATCAGACTCAGAGCTGGACTGTCAGATCTTGCACCATCGTTGCCCTGGGACTTGCCGCCTGTGCCCGCAAAAATGATGATGCATGGATTTAGGATGCTAGTCACCTGTTGTTTTGAACAAAATAAAAATATTTGCAATTAGGACAGCCTACCTCTCTCACACAGTTGATGTTGACCCTATATTGCCTCCGGCCTCCTCTCTCTACGGAAGATTTAACGCGGTAATATATTACAAGCAGAGCAGTGTGTGAAACACCTGTAGATGTGCTGCTAAAGCAGGCAGTGTTTGCAGATGCAGGGTTATGTTATGCTGACTTTTAACACCCTGCAAACAAACAGGGCTGCAGTCATGGCAAGAGGATATGGGTCTTAAAACAGCCCGAATAACCAAAGAGGTAATAGCTTCAATAACTATAAAATGTTGCAAATGTTACAAAGAGTCAGTAAAATGGTAACATATTTGTAAGTATATAAAACAATTATGAATTACTGGGTGCATTTTTAAATGTAGTTTCATGTGCTCAAACATATTCAAGTAAAGAGCGAAGAAGTGACCAGGGGATGTTTGTACTGTTTGAAACGGTTGACGTCATGTCACTTGTATGTGTGCTTGCTTAAAAAGAAGTTAACATGGTGGGTTGAGCCTTACAGATCTCAAAGGTGGGGTTCAGCTGGATCCAAGTGGATCCATTCTCTGTAGATCGCTTGGAGGCTGAAGGTCTTCCAGAAGATGCCTACTTTGATCTGGGTTTAGGGAAGCCAGGGGTCCTTAAAGATATTTTACCCAGCTCAGGTCAGATTGCTGATTTGTTCGCCGGCTACCAGGCCGACAGCGGCGACGCGAGCGCTGTGATTCTAACACTGCTACAGAATTCTTACCCAAGGCTTCATGTTATGAAACGGACAAGGCTGGATTCTAAAAGCAGCATTTGGGCAAATCTCCCAGGAGCAGCTGTGGTTTTCCGAGTCGGATTTCGAACTGGAGGCGAGGCAGGATGTTACATTTCTGCCATACCTTGCGCTTAGGGCCAGGCGGAGCTGTTGCCAATTTTTTTTTTTTTAATCAAATTCTGTAGCAAGACTGTAGCAAATCATTCGGAGGATGCGACACATTTGTGGCACCGGCTTTCCGTAATATATTTCTTTTTAAATCGGCGAAAGTGACGGTTTGGTAATACGGGATTTTATTATGGCTGTAGGAATGTCCGGTCCTGGATCTTGCGTCAGTGATGTGTTCACGCCTACTCACACACCGCTGGCATTTCTGAGGGCCTCAGCCTTACCCGCCTCGCCCATTCAGCCTGTAATCCAGCTCCGTCGCTCGTGGCCGTAATCCTCCTCATGTCCTTTGATGTGCAAGTAGTAATTTTCCAGGTCAGGCGTTCACTAGTCCGTCCCCACCGTAGGTCTGTGAGGGGGCCACATAATGTTTAACATGCCGCAGCTGCTGAGCACTATGGCACGACTCTGGAGGGAGGAAATTGGTATTATGCTGGATTTGGGCATGAAAAACAGGTAAACGAGTCAGAGTTTTTGCTCGAAATGTTGAAACAAACCTCATGGTGGCGTATGGATAGATGTACAAACATGGCCCACTGGCAGAACAGCAGGACACTGTTTTAAGAAATGGTTCAAATGAGTGTTTTTAGTGTGGTTTGGGAACCTGGTTTCAATATTCATTCTGGCTGTAGACATCCTGTAGTGTTGGTGACATGAAGACTTGGCTGACTGCCAAGCCGTGGATGGAAACCCCGGCACATATTGGGGGGCTGCCCCGCTTGCTCTCGCGCCCGGGGGACTGGTACAGCCAAGCTGCGGCTGTGCTTCCTGTGCAGAGAGCCCCGGTGATGCGAATGCGGGCAGGGGACCGGGGACGCTCTGCGTGATACTCTGCAGAGGTGTGGCTCTTTCTTTTCCGGATTGCAGTAGATGCGTGCTTGATGCTTCTCGTCTCCCCGATGAAGCGCGTTCAAATTTCCGTCCTTGCATCTTCAGCTCCGCGCATCATGGTCTCCACCGGGGACTCCGTTTCACTGTGTTGTGTACGGCAGGTCAGACAGTCCAGAGAAATGACAATTAAGTCGTGTTTCGATGCTCAGGCCAAAGAGGAAGTGGAGAGAAGGAAACAAGTGGCTCAGATGTTTTTATTTTTTGGTCCTGCTACATCGGAGCCCTCTGACAAACTCTCTGCTGGCTGGCTGCAGTTTTTCAGTTCTTTAAGTACAGTGCTACACGTCAGTCCTGCAAGCAGAACAGTGCAGACTCACAGTTGACCCCGTTTGTCAGCTGCGGAAAATGCAGATAGTGAAAACCAAGCTCCCCATATGCGGTACTTGCAGAGTGTATGTGAGTGTACACCGTTTGCATGCATGGCTCTTTATGCTCCTGTGGTTTCACATTGCTATTGCACAGAAGGCTGAAAAGAACCATTGTGATGGGACACAGTCATTTTGCAGTAAGTAAAACAGGTCCTTGCAGTGGAGTGCAGACTAAGTCTATGTTGCACCTGTGGATGAGAGTAGACATGATCCAGATAACGTTGACTTGGCAAACTCAGCAGCTCACTCTCTCAGATCGTCTTAGGATTCCCGTGAAAAGGGTCACCCAGGCAGATTTCATCTTGAAGGTCTGTCGAAGAGCCACGACAAAGACCAGGTTCACATACATCTTTGCTCATTCTGAGTCAAACTGCCAGAGCAACGTAAGACACGTGGGCAGGATTGCGACCCCTCCATGCAGAATCCTAGCAGGAATTTGTCCCAGATCTGGGTTTACATCTTGGTCCCCTTTCAAGTGGATCCTGCACACTAGTTGCTGGGCCAGCTGTGCGACTTTAGCCTCTGCGTGAGAGAGGTTCCTGGGTGGATGTGGCGTTGGCCTTGGATGGAGGGCGACAGTGGGCCAGGCCCAGCTCTCAGCCTACCCCATGCTATTGTACTCTGCCCCATTTTCACCCTTTATTCACGTTACACTCATTCTTGGAATTAAGGCGATCTACCAGGATTACCAGTTGTGATGTGAAAGACGTTTCTTTTGTTCAGACGGTCCACGTGTATTTTAGCGTGGAGTATCAGATGTTGGTCGGTGTCGTCCATGAATGACAGGGCTTTCATCTTTAATTAGCTTTTTGTTCTGGTGTCTGCTCATCCTAATAATACTTGTACTTCATTTTGAAACTGAAAAATATACAGTAACGTGTCATAACACCCGGTCACGAAAATCCTGGAAAAATCACGGAATTAAGAAACGCCATTTTCCAGACCTGGGAAAGTTATAGAAAATAAAAAAAGAGAGTTTTGGAATTTTTGATAATTTCTTTCTCATTCACGGTATAATCCCGTCTCTCTCGAGCAGTACCTTGGTCATGCTTTGCATGCTGGAGCGGGTCGTGAGTACGGAAGGTCGTCGGGACAGAAAACGAGAGAAAATCCGTCACTTCACCGCACGTTTCCCCTCTGAACGCGGCTACACGGCTCTTCACTTGCAGAGCACTGGCGTTAAAATGCGCCGTCTGGTGACATGCATATTTATACTGTGTCAACATGATACAAATGTACGTGTTAAAAAGGTCTTTCAGTCTGTATGTTAGTTATTATTAATATTTGCTGCTGCGTCGTGTCTCTTGTGTTGTAATCTTACTACCAAATGATATTATTGTGACTCTTAAACCACCAATACTGAAAATTTGTAAAAATTTCAAGGAAGAGGCTCGTTGTTTTGTCCCATATGCTAAGTAATATGTCTAATTCGGAAACAAGTGAAGTAACAGGTAACAATCTGTGTAAATTCATGAAGTTGTAAAAATTTGTGCCGAGACTAATTATTTATGCATGTCATTATAACTGCCCTGATGTGACGTGAGCGATATGCGCACTATGGATGTGTCACCAAAGAATGAAATAAAATGTTATCTTCAGGTGTATCCAACCTGTTATAGAATGTGTAAAGTTGAACTATTAAATGCAATAAACAATAAAAGGTGCTTGTGTGTGTGTGTGTGGTCAACGTCATATGTTTAGTGTGGTTTTGTGGACAATGCTAAAAGAAATATTTTGTATATAATAGATATTAGCTTGAAGAGTAGAATGTGTAAAGACCAAATGAAGTCCAATTATCAGACGGTACCAAAGAAAGACCCGAGTGTGCCTGTGCGTGCGATTGTGTGTTGGTGTTTTGAGACGCCTCGGTGCACTTTGCATATAAACACTTAATGTGCTACCTGTGAGAAAAATGCTCTGCTGTGAGTACAAGCCAGCAGAGAAATTTAGATACAGAATGCGTAATGTTCAATTTAGAATATCAAAGTGTGAAAATAGACGTGCGTGCGTGTGAGAGAGAGTCCATGCATGCCATTCAAGTGGTTACTGGAAGGAATACATTTAATATATAGAATAAAGACTTTCACAAAAGCTATAAAGTCATTTCTAGCTTATAATTCCACTCAGGTGCTAACAACTGCCACACACAGCCAAGGGCCTTCCTGCAGATTTACATGCATAGTGCACTGTGGCAGTATGCTTATGACATGCTTATGACATGCTTATGCTGTATTATTATTATTCATATTTTATTGTCTGACAATTCAACTTTACACCTATAACATGTTGGGTATACTTCAACTTGACATTATTTCATTCTTACATTTATGTCACATATATCACGCTTATGTCACATTAGTGTAACTATAATGACGCACAAATACAGACGGCTCCTCTACTTAAGAACGAGGTACGTTCCGAAAGGCTGTTCGTAACCCGAAATGTTCGTAAGTCGTTATTCGACATCATTTTAAGGGTATATGCGAGTACAAAGAACTAGGATGCTGGGAGTACGCGCACTACTCTGCTGCGCAGTCAGAAGTCGTACGAGGCGGAATTGGCACGCAGAAAAAAAATTTTGATGTTGGAATACGGGAGCCCAATGGACACAATTTGGATTTATAGTCCTCTTCGTTCATCTGTCTGAAAGTTAGTAAGTAGAGGAGCGTCTAATGTCTTTTAGCCCTGACTTTTGCAGCTCAGTAACTATTGTTTCTTGTTATTGCAAATGTAATGAATAAATTAATGACACACTCTTTGGTGATAGCTAGTTTGGTTAATAATGGTTCAGTTCACCATTATCAGACCTGATGGAAATTAAACTATGCAGAATGTCTAAACAACAGAGAAGCGTTTTACGTGTCTGTAAAATGATGCGCAATGGAAGTTACATCCATATCCAAAGGATGAATGCAGTATCATAACCAGGGACATTTTTTCAGTTCCAATCCAACCCCAACACACAGCTGCCGATACTGATTCCAATACAAGAGCTTTTTTACCTTAATATTTTACTGTTACTAATATCTTTAAACTAGTAAATACAAACGAAAAAATGTATGCCAAAAAATCTTTAGTTGGGCTGATAGGATCATGTATAACATACTGTTCTCTCTTTTGTAAGTGTTTTTGAGGCATTTTGCAGTTTAATTTGAATATTTTCCATACGAGGAAACGCAAGCGGCGAATGCTTAAAATGCCACATGATTTTTCTCCCACTGGCAACAGCGTCACTTACACTTCGCTGCAATAGTTCCCCTCGTATCACAAGCTGCAGAAAGTGCGCAATACAGCCCAAGCTAGCACCTCCCAAAACCATCCGTTGCTTTTTTCATATTACTCGCGTTCTCACACAATTGCTTTAGATAGTGGGATTTTCTACTAAACGCTACTCCCACCTCTCAGAACTTTGTTTTTACAAAGACTCCAAATATCTCTGCTGCTAACTGCTGTTAAAAGTGTAAAACACTCCCAGACCATCACACCCTTATCTGATGTTCTTACCTTCCTCATGCTGCTGCACAGGGTCTGCACCTGACGTGACAGCAGGCAGAAGTCACTGCGCTCACACCCACCGAGTGGCAGCCTTAGCGTTCGGCCTGAATGCCGCAAGACACGCGTCTGAAATGGGAATGAGCCGCCATGAGACTGACTGTACAAATGGATTTGACTAAAAAATAAGAGCCATCTTTTTAGAGACTGAACCTGAAGGAGTAACGGACGTGGATCAGTCACGTGTGGCCGAAACCCCATCTGTCTAATAGGTCTGGATCGGCACCGATATCGATCTGGATATCAGATCGGTGCATCTCTAATCATAACACCTGGTTCTTCTACACAAAATACATGTTTGTAATGGTGTCATGCGATGATGATCACGTAACAACCTAGAACACTTTTTCTGAATGGGCTGAATAAAAAATGTTTCTTTGAAATTTAGCTTGAGGTCCAGGAGAAGTCATGGAATAGTCATGGAAATTTGTTGATCAAAAAGTGTACGAACCCTGTCCTTATATTCTGCTACAAAACTGGGTGGGGGGGATTGTGTTCAAACACTTCTGCATTTTGGACTCTGACATGCCCCGCCAAATGGGGGGTCCCAGATGTTGTGTTGAAGAGACCCCCCCCCATAGATCTGCCTAACTCTTGAACTCTTGATGTGAATATGAACGTTTGCTGGTTGTTTGGTTTTGTCTGTGTCTTCCCTGTTCCTGGGAGGGAGGAAGAGGATACCTATATGTATCAGGCTTGAGGCTCATGGTCTGACTTATGTTCATCTGACATGGCGAAAACTGAGACTTCTTCCTGCTGTGTAACTCCTCCTAAGCTGAGAGGGACATCACAGCCGGCCGGGGAGTCAAACTTCTAAGGTGCCTGCAATAGACTCAGCCGTGAGAAGATGGCGTGGGCTTCTCGGGGCACTCTGCAGCAACTTTCAGAGCACAGTGGATGTGTGAGACACAGGGAGGGCGTGGTGAGGCCCCTCCCCCAAAGGCAGGAAGGGGGTGTTACTTGTGCATTTGCGGGTCAGATGCAGAGCCCGTGGCCTGTGGCTGTCCCTTGGAGACGGATGATGGGCTGCTCTCCCTCGCAGATACCGGTTGTCTGGCTTACCACACCATGGTAATTACGGCACATTATTTAACTCTTATCGTGGCTGTCAGTTTCGGCCGGCTGCTGTTTAAATGGCCGTCACATGCA
Source organism: Mormyrus proboscirostris (assembly GCA_026779585.1). Taxonomy (NCBI): domain Eukaryota; kingdom Metazoa; phylum Chordata; class Actinopteri; order Osteoglossiformes; family Mormyridae; genus Mormyrus; species Mormyrus proboscirostris. The sequence goes on from JAODKF010000030.1 coordinate 21,296,756, forward strand.
CACTGGATGATGCGACAGGCGACTTCTCTGTCAGGCAGCTTGCATTGTAACTGCAGCGATCTAAAAAAACAAGAATGAAGCTGAATGAAGGAGAGAGGATGTTTTCTTGTGAGAGTGGCGCGTGGGTCTCTATCGATTATTGTCGCGTTCCTCCATTTACAGATATGTATGTAGGGTATTTTCAGGAGTACATCGCCTCTTTAAATTGTTACTTTCCATCGTGGGCAGACTCAAGCTCACAAAGGCTTATAGACCTTCTGGCATCCGTGATGGTTCCTTTCGCAGATCTCCTACCACGGCAGCGAAGAGGGCTGGGAGAGCGAGGACTCTGAGGGGGAGAACCAGGAGCTGGCCCAGATCGACAGGGGTGCGTCTCTTCCCCAGCTACGTCACCGAGTACAGCAGAGAGAGTTTGTGGAGATGTTTACGGAGTATTACAGTGCATGAAAGAGATCTATGAATGATGAATCCTTATCAGAACATCGTGTGCCTCCTGATTCTGGAGAGGAGACTAATGTTTGGACCCCCCTGGCTCTCCTGTCCTCTTCAGAGCGACGGCGAAACTGCGGACTGACCCCGCTGGCCACCAGCCAGCAGCACAATCAGGGGGCACTCTCCCCTGCTCAGCTACGCAGGCTCCGGTTGCTGTTAGACCCCACACTGGACCGGCACAGCTCTGAGGAGGAGCTGGAGCGCATTAGCCGGGACTTCCTGCAAGGCGGCGCTGGTGAGGGTGTGAGATGGGCCCTGCACCCTCGCCACGCCGACCTCAGCAGCACCTCCAGCGATGAGGAGGTGAAGGACCTGTGCGGGCCCATGGAACCCAGCTCCTGTGTGACCGCCTCCCCCAGCCCCGTGCTCTTCAGCGCCTCCCCACCACGCACCCTTCGGCCCCTTAGCCGGGGCCAGGCCCGGCCCATCATCTTGACTCACTTCGAGCAGCCGGCGGCGCCGTACCGGCGACACAGACCAGGCTACGGCGGGGAATCGGGGAGACCAAGCCTGGATCTAGAGAAGATGCAACAGGTTGGCCCCTGGCTGCCATATGCATCCTCACTGCTTTTTTCTTTTTTACCCCCCCCCCCCTTTCATTCCACCATGAAGTCATCCTGTTTCCACGGTGACACTGAAATGTCAAGCCAGCAACCGACATGGTGCTACACCTGTCAGTTGGAGCAGGAAGTCGTTTGCGCGGCGGTGTATTTGAAGCTTAAAATGCAGCTGTGGGAAAGGTCTCTGTGACCCCCCCCCCCCCCCATCACCTTTTCCACTCCCCCCATGCACCTGTGGTGACTGCTGCCGATCTGCCTCACTTGGTCCTACTTTCCCCGCCTTCTCTGATGCATTGTCGGATGAGGTCATGGGACAGCCCATCCGTCCAATCAGACAGGTCCCGCTGACCCTAGGAGGTACAGGATGAGAGCAGGACGAAAGGAGAAAGAGCGCCAGCGATGAGTCAGAGAGAAGCAGGGACTGGCGATCGTTAAACCCGGGAGCCGCCAGGGCCCAGACTGTGGCTGGGATGGGGGGGGGGGGTGCTTCCATATGTCTCTGGGAGTGTGTATGGAGGAACAGCAGATGA
>JAODKF010000030.1:21317815-21335101 GCA_026779585.1 Mormyrus proboscirostris
AGCCTCTGATTTCTGGCAGGCAGTACAGGGACAGCCTCTGATTTCTGCCAGGTACAGGGACAGCCTCTGATTTCTGCCAGGCAGTACAGGGACAGCCTCTGATTTCTGCAAGGCAGTACAGGGACAGCCTCTGATTTCTGGCAGGCAGTACAGGGACAGCCTCTGATTTCTGCCAGGTACAGGGACAGCCTCTGATTTCTGCCAGGCAGTACAGGGACAGCCTCTGATTTCTGCAAGGCAGTACAGGGACAGCCTCTGATTTCTGCAAGGCAGTACAGGCAGTGGCAGAACAACTGTACACTGGGCCCTATACCATGCCACCCCCTTTCTAAATTTACACCTAGGACCTGCCTCCCCCCCCCTTTCCAAATTCACACCTAGGGTCTGCCTATGCTAATTGCAGCAGCTGCAGATGATGAAATTTATGTAGCCTCCAAATATCATACCCTTCATATACTGCAGTAGTCAGCTAATTCCATAAACTTGATTTTTTTGTTAAATACACGCCTCAGCAACATAGTTTGGCTGCAAAACATCCAACTATATCAGAATTAAGTATTGTACCAAATTTTGCTATGACTCCCACCATAATGAAATTCTATACACAATTATTTTATGTATGACGTCACCATCTAAATCCTCATAAATGTTTTGCATATTGCATGTGCAATTTGTAGTCAGATAAAGGTCCATACTGTCACTGGGGGGTGCCCAAGCTCTGGGGTAGTTACCCTGGCTGCTAGGGTGACCACCTAGTCCATGTCAGGAGGGACACTATGAGCTACTTCAGGTTTTACAAACTACTTTGAAACTGAAAGGCCCCTGTGTTTGGCTAATTAGTTCAGTTCTTTGTACTTTTACTGGTTTGTTTCCTTGACCTAAAGACTCATCCAGCTGTTTCACATTAACATTAGTGACACATGCATGATTATTGGAGACTGACCAATCAGTACAAAGTAAGACATCAGTGCTTAAGTGAAATCGGGGTCCTTTTCATTGAAATGGTTGAAATGGTGGTTTATAAACCCTGTCGTAGGTCATAATGTCCCTCCTGACATGGACTAGGTGGTCACCCTACTGGCCGCCCAACTACCAGTCCAAACCTGAGCATAGGGATGGCTGCTGATTTCATGCAGGCAAAAGAGAGATGGTCTTTGATTTCAAGTGGGTCTCACAGGGGTGACCTCTGATTTCAGGTGGGTAGCAAGGGGACAGCCACTCAATTCAGGGAGACAGCCAGGTATGGCCTCTGATTTCAGGCAGGCAACACAAGGATGGCCTCTGATTTCAAGTGGGTCTCACAGGAGTAGCCTCTGATTTCAGGTGGGCAGCATGAGGACAACTTCTGAATTCAGGGAGTCTGACAAGGATGGCTTCTGATTTCAGGGAGTCAGCCCAGGGACAGGCTCTGAATTCAGGGAGTCAGCCCAGGGACAGGCTCTGAATTCAGGGAGTCAGCCCAGGGACAGGCTCTGAATTCAGGGAGTCAGCGCAGGGATGGCCTCTGATTTCAGGCAGGCAGCACAAGGATGGCCTCTGATTGCACACGGACAACTCAGAGATGGCCCCTGATTTCAAGTGGGTCTCACAGGGGCAGCTTCTGATTTCAGGTGGGCAGTATGGGGATGGGCTGTGAGTGTAAATGAGTGACAGTGTTAGTTGAAAAAACACTATTCAGAGCTAAAAGGTTTCACTTGATAGCTGCATGTTAGATACTACAGGCTCTACTGCTTCATTCCTCATCAAATGGGAAAATTCATTTTCTTGATGTTGTAAGGATAAGACTCGGGGCATTTATCTGTGTGTAATTTGGATTCACGGCCCTTTGGTTCCATGCCACATGTCTCAGCTTTCAAATTTACACCTTTCCGGCTGCAAATCACACACCTGCTCCCAAAGCTGATTTGATCAAGATCAAAATGTCGTCTTATTTTCTTCCTAAATTATCACGGTGCTATGACACGTGGATGTTTTCATCAAAACACTGCCAATGCCTGGTGAGATTTTCACAGCAGAAAGAGAGACCTGCACTGTCACAGACTTCATAAGGAAATTATGTTGGAAATTAAATACACTTTTCCAGCGAATCGGTGATACATGTTTTATATGTGGTTTGAAACATATTCACAGTAATTTAAACCTTTTGCCTAGTTTTGTTTGGTGATAAACCAACAAATCAACCAAAATAATAATTAACCACTTTACCCAGGACAAAGACCTAATAGGTTAATTACCTCAATGTGCAGTACTGCATCCTACCAGGGGGTGGTAGTGTTTACACACTCATCAGCACAGTTTAGTGGGCTCTGAATTCTGTATTCTACTCTGCCTCAATATCGCTAAGCCGTTTGCCTCCTGGACAGGCAGCGATTTTATTTTTGCAGGCAATGTAATCCATTGTAAATGTCTCCACTGGCATTTGTGTTTTCCAGACTATTGTATCGCCAAATGAAAACATGCTATGAACTCTGAAATATAATTATCCCCGAAAGCCTCTTTATTTGCGTGGCTATGGATCATTCCTGCGGTTCCAGCACAGAATAACTCCTACTTAAAAGGAAATAACCTGTGTCAGATTGATGATGTAAGGATGGGGAGGGGCGGATACGAGTCCAAAGCTTTTCCGTGTTTTCTCACGTCAAATTAAAGCTTTCTTGCGCTGAGGCAGGAAAAATGCTGATATTTACAGCCCTTTTGATAAGGCTTTGGTTCCTCCGTCTCCCCTCTTTAACATTGTCAGTATTTTACTTACTCAGTCATCCTGTCCTGTCTGTTGGTGTATTTAACTGTCCTACAATGCACCACTACGTGCCACATGCTACAGCACCGCTTACCACCTGGAGAATTACAGGTAGATGGTAACGTGAGCTATCAGGCATAATTACAAATTTAAAGGGGCATTATAGCAGTGGAGCGTTACCCAATGGGAATGTAAATCCAATACAAGAAAGTTACAGATTAAATGATTTGTGAATCATTGTACCTGGAAATTCTATTTTGGTAGGGAATGGCGAGGGATTTGTTCACTTATAAAAGCCCCGTTTTCCCGAGAAATTGAATTGCATCTATATACCTATAGACGTTATATGAAAATTGAATGGAGAGGGTGGAAGAATGAGAGATGCACACAATGGGCTACATGTTGGACCTTTATCGTGTCTCTCCATGCCAGCCCGAGATCCCAGAGCTGTCGGCAGTCATAGTTATTAAGCAGCCATGCAACGGCCACTTCTTATGGGTCTCTGGGCCCCGTACATACTGTCTGACAGGCTGACAGGGTTTGGGAGCGGAGCGAGGCAGATCGCAGGCAGCCGACTAAACTCAACGTGTCCTGTGACACGTGAATGCGTGCTTCTCAGTGTGGTTAGCGAGTCAGTAAATGTGAGTTATTCCCTCGGGGTATAGCTAAAAGAAAAGCATGAGAATTGCTAGATGTCCAGGCTATTTTAATGCTGCGGGATGATAAATCGGCGAAGACGTTTCTGAATCAGCCACTGGTTTGCTTGCAGCCGTGAGAATGTAAGGGGTAGCATTAAACAGAAACCTGCATCAGTTTCTCAGGATGTGAGGTGACGGGAACCTCGAGCAGGTACTACTGCTGTGTGTGTGTGCAGGCACTGCTTTCAAAAGCATCAAATCCTTACCGAGGAAAGAATAAATCACAACTGCCTGTTACACAACTCATTCATTCATTTCATAATAACGATCACTTAAGCACCATTAAAATACATTTAATCTAATATCACAATATTCGTTAAGCATCGTCAACTGAGTAGGTTCTGTGCTACTGATGAAAGTGGACTTTCAGTTGTTTTTTTTTCCCCCACTAAACATCCAGGCGGCTCAGTTGTGCTCATGAAGGAGGTGCATTATGCAAATCGTGAGCATGCTTATCTGGCTATACGAATGGCTGCATTTGTGAGATTTATGTTGGTCCTGACGAGCACCTGTCCTCTGTGAGCGTAATAACGATGTGATTATGTCTAATGTGGGATTCACTCCCCTTGTTTAATGCTCCTCATTTATTTATGCATATGTCTATTTACAGCAGGTGCTGAAGGGAAAACCAGCCACGATTCAGTCTTTTATCCCAGTGTTCCCCAACTTGGTCCTCAGGGACCCCCAGACACTTCACAATTTTGGCCCCTCCCAACTTCCCCCGAGGATAATCCAGCTAGTGTCCCCCCCCCCCCATCTGGTCTACACTACCTGCCCCCACTGCTGTCCAATTCGGTTATCAGTCTAGCTGTCTAGCTCCCATCTCCAACGCAAGGCCCCGCTTTACTGCCCGCAGGAGACTGTCCACCATCTCAACCCAGATCTCCGCCACTCCACTGGCAAAATTGCCCAAGACTCTTCCTAATTCTTCAGTGTGCCACTGAACTGAATATCTCCAACCTCCGCAGACTTTCAGCTCATGCCTTGCACATGTTAACGGTGAAGTGATATTCTCTGGTGCAGTGCGGTAAGACTGAAAGTCGTAATGGAAGCCGGAGTTGAAGGGTGACTCCCCTCTGAACAAGACCGTCATAGAAATGTCCAGGTCTAAGAGTGCAGTGTCCGTGCTCTCACTCATCGTAGATCATGAGAAATCCGCTTCCGTTGCTCTGCACGCTGAGCTGAGCTCTGGAAGGTTAAGCAAACACTTTGCTCATAAACGGACTGACATGGGGCCGTAGTGAGAGGGAGAGGTGGGTTTGGCGGGGTCTTTGATTTGGCTATGATTTAAGAATTTTATGCTGAGCATATGACCTGGTTGGAATGCTGATCACATGACCTACAGTAGATGGGATGTTGATCACATGACCTAGATGTGATGCTGATCACATGACTTAGATGGGATGACTTGATTTTTCTACAGCTGGACCCACAATAATGGTGAGCCATCCATGCACACACACACACACACACACACACACATATACAGACACACACACAGACACACAGTCCATGTATTCATATGTTTGTGGGGTAGGATGACGAGATAATCCATGTCAGGGAGGACACTGAGCTAGGACAGGAATTGTAAATTACCATTTCAATTAAAAGGACCTGGATTTCACTTGAGCACTGAGTTCTTGCTGTGTGCTGATTGGTCAGTCTCCTATAATCATGCATGTGTCACTAATGCTAATGTGAAACAGCTGGATGAGTCTTTCAATCAAGGAAACAAATCAGTCAAAACACAACAAAAGCTGAACTATTTAGCCAATCACAGGAGCCTTTCAGTCTGAAAGTAGTTTGTAAAACTCGAAGTAGCTCAAAGGTTCCCCCCTGGCATGGATTATCTGCTCACCGTATTGTGGGGACCATCCATTCATTTCTATGGGCAAAACCCTAATGACAACCTAAACCCTACCCAGCCCTAACCTTAACCATACGTAACCAAATAAAATATGAGACTTTTGGCATTTTTAGTTTTTTTATTTCATTCATAGATTTTTATATAATTGAGGATATCCTTGTGGGAACAACAAATTACAAATAATTTAATAATTCAATTCAGAATAATTCAATATATGTTTGAATTTATGCATATTTATACTGCATGATTGCCCCCTCGTCTGCCTCAGTTGGACATGTACATACTGTATGTATGATGTCTCATTTAATGAGAATCGGCGGTCGAGTGAGGGGTCCCGCAGCGTTGGTGAGTAACGGCACCTGGCGAGCTGCGGCGGCCGCAGGATGTGCTGCGGAGAGTGAGGGGTCCCGCAGCGTTGGTGAGTATCGGCACCTGGCGAGCTGCGGCGGCCGCAGGATGTGCTGCGGAGAGTGAGGGGTCCCGCAGCGTTGGTGAGTATCGGCACCTGGCGAGCTGCGGCGGCCGCAGGATGTGCTGCGGAGAGTGAGGGGTCCCGTAGCGTTGTCGAGTGCGCTACGGTCGTTAGCATTAGCTAATATTTCACTGGGTACCCGGTTGCTGGCATTGCTGTTTCCAGAAAGGTCCACCCAGGTCAGGTGTCGTAGCCAAGTTTGTGTTTACGTGGGTCGGACCTGAAGCTTTGCCATAATGTTCATTGTAACTTTTCTGACCTTTAAGGGGTCAATAGCACATAATAAAAGACTCTCAAAAATGAGAGAAGTAATGAGTAGTGGGGGATATTTCATCTATTTTCCACTGAGACACACTGATGCCTCCAGGGCTGTCAAAGCATCATGGGACACTGTGGGATACCTCTTTCTGCTCTGCTCGTGGCCCAAAAATGAAGCTCGGGGGCAATGTGGATATTATGCATGGGTTGAAATATACATTTAGGGCTGTTTAAAAAAACATTGAGATGAAAACTTTTACACACCAAGAAGAGAAGATGAATAAATGGATGAATAAAACTAAAGGATTGTGAATCTTTGTGGGGGGGTTAGGGTACAGGAAGGCATCCAGCAACCGTGACTCTTATTCACTTTGGGATTTGGCACTCGGGATGTCACCATGGTGACCTGGAGTGGGAGGTGGAGCCCTGTCGGCCACACCCCCACATTCATTATCATGTTTTTCCCAGGATCCGTTTGTGGCTTTATTTTAAACACCCCCCCCCCCCCCCCCAAAAGTGTTCCACCTGTCATATTACTGTACCCGGAACCGGTTGTCTGGCCCCTTTGGGGGGACGGAGTTCATTACCTACTGCAGCCACGCACACGCCCTCAGATGTCCATATTGCCGCGCGGTCCCCTGCAGGGCTGCCATACTCAGCTTTAATTCCAGACTGTTTGCTAAGGATCCACCGCAGACATGCGTCACCTGCAGGCTGTGAAGGGATGGGGGAGGGGCAGTGTGGGGCGTCTCCAGGTAACCATGGCGACATCCCAAGTAACACGGCACTAGCAACGTCCCGCAAGAGAGACCGTTCATTTCCAAAATCCTTGATGAAATGGAGAACAATTATGGTCAGGTCTAACTCTCTTGATTGCCAGACCTGGGACAAAATTACTTCAAGTGGGTCCCCATGACATCCTCCTTTGCCCCCCAGTTGTCCCCCCAGGGTGGTTGTGGCTGTGTGATGTTGCTGGGTGTCGATATCGGGTCTCATGCTTGGAAACGACTAGCAGATCACGCAGTGAGTTGGCGCTGAGTGGGTCCAGACCAGCCGCCATGATGAGTTCCGGCTTCTGTCCTCACCAGGCGGCCACAGGGGATTAACATCCACCCCGTTGAGGATCTTTCAGAGGTGGACAGATGTTCTTCATTCCCTTTGAGAGGCCTTCACCTTCAGCTGATTAATACGTCACACGGGGGATGGGGGGTTCCGTACCAGCTGTGATCCATGCCCAGGTGTAGGTGCAGGTGCAGCCTCCTGCTCTGCGTTTGTCCTCGTGCCTCATGGGCGGCTTTGAAAGGTCGCGCCGCTCGGCCGCCAATCCATCGCTACTATGTGGGAGTCTGTGCTGTAAAAACGGTGCTGTGGGGTGAGACATCCTGACTCTCTGAGGTAATAAAAGATCCCTGGGTGTCTTTCGAAAGAATAGGGGTGGTACCCTGATGTCCTGGCTAAAATTGCCCACTGTGGCCCAATCAAATCTGGCCTTCTAATCATCCCCTATATCTAATTGGCGAATTCTCTCCTGGCCCTTCACCACCTTAGCTACTGTGTGGTGAGCATATTGGTGCAGAATGGCTATCGTCACATCATCCAGGTGGATGCCGCACAGTGGTGGTGGGTGAAGTGGTTCCCCATTAGTGAAGCACTTTTGGGAATCTTGAAAAGCACTATATAAATATAACAGTCAATCATTATGGTGGACTCCACTTCCCAGAATCCCTTGTGTCCACTTTCTCTTCCTCTTATTACCCACCTGTTTTAGTTCCCTTGTTTACCTTGATTGTGCCCAGCTGTATCTTGTTATCTTGTTGTTGTGTGATTATCAGTGTTCTGTATTGCATGTGAGCAGATGTTCTGGTCCTGCAGTGCTGGGTTCTCACCTCTGCATTGCTTGTCTCTGACTCCGCCTACCCTGATTGCCACGCCCACTCAGAAAGACACATCAGCATCATCTTGTCAACCGCCGACCATGACTTGTATTTATTTATTTGGATGGGCGTTCCTTCTCGGGCCCCATGTCTGCTTCACTGGGTGTTGATGCTTTTTAACAAGCCACTTTGAACATAGAGTGAGCAGATAATCCATGTCAGGGGGGAACCTTTGAGCTACTTTAGGGTTTACAAACTACTTTCAAGCTGAAAGGCTCCTGTGCTCAGCTCTTAGTTCAGCTCTTCTTGTGCTTTGACTGGTTTCTTTCCTTGACTGAAAGACTTATCCAGCTGTTTCACATTAGCATTAGTGACACATGCATGATTATAGGAGACTGACCAATCAGCACGCAGCAAGAACTCAGTGCTCAAGTGAAATCCAGGTCCTTTTAATTGAAATGGTAATTTACAATTCCTGTCCGAGCTCAGAGTGTCCTCCCTGACGTGGATTATCTGGTCACCCTAGTTGAACATGAGGAGACGTCAAACTAAGGAGGATCCACCTTTTGCGTCCTTGGCTTATTGATGGAGTTGAAGGGGCCTTCAGAATGGTTACGGGATCTGCCTTCAAAATCTCCGTTCATGTGGTGTGTGGACGTCCTCCAACCTCTGGCATCAGCGCTGCTCTGAAAGATTAGCCTCTTTCTGGGGAAAATGTCAGTATGGAGAATTCCAAGTAGCATTTTGAGCAGAGCTACCCTCGTCGAGCTTGAAGGCTGAGGTCTCAGCATGTTTCCCTCATGCCTGACACGTGGGGACTGTCTGTCCTGGGCGGCATGTGGCATCTTGTACTGTGAGGATGCAGTACATAAGCCGGACGCATCCCATAATCCTCGGTATGATCACATGACTCTCAGCTGGCTCTGTTCTTGCTGGTCCTGTGACCTTAAAGAGACGCTATGGAGTCAGTGAGCCGGTGTCTGAATCACGAGGAGTGACAGACGGCCCTGTGCTGACAGATAACACTGATCCCATTATGTCAGGATATGAGGCCTGTGTGGTTCTATGAGCCGCACGCAAGAGAATTCGCCTTGATTGAAATTGAACGATAGAGCCGCTCTTGGTCAAAATAAAGAGGAATCTGTGCCTGCTGTCTGCGCTCATGCTTTCTGCTCTCAGTGTGTCGTGTTGAGTCATTTATTTCTATAGTGCGGGAAATACGATGCTGGTGAGATTCTGACAAATGTTATCATTGTGTACAGTTTAGGGTTAAAAGGGGGGCTTTAGGACCCTGATTCCCCAGCTTTCAGGTGACCGGGGGAATTTGGATATGTCCATTGGTTAATTACCCAAGGCCAATGGGAAGCTGAGGACAGTGGAGAAAAAAGCTCCCTCAATGATCTCGATTGGTGGGGGTGAATATAGGTGCAGCTTGGTGCTGCGCTCCTAAGCACCTTTGTGGATGTGGGAGACCAAGGGTGAGAGGTGAGGAGGGGTGGGTGCTACCCCTCTCCAGAAAATGTCACATGACCCTCCCTCCTGTGGTAAACAGTGGTATCCTCACACAGCCTCTAGAAGGAAAGTGTACCTAGCTTCCATAACTCTCATCTCAGAATGCACTGGGCACGCAATTGGATGGGATCAGTTCAAATAGTAGTAAAAACAGAAAACAATTGATTCACACAAACCTCTTCTCGCCTTTAACCTGTTGTTTGTTAAGCTGAACAGCAGTCGGTTCGAATACTCAAAAAAACATGTAAACTGTATATTTGTAAACACAAAGCATCCACTCTTACATCTGTGGGCTAAAATCCTGCAAAATCCTGTTTGATTATGTGTCAGGTTTCCTTGTCAAGTACAAAACATCCTTTCATGACTTGTGAACTTCTCCAACAAGACGTTTTTCAGATCCTCAGAGCATGAAGACGCTCGTGTTTTGCCTGGAGAAGTGAGTAGTGTTTCGCTCGTCTACCCCGTGGCCCAGTTTGTGAACTCAGTGGTGACTTTTCAAACTGCATGACGGAAATGAAAATGCCTTTGCGTAACGCGGCACGGCGGCCGGCGAGAGAGCGCCGCAAGCACGGCGCCTAACACGGTTGGCTGCGGCGGATTTGCGAGTGACACCACCGTGTCGTCCCAACAGAATCTATGTCCTAGATAAATATTTGAAGAAGACTATAGTGAGCAGATGAACCTGACCAAAAAGTCCTTCTTACCGCAGTTATCTGCAAAGAAAATGAACACAGGAAAATCGTAGAGGGGGCTTGAAAACAAAATGGATTTTCCCCCCCCCCCCACTTTCATCCACACCATCCCCAGGACATCAATTATTCACGTCCATCTCTGAATGCTCCTGCCTGACTACTGCCTCTGGTTTATAGCTTTTCTCACCCACAGGCCGAACTTGGCAAAATGCCCAACAGCTGGAGAGTGAGAGAAGATTCCAGCTGCCTACGGAAGAAAAAACATTTTGTGGAGCGAAAGTACCTGCTCGGGGTGACGGGGGGCTCTGAATCCCAATCCATGGAGCGTGCCCAGTCTGCAGGTTTTGGAAACGTGAGGACAGATTTGTTCTTCAAAAAAATGGCCCTGAATTTGCTGGCTGTCTATTTAATGGCAAGTTTGCAAGACAAATCGAATTTGTTAAGGCTGTTAAAACACTGGAACGACTCCTGGAACAGATGATGTGTTTTATTGGTTGAAACGGATGTTTAGATTTTCATAAATGCCTGAAGGTTGATCCTCAATGGGTGTGTAATGGGGTGGAGTCTGATGGCTGCGGCTGGGATTGTCCCCACAGGTGGGCTGTTCACACTACCCGACGGCCCTCTATGTGGTCTGGGAGGATTGAGGCTCCCTCTGATCCGACTGCGTTATTCAAAAGTGATACGTACACCGACGCTGGGTTTCTGGCTTTTACCTTCAGTGTCTTATGGCTGAAAGACGGCAGGAATGCCTGAAGCCTGCCAATGCCTTTAACGAGCTACACTCAGGTGAAAATGGCGGAGCCTTAGAGGAGAACGCGGGACCTGGCATTCAGCGGCAATGGCAATTAGTGAAACTTTGCTCATGAGGATTGTACAAGGACTAAATAATTGGCCCGTTTCATTTGTAGTCTGTGGCTGGGAAGAGAAATGAAATGAAACAGCACTAAATAAACATTGACTCTCTGTTAGGTTATCAAAAGAGAAGGGAGATAAAGTAACAGGCTGGTGGATGTTGGGCCCATTAAAATCACTTCCTGGTGTGCAGGAAGTCATTATTAATGTGACATTGTGACCGCGCAGAAATGCCGTCATGTGACCCATGGTGAAATGTCCTGTTTTCGCTTATCCTGATTGTAGGTTTATAAATGAGGGGTTGAAGCTCATTAGGGAGGGGGCAGTACGGGGTGTGGCTCTTAAATTCAGCTGCATTGGCATTCGAGGGACATGATTGCAGACATCGACAGAGTGTGTGTGATGGCAGACATGACCCAGAAATGTGGTTTGATGAAGTCAAGCTCACGTTCGGATAATGTACAGAGGCCTGGGGAGGGGGGACTGGGAGTGAAATCAAAGAGACCCCCCATTCTTTTTCCAAGTCACTTTCAGAGATATTGCCCTTCTCCATGGGGGTGGGTCAGGGGACCCCGAGGAGGAATTTGCACTGACCCCATGTCTCAAATTATAGCCAATGAACGCAGGGGGGAATTCTGGGAGGTCAGGGAAGTTTGGACCGAGAATAAGCTGAAAGGAGGCTCAGTCCTCTTTGCGGTAAAATCCGCTGCTAATGGAGCTACCCGCCGCGCCTTCTCCCCTAGCCAGGCCGGCCATGATTGGCAGCTGAGTGTTGCTAACGGCAACGCCGGGGGGAATCCATTTTAAGGACGCTTCCCGCATTTTTGCCCGTGCGGCAGCGACATGACTGTGTTTGAATTTGCCTGCTTCAGCCAGCGTGGGGGTCAATTAGCTGGCTGGGGTTTAAAAAGTTTTATTCCCAAATTTTATTAGAATAATGACAAGAAATAGAATTAGTATCCAAATAAAATATGTCAGTAGGTGCAGCTGCCTGGGCTACGTAGATACATTTGGCTCAATTCCTTTGTATATCAAAGATATTACCCTGAAGGTGACATCGCGTTTTTCAAAATGTGATATATTGGGGTTAATCATCAGTCAGCAGAATTTAAGATTTAAATTATGATGGACTTTTTTGATCCCTGAGGGAAATCAACAGAAATGATGCGTATAGTGGGTCATGTGTACATTTCTTAGCAATGTAAGGTTTTGTTATTAGTGCAAATTAATGTTTTTTTTGTCTGAGTACCATTTCGATTCCTATCTGAGGCAGACGGCCCTTATCCCAGGAATGGCAATCTGGGCGGATTTGCTCTATCTGAGCGCGGAAATGAAGAGATGAGATGCGGGATGTCGTAGCAGCAAGAAGAGGGCACGTTGATTGAAAAAGAGCCACAATCAGCTCCTCGAGGATGGCCAGCTGCTCATAGGATGACATATCCAAGAGGGTGGGGATTCGTCGTCACAGTAACAGACAAGGTGGCATGAGCTGACATTTATCTTGTGTGGGGAACAGTCCAGGCCGTATGAGCGACTATGCCGATAAAACGGCCATAATGTCAGAACTGTAAAGCACATTAGCTACCTGGCTAAGTGCAGGTGCCAGAAGAAATCAATCATATTTATTATTTAAATATCCCCTTTGATGAGATGTTTTTTTTAGCACGAGTCATGAATTCCCCGTGGAGCAGGCAGGCACCTCAAGGTTACCTCAGGTCTCCCTGTCCCTCACCCGCTGTTGGTGACGCGCTCAGACTGAGCAAAGTGCTTTTGAAAAGCAGAATTTTGAAATAGACTGAGAGCTGTTCGAAATTTCAGGGGAAACACGTGAACAGATTTTCATTGCGAGTCGAGTTCCGGCCGATAGATGCGAATCCCAGGAGCTGCCCCCCATCTTATCCGCCATAAAGCAATTCGGCCTTCAGGTGTTTTAAATGACGTGTTCTTCTATGTGAAAGCCTCCCCGCTTACGCTACCACCTTCCGTGGCAAAATGTAAAATATATGCATTTTTGCAAAAGACTGATGCTTTTTTTGTGCAGCGTACAGTGCTAGGCCTGTCAGTCTGAAAAGGGCCCCCAGACTGAAGCTCCTCGGGGGGGGGGGGGGGAGACGTGGCTCAAAAGCCACTATAAGGTTAAGTCCGTGGGCCTAATTGAACTCCTGGGAGGTTATCCGACCTGCTGCGGTCGCGTGCCGGCACACTCCGCTGGGATGAGATGACAGAGGTAGGCAGAGAGCCGCACGAGAGATAATTAGCTCATTTCAGGAAGCCGCCACCTTGTCCAGCCGGCCGTGAATAACAATTTGCGGGTGGATCGCCGGCGTTGATTAAAAAGGTGAGAGAGCCCTGAGAGAGGACGATCAGACCGGGGTCGTCGTGTGAGCGAGTGCGGCGACAGCAGGCACCGCGCACAATCAAGGTATGCAAAACAACGAAGCCGGACGGCTCTACGTAGCGATTTTCATAAGAATGCACGCGGATGATTTGCTTTGTTTTCACGGTTTTGCTATAATAAAATATGAACAGGGTGATAAAAACCTATTTTTCTGGGATTCCAGTGTATTATTTAAATATTTGTATTTGGGGGAAAGTTGGATGTCTTCAGCATATAGTTTCTGGGTACTGACTGTTTTCAGCCTAGAAATATTATATTTCAGAGAACATTTTCTCTGAGTACAGAGAGCAAAAAGCACTTCTGCAAATGAAATGTGTCCCACAGGTTATATTCTCTACATCGAGACTTCAAGACCTTCGCTGGCCCCAAATCCACCCAGACATTACGCACTTATTTAATTTCCTACCGCTGATATCTCCTTTGTTCCTCTCTACCTCAGTTGGTGTTGGCGGGATTTCCGTTTGAGGGTACAGTTAGAGTCTGCATCCTGGGCACACAGATTTCAATTTAGAAGAGAGGTCCACCGCGGTACATGCGGACGGCCCTGTCTACGGAAATGAAAGGAGCCTCTGAGTCCGTCATATCAGCTCATCTCCTCCCTGTGAAGAGCGGCGTCGATCCCAAATACCCTGTTATGCAGCCAGCAGTGCATGAATCCCTCTTATATGTTCATGTATGATAAATATAGAATGCACTCCTGCGACTCTAATCTGTAGATGTTACGCATTGAACTCGAGACGGCCGTGCGTGAAGCTAGACTGTCGTTCTTTTATCATCCCCGCTTGATACCGAGTTGCCAAGTTTGGCGTTCAATCACTGACTTTTCACAACTAAGGACGGCTCCATCGATGCCAGTAACTGATATCCTAAGGGGAGTTTAGCTATTTTAGGTGAAATGAAATTACATTTTGTTTTGCATTTGTGCGAGTGTGAGTGTGTAGGGCTTCTTTAGTCTTCGCATAACGCATCACCTACAGTCGGAGTGGAGCTTAAGGTCTGACCGCAGGGACAGGCATCTATCCGGGGTCCCTGGAGCATTTTTCACCCAACGGTGATGCCAAGCATGGGATTCCAACTGGCAGCGCTCAGGTCAGAGTCCCCTGAGCCACATCAACCAGTCCACTAATTCTATTCCATTCTATTCCAGGTTTGTCACAGGTGATGATCTGATGGCGACTCTTGCTATGTCACTTGCCCGGCCTTGAGACTCTGCATGCAACAACGTTTCTCCCCTAATCACCCCTGGCCTGTCTTCCCTGACCTCTTCATCAGCTGCCAGCCCTTCATAGATTCATTATATGAGCTTTCACATACTGTAAATTACTTTTCTAAAGCAATTCACCATTGTCCCAGCCTGTTTGCTGCCTGGTACTGACTGCTAGCTAATGCTACATGCTAACTACTGCCACGTCTCTCCATCAGCGAGGGAGCCCATCTCATTGGCCTTTTCACTCTCAGACTGTAAGCAGTTTCCTTCGGGAGTAATAAAGTTTTCTGATTCTGATTTTGATATTCACGACTTTTTTGCTTTCTGCCTTGGTGACCAGGCCTGAAATATGACTGGTCACATTCTTCCTGACTCACAGTGGCCTTTCATTCAGTGTAAAGTGAACTGGTATTGCATTCATCTCACGACTCTCTGGGTACGAGCTGATTAGACTCCCCCAGTCCATTAGCCTCTAATTAAAACAAGTCAAGCTTGTGTCCTGTTTGCCAAATGCATGCATTCATGGACAGAGTTGGATTGTTTTAAATCACATTGAGTCCTCAATGCACTTTAAATAAGAATTACCCATTACAATGTCTTTGCTGTGTGCAGTTCAGTCACTTGCCTGCAGATATACTCATACTTTCTTTGAAAGTTGAAATTCAATGTCAAATGGCCTCTTTCTGCCCGTAACAGGCTTCGCTGGGAGCAAACCCAATGTCACAGACTGGAAATCGCAGAGGACAGCTGCTCTTATCCACTCGCCCCCTACAGGACAACAATGTCATAGACTGCTGAATGTCCGGCACACAACATACAAAAGTCTGCCATTAACTAATTAAACTGGCAAGTTAGACAGCTACTGTATGACAAAGGGCCCTTTGCTTCTTTTTAAGTTTTCACACTTCTGAAATGTACTTAGGACACTTTTATTTGTCCCTCTGTTCCCTATTTGTTCCACATTTGAAGGACGGCCTGTGACTCCCCACCCCCTGAGTGAAGTAGCCCGGCGGGCCAGCTGTTCCCCCGAGAAACGAAGCTGTTTTCTGTCACCGTGGAGCGCTTTACTCTACTTTCTGAGCGCTTAACACCCCGAAGTCTCGTTTCCCTTCTTCCCTCCACCTGGCAGGATTTTCACGCCTCCCCACCCGTCTCCAAGAAGCCTGTCACGCTCCTCCTTAATGGGTAGAGGGCGTGCATCCTCGTGGGTCTGGCCAAGAAACCCCTGATAGGGGGTGTATTGCCCTGATAAGCCATGGGAAAGTACCATTTAGTTGGTCGCAGGAAGGGCGCCATGCATCCAGGGGGCGCCACAAACGGAGGAAGAAAATAAGAGTAACATTCCACTATTCTTAAAACAAGTTGGTATTAATGTGTCTTAATATGAAAAGAACAAGCCCACGTGAATTTACCTGCTTAGCAAAGCCTATTTAGTAGCAGTAGTGATAATAATAATGATATGTAACGTTCCTATGAGGCCACCATGGCACGCCACCTTCCCCCCCCCAGCCGTCTATTCCCTGCAAGCCCAACCAGCTGCGGGATACTTTAATATGACTTGCCCCTCATCCTTTCCCAACTCCTGTTAAATCCAGTTTTGGTGATTAATGTCTGAGAAACGCCGGCTAGAAATGGCTGGGGTGCCGGAATAACGAGATATGAGTGACAGTAATGTGCTGACGTGGCTTTATTATGATTCATGAAACCGAATTCCTGCTCAAAACACAATAACAAGGAGATAATCTGAGTGCTGCTGAGATATCACGGTGCTGCCAGATCTTTCTGCCCTCAGTGCCTCCAGAAATCACAGCTTGGGAATTTTCTGCCAATCCACAGAAAAATGCCACTGTTTCACTTCTTCTCCTCATGGGGGCGATCATTTAGTCCCTCTCGCAAATGTCCGCACAAATAAATATGTGCAAATCCTTGAACGAGTCAGTGCTAATTGTCATTGTCATGATTCCACAGGGAGTCGGTTCTTCCTCCCACGGACGCTGGCCCAAACAGCCTTTGCTAAACTGTACAGGGAAACACAGATCTCCACCTGCTGGTGGGAATCGGTATCGCGGTGCCGTCTCATTTGATTTTGCCGTGTCATTCGGGCTTTGAGTGTCCGTGACAGCAAAGGGACTTTCATCTAATGAAGCCAAAAGCCGTGACTGCAGCTTGAACTTTGTTAATAATGAATGCAGAGCCCATTATTTCTTGCTGTACTGTAACAGGTGGGTGTAGGAGATAACAGACAGGCTTCTGCTGGGTCTCTTTAAAATGCCATATTGATTTTTACACACATTTACTAAATGCATTACTTCATAGCAGAAGGCAATTAAACATAGCAGCACAAAGGAACCTAATTCAATTAGTATTTCATTTTTTTGATTTTTCTTGTAATGTGTGGTTCCTGGTTTTCGTATTATTTAAATTTTAACTGAGCTATGAACACATGCTGTGTTAGTTCTCATATCAGAACAAAAACTCAGAATTGAATTCTTAAGTTCAGAAATAATTAAACGAAGTAAACAATTACAGCGTTCTGCGGTAAGTACACAATTTAAGTCTAAGCACACAGTTACATCTGCCTTATTGTTTGTCACTTTGATAACTCTTGGATATTCCTGGTTATATGCACATATTAGGGTTGGGCTGGCCATCTGGCGTACCGTGTGGGCATGTAGGATGGCAAACTTTACCATAGGGGATACCCACCCACCCG
>JAODKF010000030.1:21336064-21354582 GCA_026779585.1 Mormyrus proboscirostris
AGCACCCCCCCCCAGTCATATGCATATCAGAAAGCAGAAGGTGAGGCTCTGGCTAGCGGGGGCCAGGCCCCCCCAAGGCAGACAGGCCTGTGATGTTCCCGTCTCGCTGAGGGCTATTTGTGTACAGTAGCTATTGATTCCAGGGGCTGATCGATCTTCTGAGTGGTGACCCTATTAGGTCACGGTGCTTTTTTACAGCGGTGCTGCTGAGTAACACCATCAATGTAAGAAACAGGAAAATGTGTGAGGTAACAGTCGATGGCATTTATTCATAATGGGTGCTGGGGGCAAAGGAGAATGGATTTGTAATCAGCGCCATGACCGGGCGCACGCATCACACCTCCGTGGCTGGGAGGGGGGGTTCATTTTCGGGATTTAAGCGTGCGGCTTGGGAAGCAGGCTGTCAGCTTCCAAGTAAGGAAGGTGTCAGCGGCTGGCTGGCTGAAAGCGCTGAGCCCCCCCACCTGCCACACCCATCCATCTCCCCGAGCCCCCCCCTCGCCCCGCCCCCGGCATGCCGCTCAGGTGAGCGCGGGGGTCCATCCCCGGCTGGTAGATTGCATGGATCGCGTGGCTTCCCAGTATTTTGCTGTTTCACAGAGGTCCGTCGTGCTGTTCTGATAGCCTGCCTCAAGGCTCTCGGCAAAACCCAGAAGCTCGGAAGATGATGAAGAGAACAACCAAACCCCCTGGCGTCTGTCAGATGAGGACGGGAGACCCGTTGGTGAACACATAGAAAACCATGGCTTGTAAAACAACACAGAATATTTTGGCCGCGGAATAACTATGAAGGAATACATCATTATCATTAATAACCCTGATGCCACTGGGACTCTGTTAGCCCAGACGCACCTGAATGGTGGGATCGGAGACGGGAATTATGGGGACAGAGATGTGAACTGAACAGGGGAGGCAGAGTGTCAGGGAACCTTCCAGGGGACAATAGGCTCTCTCTAAGCTGTTACATGTTGTTACCTTCTACAAGCAATGCTGGAGGGACTCCAAAAGACATTAAGATTGGATAGGCTCAAAATGAAAGGTCTGGCTGTTTAGCAGAATTCATGGTAGACTGATGCAGACGGACAGGCAGATAGACAGGGGGACAGAGAGACTGGTAGGCAGACAGACAGACATGCAGATTTCTCCTTCACCACAACTCTGTGGCTGTGGGATTGTGGGTGAATTTGACGTCTTTGTGCCTCTGCTTGGGAGGGTAACTGAACGAAGGTGAGATGGGGGGGCGCGATAGCCAAAATATCAGATAAGGCTGCGTGCTAGGAAGTAGCCGAGCTATAACATTACATTAGATTCGACTTTGTCATCGCGCAAAGTACAAGATCTCTGACATCAAAATGCAGCTTGACATCAAGTCCGAAAGTGCGAAATAGTGTAGAAATACCAGAAACAGCTGAACAATATATACATGTGTGATAATTATAAATATATATACATATATATATATATATATATATATATATATTGGGGTATAATAGTGAAACAATGATGAGTATATACAATCATAAACAACATTCCATCTCACGGCACATGCAGACTGATTTGCATCAGTGTTTGGAAAATGTATATTATAGCACGGGCAGTGAAACACACGCACAATGGAGGTATTGCGAGTGAGCACCCCCTAGGTAGGGTTTATTTGGAACCGGTCTTGCAACACAAATCGGGAGTCAGGAAGTGGAAAGTTTGGAGGCGGGTTCGAGTGGCCCGCAGCTAGCAGGGGAGAGGCAGCCACTGACAGAGGGGTGGTCTAGACAGTGGTCTGGATGCTTACGTCTGTGCAGGGGAGCGTCCTCATCCCTGACCCTCTGGTGAAAATGCTATTCTGGGGCCACAGATCATCCATCTTTCTGTAAAACTGTCTGTCACCTTTCATGCATGTATAAAGGGAGCTTAAAGGTTCATATAGCAACACAAAGAAGCTTTTTATGTAGCCAAGACTGCCAGGTAAAAGGGTTAAATATGCCAGTATTCCAACTTCTTATTGGGTATGTAAATATAGCACACAGTGTTAGGAACCCTGCACCGACTGATCGATGAATGATTACTTTGCTCTGGAGAGGATTGCCCAGATAGTTTGAATAATCACTGGGTGTTTCTACTTGTTAAATATTCATCACAGTACCTTGTGCAATTGATGAAAGCGGGAAGATAGAGGTAATACAGATTCCCTCCCGCCGACTGTGTGCCATTATTACCACGGGCTGTTTCTCCGGCTTATGTTATGAAAGCGATTATAAATGACACACCTGGGTGACAGGGGTGTCACAGCTACCCTGGGAGTGAGACCTTCCCTTATTGATGCGACGGGCGTGTCATGGTGAAGTTTAGTTGTGAGACAGCAGCCCAGCCCCTCCCCCTCCCACCACCCCTCCCCCTTGGAAAAGCCTCCACAGCCCCTGTCAGCACCCTGCATTACCAGCATTCAAACGCTTCGTTGTGCTAGAGGAGTATATATCTCAGCGGCCCAACCTGGCCCCCCGATTCGAAGACTAATTAAATAGGTGCTAATGATAGTTAGAACAACCTCGCAGGCCCTCTCTGTTTTATGAATCGCTGTCTCCAGCAAAATAAAACAAGACCTATACTGTATATTTTCTCTTCTGCATGTCATCTTCGGGAGACCCGGCATGTAAATACGTATTTTCTGCTCTCGCAAAAATGTCGCGTGAACTGCCGGTAAGCTGAAGCCAAAGCCGACGGCCATATTCACCAAAGTGTCGTCTCATCGGCAAATATAATGCGGCTATAATTTGTAAACTGCTCCTGATGATATGTCTTAGGTGATTAATGATAGATGGACAGCGGCTTCCAGTCCCATTTGAAGGTGTTTTGGTGCAGATAGCAACGGTTTCGCTTACGCAGGTGTCTTATTAGCTGAGTCACCTCCACGTGTCGCAGGAAATCAGCCGCATGGGTCAGGGGTGCTAGTCAGCGCGGCTTTACCTGCCATTTGCTGCACCGCGCAATTTCGCAAGTTCATGTAGAAATGGGTGATGGTCGGGGCCTTTCGGTATTACGCTAATGTGTCCGAAATCTGAGACACGTACATTCTGGCTTGGAGAGGCGGACAGAACTGGCACGGAGTGGATGTTTGTCACACTAATCATAGAAAATAATTCATAAAAGAGCACGATAAAGAGGAAGTCTGCGCCTCTGTGCAAGCTCGTTGTGAGACAGGTAGGTGTTGGGAGGGCGACGACGCAGTTTGCACGAGTATATGTCGGCATGCTTTTTTGGCGTCTCTCCCATCAGCTCCCGCTGCTTCTGCTTGTTGAGAGCCTGGTTAAAGCGTTCCGAAGTGAGTCGCCTAGGAGAACATGCAAATGTGGGAATGAAAAACAGTTTTGTGAAGCTAAGGCCCCTTGCTGAAATGCAAGAGGCGAACTGGATCAAGGTAACAAAATCACTCACCACAGGGGGCTGTTTTAACAAAAACAGTTTGGTGGATGGATACTACAGAACATGGAAAGAATCATCAAGATGGAGAAACACACAGATGAGGAGAAACTCAGACTGTCACGCCAGATAAAAGGGACTCAAACATTTCACAGCTGCCGTCACTGTAAGATCTAGATGGGTTTATTTTTCTAGTGTCAGTGTTGCTTGACAACGGCTTGGGTCACAGCATGCCACGTCTCAGCAGGTGTCACAGTTGCACGACAGCTGTTTGGGACACAGAACTCTGGGCTTTTGTGACTTTGGTACAATCTCAGTGCCCTCAAATTGACTCCTAAAAAGTCTCAGCTCGCTTTGTCTCATAACCTATTTGCATGCTTGATGGCTGCTCTTCCTCTCCTGTGTCGATAAAGCCCCTTTATGTCCTAATTATTTCCCTCACGTTGAGCGCTGTTCCCCCGGCTACAACAGCGGTTTCCCTTTTGGAAGGCGATTGTGGCCCCTTGTGCCTGAAGGCCAACGTCATGCCGATCCAGCACCTGCTGTAACGTGCCGTTTTTTGCCAGCATAGCAGGCTCCCATTTGTAAAAGCATATTCATGTTTCTTCCTGATTAAAGTACGTGAACTTACTTGTAGTAGTGATGGAGTATTTGTCTAGATTTCTGGCGCAACATGACGAGGTTGATTCCTGTCCTGCTGAAAAAAGACAGCATAGACCAGCATGATTTCGATACTGGTCTACCAGCACCAAAATACAACGTATGCTGGTATACCCAGCATGCATTATGCTGGTCATGCTGGTAACCAGTTATGCTGGTCTATGCTTCAGCCGGATGCAGTTTTGATGGTAAATGTTGTCGTGTCCTTTTTTTTTGGGGCACACAGGTATGAGGAACGCAGCCTCCTGTCGCGCTGAGTCGAGCACGCCTGCCTGCGCGGGCTTCTGTTATTTGTAATGCTGAGGTAAAGGGTCGAAAATAACCAAGGTGGGGGGGGGGGGGAGTGATTCCGTAAATATGAACACAAAGAGTGCTGGGTGTTTCTTGTCGCAGTAATGAGCGTCGATCCCAAAACATGCCAGCCCGTTTTCGGCTACAGAAGCACAAAGCCGTGGGGATTGCGGCGGCACCATAGTGACAGGAAAGCAAAGACGGGAGCCCGTACGGAACGGTGCGGGAGTTTGGGGGCTTGTGGGGGCTTGTGGGGGCACATGGTACAAGGGGAAACTTGATGTTCTTCTTGCGTTTTTCCAGGCCTAGTGGCGCGATACAAACCGTTGACTTGTTTCACTAATGAGCAAACTGTTTACTAAAGAAACCTGGAGAAATGTCCTAACCCTTCCAGAACCTTGTCTTGGGGGAGAGGTTTGTTATGTAGGAATGCGTGAGGTCATCAAAGTGGGACTGCACTCGCGGGAATCTATGTCTGGGTGAAGCATCCAGCCGGGGACTCAGAGACTTTAAAGGGGCGGCCCGCCAACTGCGCAGATGGTAACCACTGATAAGAAAACCACACCAAAGTCTATTTGACCGGCTTGGCACAGTCATAGCCCGGCACGTTGACATGGGTGTCTTTCTGCTGAATATTACATACACATTTAACCCACAGTCAGATGTTGGCCTATTTCTTTGAATTCTCCTGTAAGTCCAAGCCTAGTGCTTCCCACATAAGGTTTTACACATTTTCACACGTAACGTGCATTTAAGCTTTATGACTTTATCTGCCCACTGAAGCCTGGGGTGATATTAAAAATTTACACCTTTTGAAGCTCATGTTGTCGGTCATCTACTACGATATTTTGTGTCACGCTCCTTTGCTCAATTGGAGCCCACAAAGTTACCTTGGATTTCAGAGAAAAATCTTAGCTGTAAGATGTGGTCTCTGCTGTGAGTTTGTCCACATGGCCACATTTGGGTTCCTGCAGAAGCCTCAGAGTCAAGGTTAAACTCCTTGGACGATGGACAAATTGGTGGCCTGACATCACAATCTTCTCCAGCCCTCTCTGTCATCAGAAGAGGCATGGTAGAAGCCCGTGTCGGCCTCTTTATCATTTGTCACGTCCTGCGAGGCTTGAACTTCCCGGCGGTGTAAATCTCTTTTCGACATTTTGTGAACTGCAAGCTGCTGCTGGGACCCTGGACCCTGAAGGATGTGTCTCAGATAAGGTCTGAGGGCATCCCTGTACCACGTCACCCCTGTGAGACATCCGAACCCGCCAAAGTAGCCCTGAGATATGTGAGCCACATAATAATATGCTGATCACTCAGATAATGGTTTGCTCCAGGGTTACCATGGTGATATCCTCATCTTTTAATGGATTCAAGCACTGGTTGTTTATAGGGGGGTCAAAGTTCAACCTGCTTGTTGACTTTCAAGATGCATGATTCATTTCTGCTTTGGCTGCAAACAGAAGGGGGTCAGGCTGGTGCAGTAGTAATTCGTCTGTGAACAACGCCAACCTGCCCTTAAACCTGAACCTCTGTGACGACCGTTTATGACATATTTTTTTGTGCTCCCAGCGTCCTTTGCGGAAATTATAATTTATCAAGAAGGAGCTGAGCTCTCTCAGCCACACCATGCTGTTCTTTGCACACAGAGAAGTGAGTCACAAGGCCGACCGTGGTGTCCTAGTCATGTTGTGGAGGCCGCAAAGCCAATTGGCTACAGAGATTAAGATACTGGATACCACCAATAGGACGTTTACATGGCCTTCAGAGACTGTCCGGTAGCTCGAGCAAGAGGCACATCGGCTTAAGAATCGAATTTCACATTTCACTGTTATCTGGGAACATTTAATCTTCCCTGACAGTCTAGCTTTTACCGACAAGTGGGAATGATGGGCCAGAACCGTCTGTGTTTTGATGCTGGTAGAGTACCTCTGCGCACCCCAGACAGCCCCACAGCTATCTTGAGGGCACCGCAAGGCTCCTTCAGGGCGATATTTATCAAAAGCATCTCTATCATGAGATGTCTCAGTCTGTGATGCTAATTCTTTAAAATGTGCACATCAAAGAACTGTTTACAGATGTCTTTTATATTAATTAATTTAATAGAATTTAAAATGAGCCAATATCCTTCTGGTGAGAATGTGAATCGTCTAGTTGGGGTTGAGAGCTCATAGCCAAATGAGTGTAAGAGGTGGATTCTGTTTGGAACGTGAGAACCTGCTGGGATTCTCCAGGAATTTTCCTGGAGTGGGCGGATGTTTCCGGAAATATTACGGCCTGAATATATGCAGTGTGCAGAGAGCCTAACCCTTCAGCATCACAGAGGAGTCAGCAGGCGACTCTGCAAACAGGCTCCTCTGCTCATATCCGGCCTCCCACCTCTTCCTCATCGAATGACCTCCTGCTGTTTCTTGAACAACATCACTGTGATCTTCACACTTGTTTGACAATGCCAGTGACCTTCGAGTCATCCTGCTCTGGGGCTTAAAACTTAATATACTGCTACGTGCTGACGTGCGGATGAGGGATGTATCATGCAGGCCGGGATTAGTGACCTCGGATCCTGTCGGGTGATCTCGTTGAGGGTGCTGTCACACCAATTGAGCGCTACAACCTTGTTTGACCTTGGTCCTTAGGCACGAAAAAGGTTCCAAATAGGAAGAGCATAGCTGGTGAGAGTGTAGCTGGGCCCTGCTTTGGCTGAGGTGTAATATTCTTGGAGTGCACAAAGAGTGGTGCTGTGAAGATGGTGCTGGCCAAGTGGATGTGAGTGTGAGAGGTCTCTCTATGGCTACAGTAGAAATTGTTTTGCCTGAGGGCGTGCATCACTTGGCCGTGGGATGAACTGGGCCCCCATGCTGAGCTGGAGGAAACGGTGCTGGTGAGTTTGAAGTCAGTTACAGGTCAAGGAAGGGGGGGGGGGGTGGTGTTTGCATACCTAAAAGGCTTCTAACATAAAACACAACTGCTAATACCCCAGAGTGATTTCGCTCTGTTATCCTTATCATTAATTATTAATAATTCCAGTTCAGAGCCTGCAATTTAACAAAGAAACAATTCAAGGCGAGCAACATCCTTTCCGTCTCCTCAAACAAGACCCGCACCTTTTAGATTACAAAGCCCACTGCTCTGTTGAATAAATCCAGGGGGGCACCTTGGGGGTAGGGTGAGGGGCGTATATCCTGTGGCACACAGGCTGCTTTGGTTCCTGTGTCCAGGTGGGAAAACAGCCAAGGGAATCGAAGCAGAGAGAAGCAGAAACAAGAATGATGCACAGATACATCCCTAGTTCTGAGGTACACATTTGTGTGCAGCCCCAAGGTTTGGAGTCCCCCTCTAGTCCACACACAGATACTACCAAAGCAGGAGTTCCAAACTGACCAGAGAACACAGGACACCATTTACAGATTCTGTAAATCGAAATGCCCAAAAGCAAAATACAGGTAAGACCAACTTATCCACTGGTAATATAACTCTGATAAGGCAGCCGTGTGGCAAATCAAACTGTTTGCACAGCAACTGTATAGCAGAAGGGGAGCGACAGTGGCATACAGGGTGAGCTCTGCTATGAGGGTTTGTTTTCTGCCTCTGATTAGTTCACAGGGAAAGTTTTTCCATGGAGGTTTGTTTGCTTCCACCTATTGATGCGCCTGCAAAGTTTTTCGATGGAGATTTGTTTGCTGCCACCGATTGATGCACCTGGAGAGTTTTTCCATGGAGGTTTGTTTGCTGCCACCGATTGATGCACCTGGAGAGTTTTTCCATGGAGGTTTGTTTGCTGCCACCGATTGGCGCTCCTGGAGAGTTTTTCCAAGGATGGTTTGTTTGCTGTGACCGATTGGCGCTCCTGGAGAGTTTTTCCATGGAGTTTTGTTTGCTTCCACCGATTGGCGCTCCTGGAGAGTTTTTCCATGGAGGTTTGTTTGCTGTGACCGATTGGCGCGCCTGGAGAGTTTTTCCATGGAGGTTTGTTTGCTTCCACCTATTGATGCGCCAGGAGAGTTTTTCTATGGAGGTTTGTTGGCTTCCACTGATTGGTGCGCCTACAGAGTTTTTCGATGGAGGTTTGTTTGCTGTGACTGATTGGCGCGCCTGTAGAGTTTTTCTATGGAGGTTTGTTTGCATCCCATGATCATTGGAGAGGGAGAGTTTTCCATAGGGGTTTGTTTGCTGCCCCTGATTGATATGCCAGGATAGTTTTCCGA
Organism: Mormyrus proboscirostris; assembly: GCA_026779585.1. Taxonomy (NCBI): domain Eukaryota; kingdom Metazoa; phylum Chordata; class Actinopteri; order Osteoglossiformes; family Mormyridae; genus Mormyrus; species Mormyrus proboscirostris. The sequence continues at coordinate 21,344,632 of JAODKF010000030.1, forward strand.
TAGAGGTTTGTTTTCCGGTCAAGACTGACACATCTGGAGAGTGTTACCATGGAGGTATCTTTGCTACACATGGGGAGTGTTTTGCCATGCGGGTTTGTTTGCTGCTAGTCGGTGCCCTTGTCATCAAGAGAGACTCAACAAAATGCCAGTGAGCTCCCAGCACTGACGAATGCTGATTTTATTCACTGCCTATTTGCAGTTTTGGCTGTTAGAAAATGCCAATGGAGAATGCGGTGGTCTGCACAGGTGTATGGGGAGGTCGCAGCTCCCCCTTTCGCCGAAACCTGACAGTAATCCAGCAAGGCGTGTCCCACTGCCATGCAGATTCAAAGCTGTCATGGCCACCCTGCTGATGCTGCATCCCCCCCCTGTGCTGTGATGCCTGTTTTTGGAACAGACCTAAAAATTAGCTCAGTGGCTGGATGATGGTGACAATGCAGTAAGGATGCTCACTCCGGTTACAAATCGCTGGCTGTTTAACAGAGGCTCTTAATAACCGCTTCCCGGAGACCTTGGAAACTGCTGCTGACTTTTAGGCTATGTTTCATCTAACCGTACTGAGGAAATTTAACATTCCTGTCAGAGTGAAAGGAGCAGTGAGTTGGCGATGAGGCAGGGCCGCCTGTGTCTTCCGCTCTGTGCCACCGGGGTGGGAGGGGGTAGGGGGCTGCATGTGAGCCTGTTTTAACTCCTTTAAAGGAAAGGCATTGATGTCTGCACAGTATTTCTGGTTCCCAGGGTGCACCCCAACCTCTCGCTCTGAAAGCTGCTGGTCAGGATTCCCAAACATCCAAGATAAACTGACTCCTTTGCAAAACAACCTGTATCAATGGTACATGCTGTCTGTCGGTTGCACTGGATTTCGCGCATGGAACTGGCCAGTTATCGACCTTTTTTTGTTTTTGTGGCAAATACGCACCATGTTAGCTTCATTGTTGTGGAAGCAGAGTAAAGTTTTCATGGCATATTGTGACTGACTCTTCACTGGAATCTCTTCTCTTGGTGGAACCTGTTGTGTTTCCTGCCACATCTGAGTGAGTCTGATGCGTGTTCAGTCACTTGCATCGCAGAGGTCCCCAGGATTGGCCGAGCTCACACTAACAGCACGCATGCCTGGCTACAGCATTACCTGCTGCCCTAGGGGCAACCCTAAGGAAGCACAGGCTGAGGGGCACTGAGCTGCCAGGATTCACCGAGGCAGGCAGACGTGGACCAACAGAGCTCAGCGGCTGGAGGTCCATCTCAGTTCAGTCACGCTGCTGACCAGATAAGACATTCCTGCTAGGTGCAAGCTCATTGCACATTCCCATTGGCTGTCATTGTGCCAGGCATATCTGTCCACATGCTCATTGCACATTCCCATTGGCTGTCATTGTGCCAGGCATATCTGTCCACATGCTCATCGCACATTCCTATTGGCTGTCATTGTGCCAGGCATATCTGTCCACATGCTCATTGCACATTCCCATTGGCTGTCATTGTGCCAGGCATATCTGTCCACATGCTCATCGCACATTCCTATTGGCCATCACTGTGTCTGGTGCAGCTGCCCTAAGGTGATAGTGACCAATCACAATTCTCTACTGCATATGGAAACAGGAGGTGATTCCTAGCAATTGACTAGGCGTGAGCCTCACCTAAGGCCTGATGGGGCCTTGCTGGTAATGATGGTTATCTTAAGCTGTGAAATGGACTCTACCTTGACCTAACCAGTCAGTATCATTCAACAAGTGGTTTGGCCACAGCATAATGCGTTATGTAGTTGTGGTGTTGTTTATAGCCATCATACAATAAATCAATCAGCGCTGTGCTTCCACTGTAGCTACTTTAGTCATTTACATACTAAATGCTCCGATTTGGATGTGGTACCCTGGAATGAAGAGTTCCTGCCTTGACCTCCAGATGGCACTAGTGGCACAGTTTGTGGTGTCTCTTTATGATTGCAGATAGCCAGATCAAACTGGATTAAAGGGATAATCCTGCTTTTAATGGCCTTATTAAATTTTATTTATATGTATATTTTTTCATTTATTTGTTAGCAGTAAGAATGCAGTTGAATACAAAACCCCAATAAAATAAATCCATGATTAAGAATGTTGCTACTATTTGAGAATGCATGCTAAGGTCTCCTTCTTATCTTATTTTTTTTTGGAAACAGGCTAAAAATCAGCGAATTTCCTACGAGTGTTCTCCTACTGTGGGTCCCTGGAATTTATTCATAGCTATTATGAATAATACATAATTTGAAATTAAGTTACTTTGAATATATCTGTTTACCCTGCTGCACGATGTGAGAGATCTTGGTCTTCCCGAACTTTTGTTTTAACATCTTGATATAGAAATAATACACCTTTTTTCAGACAAATTCTGAATGTAACCATAACGCTGTTTCTTATGACTCAAATGTGAGCTTGACCGTTGTCAGTCATATTCGTAATTTTCCAAGAGATCCTACCTTATTATAGGATATAAAAAATTCCCGAAACACATAAGAATGGAACCGGAGTCCAACAGATGCTCCCTGCTAACTTAGCTTGTCACTCCCTGGAACCTTGAATCAACCCTTCTGTACTCCTATGCTCTTGTGTATAGATGGGTCCATTGTAAGAAATAAGAGCAGCACCATATATTATCTCGGGTGGAGGTGAGCTGTTTCGCCATGAGTCGAATGGACCTCCATCCATCTCCAGTCAAAGGGAGTATCCTAACCCTGCTGTCAGGGACCATCTCATGCAGTGAAGGAGAATGTGAAGGAGAATGTGAAGGAGAATGTTTGCTGCCATATAATGAAGCTTCTCAAAGATATAATTTCATCAGGCTGCCTGGGATTTAGTCTAAAGACTCACACCCACAGAGCCGCCGACACTCGCGGAGGGGCCCAGCGCAGTCGCCCACGCCATGGAGAGTTGGGAACGCCGTGCCCCTCGCTGACGTTAGCGTGCCACTTCGGCGCGTTCGGAGTGCCGGTCGTGATTGTACACAGGGCGTTCGGCAGAGTGGCTGCAGTCACGCTTTATTCTCAGTAGTTTGCAAAAGAAAAACAACACAAAAAAAAATCAGCCAGAGACTGATGACGGCCAGCTGGACCGATTCCGACGACTTAATCGATCGCGCCGGTCGGGGGAAGAGGAGGAGAGCTAAGGATGAGTAGGGGGGTCAGGGGAGGTTGAGAGGGGGTACAGAGAGGGTGAGGGGAGAGCAGGGAGGCTTAGCTACATTAGGAACATGCTCTCCCCTGATTTGTTGGTATATCAGCACCAAACGAGAGCCTCATATTTCTGCTGGATGTAAAGATTCACATTACAAAATGCTGAGTTGAGCGCAGAGACCCGCAGCCGGCTCAGCAAACACAGCCTCCCCTGTGCTTAAGAATCGCTTTACTGCTGCATGCCTTTCAGACAACTTAGGCCGCCTTCACAGTAGCATTTTTGGTTACATTCTTAGATTAATTCCCCATATGTCATCCCACCTGCTGGGGTCACAGGATGGAGGTGAAAACTGATCTAGCGGCGGGACGTGCCTGAGGACCAGCCGCTTGCTCTAGCAGCTTGGGGGGGGGGGGTCGCAGCCAAGTCGCTACCGATCCGAGGCGCGGAGGAGTGTCACGCAGGATGGGATAAACCCATTAAGGTTTACCTGTAATTGGCTGCCACTGGTTTGCTGACGAGCCGACATCAGCCATCAGTAAGCAGACCAGTGTGTGCGTCAGGCCCGCTGTAAATGATACCCTCACTATAATATGCTCTGAAATTTTAATGTGCCATAAATGTTAGATTGTAAAATTATTTATTTATAACTTATTACTTACCAGCTTCTCATCAGCGCACTTAGGTTTTGTGTGTTATTATATATTACCCAGGTGGACTTAAGTTGCAGTCAGTGCTTACTTGACACATAGAGAAATGACGCATATTGCCATTGTGGACGTGGTTATTCTGTGCTGTCAGTCGTCTGGTTTCCCTGATGCCGCATTGGTTTCCTTGACAATGATTGACATGACACAGTCCCGCCCACTTTCACAGTCCTATTTTTCCTATGATTATTTTGCAGATGTCCGCAAAAGTCTAGACCAGGGTTATTCAAATCACGGTCCCCAAGGTCTGAGCACTGCTGGTTTTCCAGCCTTCCTTTACCTGTCAGTCAGGTGTGAAGCCTCTGATCAATCAGAATCAGTAGTTATTAAACTAACTACCTGGGAGAACTGAAAACAAGGCCTGGATTTGGAATCAAGGTCCAGATTTGAAGAAGCCTGGTCTAGACCAAGACGGTTGTTTCAACCAGCCAGTTGAGTATACAGAGTCACAGTCACAGAGTACTCAGCTGGTTGGTTGAAACAAAATCTTGGTCTGGACTTCAACCCTCTAGACATCACCTGCCCACCTGTGGTTTTCAGAGCAACTCATAATTCATTCACTTTGTATTCAAGCGATTTGGCTGAAGAATCGCGTCCAAGGCCCTGGTGGCTGGTTCTGTCATGGCGCCTAACCTGTGGCTTACATGCTTGAGTATTGAACCCCTATACTACAGGCTGGCTTTCTAAAATGCCAGGTCTTAAACCCAGGACCTCCTGTTCAGAGCCTGCTCTGCTTCTGTGTTTAAAGAGTCTTTCCTGGCCTCCCCTCAGACCTGGCTGTGGATCCCTCCATGTAGCTCTGAAGCTCTGCCCTTTTATCCTGACCAGCTGTTGGACCGATCCATCTGTGCCAAGGAGGGGGGTGTTAAGGTGTGGACTGGAGCTGTGCGCCAGTCCCTTTGGTCCTGGGATGTTTTATAAGCTAAATCTTTATTAATATCTCATTACTTTACATGACTATTTAATATTCTATTATTTTGACAGCAACATGTTTCCACGTGACTGTGCCACACCCCCTCATGCTCGAATAATGGTGAGCCCCTCCTTGTTGTTGACCCTCAGTAACCTTATCATAGGCGGTAGTCGCTCCCTGACACTCGTGTGAAAATCACGATGCTCTGCTCCTGCTCTGGCTGATTCCAGCCATTCAGCCAAGGGGACCTTTCTGAATCAGAGGCATTGTGGGATACGGCCTCTCGTCAAACCCATGTGTGATTCGCTGGGTTCCATTCAACCCTGTCGTGCAGAGATGTGTGTGAAACATAGAAGATGCATAAAGTATCTGCATGCATGCTCAGAATTTACACACATACCCACGCACATACAATTGAAGAGGGTGAAACATGTCCAAGACCTATTTTAATGGCGACAAATCGTTCGCTGCCCGGGAATTCATATTCCTGTCCTCACTTGAAGGTCGCACAGGGCTTTTGATGAATATTCTTTTTTAATTCGATGGGCTATGCATACTTAACAGGGAATCCAAGAGAGCCAGTAGGGGAAATATCTGTTATACTAATATTGGTTGTCAGGTCCATATTACCGATCCTTCAGTGGGTGACCCTGAAGGACACGATTTCCTCCTCTCCCAAAATGATGACTTTAAAATCTCTTGCGGCTGTCCCATGGAATGACCTTTCCGAGGTAAAGGTCACCTATTAAAATGGCATCTTGTGATAGGTCCTCTGTAGCGCCCATGTGATCACTGTTGCGTTAATCAATGGCATCATATTCTCACCACTGATGGAAATCAGCATTGACTGTGATCGCACAAACGTGAGCTGAAGTGTGCAGTGGGAAGGAAGATTGAGGGGGGAGGGGGGAGTAAAGTGAAATCATGTGACCCCCCCCGGTGGGTAAGATGCAGGAGGTACTGAGCGGATAGCCTTAAGCTCGTCTGCGCATGCTAATGTGAGTTTGTGTTTGTGTTTGTGTCTGTGCACGTGTTTGTGTGTGTCTTTGCGTGTGTCTGTGTGCGTCTTTGCGTGTTTGTACACTGCGATCACACCGGGTCAGTAAACATATGCTGCCTTTCATGTTCACCACACACGCACCGCTGTCCTCGTTCCTTACCCCAGAGGGTACGAGTCACCGAGGCAGACTTTGAAATAGACAGGCAACGCAAACAAGCAAACAATGAGCTAGAAACACCATCAGCAGACACTCTGACCCAGTGAGGTAGCTTAATAAGATACGGCAACCCCGATGGATAGGACATGAGGTATAATGGCCAGCAGGGGGCGCGGTGGCTAAAGAGTCTGTGGCTCTTCATGCCTCACCAGGCATGTGTCCGTAGGGATAGCTGGTGCGTTGGTCAGCATACCCCACCCTGGATCTAAGAGTAGAACCCCACACGGAGTTTTCAAATGCTGCCCTGCTAGCGTCCTAGCATCCCTCCCCCCTCCAAAACAAAATAAAAATACCCAGAAAGCATGTGCGGTCACTGTGAGGTGGCATCAGCTTGGCAGCATCTAATAGAGGCAGTAATAACTGAGTCAGTTCACTGACAGATCACTGACCACTGTCACACTGTGTGTGTGTGGGGGGGGGGGTGGCCTGTTTACTTTCTCCTTTGCAAAAGTTATGAATAAGGCAGCAGCAAAGTGGTTCCCCTGCTGGGCTGAGGTAAGCTAGCCCTGCACCTGGCGCTCTCTCTCTGTTGGCAGGCCCTGGCGGGGCCCCACAATAGCCCTCTCTATCCTCCCCGGCCCACCATAAATTGCTAATCCTTCTGAGTACAGACCCAGTACCTCACGCTGAGGGAAAATGGTATTTTCCTGTGCAATTTCCCCCGCCTGCGTTTAGCGTAAACCTCTTTTCCTCGCAGTCAGAGAGAGAGAGAGAGGCTGCGCTAACAACCCTTCGCAATGTGTTTCCCAATGAAAGGTCTTGATAGGAAAACATTTCTAAATTGGCCAGAGTGCTATTTTGGGAACCCTCTGCTCACCCCTTCCCGGGAACAACATGGAGTAACAACATGTGACACGCTCCGGGCATCTGTGACACGCTCTCGGAGTCCGTGACACGCTCCTGGCATCCCTCACGTGCTCCTGATGTCCGAGATGCATTCCCGGTGTCCAGTACTTTCTCCCAGCATTCATGACACGCTCCCTGTGGGGGACACGCTGCCTGCAGTGACCCACATGCAGAGATCTTGAGATCAACGGACCTTGGGGAGAGAGCGGACGGCCACCCGCCTGTGTCCCAATGAGATGGCCTCTGGAGTCAGACCAGGGATCATTCCAGTATTTACTGGTCAGTTATGGCCGTAAGATCGGGGGGGGGCTTATTAATCTGATACCCCAAGCTCTGCAGTTATCAGGCATAAATTCAAGCTGAGACCTGCTTTACTTCCTGAAGTACCTGGAAGGCGATGCCATCCTTCAGTGAGGACTGGAGAAGAGAGGAGAGCCTCAGGCCAGGCACTGTCCATCAAACTTTCCAGAGATTTCTTTTTACGTGGAGAGACCTGTGAAAAGTTCCCCTTCTCCTAGGTCTTTCAACATGCCTGCCATATTTGACTGTTCCACTGGTGGTCAGATGGATAAACTCTTTAATGTGCTCAGGAAGAGGGACGTCGATTGCTTACCGGAAGCTGGTGTATTTGTCCTGTAAAAGCTCGCCTCAGATTATTCTCAAATTATCCCCCAGAGGAAGCTGAACAACTTCGGTACAGTACATGAAAACTCTTTGTGACACTGAAAGTTCAAAAATATCCTGAAATCTGTAATTATTTATTAAGTTACTAGATATATTATACAAATTTAAAAGCTTCTCCTGAACGATAAAATTAAGATGGTAGGTTATAAAGTATTAATCAGAAATATATCACAGCATGCCCTTCTAGGCAGGAGGATGAAAGGTAGTAATATGTTCTGTCATGTAAGACAGGCGTAACGTCATGTTAAAAATGTAGTAAATCAGCCTATTTTAACCTTTCTTCATTCTGTTGAAAGACAGGGATACATTAGCACATTTGGTGATAGCTGACAGTGGTTACCAACATAAGTAAAAAAAGGGGGAAACAAGACATTTGGCGGGGGGGGGGGGGAGGTACAGGAAACCAGACATTGATGGAGAGGGATTTTGAGAAGACACTTTAAATCTTTATTCTCAAACTTTTTCAGTGAAGATTTTTTTGCAGGTCTGCAGTACCCAGTTCCACTGAGAGCTCATTGTTATTTGCTGCTGAGAGATGGAGTGATTGATGCATCTCATTTTTGAGGAAATTTGCATAATAAACTCTGGTATAATGAACAAAAATGTCCAATCCTAGTGGCTGAAGTTCCCCGGGCCACTGCAGAGGTCCCCTAATGTCACCAGTACGGCATGTAGCGGGACCCGCTGGTGTGGTGCACCGGGACCTGGAAATGCAGGTCACGGTATCCCAGAGGGCTGTGCAGAGGCCCTGTTCCTGAGTAACAGGCTAAACCCGTGTGCGCTCCTTCTTTATGGATGTGGAAATGTGTCGTCGCTTCGGATGAAAATGTTAGCTGAGCAGTGTTTCGATGATAGTGATTAAAACAATATTCTTTCATATTTAATGCAGTTTGCAGTGCCCGCCAGGGTTGCCATGGAGAGAAGAACAGACTGAATGAAAATGCAAATATGGAGTTACATCACACAGACCACAATGCTTCAGGGAAACATGTAAACAAGCAGCAGTCCAGCCCTGTCCGCAGGCTAAAGTGGCGGGAATCGCACGCGGTGGCCAGGCCTTGAATGACAGGCCTCCCTGCCACGATCATTCATCACATGTGGCTTCACTCCTGGGGGGCTTGTTTTCCAGTGCTAAGCTGGACTTGTTCCAGTGCAGCTCTGTTTTATACAGGCACTGGCATTAAAATTTAAAACATCTGAAGAAGATGTCAGGACTGGGACGAATCCCAGGAAGTATGCTGTTACCCTCATTGTGAATTTGCTGTTTGCACGTACACTGGTCACCCAGGCTAGCCTCTAAGGCCCAGCCTTTCCTGTGTCTTAGCCAGAGATTGGTAATTAAGTATTTCAGGTCGAAGGTCCAAGTGAATACCACTTCATGAGTACAGTAAAGCCTTTTAGGTCAGAGGTGAAGTGGGAACATGGTTCTGGAGCGTACCAAAACCTTTCAGGTCTGAGGTGAAATGGGAACACGGTTCTGGAGCATGCCAAAGCTTATCAGGTCAGAGGTGAAACAGAGTCACGGTTCTGGAGCGTACCAAAGCCTCAGGTCAGAGGTGAAACAGAATCACGGTTCTGGAGCGTACCAAAGCCTCACGTCAGAGGTGAAACAGGAAAACAGCCACGCTTCACTTCAGATTATAAATTGCATTTCAAATGCCCCCTTAAGATTACAAATTTCTCCATGCTCACGGAGCAGAGTAAATGTGTTTGATGATTAAAAACATTTTTCAGTGAAGATGGTTGTTTGATAACTATTTGCTAACTATCGCATAAAAACTTCTTTTGTCTTTAGCTAAAACCATAATGGTGCAGCATGAATTGCTGCCAGAGGAAACATCATGTCCTGCGGAGAAATAAAAAAAGTATGGTCAGAAATATATAATTTAGGATTTACAGACTTGGGGGGGCACTGTAATGTAGTGGTTGGCACTGTCGCCTCACACCTCTGGGACCTGGGTTTCCGCCAGAGTTCCATGGGTGTGGAGTTTGCATGTTCTCCCCGTGTCATTGCGGGGTTTCCTCTGGGTACTCCAGTTTCTCTCCACAGTCCAAAAACATGCTGAGGCTAATTGGAGTTATCAAATTTCTCATAGGAGTGAAAGGTGTGTGAGTGTGTGAGGGCTGCGATGGGTTGGCGCCCCATCTTGGCTTGTTCCCTGCCTTGTGCCTGTCGCCTCCAGGTTAGCAACCTGAACGGGCTACAGAAAATGGATGAATTTATAGACATGACACTGCTGAATAGGAGCAACAGCAATTAACAAAGCTACATTTAAAAAAAGACAGAACTGTAGTGATAGTACTTTCAAGGCCAGATTAAGAGTATCAAAGAGTAAAGACAGAACTGTAGTGATAGTACACTCAAGGCCAGATTAAGAGTATCAAAGAGTAAAGACAGAACTGTAGTGATAGTACACTCAAGGCCAGATTAAGAGTAT
>JAODKF010000030.1:21364237-21376978 GCA_026779585.1 Mormyrus proboscirostris
TTAAAGTTATTTCTGTGACCATTGTGAGTTTTTCTTTCATTGACTGAAGGGTACCAACAATTTTGTCCACATGTGTATATACTATAAAACTGAACTGCAATGGAGAACAGGAAGACAGGGGAAGAGGCAAGGTATTCTGGCTGTCGTAGCTGAGCCACAGTCTGCCCACTTCAGCTATTCGAAAGCATAGTTATGCTCATTACCGGTCGGTGTAGTTTTTACGGATTTTATTGGATTAAACACTAAAGATTATTAAAAGGGAGAGGTTAACTCTTTTGAGCCGCTGTACTCGGGAGAGCCAGAGCACTGGTGCGTGAGGATGAAAAGAATTACATTTAAAATAAATGCCATGAAACCCCTGGGCTCCGCCCCGGGGAGTGGCTCATGCCCGAGTGCCAGGCAGCGGCCGCTCCTCAGGGCGCTAGTGCTGTTGGCACACAGGCAGAAGGCGCTTCTAAAAGGGACGCCGTGATGCTGAGCACTGACCAAGACCCCGGCGACCTCTTGCTGCACACGGGCTGGCGATGAAGCCATCGTTTCCTGTGGACAAGTCGCATGGGGGAAATATGAGGGGTAACCGTGGCAACAGAGGAATGCTCAGGGGCTATTGACTAGCGGCTGATTCCATTTCCTTACTCAAACTCACCGTCGAACTTGAGTTTAATAACTGGCACATGGAAACGTGATATGATTACACTCCCCAGGAAGGAAGAGGGAGGAATGGCTGTGTAGATGACATGCTAACATTTTCCAGTGTGAGCGAACAGATTAAGAACCTGTACCTTGGTCACCTTCTGCCTGTGGAGCATTTCTGGGTAAAAACGTCTCAATTTAAGGGACAAATGCCCCCCTAGGACACTGGGCCGCTCATTTCTGTACAGATCATGCGACGCTTATGAAGGCGGATTTCATCTCATAGGAAACATCTGTAGCAGGCAGCTTTCAGAATGCATCTGACCACTTAGGGACATTCAGAGAATATTGATTAGTCCTTTGTGCAATACCCACTGTGCAATACTGTTTATTACTGTGCAACCCACTGTGCAATACTGTTTATTACTGTGCAACCCATAGTGCAATAGATCTATCTATCTATCTATCTATCTATCTATCTATCTATCTATCTTCTAATCTTATTAACAGCCTATGCAGCTTTTTTTTGGGGGGGGGGCGGGGGGGTTAATCTGGGACCCCACTGGTGCCCCCGTTAATCTGTCATGGCCTCGCCGAGGTCCGGCTGCAGGAGCTGAGCTGGGCGTGGGATGTGATTTATTTCCTGTTGCATATTTGTATTCATGGGAGAGCCGCCTGCTTGCAGTTTAAAGGCCGCCCACGTCAGGCGGGAGGGAGAGCTACCAATTTTCCTTGAAAATATAGATGTGCTCGAAGGCCTGTAGAAGCAGCCGCGCCGAGTCCATCGAGGTGCGTGAGAAATTGCTTTGACGCGTTTGTTTTCCCAGCCCAAACAGCTTGTTCGAAAGCGACGGCTTCCCGTCTCTTTCCTGCATTCCCTTTTCCATGTTGCTGCCTGGCGTACGATCTTTGGCCAGCACCTGTAAAGTTGCTGCATGGCACCTAAAAGGCGAAACTTCCCACGTCGCATCTGTTTATTTACTCCGATTTTTATTTTTATTGATTTAAAACTATGTTGATGTGTCTGTCTGGAAAGGCTCTCAAAAGCTGAACAGAAAAATCGTTTTTAAAAAGGATCTTTCCCATGCTGATAATAAACAAAAGACAATCCGATAATGGGGCTGCTTCTGCTTATGGAGTACGTTTGTCACGTGGGGGGGGCGGGGGGGTGTCTCTTTTGTTTGTCGTGGGTCTTTCCCCGGCTGTTTAAGCAGCTCCTTGTCTCTCGTCTCTCACCAAAGGTTGGCTTTACTCCCATCCCCAAATTAAGCAGCTTTCTTAGGCGGCGCTCTGTCACTCAGGATGCTATCCTTCTGTCCAGAACATTGTTGGTTTGAATCCCAGGGTCACCAGAGTGACATCACCAATGGATGTTCCACTTCCTTTAGTAATTAGCTTTCCCAAAAAACAATGTATGTTTTGGAAAAAAAAACATCTGCTAAATTTAAAAATTGTCCTTTTCCCTGCATGATTCATGGCGTCACACACCATTAAAAATATACATGAACCATTCAGCAGATACCTAATATCTAAGAGGTGGATGTGGGTGTTCTGACAGAGGTGGGCTGTATACAAAAAGAATAGGAAGGCTGTTTTTATTGATAACATATGAATCCTTTAGTGATAATGGTCTGTAGATTTTATTGTCATTTCCCTATGGCTGAAATCATTTAAAGACACCCTTGGGGTGTTTTAAGCACCTCCTGTCAGACAGGTCTGAAAGACCTTTTAAAATGAAAGATAATTTGATGAAGGGTAATTTTGGCAGGAATATAATTTTAACATTTTAACATGTGCTGAGTGCCGTACTCAGAATGTTATTAATAATGTTTTAATTGTGCGGGATGGCTAGAGAGGTCTGGAAGGAATAGGGGGTCATGAGAGGAAATTAAAATGCGTGTGTGTGTGGGGGGGGGGTAAAAACATTACATAAGATATTTGCGACTATGAGGCTTCCTGTGTAGGTTCTGTGTGCTGGAGGTGGTGCAGTAGGACCATGTCACTATGCCATGTGGTCCGAGGGCTTCCATTTTCTATGACAAACTTTTCGAATTTTTATGAAGTTTTAGTAATGCATCTATTTGGATGTAATGAGCAGTTTCACTCCCCCCAGAGCATGTGCAGGAAGGTGAGCAGGTGGGGGCGTCCTGTGTGTGTTAGGGGCAGAGCACATGGCCCCATTACCCTCGGAGCCAGCAGCCCTCCCAACGCAGATGCTGATTGGCCGATTCGCCTGCTCATTCCGACCTGCCACACCAGCACCCGTGTGCCAGCAGTAGTTTACCCAGAACCACCCCGCTTGTCTCTGTAATTGATACACCGGACAGGTATGCGTTCCAGCAGAGTAGCCTGAGAAATTAGCAAAGCTGATTCAGCATTCTGGTGTCACTGCTTTACCGACTATGACCTGCTTCAGTTGAAACGACAGATCAAGAGAAGAAAAGCACCTTGGGGAAGGTGTCTAAGGGGTGGCCGTGTCTGGAAGCACCCTCTCCCGGTGAGGAGCATGGAGAATGGCCCACGTCTCTTCCTGGAGCGGAGCTACAGAGTGCGGCCATCCCCAGCCACATTGACCTCGGCAAGTCCCCGCAGTTACAGTCACATATATTCAGTCTGACACATGCTCAGGTCTTTAATTACCTTCCTAAGTGGTTTCTTCAGCTGGCTGTATTTAACCCACTGTTAAAATGTAATGTCTTAATTGACTGTTATTAAAATGCAGTTGCGTTGCACGTGTAATTACAAAGACTGAATAAAATTGAAGATCAGGTATAACCCTGCAATCCTGACCAGGATTAATGGATACAGAGTAGATTGCTGGATTTGGTACAACTGTTTAAATGTTATTTTCCAATTCATTTGTCTGTAGTTTTGCTCTGGGAACCAAAAACCGGCCCACATAATACACAGGGCAGCTGCGATGCTGCAACCCCTTTCCTGCAAAGAGGCGAGTTTCTGTATCTGCAGTTTGCTTGAAAAAGGACTCATCAAAGATACAAAAGAGCCAAACGTGAAACCTGCAAAGCAGGAAAAATTTATATGGGAACTGCATCATTTGCAGGACTCATCATTATGCTTAGAGTGCAGGTAAGACTGTGCCCTTCAAAAGGAATTTGAAATTACGTTTGTGTAAATTTCGTGATTACTTTTCCACGACTAAACCCCCAATATTTATGCTTCAATGTGGTGATTCATTACAGTTGCTTTGATGCATTTCCCACAACAAAATTGAAGTTCTCAAAACGACTCGATCAATTGCCACAACCTCTAGTCAGTTGTGCACATCATAACAGCAATTCCTGGTTGTTTTCGTCATTTTGCAATCGCTTTAGTACACTCAGGCAGACGCTTATGTGCAATTCTGAGCTACATCATACATCAGCGGTTGCTAATGTCATTATGGTCAAAATGCATTGTGTAGCCCTTTTTTGCATGGTCTTACACTCCAGATGAACTTGTCATTTTGTCATTGTGTAAGTCATCGCAATCAAAAGTGTTGAAGATATCATTGGCTGTCAAGTGTATTTTATAGGTTTCTACAAAACATTTTTGGTATGTATTTACAATATTAATGATTCCTGCACCATTTTCATATACTTATGAGGCTGGCTTCCACTTAACTAAAGGAAGGAGATAATCTGATTGAGCAGAGCTATTGTTGACATGCCAGACCAGTGGGGTGGGAGTATGACAATGTGTGCCATCATTTCAGACAATGGGCTCCACACTCGCATCACTCTTGTGCGGCCATATAACACCCAACATCTGCTTACCTTCTTGAACACCCTCTACAGGGATCGCATTCCTGAGGAGGAGATTGGTCAAGAAAATGTACTAACGTATGTGGTAATTTATGATAATGTGAGCTTCCGTCACTCCAACCCAATCAGGCAATGGTTTTCCAACCACCCCAGGATGCTGATAGTATTAGGTTAGGTTTAGGGTTAGGTTTAGGGTTAGGCTTAGGGTTAGCGGACGCCTACAGAGGCTGGATAAGACATTCTATGAGGTTCTTTCCACGCTGCATTGCAAAGGAAGACATCCGTTGTGGTGTGGATGAGAACATGTGGCCTAATATACACGATTGGCTGCAATTATAGAATGCATTTACAGTTTCAGTATGTATATATTGTTTCCCTTTTTGATTTTGTAATTGTTTTTTTTTTTTTTGTTCCTTTCCTAGATTACGCACAAGGCATTGAAATGCATGTTTGTTTGCTAAACTGCAATTGCAGCGCATGGTAAGTCACCATATACCTGCGCAATCAATAAAATATTCTTTCCCGCAATCAGTGTTTTTTGCTTTTATGTTTCCTGTCCTTGTCATTCAAATGTTTTGTGCATCGGAAAATGTTTATATTGTGCTGATTTTATATTGATAACATGACTTTACATTTTGACTGTCATGTCCGTGGAAAATAATTCATGAACTTGGCATTTTTATTGTACTGACATGTTCAGTGATGTAAATACTTGCTGTTAGAGCCATGGCTGATACTTGCATTTCATATAAGTTGTATGCAATGACTAAAAATTTGATATTTATTTTATTTTGTATACTTAAGGGTGAATATGTACTTCTTAGATTTTATTATCGCGGTTCAGTTAACATTTATGTTTAAATTAAGACCCCTATATTGATAATTTTGGTATGACCCTTTTTTGTACATAAAAGGGGCCCATAGTCACGTGCAGTATTGATTTGTTTTTCAAGAAAGAAGTAAGTGGACGGAGGGAAAGAAATAGCGTGTGGAGCAAAACAGTTTCTTGACCGTGGTAATATAGCCTGTGAATCCTTTTCTTTTTTTCTTTTGGTTTAAGAAGATATTGTCAACTTGATTTTATTTCCGCTTATAGTCAAAGAAGTTTTGTTGCATTTTACGGCTTTGCACGTGTCCATTTTTTTTTTGCTCAAACAGTTTACGGAATGACGCAGGTACTGCATCTGTCACCATGACACTTGCTTTTGAGGCATGGACTAAGGGTTTCGAAGAGATTGCCTGCTTTTGCCACGTCATTCATGATGTTTTTCCATTTTCACTAACTGTTCTGAGTGGTCTTGCACTCCCTATTATGCAAATGTTAAGTCTGTTGTGAGAAAGGCACCAAAGCAACTGAAAAAAAACTGTAAAAGGATGGTAATTTGAGTGTTTACATCATAATGCTGTTAAACATAATGTGCTTAACAGATGGACACTGACTGCGTTCTATTTTACTCATATCCTGCAGTATCAGGAATATTTTATCTTGGGTGATTATAATGGGAGCTGTTTGTAACAAAATCATTTCAGAAAATCCCAGCGCCCCCTAATTTCACCCCTGGTATTGCAACAGCAGTGCGGCCGAAGAGATGTAAATAAGACCCGACGGCTAAGTGGCTCACATTACTGATGCTGGGCTCATGGGGCACCGTTCATGTTTTCTGCAGCTATAACCAGGCGTACTACACTCAGGCAGGGGACCTTTCACATTTTTTACTTTTTGTTTTCTCACGCCTTTGCCAAGATGATTTTCCTAAACCTAAATATACTTCTGCTTTGCTGTTTGTGTCCTGACTTCAAAAATGGCATGAATTTAGGAGGAGCAGTGACAATGCTGTACTGTAAGAAGGCTATGGTTAGCATGTTTAATTGCGCTTATCTCCGGCCTGGTGTCATTCCACAGATGGCAATTTAAAGCCTCATGACTCTGAGTTGACAACACACACCTATCCACAGGTGTCGCTCTGACCGAATTAATTGTCAATGGAGTTCAGAGGCCTCAGATTTCTCTGGGGCTGGGGTGGTCAGTTGCATCTGGTGCTGTACACTTCATTCTCTAGCTACTGTGACAGATGTATTGTTTAATTTTCAAGGATCTGGTCCTGTGAGGCATCTCACCCACGCCGTGGTTGCATCACCGCAGCCTCACTAAGTGATTCAATTAGCGTCCCTGGTTCTACCGGCCTGAAGCCGTAACTGCAAGTGGGAGTAACTGTGGGCTGGAGTAACATTGGGCAGGCATAACTACGGGTGGGAGTAACTGAGGGCAGGAGTACTGTAACTGTGGGCAGGCATAACTGCAGGTGGGAGTAACTGCGGGCTGGAGTAACCGTGGGCAGGCATAACCATGGGTGGGCTGAGCTGGAGTAACCGTGGCCTGGTGCCACCGTGGGCTGAGCCGTACTCGCTGCCATCTGCTCTGACCCATTCCTGCCACCAGTCCTGCACCTCTGGCTAATAAAAACATCTGGGATAATAGAGTGCGGTGCTGTGTGGGCAGGCCTCCTCACTGCCACCTGGCATGGCAGGTCTGTTTGGCCTGTAATTGGACTGCTGGGTACCATAATGCTAAGGGGGGTGTTCTGCTGGGTCTGTTGCTGGGGGTGCAGCATGTGTGACACTCATCATTGTAGGAAAACACAGCTAGCTAGCAGTAGTGGCTGCTGTTAATGTGAAACCCTGGTAAGCTGTATATAGTTTCACTCTTTGGCGATACACTTCCACTGATGACAAAGTTGTCATGTTTTACGTGATAGAGGATGGCAGTGATCAGCGTGAACTTCTGTCACCATGGTGACATGGTGGCCCCGCCTCCAGTTCCTAACTACAATCATCTCATTGGTTCACAGCACGTGCTGTTTTCCTGCATGCATCTCCTGGGCCCTAATGTGAGTAGACAGAAACATGGGGTGCTCCCAGGACGCTCAGAAAGATGGTGCCAGGACAGCCTCTGATCCTCAGTTAATTGGGATCCTAAAATAAATGTGCATAGACTAAGGCGCAGCGGGGAATAGCAGGACTGCTTCATGAGGCCTGGTGTGCAGGAGTGTGTGTCTGTGCCTGTGTGTGTCTGTCTGTCTGTGTGTCTTTGTGTGTATCTGTGTCTGTGTGTCTGTTTGTAGATTAGGTTTTTGCAATCAAAAAAGTAAACATGCCAAAAGATTTGTATCTAGTTTGGTTACTTATGGTTAAGGTTAGGGCTGGGTAGGGGTTAAGGTTGTCATGTTGTGATCAGAGTTTTTCCCTTAGAAATTAATGGAGACTCCCTGCATATAATTACAAGCCAGTGTGTGTGTGTGTCTGTCTGACTGTCTGTTTGTGTGTTTGTCTGTGTATGTGTCTGTGTGTGTGTGTGTGTCTGTGGGCGTACGTGTTTGTGTGCAAATTCTTCCCATCATGGAATAAATGTTACATTTCCTATACAGAATAATGAGAATTTATGAAGATCTTATCATGGTATTTCTCGAAATTCTATACTGTATAAAATATTGTGATCTCTTACATGTCTGCATAGACATACATTTGATTAAATAATCAATATGTATGTTTCCTATGATAAAAATAGTTGAATCATAAGACAGGGATCGCTGCTCTCAGTCAGCTGAGTTGAGTGCCTTCACGGCTCCTCGTTAAGGTTGACGACTATGCGCTGAGGTGTTCCTTGTCTCCCAGTAAATGGGACCCAGCCCTCCTTACAGGAAACTCTTAGTATCTTGTTTCCAGCATTCCAGCATTTTCCAGCATTTTTTCCAGGTATTCCGCCAGTCCTGGTCTCATCCCGATCCTCAAAGCATCAACCCCAGAACATACATCACCTGCATCTGCTCGCCGACCAGATTGAACCGGATCAGACTGATGTCACATGGCTGCATGTTATAGATTTTCACTATATGTCTAATACTCATACACGATGGCACACAGCATTAACTGTATTGACAAAAACACAGTAATTCAAGATAAGCCGAGACAGTCTAATGTGGCTTCAGATAGTAAAATGTCCAAGACTATGAAAAGAATCGAGAGTCAAACAGACATGAATTAACTGACAAGATGCTTAATGTGTGAATGCAAATAGTTTCAAGTTAATCTTAGCAGGACATGTGTAATCTTTCATTACGCTGTCATAGTGAACACTCTAAATATGCAGCATCACACATTCCGGAACAAAATGGCTCTTCTTACTGCTGTTTAACGCTCTGGCATTCGACAGGGAGGGGGCGTGAGGTGCTTTAGGCCCCAGTAGCTGTTCAGACCCCTGACATCTTGTCATACTCTCAGGGGACGGCTGTAATGACACGGAGACCAGGACAGCCTTGGAGAGCCACGCGCCACTGAAAGGAAAATGAACACAGGAGCAAAATAACACCAAGCAGGCAGGCTTTACTCGATGCAACTCAAAAATTACGGAAGGAAAAGTGGACTTGCCCATTTTCAAATTCCTTAATAATTCTTTATTCAGCTGTAGTGCCCTTACACACACTGAAGTAGGATCTCAAACGTTTCCTTTTGATTTAAAAGCTAAAATTTAGTTTTGAATGAGACATTCTTTTTACACACCCAAAGCCTTGTGCTTCTCTGTTGAGTGCTGGACACTTTGAAGATGCCAAACATTTGATGCTATTGATGTCATTGAACTTCAAGTGCGAGTTCTCCATTTAGCTTGCGAAGTCATATCAGTCGCTGCGCTTCTTGGGGAGAAGAAAGTCTAAAATGTAAGTTTAATAACAAGAATACAACCTTGATGTAGTTCCATGACTTCCCAGAATCTCAGGCGGAGCCCGAGTCTGATTATCTTCCATGCAGGGACACCATGATGCCCTAGCATGGACTCTAAAGTGGTCAGAAGACAGATCTCCTTCTTGTCTTTACAGTATGTAACCTCAGCACATATCCCATGATGCATCCAGTGAGCTTAGGTGAACATTCTCCGTATCGCTTGTCTCTCTCCCACGCCGTCACGGTCTACAGGAAAATAAGCTGGAAGCTTCTCATGGATTAGTTTTGCCTTTTGTCTACGTTAAGAACTCAGAGCAGGTAAAATTAGGCTAAAGTTTTTCTTGATTTTCATGCTCCCCTTGTTTCAATGCTTTCGATATTTTTCTTCAAACAAAAGACTTTATACTTTTGTAACATTATAGCTCTACGCTGTGCCGTTACTATTCTAGGAGAGGAGGAAAGGATTCTCAAAGTGAACGCGACTTGGATCACATAAGAAAAAAAAAAAACTGTTGTTCTGGGTGTTAAAATGCGGGGAGGCAGTGAGAATTTTAAAAAGACAGAAGCATAATGGGCAGATGAAATATAAAAAATGAGGAGCTGGCCAGCCCCCCGTCCCCCCCCCGGGACATATGCTGCCTGTCAGATATGAGCTCGCTCCAAACAAACTCTGCCCATACTCTGAGCATGACAGACACTTGTAGCTGTTTTGGAGGAGAAAAGCTCCTTTAACGGCATCTGAGAAATACGGAGTGGCTCTTGTGAGACGTTGACGAGACACCTTTCCAATTGCCACCCGCCTCTGCGTAGCTTTATGTGAGAGTAAATGCTTTTCGAATAAATCTCTCGACATGCCGGCGCCTGTCACGCCCACTTTATGTCCCCCAGCCGTGGAGACAAGTGGTAATAAAGCGAAAAGGTCAGTTCCCATCATGCACTGCGCTCTCAGACACGCGTCCGACGAATCCTCAGCTGCGGGCCAGAGCCGATGACCTCACACCCAAGGAAGAGAGAGGGGGGAATTAAGGATGCAAAGTTTAAGGATGTAAACTTTTCCATTCTCTGCCACAAGCTAGATTGGCTGACCTGGGAGAGTCATGCTATCTATTCTCTGTCAGGCGGCGTAGAGTTTATTCTGAATGTTTTTATACACACATATATGAATGTAATTGGGTGATATGAGCCACAGAGGTGCACCTTTCAAACTCGACTGGCTCAGGTCGTGACAGGCCCTGTTAAAAGGTCCAGAGCAGGGCCTGTCGCTGTTTCACAAGGCAGAACAAAAAATGACGTAGAAATTCTTAACTAGAAGTGCTCTATACAAACACGTCAAAAACAAAGCCCTTTGTTTGGTTACTAGGACTCGTAAACATGCAGCCATTCTCTGATTTTCTAAAGGCTTTTTTTCAGACTCATCTCCCCTAATTACCGAATCAGCCCATAATTTACTTGCTCGCTTTTGTTTGTTTAGTTACTTTGCTATATTTATGAATGGTCTTCAAAATCTAATGTCACTTTCCAGAGATGTATATAGAGTAGTAATTCTTTTTAATCATTAGCCAAGCATAGCTTTGCTGTCTGTACAGCACCTGGGACGATATTCTCTACAACAATAATTAACAAAACGTGAAATTCTCTTCACTTCAGAGCTTGGTCTCTGCATTCTACTATGGAGTTCAGTCCAATCCCAAACCATTATCTGTTAATACCACAGCCATATTGTTTTTGAAAATATTGAATTTTCATTGTCAAAAAGAAATTACCAGGAAGACCACAGCTGTAGGCAGTCAATAGTTACTCATAAGACCAGACTAACCCCACTGGGTGATATAGTTTGGAATTAAAATAAGTTAAATACCGATTTTCAGTTAACTTCTCAAGTCTACTGAGTATTCATATTGGATGAATTTCAAACCGCCTGCCTCCTGATGTAAACATTTCTATCAGTGCTAATCTCAGGTAGAAAATAACCCACAATTTAAGGGGAAGTGACACAAATCATATCATAAATTTCAGCAGATTTGGGAAGGTGGGGGGGCATCAGAGCATCAGATCCCAGACGCCTTTGCGATGCTACGTTACGGTGCAGAAGAGCCCATCATCCTCTCAGTCACCCCCCTGCTGACTCACTCCTACCACGCTCCTTCATCTAACGCCATTAACTAAGCTGCTAGTGAACTTTCCGGAAGGTTGCCAGCCTGCGGACTGGTTGTCAGAAGCTATTCATTTGTAATCATATAGAACATTTTACATTTAAAAAATGGCAGGTTGCAGGTGTCAGTACCTGTCATGATCTGCTTTGCATCTTTATTCCAGAACGAAAACCATGAGATAATGTGATGCTGTCTGCCTCTTTTCCTCGCCGTGTCACGGCAGCTGTTTGTTCTCATCATTTAGTCACATATAAAAATATACTGGAACTGTTTCTCTTAGAAAGTTGTTAATTTTTTCACAGAGGCACAGAGAAACCAGGAAGATATTGCCCAATTAAGCTACCCGATAATTCAAAACATGACACTACACATGCATCCTTTTCAAATTTCCCAGTCTCTCACTATAACACTTTTGACTAGGTTTTAGATATTTTACCAAACTGGGGCTGAAAAACTGAAAAGATCTCTTTCGCCCTCCGTGTATGAATAGACATTAAAGGATTCAAGTGTGAGCTGATGCCTCGCTACCTTTGATTGGTGGAAAGCCAGATCTCTGCGATGAATCGCAAAAAAACGACCCCAACCATGTGCTTCTGGGCTTCTGGCAGAACCTTTCCAGGTGTCTGAGGCCTGTATGACACGTTTAAATGTAAGTGATGGAGCAAAGACCCGTGGCGGCTGTGGCCTTATACATGCTCCACCCACCCATGCAGGCAGCTCTTCAGCTACGTCAATATTTCCCAGTCCGGTTCCCAGGGACCCCCAGTCCGGCCAAGTTTTTGCTCCCTCCGAGCTCCTTGCCAGATTGTCCGCATTTTTGCTCCCGAGCAAAAACGTGGGTCCCCAAGGACCAGACTGGGAAACAGTGAGCTACACTGATCTGAAGTGCTCCTTTCAAATCGACCTGATTCTTCATTTCAAAGTGAGCGATTTTGGCTTAACGCGCTAGTCCTGCTAAAGTGCATAACAGCCGTAATATCAAACATCATACATTTCCTTTCTGAGCCTGTGACTGGCGTAAAACACACAGAAGCAGACTGAGCCGCATGGGAAGAGAATAGGGTGTCGCCCACAGTTCTTCAGCTTTATACCCCAAGATTCACAGTTAAGAGATTCAGCGAATGACATTTCCATGGCATTTTTTTAGCAGCAGCCTTTTACTCAGAACAATTCACATGTTTGAGGACGCAGGGTCACGATCTGGAGCAAGGGTGGGTAAAAGGGCCCAGGGGTGACATCACCCTGCCAAACCTGGGGATTCCACTGGGAACCTCCCAGTCATGGGTACAGCATCCCAACCCCACCTCCCCCCCACCACATGGCAGAGTACATACATGACCTGGAAACTCCATGGTGACTAACAGAGCCTGTTACTGGGGGAGGGGAGTGTTCTTTCATTCAGACCCAGATGTTTCTTGCAGTCACCTAGGGCGGTCCCTGGGGTTCCCCACCCCCCCCCCACCCCGCCGCCCCCCCAC
>JAODKF010000030.1:21384875-21406448 GCA_026779585.1 Mormyrus proboscirostris
GGGAATGAAATGGCGGGGGGGGGCGGGTGGGGATCTGTTTAATAGCAGTGCTGCATTCGAGGCGTCTTTCGGCTCCTGGAAAACATGTTTCCATATGCATGTAAATGAGCGGGAAATGCCACTCGCATACAGAGGAAGTGAGAAAGAGCAGCAGCCGCGAGCGAGCGGGAGACGGGAAGGGCGGGCGGCGCAACGCGATCACCGCGATCTCCGTCACAAACGAGGACGAATCACCTACAAACAGGCGAACGAATGGGGTGCGCTAACCGACAGGGGCACTGATACATTAATTTCCCTCCTTCACAAAAGGTGTCCAAGGCTACAGTAGGCAGTAGCAGATGATGCAATATCGAAATCCATTCTGAAAATCTATGCAATCCCAACCAAGGTCGAGCACATTGATCTGGGGGTTGGGAGGACGCTATTAACCGTCAACTGCTTGACCCACCCACCCCTGTCTCTCCCCCGTCCACTTCCAAGTACCCTAGATTCCTGCTTGGCCGTAACAAGCAATTCCCTTTTCTGGAAGTTTCCACTCGTGGTTGGAATTAGCTTGAGCCAGCGGGTGGCTGTTTAATAGAAGAAGATGGCGGTGCCACGCACGAGTGCAGCTTGTGATTTTATTCGGCAAGCTGACTGGGTGTGAAAATTCTCAAGAAGCTCATCTCTCTACACCGGTACCTCTAACCGACCTACGGCGCCACCTTCAGGACTGCAGTTATTTTCCGTAATCGCCATTTTTTTGTGTATTTTCCCTTTCAGTGCGTCCCCAAGAGACTGTATGAAGTCAGTCAACCACCAGATAGCTGTGAGAGCATGCGCCGCTAGACTGTCTATTAGGTCAGGTATAGACGGCTGCTCCGTCAAATGGAAAGAAACTGACAGTTTTTAACGATTTAAGGTTTATCATACTTTTAAGACACTCTTTGCTAACAGGCAATAAATTGCTTATGCCAACTGACCAATCAGAGGGGACTTTAAATTTAGTTATAAGGGCATGTGTGTGTCGATTTGACTGTGGTTTAAGATTATGACCTAGCCAGGGATCCGTGACTGTTTTGTCCAAGTGCATCGCATGACATTCCTCACCTTGCTTCCTTAAAGCTTCTATTTGATACCCTTGGCCTGCCACTTCTTTTCAAAGGTATAAGGAAAATAGAAAAAATATATATACTGCCGGCGAGGATGTATATTACATCTCTGATCCAGAGAGTTGAAGAATCAGTGTCACTGTAATGGGGACACTGTACCAGGGCATGACTGACAGAGTGACAGTTCAACGTGCGAGATTAAATTGGGATTGTGTCTAAAATTAAGGAGATTATATCCCTTAAAGTGTCACAGTGCAGTGACAGAAAAAGGTAAGCACCCAGACGGAGTGGTGGAAATGAAATGAATCTGCACATGGTGAAAGGTCATGTGACTGTATCGCAATGATTATAATATCAGATCAAATGGACAACAGAGTTAGCAGTATGGGCACATTGCTGGCCCTATGTCAGTAGGGTGTGTCCCCCCACCCCCCCGGGGGGCCACTCCGTCAAGTGCTGGTAACGCTGTCTAAGGAGTCTGCGAGGCATCCTCTGTGTCTGGTGACTAGATGTACCAAATCACATCCAAATGGGTGCATAACTTATTTTGTCACTGAGTGTAAATTTATCCAACTTGCACTCAAAGACATTTAATTCAGACATTAGTAGTGTTAATCGTTAATACGACAAAATTTTTACCACTCAGAGAGTTGACAGTACAGTAAACACAAGATAGGGACCAGCGGAGTTTAATTATTCATTTGCTGATTAGTGGCGCTACTCGTCACTTATGTTTGATTTTTTTGACCTTGGTGTGACTCCACCTAGTTATTGCATCACGGATCTCTTGCCATCCCATAATTAACATTAACGAGCACATCAATTAGGTGATTAGACAGTGAAACAGCCTAACAATCAGTGATATCTCTAACTTGAAGGGGAAATGGTGGATTCTGCTTTCTTGCTAATTGAGGTCTGTCGGCGGTGACAGGCGGTGATGCGTGACCCGGCTTTGTCTCTCTGGAAGATTCTCTTAATCCTCTTGGCGGGCAGAGAAGCCAATATAGAACATATAGCAGCCCGGTTCCGTTTGTCACTCCCCAGGGTTAACACTTCATAGAACTTCATGGCGTGTCATTTATCACGGTGTAACGAAGCTGTATGGCCTTCGCTCATGTGATCTGGTGCATGGAGACTGAGTCACTAAGCGTGACAAAGATTGAGCCGAGAGCAGGTACCAGCTGATCTAAGCTTGGCTAAGGGTAGGTATCAGTTGTTCTTAGGTTAGCCAAGAGCATGTCTACCCTACTGCCCATCCCACACTCTGTGCCTTTGAAATAAAACAAAGCTTTGTGTGTTTTCCACATCTCACGTCTCAGCTTGTTCTCCTTTTTTAAGTCGCACGCATACAGGTGAGAGAGAAGCTTAGAGTCGGAACGCCATCCAGAAAACCCCGCAGCATTTTTTAAATGTTAAAGGCCTTGCTTAAGGCTTCAGTAGAGATGTGGCTTCTGATCACAGGCACAAAGGCTCTTAAATAATTTGACTTTGACGTCAACACGTCGCCTCTCCTCTCACCTCGCAGGGCGTGTCGGGGGCCCGGAAAACTCAAATCAGGGGCACAGACTTGCCGGAATTCGGAGGAAATGAACTCTGGCTTAATTTCCAATTACGACACTGCTTGGGGTGATGGAATTTTTTTGCATATAAATGTAATCCTTTCGCCCTCATGTGTACTTAGGTAACAGATGAACACCCGCTGAATTATGGAGACACCTGCATGATGAACACTGCATTAGAGGAGCTGGATATTGGGGCCCAGGCATCTTTCTCAAGGGCCGAGCGTAATGAAAAGCTGATCTCGGTGACAAAGCAAATCTGATTTGTGTGTAATTATACCTACAAGCCAGAGGAACAGACTGGGGGTGTAATAAAATGCTGGCCACGTCACATCGGGAGGTAACCTATGGCTGAGGGCTTTTCACATTCAGAAAACCATACATCTGCCCTCCCCACCTGTCATACCAAACACTGCCCTCTTACCCAAATGGAGAAGCCTCAGTGACATCTCAATGGGAATGTCATGGCTGATAATGAGCCCTGGAGCGATTCTGAGAGATGGGCCAGTGGGATGGTTTGGAAATCCACACAATGAGCTTCATGTGAGGCACAAAGCTTGCAAGGTTAGGAATCTACATTTTTATTTCAAAGTCCCTCCATTCTGCCGCTTTCTCTGTAAGAGCTCCCGTTCTGTATCTGCAAGGTCATTCTTTTTTTTCTCATTTCCTCTCTTCTTTCTTTCTTGCTTTCTTAGTCTTATCACTGAAGCCTTATGATGGCGTTCATAATTTACACAAGAGCAAGGGCTAAATGTAGATTTTAAGATTTCTGCTGTCCTGACATGTGACAATGAGCGTGTGCCTGAAATGACTTGCTATTTTGAGATTCAAATGGACGGCTAATTCAAAGAGCCTGGATTCCAGGTGAAGTTTTCTGTTTCAGCAACTCGGGTCATACCATGTGAAGATTACAGGGGGTGTGAAGGCCAGGCTGTTACCATCCATGACCATCTGGTTAGGATGTCAAACACACACACAAGCGCATTGCGATCGATCTAGGCTTCGGCCTCCTTATTGCGCCACAGAGAAGATTCAATTTGCACAGAGAATTTAATACCACTGATCGCCTGTGAATTTAATCATGAGTCTGAGCATCCAAACAAAACACTCTTGGTATCCATTCCCAGCGCTCTCCAAAGGCATTTTGGCGCCCCCTTTTGTGCCTCTAGGAAGGACGATACTTTTTACTTTAACTCACAATGCTAACAGAATTACCCCAAGAAAAATGGTTACAGATTTCAGTTCATCGTGCACTAAGTTGCTAATTGAACACACACTTTCATTTAGACAAGATTAGATTCCCTTTACCCCAGAAGAAATCTCCACATTTTATTCTTAATTAAACTTTTTATTTGATCTATTGTCTCAATAACAACCGTAGTTTTTAATGGAGGTATTATTTCATGGGTGGTGAAACGGGTGTCATAACCTTTTGAATCCTCTGAGGATCCGGGTAATGTCTGCACTATGTGTGTATCTGTGAAGGTTCTCTAGTGGAGTAATATAAGTTTTGTATTCAGTCCTTTGGTAGCAAATAATGCTTTTTCTTTATCAGCAGGACACAGGTGTGTCTGTCACAGAGAACGGGAGGCCATTGTGAAGAGGCACGGAGCAATGGTGCTGATATCCAGTACGCAGAACTGCATCTTCAGAACCCCGAGAGCATGAACCTTTGATAATGATTATTGAGACACGAGTCTGTTTAATGAATCGCACTGATGTAAGCGATGTTCTCTCATTTAGCGCTCATCGAGACTTTAAGACCGTGATGCAGCCAACGGCAAGGAAATGCCATGAGATGGATCCTCAGCCTTCTGCTCTGGTCTGCCCAGAAGCTCCTGGTGGTACCAACAGCAAGCAAAGGTGCCGACGTCAGTGAACCTCTGAGAAAGACCCCGAAGGCCATCATGAAGTGCAAAGATGGTGGAAGTCACTATAGCTCTGGAGGCGAGTGGGGTGCTAGTGTATCTGAGGGCTGAAGCCCATGATACATGGATGTTACCCTTGTGTCAGTTACTATAGCTCTGGAGGCGAGTGGGGCGCAAGTGTATCTGAGGGCTGAAGCCCATGATACATGGATGTTACCCTTGGATCAAAACACCCTCAGAACTTCTTGGGTGCCCTTAAGCCTTTCTGACTTGCTTCTGATTCCTCTTATGTCTGTTTCTGCCTCTTGGTTTGTCACTGTGATGCTGGCAGATACTTCGAAGGGCAAACAGAGGCACCTCGAACCCCAGTCACCTGATTCCGACTCTCGCCCCAGGCTGAGTGACAACAGAAGGCCTGTATGTGTTCATGCAGTGGACCAGCTATTGCAGTAGCCACTTACCGCAGGCCGTAATCACCCTCCATATTACGAGAGTGGGATTAGGGCTCTTTTTAAACTGCCCAGTGTTCAGAGGGAGAACCTCTCCGCCGTAATGTGATTCTGATTCAGGCTCCGCTTTTGGTAAGAAGGTTCTGTGACACAAATGAGGATGTAAATGTATTAATGCTGACCAATAATGGCTCCTGTTACTTGTTCTATAAGCCACAAGCCATTTCCATCTGTCTGCATTGTTTCCGGAAGAAAATTGGATCTTTTTTGACAGAGAAGAATGTTCTGGAATATATCCGACAGGAGCGATCGATTAAATGGTACAGCTTAGATATGGTGCAGAAATGTTCCGCATTTCTGTGATCTTTAAGTCACCAGCGAACTGCCATCTCAGCCCGGGGGTGACAGACAAAAGGACGATGATGCCACTTTTTCAAGGGTAAAGACAATTTGTAATTTAATATCCACAAAACTACAGACTTTTGGAGATGAAAAGGAGTTCATGCCGGATCTAACGGGACGTTCCGGCCTTATCTCATTAAGTCTTTTTCTCTTTAAAATTTATGAGCTGTCAGTTGCACACTGGGTTAGAGAATGCGCGTCCGGAAAAGTTTAAGCGGCTCATGTCAGGTCTTCCTGATGCTACAATAACATTTTGGCACGTTATCAGTTGGCTTTATTTAGTCAATGTTTCGCGACAAAGTGAGTTTTATTCAAATAAGTAACTGAAGACGGAGAATTTGAAACAAGTGGAACGCCGGACAGAGGGGAGGTTATCTGGGCATGTGTGTCTCACCACAGCCTCTGGGTCGTGCGAGGTCTGTCTGTTTGCACAATCAAAGGAGAAATGTGGCGATGTACAACGTGCTTCCAGAAGAGATGGTGTTTAGTGTGAGCTTCTCATCAGTGGTGTCCTGCATACTCTCTTCTCCAGAAAACATGAAACCAATAATAGTGAATCAAAGTGCTCCAGCTGAGGATGCCTGGTCTTTATCTTTCATGATCATCAGGATGGTGGTGCAAAGTTTCACAAGTTAGGGTCGCAAGTCTCATTTTTTGTGCGGTCAGTTATTAGCTCTGAACTTGGATTACTGCTGAGGGCTTCACTGAGCATCAATTTGTAGAGAGCTGAGAAAATCTCTCTCTCTCTCTCTCTCTCTCTATCGTTTAACTTCCCATAAATTAGAGAGAATTGTGACCGAGCTTTGCCATTAACATTGGGATTGTATATTTAGTTCAATGATTTGTTCTTGTTAATAGTCAATTTGAAGTTTCAGAATTTGCTTTCTTGCTGAAGTTTTAGTGTTGCAAGGCAGATCCTGCATAAAACCCAAAGATGTAATGACACCTCCACACCAATAGGGGGTACCTGTCAGAAGTCAAAGTCCAAGGGAACGTGAAAGATGTCTGTGTTTTCCAATTAGTCAATGCATCAAGATCAGCATTATTCAACACACCGGTGCTACGGAGGAAGTTTTTGATGCTAGCATTTGGATATTTACCCAGGCATCTCAGCGGTTTGCTGGATGTTTGCTGTGACTTCTCTGAAGCCTCCAGCTCATGTAGATGTTAAAGGAATGATTTCAGTCATGGTGTTATGGGGGGGCGGGGAGAGTTGAGATAACTGCAGTGCTGTTATTACCGACATTTAACAATGATAATTACAAGTGATACTATTCCGATTATGACCGGTATACACCTGGTTCATTGAGCTCTGGCCTATAAAACAGGCCCCCTACTCATCCATTACGAAGCAGAGTCCTTTAACCACATGGCTTTGTACAAATGCATTTCATTGGCTGGCTTTCATAACACATGCGTTCAACGTAACACTGGACAGCGGGGCCAGTGAGATATGGAGGTGCCATAAAAAGCAGTCTCTCAGTCTGCTGCCTCACACGCTCCTCCTTGCAACACGATGCCCCAAATGCATCCATGAACGCATGAGACACAATAAAATGCAGCCTGGATCCCACCCGGGCTCCGCATCTTTATTCTGAAGTATGTCACTGCAATAAATATGTGGTTTTCCTATTTAGCTCAGTAGTTTAAGGGACATTTCTGTCTGAAAAGCTTTACAGATGGCGAGCTTTATGGTTCAGGAAGCAACTTATGATACAAACAAATCAACAGTGTATGTGCAATGTTAACAACACTCTGACGTTACTACAAAAGTTCTGCCAGAAGAAAATAAAAAAAAGTCTAACTTGCTATACAGGCAGCCCCCAGGTTACGAATGAGATCTTTAAGCTGGAGTTGGAGGTGAGTCGGAAGGGTGTTTTCAGTAACCCTATCTGATTTAAAATGATGGACGGCGATTTCCTTCTTCAAGCCGACAAACCACTGAAGCTGTGTAATGTGTCTACGAGCGTCACAAAGCAGCGTGTGCATTCGTGATTACGAACCATTGTATTTAACCCAAATTATTACATTGCGGGTTCTATGGCAGTCCACTGGTAAGTATGAGTTATTGGTCAGTCGGACATTCTCAACCTGGGGATTTACTGTACATTTTTACCATCACTCAAACCCCCTATTATTTTGTGTCCCCCCCATTCACCATAAACCGTAACTACACTAAATATTAAATTAAAATGTTCCTTCTTTAGGAGATGCTGAAGCAGCATGTTCTGCTAAGCACCTAGCTGGCTACGATCTTCTGAATTTACTCGCTTGCTATTTACTTAGTTTTTATTGCCTCTTTAAAATGATTTACATCTATAGTTAACTTGTGATTGTTTTTCTTTAACTTTCTACGGGTCCACTTTGAAAATGCCAAGCGACGGGGAACCCCATCGGCTTGGAAGACGATCCCTGCTGCATCCTGAGTTCTCACCCACAGACCCCCGGCCAAGGCTAATGGGCCGCGTGCTTCCACCACTGCACCATCTGCCCAGGGGAAGTGTTTTCCAAACAATGTTCTCTGCATTTGTGAGGCCACTGCTCATGGGTGCGTGGGGGGAGATATTAAGAAATGGACGTTTTTCAAGTGTTAATACCCAGAGCCACAGATCAGGAGTGCTGCTGGCCTCCAGCTCTTCCCTGTTTCTGCCTTTCGCCGGGCTCCAGAAGCTTCTCCCCTGCTCACTGTTTACCTGTGTCTTTGCCAAGATTAAAGGCTATACTTTGTAGATAGAAAAACATCAGTTTGTAGTTTGTGTGCTTTAATTTTCTGATTGTGTTTGTCAATATTTGAAGCAGAAATGGCTACACGAGGGATCAGGTGTCAGGTTCTACGTTACTGTGGGTAGGAAAAGACCTTCGTCTCATATAAGGAACATAAGGCCATGCTTTATTTCCGCTGTTTGTGAGTTTCTTCTGTCACTGTAGTTTGCACTATAGACCTACCTCAGGGACCGGGGTTCGAGTCTCTGCCGGGGTTCCGCGTGTGGGGTTTGCATGCCCCCCCCATGTCGTTGTGGGGTTTTCTCTGGGTACTCTGTGTGAGTGACGGATGGATGGATGGTTGGATGGATGGAGTTTCTTCCTAACTTGTGAGCTTTTATATTATGCTGCTGAGTACAGGAGCATAAGGATCGGTGAGCTTGTGGCAGCCAAAATGCACGGACACGCAAAGTCAAGCTGGAGAGAAATGAAAAGCGGAGCATCAACAAGAGCCACAGCGACTAGAATGCAGCTTTATTTTTGCCGGAATAAGCAGGAATCGCTGGGTTTGACTCGGATCGGAGCAACATGAGAGGTGGCCGTCACATGCAAACACATTTCATACGAGCGTCACATGCACTGGCCACCAATGTCAGTGTGACATTCAGGAGATGTTCTTCGCCTGTTTCAATAATGCAAACATCAGTCTCAGTGGAGCCAAACGACATGTTTCTCAGCACGAGTTGAGTGTAATATACCGTAAATCTCAAAATGAACACCATCCTCCTTTCAGGCGTGAGTGTCTCATGTGGGTTATATCTGCAGCATACAGTATATGCATGCATGCCTATCCATATTATAAGGATATTAGTTTAAAAAAATTACAACATATGAGTCGTGGGGTATATTACACCCTAGGGTTTGATACCCATAATGAAAGTGTCGCGTGCAGAAGAGACTCTGATAAGATCCAAGTTGTCTTGCCCAAATGAAACGAAATGAAAGCCAGTCAATGAAATGCACTTGACCCGGCTGGGTCAAAGCATCTCCGGAACTGCCGGACTTGTAGGGTGCTCACAGTCAGCCGCGGTAAGTATCTGCCAAGCCTAGTCTGAGGAGGGAAAGACCACAAATGACTGACAGGGTGTTGGGAGGCCAGGACTCATCCATGTCAGACGAGAATGAAGGCTGTCCTGTCTGGTACGACCAATGGCAGGCTGGAGGTCATTTTAAACATGGCTGGCGGAGGGACGTGTCATGATGCATGGTGCATTTTTTGGCTCCTTACTGTAAAGATAAAAATAAATATATTTGTGTTGCTGTGTTTTCACATGCAGAGTGATGGGTTTTTTGCTGGGAGACTCCCTGCCATCTGCTCCTCTTGCTGCACTTAACACTCTGTTAAAAACACCTCAGCATTCTCCATATACAGACATATGTTGGAATCATTTTAATTGCTTTTGAAGGAGGCCCACTGGAAATGATTTACCTTGTAAAATGCACACTATTAAAAAAAGATGGTAAATAACAGCTCGAGTGTCTGTTACATTTTTTTTTTTTTTAATTAAATGAACGCACCTTTGATCGTGTCAGTAAAGGTATCTATTTGTGGCAAGCTTTAATAGGCACATAGCATTTATTAAACAAGCTGCTGACGACTAAATAAAAGAACATTAATTCACATTTTTTCTAGTTTTTTTAGCCAAACCTCCAGAAGGTGACCAGTTTATTGTGGCATAGTAAATTATAAGCAGGTCGTTAAGGCTGACAGATAATTACACTTCCCCTACTGGTGTCAGAATTAGATAAGGGTCTGTAAGGGGGCTGATAGGCTTCTCCTTTCTGGGACGGAAGCGACAGCCAATCAGACTGGAGGAGCCCCAAAGCTGCCGGGCCAGCTCTTGTTTGATTGGCCAGAATCGCGGCAATACAAAAATATCTAAGGGGTAATTAACAGGTTATCGCGACTCCTGCTGATTTGTGAAAATTCTCTAGACACAGTGTATAAATGTCACAAGCATGAAATGCTGAATACCAGCCACCGCGTGCGGTGGATTCAGAGAAAAGCGCGGCGTTTCCTGATGATACCTTGTGGGTTACAAGGTGCCCTGGCAGCCGTCCTACACTCCGCGAGCCACCTGCCGCCACAATCTGCTTTACCTTCTCAAGCTACCCAGACTGATCCCAAGCGTGATCGCGAAAACCCGCTGAATCTGATGGCGGCGGGACATGGGTGAGATTTCAACACCCGAGCATCACGGTAGTGACCCCTAAGTTGCCCAAGTGCACCACATGCTTAAGGATGCACGCTTACCAATCTAAAGGCTTCCTTTAGAGGCGCGGCGCTCTTGGTCCGAGGATGACATTGATCCAATGCTTTCCAAATAATAGCACCACTCCATTGCCTGGATGGGCAATTTCTTGATATATAACTGAAACAGTTCATACTCAATACTTCACCTTTGGGTCCAGCGGAGGTTCACCGTGCCTTGAATCACTGCAGCCTTTGGGTTAAGGAACTCTGTCCTTATGTACTCCAAAAATAAATTAAAGATTCAGTGGTACAAAAAGACCACTGAAACGTGCAACTCCAAACCCCCTAAAAGAATGAGGTCTGCTGTGTAAGAATGCCTGCCGGTGTGTGGTTCAGTGGATTAGGGCTCTTTGCCTCTTAGAAGAAGGTCGCTAGTTCAAGGCCCTTAACCCACTATTGCTGAAGGGACAATCTGACCCTGCTTTCTCATAAATGTACACTGCTTTGGATAAAACAATCTCCTACATAAACGTAACATAGGCCACAGTGCAAACCTCCACCCTCAGCTGATTGTTGCACAGCTGCTTTCGATGTATTGTCGTCTTTCCACATTCATGGCAGTATGACTTCCTCCATTCCTGTTGGCATCAGAAGAGGCACACGTTACCCCTGGGAAGAGCTGGCCCAAATGGCGCCCCCCACTGGCTGAATGGAGAAACACGGGAATCTGGCTGCCCGGACACCTGCGACTCGGCTGAATCCAAATCGAAAGCCGTGCCAGGTGGTTAATGTGCTTTTCACCGCCAGCTCCCGCAGAGGGAGAATCGATACGGCTGGTTACCGCCTTCCGGGGTGCAGGGCCGGGCGCGATGCTCGCCGTGATGACAGCAAAGGCTCTCCAGGGAGGAAATGAAAAAGTGCCATCTGAGGCTGCGTCCGCATGCCTCACCAGATCGCATTGTATGCGACATGTAAACATGCGATGAAGGGACGTGAATGCCGGGAAGTGCTTTTTCAAGTAAAAGTGAGAATGAAATGGATTTTTCTCTCATTGCATTGACAATGAATTGACTACAAGGGCCAACATACACAGAACTACATGCTTAGAAACAGACGTTAAAAGAATACTGATCTGAAGCTTGTATGTTTATTGAAACGCCACTCGACATCGTAGCGTCTTATAAACCCAGGATATATGCAGCGGCAATCTTCCAGCCAGACAGATGGAAACTTATTACCCTCCTCTTGCCCTCAGCTGGAAAAAAATAAACAGATTCTGAATTTTATCTTTGGCAACACAGTCTACAGAACGTAATTACCTCACCGCGGCAGAAGTATTGTGAAGAACAGAATTGATTTCCTCTATCTGATGAATATTCTGAATTGTAATTGTTGTCCTGTTTTGTAAGCAATTTCTGGGCCATCATTCCCAATGGAACCAGTTTCATTGGTGAACAAAACAAATAATAAACTTTTAAAAAATTGCTTTTTTGAAAGGAATTTCATAGGAACCATGGACCCTAGGAAGTATATAACTAATATTTACCCCTAAAGTTATGTACGCTGACTTTTGGGGTAACAAAAAAACTGTCTGTTACCGGTGGTATAATATCAAAGATTATGGATATTTTCTCCAGCCATGACCCCTACTGGGGAGAAAGGAAATGAATTTGACTGGTGAGACGGATACCTCACGCCACATTTACCTCTCCGTCAGATCCTTCCTTTGTGGGTTTGTGGATTGTGTTACAGCCACATCGTGTCACACTCCACTGCTCCACAAGAGGATCATTTGAGATTACGAGTGGAAGGTGACTGGATTCTGCGCAAGCTTCTGAAAGAAAAGACTCACGGTGATATTTTCTCATCCGCGGCCTGTGGGTGCTGGAGTTGCACCATGTGGTTACCGTAGGAAACTCTAAGCATCGCTGGTCTGCAGTGGCTTGACAACAAACCAGGTTTCTCATGACGTCTTTGAACCTAAATTCTCTTCTGACGAAAGCTTTTAGTCTGAACGCAACATTCACATTCATGTACGCATTTCTGGCTTACTGTGAACTTCAAAGACGAACCAGCAGCAGATCAAAATGATGAACATTCACAGCTCTACAGGAAATAGATTAACAAAGTTGGGAAATACAAGGTACGCTGTCTGATGGCCTGTAATTAGAAGTTTGAAAAAACTGCCCTGCTTTTACACTTAGGTGGCTTGTGAAAGAAATTGAGGTGTCTTTAAGAAACAGTGCCTGGTTAGGGGCAGGGAGGAGGTTCGCTGGGCCCGTCTGAGGCTCCCCCACCTCCACAGTTATGGGCACGATTCCTGTCCCATGTGTGTTTGCAGACTTTCAATGTTTTGTGTGTATTAGTTCTCATTTACCCCGAGCCCTTTAAGAGCTATGTGTTCAGTAACAGCCTTGGCTTCTGTCTAGGGAACTTTCCAATAACCAATTTGTTTGCTGTGACCCCACTCTGGGAAGCAGGCCTAGCAATTAGATAATCACTCACACACATCCTGCTCCTGAGCTGTGTTTTGAGGGGACGATTCTGATGTTTCTCAAAATGGAGTTGTCATCTAGTTAGTAATTGTAAGTTGTCTTCCTCCGGAGTAAAGTTTGTTCATGTAATTCAGTCCCTGTGGGTCCTGGGAATCAAGTCTTATAATTCGCCATTTGCTGTTTCATTGCTATACAGAGAAGACAATGAGTTGAGTGTTTGAGGTTTCCTTAAGTACTGCAAGCAATTAAAAATATTTCCAATACAGTGTAATTCATTTTGAAGATTCTATCAAGCCGAGCTTTGATCCCCTGTGTTACCATACGACTCCCGAGGGAGACGCTACTGTCAAAGCAGAATAATGCTATTATTCTCGGAAACCAGAGGAAATTTAATTAAAGAGGAACGTGTCAGGCATGCAGCTGTGACTGATTATGTGTGTGCATGTGCGTTGTCACACGACAACACAATAACTAAGAGGCAGCACCTGGTTTCAGCCTTATTACCTTGGAACAAATGACAGTCTCTAAGTGTAGCTGTTTGTGTGCCAGAATTGCTGAAGGAGCTTGTCACCATTCTCCTTAATTACACTCCTTCTATTAATGCCAACGTCAGGGTTCAAGTTCCTTAATTGTGATTAGAGAAATGAAGTTCTTATTTATATAACTCCTGCAGATCGAAGGGCCAAAGCAAACGCAAGACAATAAATGGAAAATGAAAGACAAAATACACATTTCCTGCAGCCCGTCATGGAATGTGAATTTGATGAGGGACTGGTCCAGTCACATTTGGGTAAAAGCTGTCCTGGTACATTGAGGACCTTGTCCGCATTGTCCTCACTCCCAGACGGCATCACCTTAATTGACTCTCGGTTCAATTATTGGACAGAGATTGTTCAGATGAGCTGTTCCCCACGTTGCGGAGTGGTAACCCTGACTTGAGGACAGCAGGAGCCTACACCTACAGCACACTCTGTGAATATCCTGCTGTGTGCCTCAAACTCTGTGCTTAATTCCAAGTCCATTTGCAGCTGATTTAGTGCGCGCATAGTCAGTGGCACATTCAGGTCCTTCAGTAATAACATCGTTAAGATGCTCTGCTTCCACCACATTAATATATAGCCCTCTGAGCAGTGGCAATATAGGAAGTGAGAATGGACCTAAACATGCACTTAAAATGTAAAATGCAAGACGACTTAATTTTTGTTTCCATCACAATCATTTTTAATGTTGCATGACAGGAGTTCCTTTATGTTTGTGTGATGCCGCTCTTAATTTGCTTCAAAATAACTTTGAAAGTTTAAGCTACGTAACTGTACATTCCAATTGGCCGTTGTATCGATTATAAAGAGCTGTAGAGGTTTTGTCCTTATGGGCACCATAAAGTTTAACTTAACTCGGCTTACTAAGTCAGAAAACATCATAAAATCGGCTTCTGCAGCAGAAGTATTATTAATGAGTCTTGCTGAAGAAGCTCTGGATTTATTGGCCCCACCCCTCCAGGGCTCCACCAATCAGAAATGACCGGAACTTCCATATCTGCCTCGAGGAAGCTGCAGGCAAGGCTTCACAAATAAGGCCAAATAATTGGTGGAAATACAAGGGTATGGCAGGGGTGGTGGGGTGGGGGGGGAGCAGAGCTGAAATCACTAGGAATCCAAGTGTTAACTTTGTTTATTTACGTTTATTAGCTAGTAGGACTTGAGGCCATTGAATGAACAGTCAGGTTGACCTAATTCCGTTTACATCTTCTTCCTGTTTAATAAGCACCTGTGCATGCTGGTAGCCAGCCTGAGAATGGAACGATTCCATCCACCAAATATCAATTGGTGGATTTGGGGGCTATTGATCGCAGTGTCACAGGCAGACAAAAAGGATTAGATACAAAAGATAGCAGCCTGGTGAACATTTACTTAACTTACAGGACGGGAATCCAAACTTATAAGATGTGGTGCGGTCTGACAAGCAGGGCCCTTAGCCTGCCATGTTAATTACGCTTAATTACGAGTCAAACATCAAACCACAAGTTGTCCATTCAACGTCTGCATCAGTGTAAGCTCGCCATGAAGCCTTGTTAATCTTTTCAGAGAGTGTCAGGTGTTACGCACGTGACACACTAACAATAATAAAGCAACTTGCCACGTCCCAGAGGTGGATTACATTTATGCTGACAGGAAGGTGAAATGCGATGAATTAAAACAAAGTGAACATCGAAAAGGCTACGGCGGCATTTCACACCATGCATGGAGCTGAAACAGAAGAAGAAAATGATGGAAATACCGGGAGAACAGTAAAGCGGAGAGGTTACATATCATGGACACAAACAGACTCCGGCACCTGCCTAAATTATCATATATTACGAGCTCAGAGACTTGAATGGTTCTCCTGGTGATTTAAAGCTAGGATCTGAAGTTAAATATATATCGAACACATACATGGTACATAGGCCTATAAATAATATATATATAAGTGTCTGTATTTTTGTGCCATTTCCAGACTCAGATATAGGAACACACTGAAACACCATGCGAAGAGATTTCTCACAGAAACACAATGGTGTTGTTTTCACATTAGCAATATGTCATGTGAGGGAAAGCATTGGAGATTTGTGGTCATTCATGTTGCATTTTGTGCAAATTTAGCTTTTAAAAAAAAAGACCCAGCGGACATTAATGGAAGGAGAAGACATGGAGGACATTTTTTAGAATGAGGCTGATTTGTGGATCAGCAATGCTGCCATCTTTGGCTGCCACTGGTATTACAACTGCGGAAGTTCCAGCTTCTGCCTGACAAATATCTGCTGATCTTGTGTTTCTTGCCCTTTGACCTGAATTCCCTGTAATTATTATGGACGATGGCAGGAAATTGCATTTTTGTGCATAAACATATTAATTTGATGAAGTATCCGCGTCGGCCTTGACAAATGGAGTCCATTTACATTACAAACTTCAGCAGACGAGGTAATAATCAGAACAAAAATGAACATTTCAGAGGTTCATGCAGCATGATAAATCGGTGACTTGGGACTTAAAATGGCCTTTTTTGGTGAAGATCGCATGTTGGCTGTGGTGTTGGCTGTACTTTTACCCTTCAGCTCTGAAGTCTCGAGTCATAAGGGTCAACTGTGCCTGAAGTGGTCAATCAGGTGCGGATCACGTGGGGTTCGGGGCCTTGGAGTGGAGGAAGACCTTGCAGAATGCATGTGGAGGACTCGTACCTTCCAGCAAGCAACAACAAGCCACCAAGGACAGTTTCCCAAGAACATCCTGGACAGACACAGAATCAGAATTTTTTACTGTCATTGCACGATTGTACGCGGAATGAAAAGCTGTTTGGCTCACACACTAAACAACAACACAAAGGCACGTGTCAAAGGACAGATTTGGAGGCAAATAAATAGACAAGCAGTAAAATATAACTAACACGAGAATGGGTTTCATAACACTTTATAGTAATGATAGAGTCATTAAGTGCCTCGAACTACTGTTCACAAGGTAGCTAACAAGCAGCATACAGCAGTCAGTCTCTTGCTCTCACTCTCACTGCTGTGACTTACTACTCAGAAAACAGACCCCTTTATCACAGGCTAAAATTATCCGCTTGCGAGCATTTGTTCCATCCACTAGAATTCAGGCTTGTTTTGCCTCTGCCCACATAATTGGCTTGTCAGGTACGGAGCACCGTAAACATTTTATACTGCCCGTTGTTTTGAGCATGCACTGGAAACAGGAGCGCGGCCCCAGAAATATTTCAGTATGACCCATGGAGACATTTATGCATAAGGGCAATAGCACAGAATGGGAGTGGATTCAGAAACGTCTCATCCAAATTGAGAAATATGACTGCAAACCTTGTAAAACTGCGCTGTGGTGCTTGCGTTAATTTGATTTTTTTTCCCCCTGCTGTCATTTAGTTGGCGGATGTGTAATTTTATTTTATGAGCTCATGAAATTTCAATGTAAACGAAAATCTTGTGCAAGGTTACAGTAATGAGAAATACAACAATTGCGTTAATACTGGACATCAAACAGGAAAAGAGGCTTGCGGATGATTTAATGCCCTTTGTTTCATGCAGGCACATTCCTTTTTTAATGCAAAAACAACGATGAAAAACCAAATGGCATTAGATGATCACTGCAGTCTCCAGCCCGCGGCTTGGTGGCCATAAGTGAGAGACCGAGAGGTGTCTACCCTCAGGCCGCTGGCGTGCTGAGTAAGGCCTCCTATAGCGCACGCCACTTTACTCTATGCGCTCCACACCATCCATCACTTTCACTCTTAATTTTACAACTACAGATATTCTTGTTCTGTTTTTTAATTGTGTCAATTTGCAGTCCTGTGGTCCAAACTGTGTAGCTTCCCCCTATTCAAACCTGGCCCTCGATTCCAAATCCAGGCCTTGTTTTCAAGTCTCCCAGGTAGATAGCTTAATAATTTCTGGCTCTAATTGGCCAGAGGCTTCACAACTGGCTGTCAGGTAAACGAAAGCTGGAAAAACAGCAGTACTCGGCCCTTGAGGACCGTGATTTGAATAGCCCTGGTGTAGCTGATGGACCCTGTTGTTTTGTATTGCTATTTTAATCTTATTTATCCTTACAATTTTTTGTACTGTTTTGTTTTCGTTTGTTTTATGCATCTCCCTATCAAGCACAGTCATGGAAGCGGGTGGAAAAGTATCTCACGATGCAGCAATACAATGTACGATTGTGTATATGGCGAATACACTGTGGTGTCTTCGCACATGCTCAGCCAGGCCCCGATGTACAGCAGAAGCAGTAGTGATCACGTAAGCCTGTGTACGGGTGGGGGTATGGGTCCACGCAATCATCCATGGGAAGTCCACAAAAGCAAAAAATTGATTGTTTTCGTGTTTTTTAACTGGCTATAAATATTTATCACCCGGGCTGACTGTTCTTTTATGGAAAAACATGCAAGGTGCTGTAATGAGATAATATTTTGCAGGGCCGAGCACGTTTTTGCGAACTGTTTCTGCACATTTGCAAATGATGTTTTCCGCTCACCTCGACAGCCAGCTTACCTGGGCTGTTCGGGCTTTTATTACACACTCAGCTGAGGGGATGACAGTGGCCAAAACGGCATGAAGTACGACGCGCGCTCTACTGCATTCAGTCAGGAGCTGTACCACCATTCGGAATGAACAAGTCAACGTCACCAAACATCAGAGGTACCCCAGGTTGGCTGACAGTGTGCAGTCAGCGGAGATGCTTTCCTCCAACCTCGCCTTCATTTGGGGCCCCTTTTAACCAAGAAAAATCAGTACACTACTGTTAAATTATCATGTTCCTTATTTAGGAGATACTGAAGTGACGTGCTCTGCCAACTAGCCAACTAGCTAATTCTACTCGCTAGCTATTTATTTCATTTTTGAAACATGAGTTATGAAACACGGGTTTCGTACATATTTCCACCCCCATTCATTTTGTGCTGAGGAATCGGGAAGGGAAGCTCATCCGGGTCTGAATTGACTGGTCATCTCAGCTTTTGAATTTGACCGCGAAACGTGCCCAGCAGCGCCCTCTCTGGCCAGGATGCAGCATAGAAAGGGGCGGCCGGCTGAAGTTCACACGCCAACGGAGTCCATTAGGAGGAATGTCTGGGTGAAAAGGGATAATTGGCCTTTTTGGGTGAGAACAGAAATGGGAAATATATATATATATATTTTTTTTTAAAAAAGTACCCTTTCACGGTATAAATGTTAAACTATACTGAAAAGAATGTACTTAGTCATCTACGTAATTCAACAAAGAAGAGAAAAACACAGAGCATACAAACACAAAAAACACGGGTTGTGCGTAACCGTCCAAATATCACCATTTTCCCTCCGGAAACGGGCGGTCACGGTGTTTTGATGTACCCTACATTAGTACATGGTGGCTTCATGACAACATCGTTTCCATGGAAACCAGTAGGGGAAGTGGAAACCGTGTCCTGGAACACTTGATTGGGAACAGTTAATTCCTTTTGAGCTGTGGGTGGACACGATCCTTTAAACAATAACACTGTTTAGCAAGTTCATCCATTAAAAAGAGCGTTTTTTTGTGTGTGGGGGGGATTCACTACATTCACTCAAGCTGCAGTTGACAAGGTGGTTCTGGTCATCCTGCAGTTTGAAGCATGACTGTTTGTCATTTCCTGCTGATTCCTGCCTTGCCAATGACACGAACATCCCTTGTCGGCACTCGCGATACACACGAGACTTCCGCCATTTTATCATGGGAAGTAGCATCCTCTTGGCAAGCTGCCAGTGTCAGGATACAATGAATCACATCATATTAATTGCGGCCCCCCTGAGGGGTGGTCCCCATCACCACACAGCAGTCTTACCTGCGATCAAGGGCACCGCACTAGAAATATGATTCCATTTACAGACCCCCCCGTAGGCAGTAATTATGAATACACAACACATAATATCACCTGTGGGAAGACTGGGATTCAGAAAGATTGTTTTGCAGCGTCAATCAGCAACAGGTTAAGCCCCTCCTCCCACTGCCGATTCTATTGGTTAACCAGGCAATGACTGACAGTTTACCGTAATCCCACCCACTGTGGATTCAGAAACCTAGTTGCCATCGTTGCTAGGGAACACCATGAGGTTTATTTGTTTTTTTTATTTGTCCCGGATCACAGGATGGCTGCGTCTTCTACTTAGATTAGAAGTCATAGGAGCACGCTGATAGTATTCTATCACTGGCAGTAAGGATTTCATCATGACGATTGTTAATTGCAACAATGACAACAATGTGTGTCAACGTGACAGGGCCAATGAGACACAGGGACCGTGCTGACACTGACAGACAATGCCAATCGCTTCGTTGGGTCATAGACACGAGGAAATCTTTCAAGTCCGCCAGGATGACACTGCAACACTTTTTTTCCTAGTGAGAGCCCTGTCACATGATCGATCGCACTGCCTCATCTGTGTGTCCCGGGTCCCATGAAATACCAGTCACAGTGTGTTAAATTGACGTTTCTCATTTTCTGCTTATTAGCAAAGGCGCTCCATTGTGTAGCCTTATTTAACCTTTTCCTTTCTGGCTGAGTTACACAGAGCTGTCCAAAGCCACGAGTTGAAGCACATGGTAATCAATGCTGTGTATTCCAAACCATTGACGCTGTTATCTGGATGATAATCTTATTATTCACTTTGTCAATTTTCCACCTGTGTATCGGTAAATCCAGGATTTTGTTAGAAGGTGCAGCAGCAAATGAAACGAGGAACAGTCACAGTCTCTGCTACAGCATGACGTCTATGTCTGACGGTGGCCGTGTTGGCATGTCTCATAATGTGGAAGGCAATCCGGAAACAGCCTCCAAGAGACCGAAACACGCTAACGGACGGGCAAATAAGCAAGACGCCGACGCCGATTTGTTTACGGGTTTATCTTCCGGTCCTTGTAATTAGCTGCCGGGGATGCCAGTGTAGGTCCGCGACACCAGAAGTCCAAAACGTTTGACGGACCCAGCAATAACAGATGACACAAATGTCAAATAGATGGCATCAAAGCTAACACGCCAAGATCAAGCGTCTCCCGTGGAGATCCTGTAAAAAGCAGAATCAAAAGATGACATTTAGATGGTGCCGAGCATCAGTTTCTCCCATTATTGCGGGTGGCTAAGTGAGATGCTATTTGGACGCATCAAAGTAAAAGGACCTTTAAAGCTAATTAGTGTGTCCTTTATGAAGGGATTATGTGCATAGGTTATTATGTATTTAGTGCCCCCTTTGTTGGATTACTGGAAAAAATACACATCCGATTTCAATGAAGAAGGAAGCCCCCACAGTTGTGTGAGAAAGCAGTAGAGGGCGCTAATTTTATCTACTTCTATCAACTCTTTGATGACCTTCGAAGAGAAGTACTGCACTTCTTGAGTAGAATTTTGCACCCCCCTACTGCTGGGCCGAAATGATTGGCCACTATTGTCCTTCATATTACTCTCACAGCAGCTAAGAGGCCAATCACAGGTGTCAAACTGTGCCCTTCGAGGACAAGGCTTGCAGAAGAGCCAATCAGATGATTCCTCCAGCTACACAAATGCTACTGCTTTGTGTTCAGCCACATTTTCCTCATTGTACATTTGGTAAAAGGTGAATTTTGCATGCATTTTTTGAGAATCAAATATTATATACTGGTTTATCTGTTAGCATTCACAATGAAGACAAAATGATTCTTTGGCATTCTATGTACTCTGCTCCTGTTAAGTAGCGGCAACATTGCAGGGAAGTAGAAAAAACACTGAGATACAATGTGACATTTCAGTCTGCCAGGCGTCAGCAAACCTAATCCGTTCATATTTGCACTGGGATCAGCTTTGTCAGACGCAGACTGAAAACTCCCGAAAGTCACCTGGGACAGAACGGCCATTCAGGGTGGATATGATCATACTGGGGACTTTACTGCCTTCTCGTATCTGACAGGGATAGCTGGGCTCCTTTTAAAGAGATGAAGCTGAAAACCAGGGTCCATACTGTACACACCAGCTTTGTTCACACTAGCTACATGTGGTGCATTATGGGTAATCTAAGTTTGATATGTACTGTATCATCATAAGGCTGGCAGTGCAGTCGCTTTATTCACACCAGCTACACGTGGTGCATTATGGGTATTATAAGTTAGATATGTACTGTACCATCATACGTGTGGCAGTGCAGTCGCTTCATTCACACCAGCTACACGTGGTGCATTATGGGTATTATAAGTTAGATATGTACTGTACCATCATACGTGTGGCAGTG
>JAODKF010000030.1:21414175-21427339 GCA_026779585.1 Mormyrus proboscirostris
GCCTCGTGCCCCGTGACGGACCGGCCTCCTCGCCTCGTGCCCCGTGACGGACCGGCCTCCTCGCCTCGTGCCCCGCGACGGACCGGCCTCCTCGCCTCGTGCCCCGCGACGGACCAGCCTCCTGGCCTCGTGCCCCGTGACGGACCGGACTCCTCGCCTCGTACCCCGTGACGGATTGGCCTCCTCGCCTCGTGCCCCGTGACGGACCGGCCTCCTCGCCTCGTGCCCCGTGACGGACCGACCTCCTTGTCTTGTGCCCCATGACTCCTGGGATAGACTCCAGAAGAGGAGCATGGAAAATGGATG
This sequence comes from Mormyrus proboscirostris, assembly GCA_026779585.1. Classification (NCBI taxonomy): domain Eukaryota; kingdom Metazoa; phylum Chordata; class Actinopteri; order Osteoglossiformes; family Mormyridae; genus Mormyrus; species Mormyrus proboscirostris. The sequence continues at coordinate 21,414,482 of JAODKF010000030.1, forward strand.
AGTCAACTGGAAATTCATTTAAGGAGAACATGAAGTGCTTTATAACTGATATAACCAGTGTAAAATGCAAATCTTTAAACTTTCCATTCAGTGTTGGTCGTGGAGCTGCAAAAGTTGCGTTGCATATTTATCATCTACTCAGTCAGGCACCAAAGCAAAGACATTCAGTATTAATTTAGACTTTCCTCTGTTTATAACACATACTAAGTCCAGCTGCTTAACAGCATGTCATGCACTACCCATGGACTTTCTAGTTGTGCATATTTATTGCCTTAAACCTTAAACTTACACACTGTCCTTGGTAAATTCTGGACAAAGTCAAGCAGCAGTCATATAATTGATTGAAAATGGCTGGGAAATGAAACTGAAGCTGACAGCTTCATCTTAGGAGGCAGGGCTCTGCATTTAATTAACATTTCTGCTGAGAAAAAAATATCATAAATAAAAAGAAATAGAAATTAAATTTAGCAGTTCTGTCTTTCATCCTTCAGTCACACACTGACACAGACACACACACACGCACACACAGACTCGGAGGGTGAATTTACTGTTAAACCTTCCATCTTTTCTCATTAATATAAAGACTGATTTCAAAGCAAAGTGCCTAGTCTTTTTTAACACTCAGATTTCAGTAGACAAATGGCGCTTTTGTAAAAATGTATGTGTGAGTGTGTGTACCCATTAAATATTGCAAATTTGCTGCTGTCTTTGTGAGATTATATCCCAGACAGCATCTGAAAGCAGGGGGATTCATTTTATCATCCTTTTGGAAGTTTTGAAAATAATTGTCATTAAGTATAAAACATTTCACAACAGATTTAATAACTTCAGTATCAAAATAATCAGTTGTTGAGTGTAATTTCAGTTTTATTTCAATGTATTGGGGCATCCAAGACCCCTGACCTTGCTGACCTGATTGGAGGTAAATGTCACCTGACAAGAATAACCACTCCCATAAGTTCCCGGTACAGCTGTCATCATGGTAGCGCCTTTAGGAGCCTCAGGAATTCTGTCCAATGGTTGCTGTTTAGCACTACCTGGCTCTGCTGCAGCATCTCCAAGAGAACAGCAAAGAACAGACAAGATGTTCCTGACTGCTGGAAAGAGTACGATGCCATTTCTTATTAAAGACACCTTCTGTCTTGCAGGCCTGCACCGTGTTCAGTATCTGCTGTCATGCACAGTGCAGGGGAGGCTGGTGACAAGGACAAGGGGCCCCGGCAAGAGTCAGCCATTATAGTCCATTTGCCCCCATGTCCGCTGTTATATACACAAGAGAGACACCTGAAAATAGATTCGGGGCAGCGCAGTAAACAGCAAAGTCATCTCGCAATGACCTACCACAGAGCTGTTGCGAGCTCTAGTTTGAGAGCTTAAGAAACATTTCTTCTGCGGGGAAGCTCAAATTGCACATTTGCATGAGGCCCCCAAGGTTTGGCCCCCTGCTGGCCAAAAAGTGTAACTGTATTACAGGAGCACGACTACTTCCGGAGTGGGACAAGGACATTCGGTGTTAACAGCTCAGAGGATTCTTGACCACGCCGCCTTTCAGTGCAACAGCATAAATTACTGCTTAAGCCTTCGGCTCACTTGACACATTTAGTTAAGTTATCATTTGAACAATATTTCTTCTAGAAAGACAGAAGGTAGTTTGGGGCACTCAATTGGAGCAGACAGTGGTGCGGATTCACACCAGAAATTGAGAAAGAATATGGCCTTTCATGGACGGGAGGGCTGGGGGTGGGGGGTGTATTTTAGGTCAGGTTTGGACTTATGTTTCTTCAGTAAAGGTTCTGCACAGGTTTGTTAGCATCAGCATGTGTGAAAGTTTCCATTAAATTGTGGTGCGGTAAATATACAGCTAAGTGCCAATACACTTTTGTTCTTAAAATACATTTTTTATATATTTCTAAAAGCTCTTTTATTGTCTGTAGGATTCTCTGAGTGAAAGTATCTGAAACTTAAGCAAAGTTGAGTTGCCTTTGAACACAAACGGGCTCTTTCCGGAAGATTCCGTCCCGCTCAAAGCGAGTCGCGCTTCCTCGCGGGGCCTGCCTGGGGTGACACACGTCCGCGGAGATCCCGGATTGGCCAAGCACGGTGGGGGCGGCCTGCATTAAAGCAGGTGAGGGCGGCGACGAGAAGAAACCATCGGATTCATATCAAAGCGGTTCTGCCTAGGTGGCGGGAAGGAAGAGTGTGCTCATTATCTCTCGGTCACACGGGGAGGGGCGCTGGTGCTGCCCCCTCAGCGACGTAGGACGCTCTTCATGTTCAAAAGATCGTCGTTCTCAGAGGAACCAGTACCACGTAAGCTCGGTGAGCAGATATGTCCTCAGCTGACTGCATGGACATGAAAGCCACACATCTCTAATGTCCCCTTATGGAGAAGATTTATGGGTCTATTACTGCAGGTTCCCTTTCACATGTCTTCCCTAATGAACGTGTGTATTACTATGTATGTTTTATATGTCACATCTGTGCTGACGTTCCCTCACAGGTAAAATGCAGAGCGATGCCTCTTGGAGCTTTAATTATACACAATTCATAGCAGAGAAATGGACAGTGATTTATATACTGTGCATTATGTACAATAAATAGAGGCTCCGGGTAAATGGAGTGATTATTTGTCATGTTTTTATTGTGGCTGCAAATCAGGCAGCAGACGGTGGCGTTTTGGAAGTTTCTACCTGAGGAGGTCAACTGAGGAGCTCTGACCAGAGCTGGAGATAAGATGGTGCCACTCTGCATTCCAGTATCCAGCTCATTCTCTGACTGGGACGGGTGACACACTCAGTGGCTTTTCAGCTGGGGGGTAATATGGGAGGGGTTTGTATGAAAAAATAAATAAAACAAAACAAAACGTACACAGTCATAGGACTCAAAATAGCTTCCATAGTCACCTCAGCCTCTCAATGTGAAAGAGTTACTGATTCTATTTCTTTTCTGAGCAGCGTCAGTTAGATGTGTGCTTTTGGAATATCCCAGTCCCTGCAGCATTTGCAGTTTGAGGACTTGCCTCAAAAACTCAACAACGACGTCACTCTACCAGGCAAGGGACTTGAACCTGCAGCCTTCTAATCACAGGCACAACTCCCTAACCCACTGAACCACACACCACAGCTGACACCTGTCATTCTTCTCTCTGCACTGCAGAGTTGCTGCAGACTCCAGTCAGGTGCAGTAAGAATCAGAACAGTACAGGTTTGAAGCACAGCGGCGATAAGACTGACAGGTCCAAGCAGAATAAAGATCATTTCTGAACATCGACTTTGCAGCTAATGCAATAACAAATGCAGCTCTGATTTCTTCTGAACAGATCTGCACACCATCAGAAATACATCCCAGACACCCATCAGATTTCCTGGCTCCAAAGTTCAGGTGCTGGTTTTCCTGCTCTGGTTTTCTGATCGTTTTTATAACCCAAAGCCCTGGAGGCGAGAGACAATGGCAAGAACCCACTAAGCTTCTGTGCTGACTGACAATAATATGTGACTTTAAGTCCAAGGAGGATGGTGATTTACGGGACCTGAGACAATCCCTTTAGGAATAAGTGCCGTGTGGCGTCACTGTCTGCCCTAGATGCCCCCAAACAGGAACATTGTAATCTCGATTAATAACACGGACGTCTGCAATATCCCATGGGCTGTGCATCCACATCTGGCTGGACCAGCTGTCCGACTCCCCCTACTGGCTGACCGTTATTTAAAACCGTGCGAGAGGCGTAGAGATTCCATCTGCGAACGAAGTCACCGAGGCTATTAGGTACCTGTCTCACACTGTCCAGATGCTCCGCCTGTCTAGTGTCCGGAGTTATATCTGTGCGTTTCCCAGTTCATTAGTAAAGTCAGTGATCTGTTTGGAGAGGGTGCTGCTTCAGCAATCAGTGTCTTTTTGTCTTAAATTCCTGTGGGCGAATTTAGTTTTTATATCTGTTTGTTTATGTCTGTGTGTTTGTGTGCGTAATGGTGCATGTGAGTAAGCAGGATAGAGAAAAAAAAGATTAAAAAGAAATTAACTCTACAGTCACGAGGAAGAGGAAAGCGGGAGAAAGCTCAACGCGGAAGGATCCGGAAGAATCCAGGGTTAACACTTTGCTGTATTTCCTTGTAGTTCAGTATGGAGTGACATGGGGGGGTGGGGGTGGGCGTGGGTGTTATGGCCTCTGACTTTCTAAGTTCTCCTCCTCACCCCACCCTTAGTGTCTGTCTGTCCTCCACCAGTCACCGGGTATGGGAATACGCCTCTCATTTGCCTACCGTGCCGGTCCTCGTCTGTGTCCTACGGCGATTCCTACCAACCATACAGGATGTCATGAGCTGCTCGTCCGATCCTCCCGTGTGCCACGCCCCCCTCGTCACCTCCTGTTAATTCCTGATTGTCATCACCTGCTGCCTGCTATGTTCAGCCTGCCCTCTGTATTTAGTCCGCGTCTAAGTCACTTTTCCCCAAATCCGTCATTGATGTTCGTCGCTGTCTGCCCTGCTTGTGCCCATAAACCCTTATTTCCGACCCCACGGCTTCTCTGCCTTCCTGCCCGCTGGGCGACCACCACACAGGGCACCCAGGCAGCGTAAAAGACAAAACGAACAAACAGCTAAAAAATAGGAATTAAGCAAATTTAAATGACATCAGATGCATTTTCCTGCACGTCTTCAGTAATTTAATCATACCCACATTGCTGAATTAAATATTTGCCAAGTTGGGTGTCGCTAATAAGGTACTTATGGGAACCAGTACTATACATTTTATATGCAAAGGGAAATTGTGTATTTTATTACATCTTGCGGTTGAACAGGCAGGTTACAGTGATAAATATAATGACCTGAAATGTTTAATGCACAGAGAGGAAACGATGAAAAGATAATTACACACTGAATTTTCCGCTTGAGTGACTCCCCGGCATCGGAGCAGACGCGCTTGAACTTCCTGCTCTCGCCGCGAGCTGCGTCTCCCTGAGAGATGAATAAGCTTTTCGACTGGGCACCTGTACACTCCCCAGCACCCCCCTTCCCCCCCCCGGAGGGAATGCATCTACTCTGGGATGTCTGTACACCAGGCAGCCGCTGGAATCGATATCTTTGGGAAACAGTTATATAAGTGGCTGTATTTTCTATGGAGAAACTGAACCAACACGCGGTGAACTGGTTTCTGGAGCATTTCATGGGAGTTTCAGCACCAGAGTTTCTTTGAGATGCTGATTAACTGCTGTATGAATTTTGAATAAAACTCAAAAGGTAAATTTAGGCTTTTTTTTTTGTTCCCTGAGTCATGTGTTTTGTTACCAAGGTGAAAGTGCAAAAATCATTTACATTGATTTGACAGTTCCACAAACCGTCATGCAACTCAAATTTTACACAAGACACGAGAAATTCATATTAAATAAGACATATAAAATAAACGAAAACATAAATTGTAAGTTTACTTACAGACATACACAGTATGTCACCTTTCTGTGCTAGTTATCTTGGTTAGTCATTTTTTACAAAAGGATTTATTTGTGTGGGTTTTACTTGAAGTCATGAGCTGCATGTATTTCCAATATATCGCCTGAAAGAGAGAGAACATCCTTCAGCCAGTTCTTTAATCACACACACACACACACACACACACACACACACACACACAGAGAGAGAGAGAGAGAGAGGAGAAAAAGAAAGCAATCACAGACACGCACACAATAAAATAGTGGCTTTGTTAGCATCCAAACAAAAGCCTTTGTTACCAGAGCTGTTTAAATAGCTTGAAAGCAGAAGGCTGATGATTTCTGAAGAGAGCACACTAAGGCTCGTTCACTTCAAAGGGCTGCCTCACTCACATTATCTCTGCTGGAGTAAACGCTATCAAAACACACTTCTCATCTGTAGTGCAGTCTTACATAGACTTTTACATATGCTGTCAGGTGTTTCAATTTCTCAGTCTTCCCAAAAATAGCTGGCCCAAAATTAGCAAATAACAGCACAGGTTGCCGAATCCGGTGTCACACAGAGACATATAACATAAACTGTCACACTGGGGGGGAAAAAAGTTACTTTGAAACTAGCTAGGAACAATCATTGTGAAACTTAGACATGGCAATAATAAAACGCTAGTGAAAATGCAGTTATCTCTGACTTTGTTTAACTTCAGGTTCACTCATCACTGTGTCCCGCCATTACGTCCCTGTCAGCCCTGCCCCGTCCATTGTGTCTGTCACTCTCCAGCCCCACATTTGACCCCTCAAGCTGGTTCAGTCGTAATGGGCTTTATTGCCTGCTGGATGGTAGATAAGACTGAAATCCTAATGAGGTCTCAAACCCTCATGAGGGCATTATCACTGTCCCCAGCGCAGAGTGACCCTGATCTGACTCATTACACAGCGCCCCCTGGCCTTAATTTAGCAGTAATGCGGCCTTGCAGCATGGTCAGCGAACACGCTAATGAAACATGTTTAACTGAACTGTGGATGCGTTGTTTTACAAGGTCTACATAAAGCTAGCCTGCTACCAGAACAAATATTCTTTAGAAAACTTTCAAAACTTAAAGCCTAAATGATGGTATCAATAATTTGCATACATCCTATTAAACACATTTTAAATCTTTTGAATACTTGAAGTACTTGTTTTTGCAGTTTTTTATAATCGTTTTCACACTCAAAACCATATTCACTTTATCAAAACTCTTTGTGCTTCGCAAAAGAAACCTGATCAGTTAACCGCTGGTGCAAAATGCACTTCCACCACCAAAACACTTCATACTTCACCCAAATATGAAACATGGTGCCAAAACTACAGCATACACTCTCTCCCATAAGGCTGCTGTGTCACTCACTGTACAATCAACTAAAAAACACAAACCAAAACATGCCAAAATATAGATATTAGGTGTTTCCTTCTCCTCTATTTTTGCATTTTGCAAAATTAAAAAATACATACAGACAAAAAACATATACATACATACAAAAGACATATGCAACATTAATAGTGGAAAAAACTCTTCAGCGACAACTACTTAAAAATTTTATCTATATACACTATATACAAAAAGTACTGAGACAGTTGGCCATTACATCTACAGGAGCTTTTTTGACATCCCCACTGCAGCTATAACAGCTTGGGAAAGCCCTTTTCTGTTCCAGCATGACTGTGCACCAGTGCACATTGTAACTTGTTTCAGGGTGCATAGTTTAATTTGTCAAAATCCAACATTTTCCCATTTACAGTGATCTAAATTTTGTTAGGTTTTAGTTAGTGTCTAAAAGAGTATCATAAATGTCTGAAAAACATGATCTATTTGTACAAAATTTTGCTGGTGTTGAACAATAACTGAGAATGGTATTCATGAAATTTGGAAGTGGTCATTGAATGCTTCTTGTGTCCAAGGAATGCAAAAGTATACACGGGCATTGCGACAAGTCTGAAAACAATTGTAAAATACCATAAAGAGGAAATATAAAGCATATGCTTTAGTCTTTAAAATGGCCCTTATATCTGGGCATCTGGCTGTCTCATTTCCCACATAAAATGTGAGTGCCATTCATGTATACCTGATTTATTTTTGTTTAGATTTCCATGTAATTTGCCCAGATAAGAGCGAAAGCAGTACAGTCCTAAGGTGATGTGCACTTCTGTTTGACCTCTCCGTCTGTAAAAACGCAAAACACATTAAGCGTAATGTCAGAAAATGCCAGCAAAATACCTCCGTGCCATTAATAGTGCACAACATGAGGCGATGGTGGTGTGCAGACAGGAAGGGCGTGGATATGCCTGATGCTGGATTGCCTGTGTGCAGACAGGAAGGGCGCGGATATGCCCGGTGCTGGATTGCCTGTGATGTCTCTCACATTTGCCACCCTGCCTTTTTTCCCTCTCCGCTACTGCGGCACCAGTACAGATCGAATCCCAAGAAGTCAGTGCTCCCCCCATTAGCGGTGAGTGACACAAAGGGCTAAGCCCCTAAGGCTGTGATTGGAAGGTCGCCAGTTCAAACCCTATGCTTGGCCCAACAGTCACATGTCTGTGGGCCCTTAACCTCCCAGTTTTATAGGTCACCCCCACATGATTCTATGCTATGAGCCCCTCGAAGTGTAGAGAGCCAGACAGGGTAGGTAAAGAGAAGCATCGCAGTGAGCCGATACTCATCCGTGTGCAAATGGCAAGTAAAGGGTCCCTGTTTTTGGTTCATCTAAGCGTCAGATCCTTCTCGGCATCCCTGAGACTTCCACCATGACTGAAACCTCCGGCCGCACTGTGTGCTGTGACTGGGGTGGTGGTTATGTGCATCTTCTAGCTCAGTGGTCGCCAACCCGTCGATCGCGATCGACTGGTAGATCTTTATCACTGCCCCGGTAGCTCCCGAAAATAAAAACGTTTTCAGTTTTGCAAGCATCTGTATTTCTTAATCCAACTGCTTTATTTTCAATGAAGTGACCAATCAGATAAAAGAAGAGCACCCATAAATTAACTGTCGCAAACGTCAATATGGATCTCCGTGGTGATAGCCCGCGCGAGGTAACATACTACAAACTAGAATGGCGGAGGGTCCACGACTTGAGTGAATAACATTACTTCAGCAGTTTTGCCTTCTGGTGGCATTGAGAAAAGTGATGTTGCATATGATGGGACATAACTGCACTTAGCTTAATTTGAGATTGTTGATAATTTTGTTGATAAAACAGTTCATTTATAAAATGTTAAGGGTAGGTAGTACCGTCAGAAACTTCAGTGAATAAGCACTTTACTGCTGACAATGGCATTTTTCTTGAGTTCAGTGCCACTTCATATGATCTGATTATATGATGGTTGCTTCCGAGTTAAGTAAAAAAAGAAAAAGAAAAGAACATTTAATGTATATTAAATTCAAATACTAAATAAAAGGCCTCAAGTTGGAAGTACAATCTGGGCTGTCTTTTTCTATCTATTCTTCGATAGGTAGATCTTGCCTTTCATTAAGGCCGAGGTCAGGGATCTTCGGCTTGAAAAGGTTGGTGACCACTGCTTTATTCTTTTCTATTAACTGATGTGGTAAACAACAAGAAGTGTGATCTGGTTTACCTGTGTTAAGTTAATTAGTCTAGTTAGTGGCATTCTGATCATGTCTGTGTCTACGGACACAAGGGCTTGGCTTGGACACCACCTGGCATAGAAGATGGGATTAGAGTGAGTTCTCGTTCATCGGGATGTGACCGTAGACCGAGGCCTGCAGAATGTCCAATGCATTGTCACAGACCAGTCTGCTGGGATTGGGTCAAATTCGATCACGCTATAGAACTAGATTTGTTGGTCACTCGTCCAGATGAGTTTGCTGTCGGTTCATGTGACAGGAGGTGTTAGAGAGTGGCCACTAGGGGGCCTCTGAGGAGCGTGATGCATGTTCTTGGGTGTGTGTAAGCCGCATGGCCACCACTAGGGGGCTCCAGAGAGAGGATACTACTAAGTATACTTAATACTAAGATTGTCCAGGTTCAAAGGCTAGCTGCCTTCATAAACTCAGAGCACAATGTTTTCGCTTTCCAGTGCCATATGGAACCATTATCAGGCAGTTTGGATGTGCATGATCACCTGACTGGTCCGCGCGACCCGGCTGACCCCGTACGCTCGCAGCGCAGACGTTGAGAAAGTGCCGGGTGCCGCTGCGTGTCTTGGGGTGAGAGGTCAGCGCCCGGTATGGAATGCCAAAATCGTTCTCTGGGCTTTGGCATAAAAAAAGGCCTCTTGCCAGATCAGAGAGCAGCAGCTGTCATTTGCGCCTCCTACTGGCTTGTGTGCCGGGCAGCATTGACCTTTCACCTCTCCCCCCACTTTCTCCATGACCCTGGAATTAAGGCGTCGTCACGGTGATAAATTCCAGTGTTATCAGTTTTTGTTGAGCCTGGCTCAGTTCTATGGTCATTTTTAGCCCGTGTTTTTGTGCTATTAAGTGTCTGTCCCTGTCAGTGACCACAGTTCACCTTTGCTGATGTGGTTTGTCCATGATTGGCACATGTTTTTGTCTACAGGCCCTTCCTCCTGACGCATTAAATGATGTGCTACTTTTTGTGAGTGTTGCACCTGCAGTTCAGACACCGGATAGTTGGCCTCTGTTACGGCACTTCTCACTGCCACCAGGAATCGACCCCTCTCGTTTACTACCAGGGCCGAAAGCCTGACCAGACTGAGCTGGTTGGTCTGATTGGTTGAAATACATGGAAATACCAGTGGTCTGCATTGTTGTGTACAGGGTGCGTTAAGGGAAAAGGGCATATTCATTATTAATTGTATGATACGTTGTGATGTATTCATGCATTCCTGATCATTTGGAACATGAAAATTTCCAACATCCTACTTGAAAAGACACTAGAGGACAGGGGAAAAGAATCTATTAGAAATGATAGAAAGATAATTAAGTCACCGTCACTCTCCAAACTCAACATCTTTTCTGAGCCGACCCATCTGTGGTGGGGAAACTGAAGGGAACTCTTTGCAGTACAGCTCGGGTCCAGTTCAGTTCCCATATATCAGTAGAAAAGCAACAATAGCTGTCTCAAGTAGGGGTGTGTGATTTGATGGTATCAGATCATGGTGATTAAAAGGTTTCGGCCTTTATGGGGAGATCGTTAGTATCGTGCTACAGTGCACATTCTCTCGGTCCTGTGACTCATATGTGCAGCTAAACGTGTTTTGTCAGCTAAATCCTTTTTCATAGTGCTTGGGATGTCCTTGCTTCTCCCTTTGAGGCCCTTGTCCCAATATACAACTCATTCCCTATTTGGCCACGTAGCGCAATGCATGATATGGAGGAGCTGGTCCCTAAAATGTTTTCGACACTGGTCATATGGCACTTGTTTGTATTTTCCAAAATCAACATGGTACTGTAGCACACCTACAGTACACCAAAATATGTCGGTAAAGGTGGGGCTGACTGTGGCATTTAGATTCAGAATGGCCATTCTGAAGGCTAGATGTCACCTGTTGGGTCAGAGCTCTGTCAGCTTTCGGTGGTTCCCGTTCCCCTGTCAGGGCCCAGCTGGCATCAGTGGCATGCGTAGACCAGGATGCCGTGGCATGGTGCGGGGGGGAGTGTGAGTGGGGGCCTTTCAGAGACTGGTGAGGAATGTAGGGGGCAATTTGGGTTGTGGCCGTGGAACAAATGGCACTGCTGTGCGCAGGGGGTGCCAGCAGTGTGCAGTGTCCTGATTTAGACTGCTCCCTCCAAATCATGTTCAGAAAGAGCCTCTTGTGTTATCTTTCTCTTGCTCATTGTGGGTGACCCTCTTCAGCCGTATTGTATTAACACTGGAGTATTACTAATAAGTATTAATAATAATACTCCAGTGTTAAGAATAAGAATGACTGGGTCCCTCTTAGGCCCCAGGAGAGAATCCGCTCTGCCCCATGTCGCCGTCCTCAGGTCGCTCGTTTCCTGGTCTGCAATGTTTCTGACCTTGGGAGGGGTTAAAAATATCAGGGCAGTGTGTGTGTTTCCTGCTCTGCGCTTGCATTGTCCTTCAGTCATCAATGGGCTCAATGGGTACCACTAGCCCCTCCCCAAAGAATGTCCCACGGGAGGGGGGTGGATGGAATCAGCTGATTGGCTGTCCAAACAGTAAAGGCCAATCAGGGCCCTTGCTTTTAGAAATCTACCAGACACTAGGAAACGTGCTCATCTGTTTTGAATACACGTGATTGGATTTGGAAGTGGGGGTGGGGGGCACCATGACTTCCTGCACTGTGCCCTCTCTACCACCCAGCCCCCCCCGCAAGCCATGTTGCCCAATGGGCCGCTGACACACACAATGCAGGAATGACAGTCCCAGGGCTCAACCACTCGCAGGATTCTCTGGGAGGTCAGCTGGTGGCAGATACAGACACCCCCCCCCCCCTTTACCGTTACCTCGTTAGCTGTTAATTAGGTATAGGAGGTGTCCCGCTGTGCTGCAGTCACGCACGGTAATGATCGTGGGGGAGCTGTGAGTGCAAGGCGATGCAAGGGCGCGTCTGCGGCTCGTGTGGACCACGGCGGCGATTAGTTGGGTCTTGCTGTCACGGTCTAGCGGGTCATTACCCGGCTGGATGGAAAACGAGGGGGGGAGGGGGGATGGGGGGTGAGTGTGTATCCATCAGTAGAGTCCGACCCACCAATCAGTTCCTGCCGCCGTCCCCCTAATCGCTCGGCTGCTCCCCTCCCCATCTCTGCCGCCGCTGTCTCGCCGAGAGCGAGTCGCGTTATGGCATCGTAAACGTCCCTGACAAACTCTGAACAGCGATAATGGAGAGAGCAGTGCTTACCTTTTTATGGGGCCGTAGAGGGGCGGGAGACGCCGACTGCCTCTTCCTCAGCGCCTCAGATAACCCTTAAAAATGTCATGTTGTGGAATTAATTAAATGAACCCCCCCCCCAGGCCTAAATGACCTGCTGTCGTAATTCACCCGGCCCAGACCATCAGCTGCCCTGCTGTGTCCTATAATTGCTTCAATGTGGTCGAGACACCATACGCATTATGTCCATTTAACACACAGTGGTCCCTTTATGTCCACCTACCATTTACAAGGTACCGAAGTCTGTAATGGGACAGACTGGTCATGGCAGCCTCATGAAGACACTGGTTAGCTGGGTAGTGAAAATTATAGCTAAGTATGTTTTTGTCCTGCATGTTTTGGAAGGGTCTGGAAAAGGATCTCGTTGTTCTTCCAGCACTGTAGGTGCTTTGTGGGACCCGCCCAGCCTGGCACCCTTTGCCACGCAATAGGTCAAGCACGAGACGGCTAATCTGATTCGCTGTCAGTCAGTTGGTTCCTCCCCTTTCGGTCATTATCACTCTTTCCACTTCTGGGTCTCATTCTGTTCATACCGGCTGTCAAGGTGTGTAGTCCCTCCCTGCCTCAGTATGGCAGGATTGTG
>JAODKF010000030.1:21432592-21449037 GCA_026779585.1 Mormyrus proboscirostris
TAACTGAAATTATGTATGCCATCTGTGTAAATATAGCTGAATATACATGATGAATTTAATCATCCAAAAATGTTTTGTTCCTGATAAAAATGTTTTTCCGCCATTATATCCCTCCAGTTTCTCCATTTTGTACTTTACAGGAGCTTTAATGTTCCCTGTGTAGCCCGTAGAGACGAAAGTTGGACATCGATTGGACGGCCAGACTGCTAATAGGCACAATTGTTTCAATTTCTTTTTTATTTCCTTTTCATGGAAACAGACTGTGCTACCTGTTTGCATAATGACTTTAGAGTTAAATTAATAATTGGATTTTAAAACTTTTCCTTAAAAATAATTAATTAAGGATGTTCTCTAGAGTGTAATACACGCGGGAGCGGCCTATAAGGAGCATCTGATGTGCAGATCCGTCAGCAGACAACTGGCATTTCCTGCACGTCACTTTGATTGTTTCTGTATTGATCATCTAATCCCAGCAGATCTGCCTTCCAGAATTTTCTCCCCAGCTTCTGTGAGGATGGAAAGCAGCCTTTTCATTTGTTCGATAAAACTTCTCCTCACCGTTTACTTAACAGATGTGAAACCTGACTTCATGGCTCGGCCCTTCCGGAATTTTCTGTTTTTTTAAATTGTTTTCCCCCCCAACACCGTTGTATGACAGACGTTTATGGGCATGCTTCACGAGATCGATTCGAGTCGTTTTCCGAGCAGAAACAGGTACAGTTAACGAGACTGATGAAGAACCCTGGATCGAGAACAATAGGATCCCACTGTCTCTGTGACAGAACCGCAAACAGGCCTTTTATCAGCACTCGAGTGCACTTGGGATACACCTGAGATAAATGCTTAATTAGTGCTGTTTTATTCTTTTTCCTCTTTTGTCCTTGATGTGATTATCCTTCCTTCTGCTGATATCGTTTCATCTTTCCCTCCTGTTCCTGCCGGCAGCAGGCTGGTTGTTAATTTAATCGGAGTTTATTTGGGGGCCTGAAACTCCGACCGTGTTAATGTATGTGTGTGGTTTGTGGGTGGGGGCAGCCTGGGGCTGTGGTGGTGGGGGGTGATAATACCCTGCTGTATGGTGATGCAGCCAGGGGGTGTCTTTCTCACTCCCAAACGCATATAACATCGATCACTCATTTGAGCTGGAAGCAGTGATGCTGTGGCCTTTGTCTGCCAGCGGTATCGGGGTGATTGAGGGCGGGTCCTGGTGGGGGACAGTTTGAGGTCAGCAGCAGACTAGGATCGCGGCCCCCAGGCAGCCACAGCCCCCAGGGTCTGTCCCAGGGATGCACTTGACCTTGTTTTCAAAGCTCTGCTTTTCGCCACGACACCGGCAGGGACCAACAGGACGGCTGCGCGTTTACAGACCACTGCTCCTGGTGCGGAATCGCAACTGGCGCGTGCAGGCCGAAATTCTTTCGAGAATGGGTGGGTGCATCCAGCACCACACGGCTGATCGCCCTGAGTGGTTCCGGTGCGGACGGGTTGGACCTCGCCAAGAAGCGAGCCCTATCACCGGCATGAATTGGAATTATTCAAGGGACGCCGTACACAACGCGCCTCAGTGATTTCGCCATCATCTGTATTCCGCGGTGCAGATTGGGTGAAGGGGAGCTTTCTGGAAGATTCTAACGCAGCAGGTGACTACATCCAAGCCCTCCATATTTACAGAGGGGCCCCTGAGAGAGGGGGATGGGGGATCCCGGTGCAGTGTGCTGGATTCCGGATCTGCATCCCATTAGTCCTCCAATTGAATGATCACCAGAAAACACATTTGTTCCGTCCAAAGAGCGCCCCCTATATACAAATGTCGGGAATGAAACCAAAAATAATCTAGAGCAAAGATGGAAATCTTACTGACCTGAAGTGACCTGTAGCAGGAAACTTAGCTCAATTAAATATTAACTTGGCGTTCCTAACCTAGGCATTCATGAAGAAATTAACTAAAGCAAAAAATTATAAGAAAGTATCATCTTTGCGGAGAGGCGTGCTCGTCTCTGTGTGCTAGGGGGCAGTGACGGGACCGGGCACATACGGCTCGCCAGACAGGGTGGAGTTACATGGAATGTCCAGCCAGGCTAGGGGACGTGTCCGGGGATCTGAGGAGACGCCACGCCAAGGTCCCGACAGGGCATGAAAGCTCTCCACACCTGCAGGTCCTCAGGTCACATCCTTCAAGGACACCTACAGCCAGTACTAGCCATGGACCAGCTGTGTAGTTCAGGTCAGACGACCAAAGAAACTGAAGTCCTGAGTTTCAGCTAAGACTACAGGGACAGTCTGCCTCCATGTTGGCCCACACATGAGATCAGTTAGAGGGATGAGCGAAGCAGCATGTAGCATTACGCTAAGGCTCGTCATCCCGGACTGTAAACCTCGCGCTGCTGACTCCTCCCCTGGGCCGTCCGGCACGCCGGGATGCCATTTGGGCCTTCACAACGCCTGTGCCGGGCATTTCACACAAGAACTAACATGTGTGGCACAGAGAATGTGATAAACGGATTCACCAGGCTCACCACTGCGGATTGCGCGTGGCTCCCGTGCGCGTGTGCTGTCTGGGAGGTGGGTGGGGGCAAGCCTTAAAATTTGAGCGGCAAAAATGCAAATTTAATTTGGTAAAATAAAAAAAAGCACTTGCGTTAGCAGAAGCCCTTGTAACTTGTACATAAATCAAAGGTAACGAAATCTCTTGCATGGAGACTGAGAAGTCAAGGTTGGCGGGTCGGGGGGGGTATAATAATGATTTCTGAAGACTCCCCAAGCACCGGCCACCGGACCGTGACAAAGCTGGGCCCAGCAAGATGAAACTACCCGCAGGACCTGTGGAAGGGTGCGGGTCTGTGCAGGCCTGTGCAGCAGAGGCCTTACCAAGCACAGTTCAGCACACATTGTAGCAATGGGAAAAAGACTGTGGTCTGAATTAGTAATTACTAATCAAAAGATGATTTAACATTGGCATCTGGCAGGGGAATTGAGCAGCACAGCCTTTATGTTGATGAAATAGGCTGAAGTCGGCCTTTCATAATGAAGAACGCACCACAGAAGTACACTACAAGTCCAAAGTTTTTCTGTATTTGCATGATTCTCACTTAACATTTACTAAAAAGACATTCAGTATTCTTTGCTAACACATACATTTACAGTATGTTCACTATTTGAGTACCTTTGTTAGCAAGAAAATGTCATACCTGATTCATCAAAGTAATGTGCAGATGACGTTACAGTATCCTCGCCATTAGCATGGTACCATCAGCACTGCAGATTTCCCCCCCTTCTTTCACAGATGGGTACAACAGCAGTTTCCGTGCAGGGATCACATACCTCTCTGACTGTACATTCATTTCACGTTTCTTCCTGCTCTGGCACCTTCTCGCTGCGCTGTTAAATTTATTAAAATAATATGGAAACTAATGAAAGATAGACAAAATGATCAACCTGGCCCCGTCTCCCTTAATTAATTTACACGCTGGAACAATTTGGCACTGGAAGTTTGTCACGGCGCTTGTGTTCGCACTGCAGAAGGGAATCGTCTCCAAAACGTGGCAGGTGGCTCATTTTCTGCCACGGCCGCTCCAGGGCGTGTCACCTGACTTTGCCACCCGCTCGCCTGCTGCCTGGCAGCCGCTCGCTCGTAAACAGCTTCATTCCGTTGCCGTAATGAGCGAGAGCAGTAGGATACTCGCACGGAGTGTCATTACACGCCCCACGTCGCTGGCACTGCAGAGCGCCCCGTGACGCGCCTCGCTGAAAATCCCTCCCTGAGCTAATCGGGGGTGGGGCTACAGACTGGAGAGGGCCCAAAACAAATAAACAAACACAGTAAAATCCCTGGACCCGGTCCAAAGCTCAGTCCCCGCTTGATGGAGCGGATCGCCGGCGATAACGGGACGGACACGGCCACTGGTGCTCTGCGGATGGATGGGGAACCTTATTGGACGATGGAGTGTGGTGAGATGAAAACACATTAATGAATGGAGGACACATGTGGTCGCCCCCAGGAAAGAAAAGGCCTTCCAGGTATTTATAAAACATTTGGGATATTTCTGCTACTGACATCTTCACCATCTACCTGCTGAATCAGGCCGCTGCTTCTCTCTGTACTGTTTCCCTGGCCGGCACATCTTCACTTTACCCTGCAGGCATCACATGGTCGTGGTGGTATAATTGGATTGGTCGAACTGGGTCAGATAGGCCTTGGGGGTGGTCAGACCGACACCCCCCTGCGCTGATTCGGGGTTACCGTCAGGTCACCCACCGCGTGTTCCGCTTAATGACTAAGCTCCTCCAGTCTCCAATGTTCTCGAGCTGTCTCCATGCGTCGGGGTTTGTTCGGTGTTCCTGGCCTGTCCGCTGGGATAAATTAACCATCCTACGCAGATGGACACAGTGTCCTCATTACAACTTCCTGGAAAGTCGGGGTTATGGAAGATTAAATCCCGATAAGATCTGGGATCGAATAAAGGCCCATGGATCAAATCACTGTCTGTTTGATGCTAAATGAAACTGCAATGAGATCTTAGCATTACCATTACAAGCTGTCTTATATATTAGGGTAAATGCTGCAGTTACATACAAGTGGATATCTTGCTACACCTGGCTGGAAATTGACAGGACTGTGGCTGTATGTCAGATTCCCACTAGTTGGTAGATTAGCCTTAATTGCTTTGTTAAGGGCCACTGTTTGGTAAGGCAGGTGATCTCTTGCACTCCATCCAGCAAAAAGACAAAACACACAAAAATGAAAAGGAGGAACGGCGCAGGCCCATTTATGGTGAATGTGCCACAGGGACTCCTTCTGGGAGGGGCTGGTCAGGGCGGTGTGTGCGTGTGTGTGTGGGGGATATTATAAAGCCGGTCCCTTGCATCGCTTTGTCACTGAAACATTACCGGCTGAGATAATGCATTTAATCAACAGCACATTTACCACGCATTACCTGAGTAATAAGATGTCAGCTAGTGGAAGAGTTCTGCTGTACTGAGAGGCCGGGGGAAAGGGGGGCACTGGGAGGGCTGGGTGCAGCAGGTGTAACGTGTGATTACTCTCCCAGACTACATTATAGCCCGGAATGCGGGGTCCGATAGAGCTGTGTGCTGAATCTCCGGAGACGCAGACCTAAGACATTAATGTGGTCCGATAGGCAGCACCTCACGGAGATCCTGCTGCACCGATTCACCTCTTTAATCTGCTGGAGGCTCAGGGGGCACTTTGGGAGTGGGGGAGGAGGAGGTGTTTCCGCTGAATGGTCTACAGACCTAGGAGCAATGCGGCTGCTGCGTTTAATATGGCAGGAACAGCATATCTCTACACCTCATCATTAAATAGAGAGGGCATTGCACATCTCCACACCTCATCATTAAATAGAGTGGGCGCTGCACATCTCCACACATCATTATTACACAGATTGGGTGCTGCGCATCTCCATACCTCATCATTAAATAGAGCAGGCACTGCACTTCTCCACCCATGATCATTAAACACAGAGGGCACAGCACATCTCCACACCTCATCATTAGATACAGCAGGCACTGCACATCTCCACATCTCATCATTAAAACAGTGAAAACTGCACATCTCCACTCATCATCATTAAATATGGCAGGCACTGCATATCTCCATACCTCATCATTAACCAACGTGGGCACTACACATCTCTACACCTCATCATTATATAGAGCGGGCATTGCACATCTCCACACCTCATCATTAAATAGAGTGGGCACTGCACATCTCCACACATCATCATTAAATATGGCAGGCACTGTGCATCTCCACACATCATCATTAAAAACAGCAGACACTGCACATCTCAACACCCCATCATTAAAATACAGCAGACACTGCATATTTCCACACCTCATAATAAAATGCAGCAGGTACTGCACAATTTCATGCCTCATCATTAAATACAACAAGCATTGCACATCTCCACACCTCATCATTAAATACAGCAGGCACTGCACATCTCCACACCTCATCATTGAATACAGCAGGCACTGCACATCTCCACACCTTATCATTGCTGTAAATGAGCCGTGCGATGATGGAGATGTCTCAGAATACAGCCAGGAATGGTATCCCCGCGTTCTCGCCCTCGTTATGCCGAAAGCAGCATCCATCTCTTTCCTGTCTACCGGGAACAATTTTAACCAGATGAGTGAAATATAAAAGAAAGGAAAGTAATCTTTTACATTAAGCTGAACATGTTGAAATATATTATTGAAGATGAAATTAATATATAATCTTGTTATTAAAAATCGGCTGAATTGGCTCATTATAGCGGTCGGAGGAGAGCATCTGCTTGAGACGGCAGCTCAGCTTCTCTTGTCTCCTAGAGAAGAGACCCTGGATGACTCCGATTATTCCTCCTCAATTATTTCTCCTCTTCATTGTGATGACACTGGACTTAATAGATTTTTTTCTTCTACAGGAAATCTCCAGAATGCAAGGTCTAGGTCAACTTCAAGTGCCTTTCAGAATGGAATTGTGATGCAACGGAATTTCAGCTCTCGGTGTTGGAAAGGCGTCCTTTTGTTATTGACGTCACGACTGACACGAGACCACATGCTGTCTGGACTGAGATAAAAGTGTCAGTTATTTCGGGTTGGCCTAATGAATCAGCCTGTCCTCTGTTTACATACTCAAAGTGGATTCAAATGGAGATATACATCGAGGACAGCAGGTGGCGCACTAATTAAGAGCATGAACATGTGACATGAATGATGGCTAAACCTGACAGTCCCTTAGGATAAATGTGTTGTGTTGAACATATGTCAGGAGGTAGCGCATCACTCACCGACCCAGAGAGGTTAGAGTATAGAGAGACGTGAACAAGCAACGGAACAGAACATTCCAGAACATCTTCAGATTCTTTTTTGCCTTATCCCATTCTGACAATATAAAATTAATAATTGCCCAACACATAATAACACTCCCCATTTTCTCCACAGAGAGGTTCTCCCTAGGTGCTCCTGGCATTTTTTGCTCTGCTGGATGAGGAATTACATCTTGAACAGGTCCTTTGCTGATTCAACGTGAAGAGGGGCTTCAGTTGCACAGGGCACCCAGCTATTGCACTGTGTGACATTTCTGCTTCAAAGCGAATTCAAGCTCAGTGGATTCCATCCATCCATCCATCCATGTTATACGTGATGGGAAACAATTTCCACTTGCAATTAAAAATAAAAGAGAGCACATTTCCTAAAATACTACAAAATTCAATTAGAAAACCCAGAGAAGATGCTTCTGATGTTCTGACAATGCATCTGAGCACTTCCTGCTTGGTGGAATATGGCGGACACATTCTTTGTTAGTTGTTTTCTGGTCCTTTTAAAAAATGTAGCTCTGCCCTCACTGTAGATGTGGAGATTCTTGGCACATAAGCGGCGTTGATCAATGTCAACCAGAGAGTAGGACCCGGAAGCCGATGAGATAATTGAAGGCTTTATTTTCCTAATGCGAGGACGATTATCACACTCTCGGTTTTTGATGATTTCTATGAAGGCACATCTAGCTCTTATTTGATTTTTTCATGGCCCTTACTCACCTCAGAGGCAGGGAACAGATCAATTAGTCGAACCAGGAAAGGCACATGCACTGAGAAGGTCTCTTCGCTCCGTGTGCTCGTGTTCAGGCGTGGTGTGCAGCGCGTAGAGAAATAGCAGGAGCTCGGCTTCCCCACACATGCTGCTATCGAGCGGGTCGATTAAGCAAATGGCTGCCTTTGTCATTCTCTCTTAAGCCCCGATCACCTGCTTGGTGTGGATCAATCACCACGCCTGGAAGAGGTCATGGAAACACACCAAGGTCTGATCCAAAAGTGTAACCTGGGTCGGGTCTGAGATTTCTGTTAACGACACGATGACTGCCGGCGTAGAAACGCCAATGAGCTGTAAAATGTCCGGTCCAGTGCCTGATGTCCCAGACCAGAATCCCTCAAACAGTTTGGCTGTGCGCACCAATGTCTAACACGCATTAAGCTTCATGGATTTTTTCAGACAATCATCACTCCAATAATTATCCTTTGTTTACTTATGACATACGAAGGCCCTCAAAGTGAAAACATGAAATATTATTTGAGATTTCCAAAAATGCCTCAGTTATAATCGCTGTGGAGATCATTGGCCACCAAAGGAGACTTGCTTCATTTTTATTATGCTTCATGTATAAATCTCTTTGTTTTTCATTACCTGGCTTCTTAGCACTTTGATGCTGAAGCCTGACTGTTTAACATATTGACAACCATCTGCCCTGGGATGATGATCTGGTCATGAATATATAAACAGCAAGAAGGGGCCCCTCTGGGGGAGGGGGTCGGGGCCAAACCATTTGAATGGGTATGCGTTTGCTTTTCATTTTCCTGTGTGTTCCTGGGAAATCCTTCAGAAATGTCATATGTCGGCCACTGTCGTTGATGGAATCCGATTTCGGAAAGGGAGATTCTCAGCTGAGGAGAAGCTGCAAAGTGTAAAGGCAGCGCGTGAATGCACTCATGCGGTACTCCGGCATTCCTGCATACGGTGCATCTATAAACGAGATCTGTGCGGGTAGCAGAAATGGGTGTGAAACCTTGTACGGGGAAAAACCATCGTACGTGGAAAAAATGTCCCGTCGCCGCGAAAAGTGTCCTCCTCTTCTTTTTCTCCTCCGCTGCCTCCCAATTACACGGAGCCCCTGAGGGGTCCGGCTGCTCATGGTCACAGGGACAGGAGTTCAGGTTTCTGGACGTTAAACCTGCAAGCGAAGAATGGACGCAGACGGCAGGATGGCGAGCTCCTCGCTTCTGCAAACCCGTACAACCAGGTGTTGCCTCTATCCGGTGGGCTGTACAAACAGAAACATGCCGTAACTCCAAGTCACTGAAAAAGGTGATGTCTTTGCTCCCCCCCCCCACTAGGGGTTATGTGGCGTCAAAAGTAGACCATTCATTTTCTGAATGGTTTATTGCCCGGTCATGGATCATTATCTACGGTCCTGCCAGACACCCACCGTCATACATGAAAGGAATACAGTTTGATATGTAGCCCTGATTCGAGGCCAATCACGGCCCACAAGCTGAGATGCTGCACTTCCATGGAAGTCTGGACATCCTCCATCCCATCTGGCAACCCATGGACCACGGGGCAAGAAAATTCGACGCTGTCACCTGGGCAGGGTAACCCTCTGCCTCAGAAGGCCGCCACCATCACCGCTAATGGGGAGACGCCCTTGGGGTGCGGCGGTCCTGCTCGCAGCGCTGGAAGACATAGCTGCTGCTCTCTGTTTATCACTGTCAGCCGCTGCCTTGCCAGACGGGACGACTGAGAGCGTGTGTGACTCAGTGCTATTTCAGGACCTGTGAAGGCTGCCATAAGCGTCTTCCCCTCTGCCCGCATCATCCCCTGTCGTCCTCTGTGATTTTAGTCCCTGTTTGCTTCTCCCTCTCTCTTTTTTTAATCGTCTAGTTTTGTTAATGAAACTATCCGGCAGAACTAATCCAAACAAGGGCTTAATTAATCAGCCACTGACAGCTTCTGCTGCAAACAGCTTCTGAGGACTCCCCCTTTCTAAAATCCTTTTTTCCACGTTTGACGAGATGCGCGTCTCCAGCCACGCTCTCCCACAGGCTGGGAACACGCCTCACTGGAGAAACTGAACTGCTCCTCACACACTCATAACGACACCGTGCCCTTCATGACTGCCTGACTGTGCAGCCAACAGCTGGATCGGGGTTTTGACTGCGAAGCCCTGCGACCTCATTGGCCCAAGCAAAGGGAAGTCAATGAAACATTCAAAATCAAAACGAAATCAGAAACTTTAGTGAGTTAAAACTCCATTTAAACTTGTTATCTATATTCAGTAACATGAACGATGAATCATATAAAACTGTGTATTTCCCAAGATCTAAAAGTCAGTTACTAAAATGAGTATTAAAATCTGTCCGTTTATTTTTTGAAACAAATGCGTTGTATTGAACAAGTCCAATAAGTATGAATTACAGTAGGTCTCTGGATCAATACCTTCTTTAGAGAATTTACAGGTTGGCTAACATGACAGACATCTGCTTCTCCTTCCTTATCTGGGGGCTGCTGCTTGTCCGATTACACCCCAAATTTATTAGAGGAGTGAGTTTCCGGAGATTTATCACGTACGCTGGGCAGTAAAAGGACGTAAGTAGATTATATGAGTTTAAACCACCGCAGGGCACAATGGGAAACTCATTTTCTCACCTTTTCAACATTTCGTTTCTAGGAGCTGAAAAAACAACAGTTTTTCTCCAAGCACCTTTTTCTTTCTCGACAAGCTATTTCAAGCTGCCATGACCTTTTGGGAGGTGGTTTCCAAAAGCTTCTTCACCTTCATGTGGCATCTCAGTTCGGGAGGGTGGTTGTTGCAAGGGAAAGGTCATCGTGATGGACAGGTGGGTAAAGATGACACCAGATGCCCAAGCAAGGGAGTAGGCGGAACCCGGAGAGCACGGCAGGGTTGGGGGCGTGTCACAGATATGAGGGCGGGGAGTCCTGTAGCTGGACACTGCAAACCTGCGCATTGCCGTCATTTGATGTGTTTTTATGGATGCCGAGTGACAGAATGGCTGACCTTTCAGGGAATACAGACAACGTGAGAACTACAGCTCCAGGATGCGGCACAGAACATTACTTTCTGTCCCTCTGGGGCAGAGCACCTAGTAATACCATAGATGTTGTCTCTGTTTATATGTCAGCATTGACCACTTCACTGCGGGTACCTTGTACCTTGCATGCGGCAAATCAAACCCTTGAAGTTTAAATCAGAAAGCACACTTGTAATAAGCTTTAGAACATTATATTTACTGAGTGGATGCTTTTGTCTTAGCTAGCTAATGATATACAATTGACAAGGCAGGACCAAACAGTCCCTGGACCAAGTGGGGGGAGGAGGGGTTGTTGCTCAGTGGTCTAGCAGTGAGGTCAGTCTGCAGAAATAGGGATTTGAACTGGTGACCTTCTCGTTGTAGGATTAGCTCCTAACCCACTGAAGCACACAGCAACACAGCTGCTGTGACGGTGTCTTAGGGCACGTGGAGCTTCTTAGAGCAAAACCTGTGAGCATTTTAAATACATATTGTTATCAGAATTAACCCTCTCCCGTGGCATAAATTGTCAAACTGGGAAAACTGTTTAACTGACGGCATTCTTCGTTGATCTGTCTCGCTTTTCATTTTTTTTTTCCGTCTTGAGCTAATATGCCGGTGCAGTGGAGAGAGAAAGGCTGTTAACACAAAGCATTCCCTTTTCATCAGTGTGTCCGCTGCCATGAACGACGACAGCCCCGCGTCGCCTGCCTCGAATGTTAATTTAATGCTTCCTGCCCCCGGCCTGCTTGGGCATCCCCAAAACCACCGGCGTGTGGCGTACAACGAGGGACCGTTCCGGAACCTCTGACACATCGATATGGGAAAACCGAAAATGGCAAGCGAAGAACGATAGTCATGTTTCAGGTTTCCAGAAAAGCACCGTGCCATTTCCCAGCCCAGGGGACCTGCATTTCAGTCTCTATATTACATTAATATGTGAATTCCCTGTTCCTTGGACTCTCTGGAGTCCAGATGACCTTCAGCATTTCACTCGGGATGGGATCACTTGTTAATAAGATGGTCGGTTTCCCGCTGACCGAGTCTCGGTGCAACCCCGGGGTGCGTCTCCCTGATGTGGCTTCTGCTTGCCGCAGGGCCTGCGTGCAGTAAACAGCAGCGAGTATAATTGGAAATAATATGGCTTCTCTGAGGAGACTTTTGCCTTGGGGGGGGGGGTTAGATACAGCTCAACAGAGAGACGCAGGGGACCGGCCGCCATGACAGCATCCTCCTGATCTTATACAGCAGCTCCGCTGTGCTGGTCTGCGTAAATTACCTTTCACCCTGGGTTCATCAGTATGGAATGTTAGCGAACCCAGTGCACCATTTCAGACTGTGTGAGCAAAGCGCAGCTGGGCTGACGGCTCACAGGTCAGCTATTTAACAATCCCTCTCACCTTTAGAGCAAGAATGAACGCGAAGGCAGAAAGGTCACTCCAAACCGTGAGGGAGGTGTGCCGTGTAGAGCAGATAAATTCCGCCTAGAACTTTCCACAGGTGCGGGTCAGCCATATTGCCATGCATGCTCAGGAAAGGTCATCAGTCGCCGTCGTCCCAATCCCACCCCCCTTGGTCCTCCACAGCTAGTATGACTGCTGGACCTTCTCCATATTTTTCTTCTTCTGGTGAAAGCTGTGTCTCACAATAAAAGTAAACAGATCTGACGTGGTCTTCAGAGACTTATGGCGGGATTACCACGGCTGCCCCAGGGCTGAACTTCTGAATGGTTCATCTTATTCTCCGTGGAGTTCTGTTCACGTTAATCCCGACCCTGGACTTCTCGCACGCATAGAGCCCTTCGCATCCAGCCAGCGGCTCTTTGAGACCCATGTGTCTGGCTGCTGTTTCCGTGTCATCAGATCTCGCTGCGTCAGTGCCATTTTTGAACACTCACATCCACTTAATAGCGTATAAAAAAAAAAAATCTATAGCGTGGCACTCTGCACGGACACATCATTTGGAGGAGTTTTCCTCGCCTCAGTGTGAGAGGATTAATGTTTACATATCAGGGTCTATCCCCTTTCCACAACCGGACTTGACATGGGGCTAAATGTGCCTTTGCTGTAATAAATGACACATTGACAGTATATCTTGCGGACACCGCACTGCAGTCACTGCATCTAGGGCATTGTTATTAATATGAATAGACTTTGTTGTCGTATCATGGTTTTTGGCCCCCAGGTGGCGGTGGCGGGGGGTAATTACTCATAATTCATCCATATGGGCAGTAATGGTGTTCAGGTGCCTTGATGAAGTCCTCCGGAGGCAGCTTGATGCCAGTCGGTGTAGACCCATGCAAACGGGGACGGGCATTGACAGACACAGCGACATGCCAGCCAGCAAGACGCCAGCGGTTCATTATGCTCCGACTGAAACTGCGCTGCCTCGCTACTCCATCAGCTCACATCTGGTGGCCCATCCATAGTGGTGGGGATGGGGGGGGTGGATGTTGGACCTTTCAGGATTCCCAATCAAAGGCGTAATCAGGATCGAGAAGTACAAGAGCGACCGGCATTGTGATGTTAGGTCAAGTACTGCTGCGGGTGCCTGTTAATAGAGAACAGGAGGGGGCAATCAAGGAGCCAGTAGCCCCAGAATGTTCCAAAAGCCTCTCTCACCCGGGACTGTCTATTTCTGATCAGCTTCCCCCTCCCGTCCTTGCGGGTGGTTCTGGCTCAGACCCTAGACACATATACAGCAGGTTCAATGTCAAACTGTTGGCCTTGTCAGGCAGAGCCCCAGGATCTCCAGAAGTGCTCCGAGTTAAGCCTGGGCATCCACCAGCACATAATCTCCCGTTACGTGATGAATGGTTTTTAAACTGTCCCTACCTAGAACTGAAAGTGAGAACCTCGATCCTGTGTATGTGTGTGTGTGGGAACAGGTGAGTACAACTGTGTAAATATAATAATATATTTACACACAGTATAAACAGGGCCCATCTGCTTTAATAGGCGATGGATGGTGCTCAGTAAATCCTGCTGTAAAGCGGGACTTTCTGGTTCAGGCTGATTATAGATGGTTTCAGTTTTTCATTTTTTTTTTCTTTTTAGACAGTCATATCACTATTCATTCAGAAATACTCTGAACCAAGAATAACTGATGGTCAGTGTCTACAAAGGGCCAATACCAAATTAATTATGTATACACAATTCTCTAAAAATGAAACATCGGCTTGTGTGTGTTTCAGGGCACCAAAAATAGATAAACTTTCCAAATATTTTGATGTATAGTACATCCGCAGAAATTCCGCGGCAGTCTGGCTTTTGGGAATGTGTAACTGTAACGCATTGCCTTTTTGTCCTTTGTAGTCTTCTCTTCTTCATTTTCTCCACCCTTTTTGTGTCTAGCATCCCTCCTTGCTTGTCCCCTGAATTCAGGCCAATGTCCCCATTCCAGCGAGCTCATGCCTCCCTGGCCATTAATTAACAATGGGAGCTCCGGACTGCATTCTGGTCCCTGCCTTCCGGAACTTGGACACCATGACTACCCATACCATGTGACTGGCCCAATTTAGCAGTATCTCCCGTCAGTGTTCCGTGATTGTCATTGAGACGATCAGTGCTATTTGTGTTAATTATGTGCAAGTGGAAGATACATGTTTGCATTGAATATCCATTCCCTAGATAAGGAAACAAAATCACCACAAAATAAACAGACTTCAACCCACATTTTATATACTGTGACAAATATTTTTGAAATCCTTAGGTATCTCCAGAAATTTTGAAATGAAATCGCTAGCAGATCAGGTATTTCGTCTTTGGCCTGAAATCATTTTTATGTAATTCAAAGGACTTTTTAGATTACATCATTCAGACAACAAAAGGGGTAAACACCGTCTCTCTCCGCGGAGATAAACACAACCAGCTGTTAGCAGTAAATTGCTACGCAGCTTTGTTAGCTCCGCTCGCTCACCTCAGCTCCTCTTTGGTGTGAGGTGTGGTGCTCTAGTGCATAGCATGGAGAGTTGTGTGTTTGCAATTTGAGCATTGTCAGCCATGGGTGTGTGCCTCTCCATTAGACAAAACCACGCATGGTCATTAGAGAAGCACAGTTCATCCAATCAAATCACAGCTTTTTTCAGAAGCGTGTAATTACTATGTGCTCTAGTCGATGACAGAGTGACTGTAAGAACTGAGGAAGCTCCCAGAAGGCTGAAGTGCACTTTGGGGGCTGGAAATGTCAGACATTACATTCTGACGGTAACTTTGTGTCTGTCTCTCAGTCTGCGTCTCCTCGGCCACGGTGCTGAAAGGTGTTTAATGTCAGGGCTGGGAGCTGCAAAGTGGGCTTCACATCGACTGCGGCAACCATCAAAGTGCGAGGAGCGCAGCACCCGAGAGCCCGGTTAGTGCTTCCTGGGCCCAAACACATGCCGCTTGGGGTGACACTGGCATCCGCCTCTGTCACACAGCAAAAACACGTTGTTCACACCACCTCTTACCGCTCCGAAACGGATTGCCATAGACATCATTTCTGACTTTCACACCCGATAAAGAGAATAAAAGCATAACGGACGAAAAGGGAAAGTTGAGGAAATGCACTACTAGATGCATATCCTCCTTTCCAATAAAAATGCAGTAATGAAAATATTCTGGCCTCTCTGAGGGCGGGACTGAGATAAGGGGAGCACTTTTGAAGTGTTAATTGTACAAGTGCATTTTCCCTCTTCAATCTAACAAAAATATTAAGAGTTTCTATATCTGGAGATTGCAGCCTGGCAGGAGAATTAAAAGTTTTTAAAACAGTTTACAATCCGACGGTAAAGGCGGCCTTTGAAAGCACGATTTAACACCCCGATCAATGTCCATATGTTCAAAGAGCAGATGTTATCAAACGATCCAATTAGAGTTCAGAAAATAAACATGTTACTGCCAACTTGATCCTGAAAAAGGAATTTCTGTCAGAAGAGAATAAATCACCTGCAAAAGGCCGGCATTGTGCTTTGAATCCTGTGTCACGTCCTGCCAAACTGCCCCTCCTGTTTCTCCCTAGTGTGGCTCCTACAGCTGCCTCTTATTCTGCTCCCTCGTCAGCCTCTGCATAAAGGTTCCTCCCAGTCCCGTGTTCCCCAGTCCTGCCTTTGACATTGTTGTTGGTCCCGGTATGTAAGATCCCCCTGTGACCCTTCTGTTTTCTTGCCCTCACTATGCAGTTTTTCCTTTTTTTTTGTAACAGAGAGCAGCCTTTTGGCATAGCCATAAGCTTTCTTCTTTTGAGGCTTGTTTTTTTATCTCAGTTGGTGGAGAGACTAGGGATCCGGGCCAGAAATTGGGAGTTTGCTGGTTCAAGTTCCCACAAATACCAGGAGTGATCGTACCCTATTGGGCCCTTGAGAAAAGCCCTTAACCTGCAATTGCTTCATCTTGGCTGTAACATTAACCTACATCTAGTCCTAAAAGGAGGTCCTCCAATTTTCAGGGAAAATTTGGGGGTTGGTGACAGGATTGGCACTCCAGCCACCGGAAAAAACTCGCACTTCCATTCGGAGTAGCGTAGTGCTGAGGTATCACCAGCTGCACTTGGGTTCTCATCCCTGAGTTGGTTCGCAATGTGGTGGGTGTGGCAACGCATTGTATCAGCCCCCCTCTCTCTTATAAGGTTATACAGGTCATTCAATTAAAAAAAAAAAAAAGGAAAGCCATACAGTACATATGCTTAGAGGCTGTTGTAATTTCAAAGCGCCACATTAGGCAGAGATGAACGACTTAAATGAGGATAATGTCCTTTTGCTCGTCATTAAACATAAACAAATACCTGGCAGATGAAATTTAACACAGACAAATGCAAGGTGCTCCATGTAGGGAGCAGAAATATAAAGTACAGGTATTTTATGGGTCCTACTGAAATAAA
>JAODKF010000030.1:21458625-21480736 GCA_026779585.1 Mormyrus proboscirostris
CACCCCCCCCCCCCCCCCCCCCATCACATCACCACATCTGGATCTTATTCATGCTCTCTGTTTACGTCCCATTACCAGGGAAATAAACAATAAACGGGTGAATCTTCACAGCAGATGGGGGTGTTAATCAAATAGTGCCGCTCTGTGCCAGCTCCCCCCCCCCATCATCACAGCACATTCCCTACCTTTGAGGAACATCACACGTGTTGCTCTTTATTCCGACAGTGGAAGACAGGTTTGGCCTTTAGGATTCCAAGTGAAGTTTGTGAAGATGCCCACGGTTGTGCGTTAATCCCTGGTCACATGGGCTTACCTTGACTCACTCGAACCTGAGAGGAGAGATCAGAGGGGGCACAGGCTCTCGTAATGAACAGGAGTATGGGTCTACACTGCAGCCTCATCTCAGAGGGACCAGACTGCCGGACTACGATGGCTCCCAGCCCGCCATGTTTTGTGAAGTGCTTTAAGAAAATTCTCTTGCTGGGAAAACATTTCCCATCTTTTTGCCAAACTTACCTACTCTAGAAAAATAAAACATCAACAAGCGTGCAAAAAGCTGTTGTTCAAAAACAGATCTTAAGTGGCTGGATAAACAGGGATCATTTCAGACCAGCCTTTGCCCTGAAATCGATATGTATATGTAACCTACTGTAGATTACTATCACATCCCCACGTTAGTGTTGCCATAACACAGGCTTTTAATATCTGCAATGACTTGCGTCTAGGTTCAGCTCTCGGAGTGAATTGGTCACAATCACTGGGTAAACAGTAACAATTTTATTAACAACACTCCACAAGGATGAGTCACGTGTGGAAACAATCAAATAAGAATAAACAATTCCCCCCCTCCCCACAACAGTCTGGTCCCTATGCAATCCAGTTCAGTCAATAAAGTCCTCCGGTATATATAATCCTTTGTACATACGTGAGTTTTTTTTGTTTATATTTTTTAACTAAGAAGCCTATATATATATCTGTGTCCAGGAGAGCTGTATCCACTGACTGGAAGGTAGGTTGACTGGTTCTGGACGTAGTTGAACACTCCACAACCCTAATACAGTACGCAGAATCGGTTGCTCGCCGTCGGAGAGATCGCAGAATATGTCAAAGAAAAAAACAGCAGTGCAGAAATAACCATCAGTGCTATACAGTCTCATTAGCATTAACATTAAATCTATTTTTACAATCAGAACAAATATACATAAGCATACATATACATAAAATATACATATACATGTATGTGTGTGTGTGTGCATGTGTATCTGTTTGTTCTTCATGGTCAAAGATTACCATGGCTCCAAGTCAAATGGAAGAAGGGTGGCTGT
Organism: Mormyrus proboscirostris; assembly: GCA_026779585.1. Taxonomy (NCBI): domain Eukaryota; kingdom Metazoa; phylum Chordata; class Actinopteri; order Osteoglossiformes; family Mormyridae; genus Mormyrus; species Mormyrus proboscirostris. The sequence continues at coordinate 21,459,951 of JAODKF010000030.1, forward strand.
GGGTCCAAAGGTGGCTGATGAGGCCAATCCGGGCCTGGAAGTTACGCCCACATGTGGGACACACATGGGTGGGTGCTGAGGTTGACGCAGCTCTGGCCTTGCGTGCAGCTCATTTGGTTTGTGCGTTTCAGTTCGGCTGCACGGGCACCACTAGTGAGGTTGCTGCACCACGCTGGACGATCCTGGGCAAGAGATTCCCAGGAGTTGAGGTTGAAGCCCAGTGTTTTGAGGGACGTTTTCAGGCTGTCTTTGAAGCGTTTCTTCTGTCCCCCAACTGTACATTTGCCCTGGCACAGCTCTCCATAGAGAAGTTGCATCGGCAGTCGGTTGTCTGGCATTCTGATGACAAGGCCAGTCCATCTTACTTGCATCTTCTGCAGGAGGGTGAAGATGCTGGGGAGGCCAGCCCGCTCTAGGACCTCTGTGTCTGGAACTTTGTCCTGTCACCTGATGTGGAGGAGTCGATGGAGGCAGCATGTGTGGAAATGGTTGAGTTGCTTGGCGTGTCTGCTGTAGACAGTCCAGGTCTCACAGGCATGTTGTAAGTAACACTGCACGGTAGACCTTCAGCTTAGTGGTTAGGCTGATACCTCACCGCTTCCAGACATTCTCTCGGAGTCTCCCAAAGGTGGCACTGGTGTTGGCAACCCTGTTGTTGATCTCGGCATCAATGTTGACTGCATGAGAGAGGGTGCTGTCCAGGTAAGTGAAGTTGTCAACTGCCTGAAGTTGTTGCCTTTTCACTGTTATGTGTGGCTCATGGTAAGGCTTGCCAGGTGCAGGCTGGTACATGACTTCGGCCTTTTTGGTGCTAAGGGTGAGACTAAAGTTGTCACAGGCTTAGGAGAAGCAGTCCATTTCATATTGCATCTTGAGGGCACGTGTTGAGGTGTTGAGGGCACAGTCGTCAGTGAACAAAAGGTCTCTGATAACTGTCTCTTTCACCTTTGTGATAGCCTGCAGGTGTCTGAGGTTGAACAACCCGCCGTCAGTCCTGTATCTGAGGTGGACCCCATCTTAGGAGTCCTGGAACGCATCAGTCAGCATGGCGGAGAATACCATACCGAAGAGTATTGAGGCAAGAACACAACCTTGCTTGACACCGTTAGATACAGGGAAGGCTTCTGACTCGTCACCATCATCGAGTACTTTGACCATTATGCGTTTGTGGAACTGTCGCATCATTGTAATGAACTTACTGGGGCAGCCGAACTTCTCCATGATTTTCCATAAGCCGTCGCTGCTGACTGTTTTGAAGGTCTTAGTTAGATTGACAAAGGTCACAAAGAGGTCACTGTGTTGCTCTTGACACTTTTCCTGAAGTTGGCGCGCAGCAAGTATCATGTCGACAGTTCCACACTCAGCACGAAAGCCACACTGACTTTCTGGGAGGAGGCCCTGCTCAAGGTGTAGAAAGAGGCGGTTGAGCAGGACAGGAGCCATGATCTTCCCTCAATGGACAGTAGAGAGACGCCCCTGTGGTTGTCACATTGCTGCCGGTTACCCTTCCCTCTTGTAGATGTGGACAATGCTAGCATTGTTCAACTGCTGGGGAACCTCGCCTGCACGCCACTCTTGAATGGCCTGTGTCTGACATGCTGTAGTCGGCCTTACTACACTGTATTTTAATTGGCCCGATTATGATTTGATGTTTCCCTGCCGTTGTTTGGCGCAGCTGGGCTGTTATGCGGCAAACAGGTGCAATGCAGTATCTGGCCCAATACTAATGGAACGGACATAGATTGGTGTCAAGCCGTTTTGCGCCGAAAAAAAAAGTCAACACGATATACGGACATTACTCGGTACACGGCCTGATACTGTTAAACAGCCATTGGCCCACTACCTGCGGAACAGCCACAGGCCGACTGTCATCAGTGATATGACACCAGGACGGCGCCAAACGACCCCTTGTTCAACACCATCTGGTAAGTGACACTTCATTTTAATTTATATTAAATCAATGAAAATTATTAGTCTAATTGTTCACAACAATAGCCTAAACAATCTATCAACATGATTGATAATGTTGAACATACAAGCATGTTTTAATTATCTAATAAATTTAAATTAAACATCAACTTTTAGTTTCAGGTACACAGTCTAGTAACTACTAGTAACGGTAGTTACTGGGAACAAAATTCGGCCCAACATACACAGCGCAATATCAGGTTATTTAATAACATAAGCTATTGGCAATTAATTATGAATAATTTAATTGTTTATTATTTAAACTTTATGCTACATCGGCCTTTAACAGCGAATAAGATAAAAGATGCTGGAAAGATGTCTCACCAGTTAGCTCTTCTGTGCTTCTATTTGATGTCCCGATTTGGGCGGTATAAAAGAAAAAACTCATTTGGTTTGGGGTGTGCAATATAATTGTTGGCTCCGCATGATGAATCCTCTTCAGTCAGGCCCCGTTATTAACATTGTCACTACATGCAGCGTCATCTGTGACGTGGACATGCCTCCCGTTTTCGGCTGCGGCCTGCTCTTGCCCCTGCTCTCCGCTGGATCCTGCCTGTGTCCACACTCTTTCCTCCTCTGGAAACCAGTGGACTGTTAGTATTATCACTGCAGCTAACATTAACATTTTGCCTGATACTGGCTTTACATTACTGAAACTGAAATTAACTAATTTGTTAAAACATCATGCAATATCAGCCTCGAGATTTTTTATTTCTTTCTCTCTCTGACATTTTCTGCTTTACATTTTCTCTTTTTTGGGACTTTATCCAATTGTATTTTCAATTGCTAGATAATAAAAATACTTTTTTTCTGTTTCATTTCCCGCCATGAAAACATTTGCAAAAAGCATGAAACAATTCTGGTCTCATATTCCAAACAGGCATGTATTCAAACTGCAGCTAAATATAGATGGATTGCCTTTATTTAAGAGTTCCTTGGTGCAATTTTGGCCAATCATTGGCTTGCTAAAGGGTGTTGTGATGAAGCATGTTGTCATTGCTATGTTTTGTGGCAACTCAAAGCCAAATTGTCTTGTTGAATATTTAAGAGATTTAGTGAATTACGTGAGCTGAGGAGAGGATTTCTTGTCAATGGGAAGCAGTGCTTCATAAAGGTGACCTTTATTATCTGTGATACTCCAGCCAGAGCTTTCATTAAAGGAAGAAAATCTCACACTGGTTACTCTGGTTGTGATAAGTGTGTCCAAAAAGGTGTGTATCTTAAACATAGGATGACATTTCCAGAGGTCAGCAGGCCACGCCACACTGATCTGTCTTTTGAAAGGATGTCTGATGAGAAACATCATGTGAAAAATTCACCATTAAGGGATGTTGATATTGGAATAGTGTCATGCTTTCCCCACAACTTTATGGATCTTGTCTGTCTTGGGGTGCTGCGAAGATTTGTGGTTAACATCAGGGCCCTTGTCTTGCCGCTTGTCCTCTCATCAAATGGATCAAATCTCTAGTGAACTCATAGGCTCGAGACATTTCATTCCCATGGATTTTGCTCGTAAACCAAGGGGGTTTCGGAAAAGCTGAGGTGGAAGGCCACAGAGATGCGACAGTTCTTGCTGTGTACAGGGCAAGTGTTTCTCCACAATGTGTTGTCAACTTCAGTTTATAACAACTTCATGTGATCTATTGCCATTTTCTTCTTTAAAGTCCTTCATTGTCTGTCACTCTTCATGACTTTGCACACATATTGCTTGTGTCTTTTGTGACACATTTCAGTGCATTGTATGATCCTGAATTCGTTAGTTACAATGTTCATGGGCTAACCCATCTTGCTGAGCATGTACAATTACATGGACTTCTGGATTCAATATCAGGATTTCCATTTGAAGATTATTTGGGATGAATAAGATGGTAAGAACTCCGCACCATCCACTTGCTCAGGTTATTTGGCGAATCTCTGAAATGGATCTTTCCAGAGAGAATGAGCCTTTACATGGGAAGAGGATGTTGAAAAAGTAGCATATCCGTGGAACAGTTCCTTCTTCTATTGTGGATGTACCAGTTGTTCAGTTTCAGGAACTTGTAATTAGTGGTACCAAAAATAATATACTGAGTGAGGGAGACAGGTGTTTAAAGATTGGTGGCAGAATTGCTTTGATTGAGAACATCCTTCAGTCCCTGGACAAGATTTAACTTGTCTTCAGGGAATATGAATCAATGGAAAGTTTTTTTTAAGTATCCTCTAAATTCATGCGAGTTGGGTATCTATCTGGTTGGCAAAATCTCATCGCAACTGAAGTCAATTGAACTACTTGGACATGTTGAGAAATACCTAAGGTTACCAAATAATGACAATTTTGTTGCAGTGCCACTACTGCACAAGTCAATGATGTAATTTATCCCTTTTTCTTCTGCAGTTCATTTGGTTCATCTTTACTCACATTACTTCATTTTTTTATGGCTCACAAACAACTTTGCTAGTTTCTTTTGGGGAAATTCCATGTTTTGCATATCAGTCCCATCCAAAATTATTGGAACAGCATGTCGATGAGACGACAAGCGGCAAGACAAGGGCCCTGATGTAAACCACATGTTAATTTGTTTTTGCTGTGCACTGCAGGCATTTGTGTGTGTGACATCAAAAGATGAATATCAGAAGAGAGATCAGAGCTTTCCTTCACTGGTAATTATTTCCATACTTTTGGCCTTTCCATCGGTTTAGTAGAGGTTAATGTTTGTCTTGTCCGTCTATAAAACTTTGTTCCCGAACTTCAAAAGTCGGGATGATTTTCACTGCTTATGAGTGGTTTGCACCTTGCAGTATGGCCTCTGTTACGTGCCGTAAGGGAATCCTGTGTTGTGTCTGTACGGTATGTGGTCCAGTTCTTCCATCGGCCAGCTGCCTCCTCAGCTCTGCCCTGTGCGCCGCCTCCCCGATTCCAGCCCTGCCTTCTCCAGGACTCCGCATTGTTCTTGTGTTCCCACTTTCGGTTTCCGGAGTGAAAAGGCTGCTGATCACCAACCTCGAGAACTCTGCTCATGGCTTTCATTACTGTCAAAGCAGGGCAGTTGGCAGTTTGCTTTAGTGGCCGGCTACTCTTTTGCTCGCCCCCTTGGACACTATTTTCTGATTGTGTATTTGTTGCATGTGTGTGTGAATCGGTGGGTACGGAGTTGCTGCCATTTTTGTTCTTGCAAAGCGTGTTGGTTTGTTGTTCGTTTGGTAAGGAAGTCCGGGTTTTAGGATTGTTGTTGTTTCCACTTTGTTTCATTGCTCTTAGGTTTAGATTAGATTTGGGACGTGCTCGATAGGCGTTTTTGTCTGTTGTTTTGGCCTTCTTAGTCACTCCCAAAGTCCTGTTGCACTGGGTGTTTTGTGAAGTGTCTGTGTGGTGTGAACAAAATATAAAAAGATACAAAAAAAAATACCCCTTTGTTTACTTGTGTTCCCTTTTCCCGTTCCCTGTATCTCGTCCTCCCCTTTCCTTTCTGTCAGGCTCCAACCCTAGACTGGAGCTCGTAACACTCAACAACTCAGTCAACAAACCAGTCTACCTCAACCAGTGGACTGATATTTCCACCCCTACTCTTTGGAGGTTGTTCATGCTGTTGCAGACTGTTGTTTTGGGCTTTTTCTTTACTCCTCTCACCAGTTGTCTGTCATTGGTTTTCCTTGGACGACCAGTTCGATGCCTGTTTCTCAGTACGCCAGTGATTTCCTTCCTTTTCAGGACATTCCAAATTGTGGTACTGGCTATGCCCAACGTCTTTGAAATACCTCTGAGGGATTTTCCTCTATTCTCAGCTTCAGAATGACATGCCTTTCTCCCATAGACAGCTCTCTGGGCTTCATGTTAGTCTACCATTCTTAACTACTTATGCAGTCTTCACAGGTGACACCCAAAGCCTAAACTGAGAGTAGATATCCAAGGCTACTTAATGATTTAACCATCAGTTTTTCTCTTTTCTGACATTCATCTTTTGATCTCACACACAAATGTCTTCAGCGCACAGCAAAAACAAATTGGCCTTGCTGTTACAATACTACTGAACTGTGCATGCTATTTTGAACTCAAAAAGCCCTACAATACCACTGCTTGTTCTTAGTGAGTAATTTTACCCTTCAGGAGGTTAGGAGAACATTTACCTGTTTCGAATGCCCTTTAATGGTCACCCCATGTGACTGAATGGCAAATGGTCTCAAAGCAGTGTGGTGTGTAATATTCTAACTTACCTACACACACAGTTTTAGTGTTAGATTTTGTGCATTGGCTTAAAATAAATTAGTTTGAATTGCCGTTCAGTGTGATGGCCAGAGACGGACACACAATGGTAATATGGTCACCCCGCCTTGACCCAGCGGTACCAACGGGAGCCCACAGTAGGCGGATGGGGATTTGGGTTTTGGCATAATTGTTTATTATATTCTAGTTAACATTTTTGATTTAGTTTTCCTTTATAAAATTGTTTATATATTTTGATGTGCTAAATACGTTATGGGGTTTATATCTTTGTTTGCTCATAAGCGCAAAATAGCAGGCAATGTGCAAACACTTTGGTGGCAGTCAATGTTCAGACAGTAATGCCAAATCATAACTTCTCACTTATAATTTCATGAAAATTTTAAATCATATATATGTAAAGGTTTACATATGTGTCATATGTGTTTTGCACCTTTATAACCTTCATAACCACGTTCTTGTTCAGATGTTTAAGGTTGTAGAATTTTTGGAAACTCATGAGGTTGAGTTGGTCCCAACCTTTTGGGTCAAGGATGGCCAGTGCTAGGGGAATGGCACTCCACCAGGCCATCAAAAACAGCATAGCTCCCAACCTCTGCTGGGACCGCTAGGAAGTCCGCACTGTATTTTCAACTGGTAGGTGTTACATTATTTGTGCAATCCACAATACTATCCCAATACACTTTCAGCCACATTCAGCAAATTGCTCCTCACAATTCCCTAGCTGTGTGTTTGAGTGCTCTTAAAACAAATTTAAAATAATTTTAAAAATCCTCTGGTGTTCGTACAGTCAAGGCCCTGTAAATGAGGAACATATATAATAGTTACAGCCAATCAACACATTGCTTCAGGAGGAAGGAAGGAATTAGTGTACTTTAGCTGTTGAGGTCACATATCAGCGACCTCAGAATCACAGACTCTACCTTTTATTTCACCTACAGTGGTACTTGAAAGATCGTGAACACCTTAAAATATCCTGTGTTTTCCCATAAATATGATCTAAAAGTAGATAGGGAACTAAAGGGTTTGCAAACTTCTAAGCACCACTGTATTCTAATTTATTATTGTATGCATGACCATTGGCTAAGATATGTGATCATTGTTTGGCTTTAGCAGAGGCTGACTGATATTCCGCAAAGTACTCAATGTCAGTAAATCAACAGAATGTCTTGTTGAGTGTTTCTAAGAGGATTCAATAATGTTTATTGCATCTGTATTTTACAGACGGCTATGAAGAGGGCAGGAGGAAGGCCAAAGAGGCAGAGACGATGTCTGACCTCCAGTGTGAAGCAGAGGTGTCTGGACAAAGGCTACCAAGGCATTAAAGGTATGTCAGTTTGTTCAGCACATCACTATTACTTTTCCTGTTCACACGCTGTTTAAAATCTTGTTTTCTATTAAACTTCACTGAATTGAATTGGTACAGGTAGAGGTTTGCGTTTTATCTTACGGTATTCCATTCAATGTTGAGGAGTTGTGTTGAATCATTAAAACAGGAAGAATGTCAGGCTTGGTTCCCTCGGGGGTCCGGAGCTCTCGTCTGTGGACTCAGAAGAGGACTGTTCCCCGCCACCCAAAAAAAACCTTCCTCCTGCTCTTACCATAAACTTCCCTGTTGCCACAACAGCAGCTCATTCCCTCCCTGTCCCTAACATAACCATTGTCACAGCTACCCCACACCCCAATTTATCCTGTGCCCCTATCACTACGTTACCAGCAGCAGCACCCCCAGCATTGCATAGGTCCCTTACAAACATGCTCGAGATCTGGGAGCCAGGAGATGATATGCCATGTGAGCTTTCTCATTGACAGTGTATGTATGGATACATTTCATTGGACATTCTACATCATTCACTTAACACTGTATATATACACTTGTAGGTGGCTCCTCAGCAGTCATCAGAACCAGGTAAGGTCAATACCAATTTCTGCTCAGCTACCTTACTGGTATTTTTCCAAGCCTTTGACTTCTGTAATCATGGCCAGATTTTGTTACCCCCACCTCTTTTACATATCCATTGCCCAGGGGACATACTTAAAGCATGTATTCAATACAACTAACTGTTTTTATAGGATAGTAGCTTTCCAGGACCGGAGTTGGAGACCCCTGGCCTAGACATTGCTGGGTTGACTGTACTTTAAGATGACTGCTATCGTAGGGCATTCTAGTGTGTGTATGCGTTTCATTTTAATATATTATTTTTTTTTCCATAGCATTGTTTAGGGAAGTCCTGACAAAGCTTGAAATGGTCCTTGACCAACAAAAGTCCATTATTGGTCTTCTGCAACATGGTGAGGCTAAGTTGTTGGACCTAGGCATTGAAGAAGGTCTGCTGCCCCTGCAAGACCTTCCCCAACTCCTCAGTCTGGAGCAGAGGATGCAGCAGGATCCAGACTTTCAACTTAATGGTGAGCATTTATCAGGTTTTTTTTTTTTTTTAATACAAGAAACTGATTGCACTCTATTGCTGACAGTGCTCCTGAAACTGGAAGTGATAGTCTTATATTTTCTCAAAATAATATACGCAAAACATGCGACAGGACTATGGTAAGACAATGATGATTTAATCTGTGGTGCAGAGAAGAAGATGGGAGATGCGTAGGACAGGGTTACTGCAGGAGTTGCTTTGAGTAGCACTGAAATTCTGTAAATTTATGGGTCATTCCATGTAAGATCCAGGCAGGGATCCTAGCTGACCATCGTGGATGTGCTTCATATTTGATGTAAATGTCGTCATTGTGTCCAGCCACTACTGTGTAAAACGTTTGGAGGCTTTTAAAAAGAGTCATTGCCCTAATAAACAAGTGTTGCTTAAAAAATTTCAAAGATCCTTAAGTCATTATGTTCGAAGTCTATGCTGCTTGTGAAAGAGGATGTTTTTGCACATTATGCAAATAACGTTATTGCACCCACCAACTAAAGTATGAAGCAAGCCCATGCATTTGTTAAAATATTTTGGTTTGGACATGGAATTACGCGTCAGGCACCCCCACCTGGCCTCTGGCCCCAACAATAGGGTTGGGTATTGCTTATCAGTTCAGGTTCCAACTTTCCTTGTAGATTCCAGATGTTACTGATTCACAATTTTGATTCTAAAAATGTTAAAAAGATGGTGAATATTTGGATGATAAAATATCATGTGAATTTTAATTAAGATACCACTTTTAATGACAAGACATACACATCACTTTAAATTAAAACTAAAGGGATGACTAATGAGTCGCCACAGAAGCTTTTATTTTGAAAACCCCCTAGTGCCACTGGGAGCAAATGAGCAAATGACCAAGCCCAGTCCCCTGTTCTTATGCCATAGGCAATAGCTTTGGATAACTTGTGTATATGCATTATAAGTTTCCTGTTTTGTTTTTTTTTTTTTATAAAAAAAATCGGTACCTGGCTTCAGTTTTAATTTGTAACAGAGTTTCGGTTCCCAACCCTGCCCGTGACCGGAGAGAAACTCTTTGACGGCCGGAGCAGTAAGCTAGGCTCAGTGGGATGGCAGTCACACGGCATTAATGCTACTTTTGTCACACAGATGATGATAAATAACTGAATTCCTTTTGTTTCCTTTTAAAATCTGTTTCACTTTTTGGGGTTTATTGGTGGGGCTGATGTGCGTGACTGCACTTGGCGTACACTGAAGAAGGTGTATACTGAAGAAGGTGTATACTGAAGAAGGTGTTCCCAAACACGCTGGCAAAGACGCTCAACTGGAGGGGGATTAATGGAAAGACTTTGGCCTCCCTTAAACTGAGAGAGGTAGTGATTGGTAAGTTAATTTGTCTGGACATACAGTACTTAAGGTCTCTCTCAGATGACATGTTTAACTGATGCTTAAGACCTCCATAGTGGCCTTACAGTGTGTATACCAAGCTGCAGTTCGGAGAAACCCCTTGACTGTTAGCACAGCAGAAGTGGATATCGAGGCAACAATAAAGCGGTGGCTCCAGCTGGCAGCTGAGCGAGAAGGCGGGCGGAAAAGAAGGCTACTTATGAAAGAAAGTGTTTAGTGTGTGTGAGAGAGACAGAAAATTCCAGTAATGTTCACATATTTTAAAAATTGCACAAATTTGTTGTTTTATTGAAAAGTTTAATGGTTTTGTAATGTAGGTTGTTATAATTATTCATCTTTGTTAACTGTTTATTATGTTTGTTATAATTAAATAAAAAATATCTTGTATTTTTAAATGGATCACTAATTTTGAATTTGTGTTTCCTTTCCAGCACTTTATGGCAGTTTATGGGCCACATCTGGCCTGGCGATCAAGCTGGCATTCAGTCAGATCAGTTTTACGGTGTGTGGGCCAGATTTGGGCCAAAGCAAATTATTAGTCTCGGTTTTCATTGTTTGGGCCAGTTTTGGGCCCGGGACCCAGCCAGACTTGGGCTAGAACTCAGGAAAGGGTGTGGCCCACAGGCGGACCAAGCAAATTTTATGTGGGTTGTAAACCTAAGCAGAATGTCCCCCTCACAAATTTTATATATATATACACACACACTGCATACACACACACACACACACATATAAACTGCTCAATGCACGCGATTTCACATTCAGTGCAATAAGGAAAATCTCAATTACCACTAATCACACATACAACTAACGCAAGGCAACGCAGTTTCAAAAGGTATATACAACTATTCTAAGCAGCCGTTTAACCCACTAGCATTCACCTCATGGACATTTATTTAAGAAAAACTTGCAAGCATCTTTACAATAGCATTAAGTTGCAACATTAGCCCATTAGCCTTAAGCGTTATGGCTTAAAATTGTAGCACGGAACATTCTGGAATACACTGTCCCGTTCCCTTAACGACAGCGCGCGCGTATCTAAGGGTAATGGTGTTTTAGCTCGCAGAAGAGATTAACACCGATCGCACAAATACCTCCGATTGAGTTTTAATTCTTTCACCACAAAATACACTTCATAAATAACAGAGATAACTAAAAAAAAATATGTATAGTGCAGCTTGTTAAAATGGCTTCTTCTTATCAGAGTGACTAATGTAAGTGCGCAATAAGCATTTCTTATTTCCTTTCAGTTACACTCACCGGATAATCGCACAAAGTTGATCCAAAGATGGATAACGCAACACAAAAAGCTTCTGGGGCACTTGCCAATGACAATAACTAAAACTGACTTTTAACCATAAAATAGCTTTTCCTTTTTATTCTTTTCTGGTGCATAAACCACCTAACTCATCACCTGCAGCAGCTTCTGTAACTTTTTTAACCGCGATCAAAGGGACACTGACTTAACCCAGCCAATCGCGATAAAATAACTCAAACGAATTAAAGATAGCGCCATCTATGGAAACGGAGAATCATTACACTTTTGGTCCTGCTCATTTTAAGTGCGTTGCATATAAACTATACATACATTTCTAGCTTGACAAGCGAGTCTCCAGGGTCCTATTTATTTAGTGGGAGTTGCTTTGCCGTTTTATCGGCGGTTACATGAGGCTGTATTCCTGGGTTTCATTCCCATAATTCCCTTGTCCGAGGGTTGGATGAAAGGTCACCTGTTCGGATGAGGTGTAATGCAAGGCAGAGTTTTGTAAACACCCACTGCTCAACTCAGCCCGCAGGTTCCCCTACTTGGATCCCCCCCACCTTTTCTGATTTCTGTGCCTCCCCCTGCTGCCCCCAAACGGGCCATTTTTGTGTTTGCCACCCCCCCACCCCCCCAACTCCTTTTATTAAAAATGTGTCCTTTTCCTTCCTCCTGTCTCCTGTCTCCATGATTCTGTTCTTCCGGAGACAGCAGCCCCCCGCTCCAAAAAATAGCCCATAAGCCCACGCCACCCCCCGGGACCGATGTCGTGCTCGCTTCCCCACCGAAAGTGATTTTCACGGTGCAGAATGTCCTGCTGGAATGTGGATGTAGCAGATTTCAGCGACAGCAGCGTTAAAAGCCCCCCATTGGTAACGGTACCCCTGTGGCACGGTTATGCAGCCAGATGTGGCATGAAGCTGCTAGGGGAGTGTTTGCGTTCTTGCCCCCCCCAAGAGAGCAGCCTGCTGCTTCTCACCCTGTAAATGCTGATCTTTGGTGCGTGATGGCGGCGTCCCTCCTCCCTGCCGTACCCCTGAGCATCACCGGCCGGCTGCCAGCCAGCGAATTGCCTTGTTTAATTCCAGAAGACAAGGAAGTCTGAAGGAACCAGGCAGACACCCAGCCCCATCCATCCCAAAAGAAGGCAATACCCCCCCTTCACAATATCCATAATCCTGCTACCATGGGCCAAGCTTTTACTGTTTGCTATTTACTCATAGATTCATTGTGAAGTACACCTGCTCCCCCTGCCCCCACCACCCCCGGCAGTGAGATTCCAAGGCAGGCTTATCGGCTGCTACCAGGCCACCTCAGTGTGTGCTCTCTGCAGCCCCACAGCACCCCCTCAATATGCAATTATAAAATCAGCAGTCGTGTGTGTAATGAACACTAGAGATCCATGTGTGCGTGTGTGTGTGTGTGTGTGTGTGTGTGTGTGTGTTGTGCCGGGGTTTGCTCCTTGCCTCCCATAATGCACCTGTCTCCCTGAAGGCTATGTTGGTCCATGTCGGCACTGAACCACATACAATTCCAGCGTGTTCGCACACAATGGCGATGGCGATAAAGTGTTCTGAGTTCCGATGGCTTGATTGGCCCATGAAGCACCGTAATGCTCCGTCAGTGACCTCGAGGCCCTTCAGCATCCACGCCCATGTCACGGTGCACCCAGCCCTGCACTCATGTCATCATGACACCTGAGTGATGGGAGGGGCCACAGCTCCGAGGACACTGCTGATTGGCTTCCCTGAATTGACACTAATAATGAGCACTGCTGTTATTCAGCAGGACGTCTTTGGGGTTCCATTTGGCCTGGGTGTGAGGCAGAAGGTGTTTTTTCGGAGAAATGTTCCACAGCAGCCTAGGAACAGCCTCTACTGACTCTAAGCGAGGTTGTGAGGCAGCACTGAGGCGCCAGAAAGCTCCCGGCAACCATTCGGCAGTAGGACCAGGCCCAATGAGACACGTCCGCCCCTAAATATCAGGGTTTAGATGTGACACTTCCCTCCCGGTTGTCTGGGAGAGCATCTCCTGCTCTGCTTTTCGGCGGTGAGGTCTTCATTATCACCTCTTTCCGGCTAAAATGCCATTGGCTCACCCCCCTCACACTGCGGGTGTCTTGTGAACACGGGGTTTAGGAGAGGAAAGCAGGACAATGGGCAGCTCTGCCCTATAACAGCTCAGAGAAGAGCGATGCTGACAGGTGAAGCCAGTCGTTACACGGGCTGTTATCTCCGCCGCCCCGGTACCTTTGCCTCCGCCGCTTTTTGACACGCCCTATCACACCCTCTTAGAGATACAGACATCCATTAGCCGGGGCTTCGCCCACTTCCCGCTCTGGCTCCGCTCTCCATCTTCATAAGCCCCACAACCCCACCCCTCACCACTAATTAAGGTGAGCTCTTCCTCGCTCCGCCAGGCTGGATGCGCTTTGATTCACCTGCTTTTTCGACCTGCCGGCCCTAATCAGGAGGAGCGATATCGCTCCGTAAGTGACGGGAGGAGGAGGGTCTCGGGAAGACTTCACAGAACAGGGAAAAATCTCGAGCTTTGGGGCTTCAGATTCGAAGGCGGCTTTTTGCCATCAATGGGTGCAGTCTCATGACCTCCATCGTGCTGCAATTGTGTGGGAAGAAAGTCGTCGTCAGTCCTGGTCATCCCATTGGCCGACACAGGCAGTCGCACTGGGCACCATCTTCTGGTGGGCATTGACTTAGCAAGTCAGTTTTACTTTGTCTTGGATGGAGAACACTAGTGGTGTTTGCTAAATGCTGATTGGCTCAATACAGGAACACCCACAGGTCCATTGCATATTATCAATGATGTCTGTAGAGTCCTAATTATAAGTAAGCTCTACCCTCTTTGCAATGCTGTTTGCTGAACAGAAATGCTATAACTATCCTGAATCTGTATCACCCATGTTTTCTCTAATCAGTTCTCAGTCATGTTCTCCTTGGTAAACTTTAGTAGAATGTTAATTCAATACAGTTTTGCACTTAAGGCCTTTCTAAGGGTAATTATAAACACCGTGGGTGTTCTAATGAACACATGTGTGTCTGGCAGCATTAACAACATTACAAACTCATTTGTCAGAGCAGGAAATGAAGTAAAGCGAAATTGCAGTTTTCTGTTTTATTTTGCCCTTATAGTTGTGTTCTTCAAACAGTTGGTTTTGTGAGCCTTTGAATAGCCGCTCTCCTAAATACTGGCATTTTCCACTCTATAAGTTCCTTGGTCTCCCTGGAACAGAGACATTTCACTGAATCTCCAGTAGGGGGCGGCAGTCCTGGCTCCCACTGTGCTATCAGCTCACTGTTGCCCGAGAGGTGCGTCTTTGAAGGATGCGTGGCTACTTATCTTCCCCTTTCCTCAATCCTGACTGTTATCTCCAGTGCAGCTCAAAGCATCTCGGAATTAAAACGTAAAGTAACAGATTTTGCCCTGATTAACGTGGAACAGGAAATGAGGTATCGTTTCACTGAAGATATTGGAAGGGAAAATAAAAGCAGCATAGGCTGTGTGCTCCGCCCGATGCCAGGGGCCTGCCACGCAGGATTGGAAGGCATCGCGGCTGGAATTAAATTCTTTTTTATTATTAGTATTATTATTATTCCCGATAAGGCATTTCTGAATGAAGCACAATGTCATATCGGCACATCAGCGTTGGATCCCGACTCGTCCAGAGTGACTGAACAAGGCTGAATAACACTCATGAGAGATGAAGAACGACGGCGACAGAGGATCCCGCGATGCCACACCCTCAGGGCCGTCAGACCAGCCCCTGGCGTGTCTCTGTCCCCCACAGCTTAATCCAGCCAGTTCTACTGGGCTAATTTATCAAACTAGTGCTTATTATTCGACTGTAATTTTCCATTCATTCTATTCTCTCTTTTCTATCCAGGGGTGCAGCTAGACGTTTCGGGCCTCATGAAAGCATATCATACTGAGCCCCCAATCCAGACCAATCCAATTATATTTCAATATTTAAAACCCCCTCAATGGAATTGCCGCCTAACCCCTCCCACGATGCTCTTGAAGGAATGATCCCAAAATGGATATGAGCAAGCAATATAAAGCAGGAAAGGATAAAAGGCACCCAAAACTCACCAAAGCTTAATTACAGAGAGGTGCCATTTCTGTAATGAGACACCACATGTTTTACATGGTAAATATTTATGATTATCACCTTGATAATGATTGATAAGGGAGGGCGATATTACGACCAAAATCCTCAGTGTCTTCCGTTCAATCAGAACCATGAGCGTATTGGTGTCATGGAATTCTGGGTAATTTGAAGTGCTAAAGAACACTGAGAAACCCAGTAATTCACAGCCTAAGCATTCAATTCACATTCAGTTTGAGGCTTTCAGGGACAAGCAAAGACTATATTGCTCCAAGGGAACTTCTCTTGGACGATTTCTAAGTCGTACGTTTAGTATCAAGCATATTAGGGGCATAGAATGACCCAAATGAAAAGTTCATCTTTAAGAGGCATCTCTGAGAGAATATGTGCTACTGACTGCACCAGCCACGTGACATTCTGAGCTGAGCGCTGACCCAGAAATCCTGGACAGGTGGTTTTAACACACTATCGATATCCTTCACCTCAGGCACTGTGACGCGTGAGCGCACATTCCATCCACATGAGGCGCTATCGCCACCTGTGATCCTTTTGATGCGTTAAAGACATTTGCTTGACTCGAGTGAACAGCACATATTTCAACTTAGCACAAAATTTACCACGCAATTATTTTCTAAGCATGAACTATAAAGAATATTAACTACACAGTGTCATAAATCCCTAATCACATTTTTTAATGATTGTTCTTTATACATCACAAGAATACTACTTCATCACAGTACTCCACTCACTCTTAATTTCTGTATGCATTTACATGCTGTGATGTTTATGAGCAATCAGCATTTATGTCACACTATAATAAAGGCCTTATACGCACTTTAGAACACCTATTATAAATTATGAAGAGGCTATTCATAGGGCATGTTAGCACAGACACTATATGATGACAGAAAGAATGAATAATGAAAGTGAAACGGAGACGGCAGTCTGATGGGAATGGGGCGTGACGGCCTCCCTCCATGGGGATGCAGCGTGGCGACCGCGGGCACACGAGCGTCCAGAGCAGTGCAGCAACAAACACACGACAGTGATTAATGAGAGTACGGGCGGCGGAACGGACAAACAAAGTACATTCAATGGCAGCCGCCTCCCTCTCTTCAGTGAAGCGCTCTCTGCTCCAGTCTCCGTCCCGCCACTGGAGGTCGGGCGCCACTTATCCGACACCCCAGGAGCATTTAACAGATGGAAGGATGGACAGACGCTTCTGTTGGATGAATGTTCAAGGTTACTTTATCTTTATCAGCAGCTTTATATATATACAAAGTGTGATGAGACACCATTTCTCTATGGCTCCGGTGCAACATGCAGTAACATATAGTAGAGTTGGATGTCTCGAGACCACTTTTACATGGTCTTGGTCTTGTCACAATCTCGACGGTCTTTGGTCTTGGTCTTGTCTTGGTCTCGGATCCCTTGATCTTGTGTTGGTCTTGCTGTATTGGTCTTGCTGTCTCAGACTGACATAGTAGTCCGGAGATTTGGAGGGAAAAGTATCCATGGCAAACAACATAATGTTCAATAATGCAACATTATTATTATTTTGCGTTTTGCGCCCTTCAAATGCAACCAATCAATGACATAGATGCATTTTGTTGTGATTCAGACATAGGCACTCATCCAATCAAAATACTCGCAAAATAAGTGCAGCGCTAGTTTAACCAGCGCTATTTTAATCTTTTAAGCACTTGTTCTTATTCTTATTAACGCAGAATTTGATGTGCAGTTTGTATCGGTATATAGTATTTGTAGTTTGCTTTTGATTCATGTGACGTGTGCACATGTCTTTATATTGTTTGATTACAGTATTTTCCTTAAAATGGTGTTGTTTGACTAAATAAATGTGACAATTGACTTTTAAATTTCACGTTGTGTTGACTTAACAGGCTTAATCCATTTCAGGGAAGTTGATATCATACAGTGTCATTTGGTTAGTACTACTACAATGGGACATGATGTAATTTCAAGTTTATACTTGTGTATCTTCAATTTGATGTTACAAGTTCATCTACAAATTAAGTATAATTGAAATCAGTTACATATTTCCCATTCTTTAGACAGTTATTGGAGGTGTTTTGTCAGATGAATTTGCGACCAGTCAGTACCTGTCATGTCAGTCCTCAACAGCACACAAAAAAAGTCTTTTTTTTTGGTCTCAGTCTTGTTTTCGTCTCAATTTTGTCTTGTTCTTGACTCAGTCTGTCTTGATCTTAGTCTTGGTCTTGTCTTAGTCTCGATACCCTCTGGTCTTGGTAGTGTCTTGGTCTTGGTTTCGGCAGTTTTGAATACAAGTCTAACATATAGTAACACTGAACGTACAGTAAGATAAATAGACAGTGCAAAGATTCAACAATAGTGAGAAGGTTATATAAACTTTGGTATGTTTTGGTATTAAGCAATGTGAAATTACACAAGGTTTGCAGCATTTACACTAACATACAGCAACATACGACAGAACAAAGTGCAGGAACAGATTCAATACAATACAACACAATAAATAGACAGGATAATAAATAGACAGCACACCAATTACAATGAGGGATGTAAATTTTAATGTCTGATATAGCACATGGTTATTATATTGCACAGGTCAGTTTTAACATTAAATCCACAGTGAGATTACGGTGAGTTTTACAGCTATAGAATTGACAATACTGAATTTAATGCCTGAGTTGGCAGTAAACAATGAACAATAAAGTGCGGTTGCAATTTCAAGGTAGTTTTAGCATATGCAATTTAGAGGTGTTTAAACAGTCTAGATGTAAATGTGTGTTCAGAATGTAGTGGGTATGTTCCTGCAGATAAGGTCATGTGCCTACTGACCTCCATGTGTAAAGGATGAGTCGCAGAAAAAGTTAGGGTTCATTTTGAAATACAAATATGTGATTCTTATATATGACTGTGGCATGGAAAGTGACGTTTAATAATGGCACACATTAATCTGCCAGTGCGCTCACATGCTGAACAAATATGCTGATTTGTTGATATTCATCAGCACCAAGTTGTTACCCCCCCCACAGCATCGTCCCTTTTCCTCCAATGAGATTCAGCCTCAAAATTCAAAAAAGAACAGGACCAAATCAATTGTCCCATGTGTGACCCCCCGGCCTGTATTTATCCTGCCTTTACTGTGGTCAAGGGCGTCAGGTAACACCCTCCCCCCCCCAGTGATCGGAGCGTGTCCATTCAGTTGTTGATCTAACTGTCCTGTTTCATGGTGACCTTGTCAGATCTCTCATTACATGTGTCAGATAGATTTCACACTCATGTTCACTGAAGGCTAGAGCCCTAATTGTTTGGACGGCGCATGTTCGACCACTCCATTACAGCAGATAATAATGGATGGAGGGTATTTATTTCAAAGGTGTTTTCCAAACCCTGACCGCCAGAAAAGCCAAGCCAGCTCAATCATGGAGTGACAGTATTTTGACATTTTAACAGGAAACTGGGATTGGGGTATCCATGAAGTGATGATGGGGATGGCGTTCATGATGATGAAGATGATGAAATAAGGCAATTGCAGGCATTGATTATTTTCTCCCACATCACCCTGGATCATCTAGAAACTCTGTAAAACAGCGATTGTGGATGTTGCATGAATTCCGTGGTCCCATATCCATGTGGCACCTTTCAGAAGATAGGAAAGAATGCCAGGGGCCTGACTTCCTATGTCACAGACAAATGGAGGTATCTGCAGCACAAAGGCAATGGGAGATGGGGGATTTGTGGTAAAGGCGTTGTACCAGCACCTCCTGTCAGATCTCCTCACATGCAGGAGCACCTGGCTCAAGAGTACAAGGCTAGACATCATAGAGGGAGCGATGTGAGAGCGCGCCGTGCAGAATTTCTGCATTTCTGCTCTGAGCCTGGCAGCAGATATTTATGGACACCACACAAGTTCACCAGATGATCTGCAAGCATCCAACAAGTACTGTTCAGTTTATTCTCTGTGTCTGAGTTGAATGGCAAGTACTCCCCGTGGCTAAAGTCTTACCAAGGAGTATTAAAATTCATACAGCAGCTCTTGTATTCAGCCTGACCAGGGTGTTCCAGAGCAAATGTGTCTGCTGGAGGCCAAGGAGGCAGCGGAGCGCTGAAAAGAAGGTGTTTGGCAGGATTGATAGCTTGTGGAAGAAAATGGAGTTTCAACTAGAAAGCGGGCTGGAGCATAAGGCTCCGCAGAGCGGCCGTTCAGTTTCCTTATGGTCTCCTCGGACTCTAAGGTTAATTGCCAAGACGCAGTACATGTGTCTCTCCAACACCACCCTGGACCGGCGCCCTTTAAGTCGGACCTGCAGGATGCAGAGATTCTCACGGGAGACCAAATCCTACATTGAGGAGCAGATTAGCGCCCCCTGCTGTAAATGGGCGACATGCAGCGGCTGACTAAGGGAAGGCTGGGTACCCAGGAGGCTGTGCGTGAACTTTTTGCTTAGCTTGGATGCTAGAGGCTAATCATAGACCGCCCTTTGTGCACCTGCATGTGTGTGTGTGCGTCTGTCTGTCTGCGTGCGTGCGTGTGTGTGTGTCTGCATGTGTATGTGTGTGTGTGGATTAGGTTTATATTACATTTTGGGGACGAAATGTGCCCCGCAAAGTGATAAAAACGTGTTATTTTGACATTGTGGGGACCATTTTTCAGGTCCCCACAAAGGTCTGTCACTGCAATCAAAAAGGCACAAATGCCAAAAGTCTCGAATTTTTTTTGGTTACTTATGGTTAAGGTGAGGTTTGCATAGGGGTTAGGGTTGTCATGTCCAAATTAGAGTTTTCCCCATAGAAATGAATGGAGAGTCCCCATAGAGATAAAATTACAAACATGTGTGTGTGTGTATGTGTGTGTGTGTGTGTGTGTGTGTGCGCGCACGTGAAGAACACAAGAGACAGCCATAATTCTCCAAGTGTAGCCCATAATAGTCATTCCATCATGGCAGATGCAGATAAACTTCTTGTGGCACTACGCATGTCTTCCAAACATTTTCCCTTAATGCACGACAGTGCATTTTTGCAAGCTGATGATGCTGGAGTGACTACATCAGGAAAACTGGGAGAGTTCCCAGTGGGCCACCCCCAGGTGTGGGCTGACGACAAGGATGGCAAAAACAATTTTATATTAATGCTATAGTCAGAGATGCTCCTATGCAAGAAAATCCCCCCCCCCACCCAAAGATTGTTACATTCCTGGGTTGATATCAATCCTGCTGCGGCCTTCAGGGCTTAAATACTCCTGTGAAGAAGCGTATGGGGTCCCGACAGCCGATGGGACACCCAACTTTAAACCGACAAGCCTCCAGAATCAATACTTTGCTCCGTCTTCCTCACGGCTCCTGCTAGACAGGTGGAGGGAACATAGTGAGAATACCATCTTCATCACACCGAAGGGGGGGGGGGGGGGGTCAGTCTCCGCTGGCGCAGCTGGCATGCTGC